>VDFB02270651.1:406657677-406831423 GCA_007258455.2 Sequoia sempervirens | reverse complement strand
TCTCTCCCACTCCCACCCTCTCTCGCACTCTCTCCCATAAGCATAAATACATACATATAGGCATACATACATGCATGCATACATACATACATACATGACACACCAACATACATATACACACAAACATATGAACAAACATTAAAAAAATCTAGCATTTAACTAAAGGAATAAATAACATGAGCGCGTTATGTGTTGCTTGAAATGTTCCATGGAGAAGGAAAAAGTGAAAACTAATAAATAACTCGAGTGCATTATAATGCACTCACATTATATTTTTCTTTGGGAATCCCTAAGCCTTAGCTTTGGTATTTGGCTTGGAATACCAACCCAAAGGCTTGGAGGGCATTCCCAATGACCAGAGACGTGTTTTTTGCAAATTCTACAATTTTTCAAATAATCGGGTTCGTGCTCACCATCAGGATTGCATTTGGTTCAATATTGACAAAATCAAACACATGGGTAATGTTAAGTTCTCTCTTAACTTTCCAACGATATAATTTTTTTCACTTTCTAACAATGGTAGGTCTTTCATCCATAATTTATTTTGTTTGTATGTCTATTTTTTGTCAAAAAGCAACATTTGGTTTTTTTTTTCATTATAAATCAACCGTTCATCGAAATTTCAAATAAATTACATTTTTAGAAACTAGATTCCATTCTACAAATTTTAAAAAATATTTTTTTTAAAAAATCTATTACTTTCCAAATTTTGTAGGGGGAGCACGGCCAAAATTCCGAGTTTAGGAAATGCCCACTTAGAAAATTAGTAAAATATCAAATATTCATTAAAAAATTATTAGAAAAATTATGCATCAACTAGATGCTGTTAGCTAACTTCTGACTATAGCGACTTTAAAAATACTAAAAAACAGTTCAACATGCTTAGGTCATACAAGAGCTGCTATGTTATGTTTTTTTGACAAAAACAACACTAATTTATGTACATCCCTCTATTGAACCCCTTAATATCAACCATTTTCAAAATAAATTAGTAGTTTAGAAATTAGACTCAAAGCACTTCAGTCCCTTTTTTTGTTCCATCTCAAAATTTTGAGTGTAACTATCCTCAATTTCACGTCCAAGGTCAGCATTTCCTGATTTCAGAAAAAAATTGGCCACTTAAGCCCCCTTTTTGGGAACCATCTTGGTGCACTTACCCGAATGTCTAGGACTTGTAGTAGACTAGCCTAATAGGGGTATTGATAGTAGCAAGATCTATGTAACTTTATGAGACTAATCCCTACAATACTACCTAAGTCTAGCTCTACGCAACTGCTAATGCCAAATTTTGTCTAACTTTCTATTACCAATTCTTGCCAAATTGCTAAGTGTGGTTTTTATATTGCTTAAGCACCTATTTATAGATAGTTCTAGGATATGCAAGGTAATTTACATGCCATAATCATTATGCTAATTGAGTACCAACTCAAAAATCTCACCAGAGCTTCCTCGAATTTCCCACCCACTTGCATTTGCTAGGTACAATTTGCTATGTGCAAGATTAATAAGAGATAATTAATTAGCATAAGCTGGTGGTAGTCATCAACGGTAGTCTACATGGATAAATGTTGAGGTGTTGCATTGCAGACATTTTTTAAACTCCAAAGCAGAAATTGTATCTTTTCAAGCACTTATTAAATATTTGGGCTTAATCATTCCTTTTGGGATATTAATTTCCAAAGCATGTGAATTCCTAATTTTCCTTCAAATTCTCAGCTCAAGTTCCAAGAAAATTGTGTTGTAGGACATCATTACTAAATGTCATTATGAATTCTTGTCATTTCAAAATGACAAGGAATTCATTTTGCACAAGCAAATAACTGATGATACATGTTGAATTTAATGCTAAAAGGCGAGCATTTTTGGCTACCCCAAGAAAGAAATAACTAAGTATTGCATGCAAAAAGGTAACATTGTGAAAATGTTTTGAGCATGCTACCTAGAGTAAGAGTTTTGAGCACAAACGAAGCTAAGGAAAATTGCAGAAAATTTGAACATAGAAGAAATGTACAACAAAAGGAAAATGGAAAAAAGTTCTCAAATAGAAATTCAAGGAGAGGAAATGCAAAGTTTGTTTGATGCCATACATGCAGTACTGGCTTCCTATGTATTTGAAGACATCTCTTACGCTTTGCCTGGGAAACCAGAGAAGCTAGAGTAGGTAAATGTGCAAGCCTCAGACAAGCAAAAAACCTTCAAAGACCAGAGCCAAATTAAGGAGGAATGCGATAACATCCATGATCCCATCCTCACAAAGAACCATAAGACTCTTAGGGAGGTGGCCTACAAAAGGATGAAGAAAATTAACGATCTAGATTCTTTGGTGCATAAGCTATGGTTCACTATGCTCCCACAGTATATGCTCCCATTTGTGCACTATGCCTAAAACTAGTTGACGAGGCCATTAAAATTTTTAACCCAACCACCAACACCATGGAGGGTCAAGAGGTAGAAGTTAATATCTACCCAGAAGCTATCTAAAACATGTTATGCATCTCTGACCAAAGCTCCAAAGAAGAAACAATATAGAGCCATTCGATCCAACAAAGAGGGAGGAAATATGGAGAACAAGAAAATTGCCTCTAGATTTTTATAATAAAGAAACTCAAAGGCCTAGGGAAGATAAAAAAAAAAGCCACCAAAGATTCTATAGGTGCACAGTGCCTTCCCTGCGGACATGTAGGAATCCTTCTCAATGGTGAAATTTGTTTGCAACCTCAACACTGATAGTTATGTTCAAGAGTTTCAATTGGTTCTAGGGTTTTAGTTGCATACAAAACATTCCTTTTTCTAGTATGACTTTTCACAATTCATCATTGATGAGATGGTGAGGTAAATAAGGGACTATGAAACACAATAGAGGTTCATGTTTCCTTCCTTCCTTTCCCACATGTTTTTGCATCAGAACCCTGATTTCTTCAAAAAAACTTGTGAGGTTGATTATATTTGATGAATCAAACAGAAGAAGGCCAGTTTCTGTATGGACTCCTCTCCTCTCATCAACTTATGATTATTATGTATTTTCAGATTATTTCTTGACTCTAATTCTATGAGATTTGAGTGAGGATGGTGGTCTTTACTTACTCACCATAGCTTAGATAGAGTATATGTAGAGTTTCACTCTGAAATACAATTTTTTTCTCTGAGAATATTTCACATTCGTTTAGATGCAAGGCTTCACCGAGGAACCATTACAACTTCTGACATGTCTCACAAATCAGGTGTTGGTCCTCAAAATGTTTTGGCAAGTATCAATTATTGATTACACTTTTTGTGGAGGACCATCCAAGAATAAATTATTTTTTGTCTACCCGCTAAGCTTCAAAACAATGGCTATGGCCAAGAATAAGATACATAAGCTGCTAGAGGCAAAGCTAGCTCATATAGGGTTGGTATGGATTTGTGAAAAATGGAATTACAACCCCGAAAATGACTTACCAAATGAACATGTCAAGGTAATGCACAACCCCCAGTCCTACTGGAAGAAGCAGTGAAACCCACTTAAGGACAAGGATGAGCTATTGGTTGATCTAGCTCATATTCCAACCAAGGATAGTATGTCGCCATGGCTTAAGTGCTACTTCCATTTTAGCAAAGTATAATGAGAAGCTTCACATTGGGACCACTCTTCGCAATGAGTTGTCAAGAAAAGAAAACTGGAGTGAGGAAAAAATTAAGGATTTCTAGATCTACCAATAAGAAATCCAATGCTTTGATGCCCCTTATTAGAGCGTGGAGATGGATGATAGATTTGATAAATTATCGAATGAAGGGCATACTAATTCCAATGCAAGTGATTATGAGGATGTTGATTCAAAGGTGGCTGAAATAGATACCAAGAAGGGAAAGGAGAAGGAATTAGAAGCACATATGACTCCAATGTAGGCTATCAAGGTCTCTTCAAATGTGCGGTGGAATATATCATGTGCAAGGGCCTCAATGACTCACACTTGGACTGCAAAAATAACTAGGACAAACTCACAAAAATAGTTAGAGGAAATGGAGGTGGATGATTCCCTACTCGTCAAACGATAGCACACAAAATCATTTTCTGGAGAGAATTCACAAGAGATCACAACAAGCCAGGAGCCTGTGGTGAGCCAAGAACTATAATCATTTGGACAATAGGTAACTTTTTCTCCCCCTTCTCTTACTTCATAATCTTTGGTGTCCCCTAATTCCTTTGCATAACCCATCACTTCAAGTGTTGGCCCTTCTTATTCCACTTCTATTGCAATGGTTGTAGGAGGTTTCTCCCAATTCTCCCAAGTGAGGCCATTTTCCTTTACTCCTCCACAAACCCTTTCAACTTTTTTTGCTTCCCAATCCACATCCACTATCACCTCTCTTTTTGCATCTGTGACCAACATTGATATGCCTCTTGCTACTACTATATCGAGGCCAACTTAGTCTACCTAACATATTCCTCTTTTCTCCCAACAAATAGTCAATCTTCTAAAGAAGAAAACATCCAGAACCACTACCCTTTCATTCCCTTTCGCACTTCCTCCTAGTGGACCTTTCACAGGAGGGCTAGTTCAATTTTCAACCCAATTTATGGTGCAGGGTGATAAAACAAAGGAAGCACATGCTATTAGAATGCAAAATCAAAAGGCCAAGGATTCCAAGAAGCTAACAGAGTCAAAGGGACAAACTATCTTCAATGAGGCCCAAAAATTGCTGCTCTTTGCAACCATGTACCTGACTATTATCAAACCATAGGAGGAAATGCAACCCAATGATTACAACATTTTCTCCATGGGACTCAATTTGAGCATAGCCTAGTCATAGGAAAAAGTTGAGCTCATGGAAGAAACATAGTAGGTGGTGACTACTGACTTCCTCAAGTTTGGTCACTAGCTGAAGAAAAGGTAGGAGGAGCTGAAACTCGTAAAGGATAGGATTGAGGTCCTGCTAGTGAAGGATAAGGTGAGAGAAGTAGAATTCGTGCACTTATAGAAGAAAGTGCAAAAAAATCAAACTAAGCTCTGAGCTTGGAACTTGCAAAGTTCCAATCTTTTGACCCCAACCTAGTCGCTGAGCTATGTTAGTAAAACCAAGACTATCAGAACTAGCTAGCTCTAGTAGAGGAGGTGATGCAACAAAAAAGTGAGGATTTTGAACATCATCGCGCTCAATTGGAGCAAAAAATGTAGCAGAAGGATGTGGATTTTGATAACCGAAAGGCCCAATTGGAGAAGGAACTCCAAGAGATGAAGATTTCCCTTGAGACAGAATCAACGAAAAAAACTAGGCCAAAGAAAAATGGCTTGCCAAATGGAGGGCTTTATCGGAACAACTTACGATAAAAAACAAAAGGATCGCGAAACTAACATAGGATGTTGGTTCAAGGGATGCAGAGATCAGTCTTTTGAGGATTCTTCCCCAAGCCCTTACTACCCAACCAAATCTCCTTCCGGTGGCCCAACAGCTATATGTTTCATACTAGGATAAGGTCAAGGACTTCTGCCTGACACTTTAGTTGATGCTCCAATTTATGATGGAGGTGAAAAGTTTGGGTAGGAAAGTCCATGGAGCAATTGAGATATTCCCACAAATCATCATGGAGAAGGTTCCTGAGGAAAAAAAAAAACTAGATAAGCTATATAAGGTCTCAGATCAGGACTTAGGAAACACAAAAATTAGGGATTTGAAGGTTGCTACCAAAACATCAAATAGGTTTATCCACTACCATCCAGCCATCCTCCATGATAGCGAGTGCACTGCCAAATTGGACAAAACCATCAATAGTGTGTGGGAGAGGTTCTCCCAACTAGCTCATATGGGTTCACCCTCCCCATTATGACTTAGTGACTACTACGGAGTAGATTACGACAAAGATAGGAGAGAAGTAGCAGGACATATCCACTTTCTAGATTTTTATCCACTTTCTAGATTTTTAGTCAACCTCCTACTATAGAAGATATCAAGGGTGTTACCCATGCAATAGCATGGTTTCTCTTCTAGCATGTGTCTAGGGCTAGTATATCAATCACATTTCCTTACAAAGAAATGATTGATCTAAGCGAAGCACTAGAAAATTTGTGACATATCGACACCATCTGAGGTTGAGTGGCTGCCTCTACAGGCTGCTCTCTCTAAGCTTTCATTGCATCACCCAATGGATAGGGCTCTAGTCTGCAAGCCAGAATTTTTTTTGGGTTCCTCATTCTGCAGGAAAAACACCCTTGGTAGTTGCCAAAAGGTATAAATATTAAATTCCTCAAGCTCCCTACGGGTGGTTTTTATTTTTGCTAAGTACCAACCCGTACCTCATTTTTGAACTTCATTCACTACCGCCACATGTCCGCTAGGCACTCCTTACAGGGAATCCTTCCTTCACTCTCCTACCAACATCAACCATGCTTCCACATGTCTTCACCATGGAAATTTGAGGTCTGCTTCCCTTTACTTTTCAATCAGGCCCCGTCTGCATGCCACATAGCTTTCATTCACTTACACTTTCTGCTGGACCCCACAGTTAATGTTGGTAATAAAGAATTCCTCCATGTGTCTTCCCCATGCAGTTTTTGAATGAAAGGAGGAGGAATCAATGAATGGGCCTTGACCTATTTCCATGTGTCTCTTTCGTATGGACTTCATCGAAGGGAAGGCGATAGCAACAACAAGCCCCGCTAGCATGCCATGTATTCTAAACTTCCTTCATGGGTGAATGACACATGTCTGGATGGGAGTTTTTTGGGACCACTACCATCATTCGGGGGGATACATCTATTCAAGAAGCGACTACGTTCCATGGACCAAATATTTTTTGTTGCAATGACTGAAGGAAATCATTGTTGTAGGAATCATCACTCGTGATACATGATCTTTTCTATTACTAGCCCTCTAGGTAGTGGGTTTTTTATCTATATATACTACTTCTTCCTTTCGAAAATGAGTTTAGAAGATATAGAAAAATTAGGGAAAATACACTAGGCTTTTTTTATTTCTTTTAGATTATTGTATAAGACTCTCAGACCATGCCACTATTCATCCTTTCTATTTTCTCAAGCTATTTGAAAAACACATTATTGTTGTATAAGACTCTAAGACCGTGCCATTGTTGTCTTAGATTGTTTATTTGTAGAACTTCTATGAATTAAATACAAGTTTTCTAGTTTAGATCATGTATTTGACTATTCTTTTTAGTAAATGTGTGTGAGAATTATTTTATGTCATTAAATGAATTATTTAGGTTTTCATCTTTGATTTCTATTATTCTAGGACATAGCAGATTTTTGAACATGCCCTTAAATCACATCCAAAAAATAAATTTATCATGCCTTAAATCTAAATCTTGGCACTTCACCTTAGTTGGATTTTATTTTTATATCTCCTCCATTTTCCCATTCCAAACCCCTATTACAGAAGAAGTCAGCTTCTTTAAAAACTTGGAGGTCACTCAGTTTAGCACAATTGGTCCCCCCATTAACTGAGTTTCCCATAAAGGTTACATTACCTTGCCAATTTTTGGCATCAACAGTGTTATTGCATATTTTTAAAAGAAGTATGTTACAATGAGTTCTACTTCTTGTTTAGATATTGAAAGATTCAATGGATCTAGTTAGGATATGTGAAAACTAAAAATGGAGTTGTATGTAAAATTTAATACATGTATTTGGGTTTATAGTTGTAAGACCTGGTACGGCTTGCTCAATCCCTAAAAGGAAAGGCTTGGTAAGAGAGGAGTTCACCTAGGTGGTAAGGGGTGGAAGTTGGGTTAAACGAGTTCTTGGTTTAGAATTAGTGGATTAACCTTTAGTGTTCTTTAGCAAATGGTTTTGTGCTAGTTGTATTGGTCCATGATTTAGGAGCTCATGGTTTTGGTCCCATGGTTTTGCATGTATGGAATTCTATACAATGGCTTCGTGACTCCATTGTAAGTGTAGTTGGTAGTTTTATGTATGCAATGGTCTATACAAGACTAGATATAGCCCAAGCAGTGGGAGTTCTAAGTAAGTTTATGTATAACCCTGGTAAAGAACATTGGAATTATGTTAAGAGGGTGTTTATATATTTATGAGGTAATTCTAATTACTGTTTGGTTTATCATGGTACTAATGATATTGATATTATGCATAGATCATTGGACATACAAGGTTTTGTTGATTCAGATTGGGTAGGAGAACTGGACAGTCAGAGGTCGACAAGTGGCTATGTGCTTACTATTTTTGGAGCTACAGTTAGTTGGATGAGTAAGAGGCATCCCACGGTTGATTTTTCCACCATAAAAGTAGAGTGTATGGCTACTACACATGCCTCTAAAGAGTCAGTTTGGTTAGAGAGACTTAGGAAAGGTATTGGTTTTAATTGGAAGCAAATTAAACTTGAATGTGATAGTTAGAGTGTTATTTGTTTAGCCAAAAATCCTATGTATCATGCTCATACTAAGCATGTTGATGTTCAGTATCACTTTGTGCAAGAAATGGTTGAGAGTGTGAAGGTATTGGTTGATAAAGTTGAAAATTTGATCAATTTTGTAGATTATCTTACGAAACCAGTTCCTATAGATAAGTTCTCTCGGTGCAAGAAGGCCATTGGCCTTGAGTCCTATACTTGATTTATAATAATGATTCCTTGTTTAGAATAATTTCAATGTATAATATCAAGTGGGAGAATATTGGGAATAGGATTCCATTTAATTGTAATCTTAAACATATTTTATGTATCTCCTAAGTCATCAGAAAGTGTTCCCCAACAATAGGATTACAAAGAGATTAAATTTGAATGAAATGAACATGTAAATTGACATTTTTGAATATTCCTAAATGATAGAAACATGTGGGGATGTCCAAGAAGAGCTCCTCAAAAATAGGAGCACATGGCACACCCACATGGAAGGTGGAACCCACCTTGCTTAAGTTAACTGTTTGTAGGATTGATAACACTTTAGTAATACATGTAAAGATCCTAAAAGTTAGGGATTAATATTTACATAAGTGGAGTTTAGTTTAGTTTAGTTCAATTAAATTAAATTCAGTTTAGTTCAGTATTAGTTCAGTTCAGTTTAATTCAGTTATGGTTCAGTTATCTTTAGTTGCATGTAGTTAGTTTGAGTTGAATGCTAGTTTACTTGAGTTGCATGACTAATGACTTTAGTTGGATGATAGATAACATTTGGATAATTTCAGTTAAGTAAGGATGATCAATCATGCATAGTGTTTGCATGAATTGGTGGAGAGATATATTTTAGTTAGCTAAGATTGACTTGGACCCACCTTGGGCACCCAAGTTGGCATAGTTGAATTAACACCTTTTGCATGAGAAGATATTTGCAGGGATTGGTTAAGTGGGCTCATTCTTGGGCACCAACCTTGAGGTGATGCTTGCAAGATATTTTCTTGACTAGAATTTAGTTAAGTGTTTAGTTTGGGGTGCCTAAATTAAGGAAGACTTTGGTTTGATCACATATTACATTGTGGAACTCTACTTGAACAATCTAGGAATAGATTTTTATGGGGAGATTTATGCTCTCTTTTTTTAAAACTCTTAGGAGTTTACAATGCTCATATTTTTCTATTAATTGTAGCAAGTGCATTAGAGTTTTCATTAGGTTTTGTAGGTTGAGCTTGTGCATGTGTGAAGGTTTGAAGCACAACATGGTATGTGTGGGTTCATGCTTGGTCACAATGAATGCATGGATAGCTTGTAAATGTAACAAGTGTATGAGAGTTGTATGAGAGTTTTGTGTAGGTTGTGAAGAAGGATTGTTGAAGTCAAGGAAGCATATCAGTCAAGGATTGACATAGTATTATTGTAATCTTGTTTTAAGGTTAAGTAATACAAGAGCTATTGATTGTGGTGGTGGAGTTTTTTCCCCAAAGGGTTTCTCCATGTATATGATGTGTCACTTCTATCTTCTTGTCTCAGTCTTCTACAATCTTCTATCTCTCTCTACAATTGGTAAAATGGATTTAAATAGATTAATAATACACAAAGAATTGTGACAAAGAACACTTAATTAAATCTACAGTCTCATAGGTTTACAAGTTTTAAGCTACAATATTACCTTCATTTTCAACATTGAGGACCCATTCGTCATATGGAGAACAAGTCCTAGCATACTTAACTAAGACCTATTTCGGAGAATTTGAAATGACATGCCAAAAGGTTGTCTTAGGACCTAGTGAGGACCTATTCACTAGGTGGTGAATGGGTCCTAGGTCACTATCCTAGGACACAAACCTTTCCAAATTAAGTGTTGTGTAATATTATTAATGAGTGTCAGGTTTTATCCCATAGAAAATGTAATAAATAAGGCTTGGATATGAATTTAAGGAGCCTATTAAGCTCAATTAAGCTCAATTAATTAATTAAAGCCCCTGATTTGTGTGAAAATGTAAAGAAATAATTTACAACACCCTAAATAGGGCACAACTAATAACATTTTATTAGTTCATTCCCAAATTAAGGAAAAAGGGATACTTTTTTTGTTACTACACCCTTAAACCCTCAACCCTTAAAACCAAAAACCTTAACCCTTAAAAATTAAACCCTTAAACCCTCAACCCTAAATCCTAAACCCTAAACCCTCAACCCTCGATCTTAATCCCTTAACATTCAAACCTTAAACCCTTAACCCTTAAACCCTAATCCATAAAACCTCAACCCTATACCTTAAGCCCTTAATCTATCAACCCTCAACTCTTAATCCCTCAACCCTAAATCCTCAACTATAAACCCTCTACCCTATACATTAAACTCTTAACCCTATACATTAAACCATCAACCATAATCCCTCAACCTTATACCCTCAACCCTATAGCCTCAACCCTCAACCCTAATCCTTCAACCTTGAACCCTCTACCCTATACATTAAATCTTCAACCCTAATCCCTTGACCCTATACCTTAAACCCTTAATCCCTCAACCCTCAACCCTTAATCCCTCAGACCTCAACCATCAATTGTAAACCCTCTACCCTATACATCAAACCATCAACCCTTAAACCATTAATCCTCAAACCTTAAACCCTTAACCCTAAACCCTAAAAACCTCAACCCTCAACCCTAAATCCTATACCTTAAACCCTAATCCATCAACCCTCAACCCTCAAACCCTCAATCCCTCAACCTTGAAACCTCAATTTTAAACCTTCTACCCTATACATTATACCCTCAACCCTATACCTTAAATCCTAAATCCTCAACCCTTGACCCTAATCCCTCAACATTCAACCCTTATACCCTCAACACTTAAATCCTAATAAGTCAACCCTCAACCCTAATCCCTCAAACCTATACCTTAAACCCTTAATCATTCGACCCTAAACTCTTAAACCCTCAACCCTTAAACCCTTAATCCCTCAACCCTAAACCCTCAGATATACAACCTCTAACCTATACATTAGACCATCAACCCTAATCCCTCAATGCTATACCCTCAACCCTAATCCCTCTACCCTATACCTTAAAACCTTAATACCTCTACCCTCAACCATTGAACCCTCAACTCTTAAACCATTAATTCCTCAATCATGAACCCTCAATGATAAACCTCTACCCTATAAATTATACCATAAAACCTAATCCTTCAACCCTATACCTTAAACTCTAAACCCTCAACCTGTGACCCTGATCCATCAACACTCAACCCTTAAACCCTAATCCCTCAACCCTCAACCATCTACCATATAGATTAAACCCTCAACACTAATCCTTCAACCATATACCTTAAACCATTAATCCTCTATCCCTCATCCCTTAAACCCTCAATTGTTAAACCCTTAATCCTTCAACACTAAGCCCTCAACTGTAAACCCCCAACCCTATACATTATACACTCAAACCTAATCCCTCAACCCTATACCTTAAACCCTAAACCCTAAACCCTCAACCCTAATCCATCAACCCTATACCTTAAACCCCAATCTATTAAACCTCAACCCTAAAACCCTAATCCCTTAAACACTCAACTCTTAAACCCTCAAACCTTAAAACCTATACCATTAACCCTTAAACCAAAAACCATTAAGCCCCCAATCCTTAAACCTTCAAACTTTTTAACCCTTAAACCCTCAACCATAAACCCTAATCCCTCAACCCTTAGCCATTAAATCTTAAACACTATGCCCTTAAACCCTCAACCCTCAAACCTTTACCTTAAACCCTTATCCATCAACCCTTAACCCTAAACCTTTAAACCCTAATCCATATCCCTAAACCATCAACCATCAACCCTCAAACCTCAACCCTACAACCCTAAACCCTTAAACTCTCAACCTTAAATCCTAACCCTCTACCCTATGCATTAAACCCTCAACCCTTAAATCCTCAACCCTCAACCCTAACACCTCAACCCTATACCTTAAATCCTAATCTCTTAACCCTCCACAATTAAACCCTAATCTCTTAAACCCTCAAACTTTAAATCCTAAACCCTTAAATCCTCAAACTTTGAACCCTAATCCTTTAACCCTCAACCCTCAACCCTTAAAATTTAAACCCTAAACCATATTCCTAAACCCTTAACCCTAAACCCTATACCTTAAACCTTAATCCCTTAACCATCAACCCTTAAACTCTAATCCCTCAACCCTCAACCCTGATCCCTTAAACCCTCAACCCTCAACCCTCAACCATCAACCCTCAACCCTCAACCCTTAGACCATTAACCCTTGACCCTCAACCCTTAAATCCTCAACCCTAAGCCCTTAAACCCTCAACACTTAAACACTTATCCCTTAAATCCTCAACCCTAAAACCTCAACCCTCAATCCTTAAACCCTCAACCCTAAACCCTCAACCCTTAAACCCTCAACCCTAAACCATTAAACCCTTAAACCATAAACCCCAAACCCTCAACCCTCAACCCTTACAATCTAAACCCTACACGTTACATCCTCAATTCTCAACCCTATACTTAAGCCCTAATCCATCAACCCAATATCTTAATCCCTAATGCAACTATACCCTATGTAGTTAACCTTGGACACTCAACCCTAAACATTATCCTTTGACCCTCTACCCTCTACCCTAAACCCTATACCCTTAACCATATACTTATTCCATAATACCTCAACCATAATCCCTATTCCTTATACCCTCAACCTTAAAACCATGAACCATATCAATTAGACACTTAGTTTTGAACATTATCCCTCAAATGTAAACCCTCAACGCTCAACCCTATACGTTCAACCCTATGCCTTAAACCTTGAACCCTAGAACCTTAACCCTTAGCCCTATACCCTATAACCTCACCCTTATACCCTAAACCTTAAATATTATCCCTCAAACCTATACTTAAACCCTACACAATATAATCTCAACCCTTCACCCTATGCCTTATACGATCAATCCATATTGCAAACCCTAAACCCAATATCCTAAACTCTAATTCCTATACCTTAAAAACATAATATTATACACTCAATGAGGTGAATATTATCCCTTAGCTGTAAAACCTCAACCATCAACCCTATACTCTCAACCTATTACTTAATCCCTAATCCTTGAACCCTCAACCCTATACCTTAAACCCTAAACCCTACAATGTCAACCCTCGTCCCTATACCCTATACCCTCACCCTTATATACTCGAAACCCAAAACCATTACATACATACATACATACATACATACATACATACATACATACATACATACATACATACATATATACATACATACATACATACATACATACTAGTATGTATTCATAAATATACATTCAAACACACGTACAAACATATAAACATAGAACATACATTTAACAAACCTACACAAAAATAATTTCAAGTGAGCCATAATGCAAGCATGTTAGAATTCACTTTAATTATACCTTTCTTTTGGAATACAAAACATAAAACAATACAAAAGAAAAAGCAATCAAAACATAAATAAAGACATAAGGTGAGTGTGTTATGATGCGCTCACATTATGTGTGACCTAATATGAGTGCATTATGCCTTGGTTTGGGAATCCTCAAGCCTTTGGCATGGATTTTCTTTTTATTTCCAACCCAAAGGCTTGGAGTTCCCTTCCAACACCCAAAAATGTGTTTTTGCATATTTTACAAACTTTCACATAATCTCATTTATGCTAACCATTAAGTTTGCGCATGTTTCAAGGTTGTGTAAAAAAACACCTGGGTAATGTTAAGCTCTCTCTTAGCTATTTAACAATGTAATTTTTTCAAATTTTGACTATGTTAAGTCTTTCATCTTTAATTTCTTTTGTTCATGGTTCCACTTTTTGTCGAAAACCAGTGTTTGGTATTTTTTACATTATTTTTTAACGGTTCATTGAAATTTTAAATAAAATAAATTTTTATAAACTAGACTCCATTGTACACATATTAAAATAAAACATTTTTTATTAATTTTCAAAATTTATAGGGGTAGCACAACCAAATTTATGTTTTTCAAGATGTGTCAACTTTCAAAACTAGTAAAAAATCATATATTCATTAAAAAATTATCAAAATAATTGGGCATAAAAATGTTAGCTAATTTCTCACCGAAGAAATTTTTAAAAATACTAATAAAAAGTTAACCTTTTGAGGTAGCCACAACATATGCTATGCTATGCTTTCTAGACAAAAACAATTCCAATTTTTATGGCTCCCATTTTGAATCCCTTAATCTCTACCATTTTTAGTGTAACTATCCTCAATTTCTTATCCAAGGTCAATATTTCTTGATTTAAAAAAAAAAAAAGTGGCCAGTTAAGACCCTTTTTTGGCCCCTCATGTTTGTGCACTTTCCCTTAGGTAAGTAAAAATAAATTGGGTCCCAAAAACAAGGTTTGGAAAGGTTCCCAAGTACATTGTAATCTCTCATAAAGTGGAGAAAGGATGTAACCTTAGGAGAAAAAACTTCCCTCCAAAAGAGATAAAAATGTAAAAGTGTATGGGATATAATACAAGAAGAACCCAAATAAGATACTCCTAAAATATATGTAGGACAGGGACCATTTGTTCCTCCACAAAGAAGAGAAAGAAAGTCATCACATAAATTTTCATCAAAAATATTGTAGGAGGTTCCTCTATAATAAATGATGCCTCTTCCTTTCAAAAGATAGAAACCCCGAGCTATCAAATTGTTGAATTCCCACTTAGGTATAATGTATGAAGGAATTGAGATCTATACATTTATAAAATGATCATGTGTTCCAAACGTTAGTACTAAAATGAGTCATAATCAAATCAAGTGTCTTAAACCTAATTGAAATAAGTGACCTTTCAAATTCATTTGAATATTGTTGAAGAGTAAGATATAAATGAGTGATTTTTGGAAGGTTAATACATGCCATGCCACTATAATCTAAATCCCACAAGAATTATTACTACAAAAAATATTTTGAAGTCTAACTTAGTGAAGCATCTTTGAAATCCATAGTAGCAAAAGAACTATCATCAAAGAGAAGATGCATGTACTCATCACTATCATCAAGATCCAAAATATGGCTCTACAAATAAGAAATATATTTTATGTAGAAATGTAAACCAATGATATAGAAAAATAATATCAATATCCTACTACAAGGAATAATTGGAAGCTCTCCAAGAATCAACATGGAACTTTGAAGTAACAACATGTGATAATGGAGGAGATGTTAGGCTTGTTCTAAGAACATGAAGATTCAAGTGACCAAGCTAGTTTTAAGGCTCGTTGGAGGATATAATTTTTTGAAACTCTATACTATATAAAGTTTTGATCTAAATATTTAGGGCTTCTTCTATGCAACTAATTGGAGTGGGGCCCAATTTTGAAGTGGCTTTGAAGTTGTTCTAGGATTTTAATCCCAGATTAGCTATGAGGGGAAGTTTTTTGCTTATTAAATATCTCTGAAGTGTGGTTGATTGGTGTGTGAAAAACTCACAAAGGCTCGTGGTGTGCTTTGAGTTGTGGAGGCTTACCAGTTGATTTGGTGGATTAGAAACAATCAAACCAATAACAAGGTGCATTAAAGTTTGCTCCAATTTTTTTGTCAATTTAGAAAATCAGCTTTTTTGCCTTTTGGAAAGGTGGTGAAATTTAATTTCTAGAGGTTTTGCATTAGTAGATTTTTTTGGAGGTTTCAATCAGTTTGGTTCATTTTCTTGTCTTTTGTTGAAATGACCACTCCTAAACATAATGAATTGTTAACTCTCCATAATTACCATATGCGGAAAATGAAAATGTGTAGGTTGCTTTAGTCTCAAGCTCTATGGTCCACCCTGAGTAATGTATAACCTACTCTTACTAAGGAACTTGAAATATTTTCCTATAGAAATAAGTGTGACCAAGCTATGGGTTTGATGAAATTGAATGTTTTTGATAGTCTCCTCTTTCATATTGATAATTTGGATACACCCAAAGAAATATGGGATAAGTTACATAACCTATTTGGTCAAGTCAATGAGTTATGTGTCTTGCAACCAGAGGTTGAATTGATCGCTCTTAACTCTGAAGAAATTCCTTCTATTCATGACTTTCTAGTGAAATTCAAATGTTTAAGGTCACAATTAGTGGGATGTAGGAAGAGAAAAACTAACAAGGAGTTCATTTTTTTATACTATCTAAGTTGAGAGGACCATTTTTGTTGTTTTCTTCTACCTTCTATTCCACAATGGATGTCTTAGGTAATGCATTCCAAATGTCTTCATTTGATACTTTCTATGACCAATTGACAAGGGAGAAAACAAAAATTGTCTAGTTAGAGGGGGTCCCTAGAAATCATGCATTGGTTGTCCAAGAATCTAGGAGTAAAGGGAAGAAGAAATACAAACCTAAGATAGAGTCAAATTAAACTTCCACCTCTTCAAAAGAGGACAAGATCAAGAAGGAGAAACTCAATTGCGTATATTGAAAAAATAAAGGGCATGAAGAACATCATTGTTATATGAAGAATACTGATGAGATCTCACACCTTCTTTAGAAAAAAAACATTCCATTTCCCTCATCTATAACTCCTCCTTCTATAGCCTTAGCATCTTCATCTACTCCATCGTCATCCAACCCTACATAGTCTAGAAATCCAGGGTTTGCAAGTGCTAAAGGAGATAAACACTATATGGGTAAAGGACATGCACTAGTGACTTTTGTAGCACATTCTGGTCAGGATAGATGGTTTTTAGATTCTACAGCATCTCACCACGTGAATTATATTCCCTATCTTTTTACAGGTCTTCAGCCTGCTAACACTTACAAAATTCTTGAAACATAGATTTTTGGCACCTACTTGCTTTCTATCACTCCTAGGGTTTTTCACCAAGAAGGAGAAAGGTGGGCCAAAAATGCTTATGTTCTCAATAGAGGAAATGGAAAGAGGGATATGAAGTGTGTGTGTGGATGTGTTTAAATGTTGGATACTTAACGAAATGCAGATTAAGGAATATATTCTAGCCTAATGCGAAGTGTTGGAAAACACATTATGTATTCAAACTATTTGACTAGAAATGTAAACAAACTATAACAGAAAATAACCCAATTGAAGATATGAACTTCGAAGCTAGAAGAGGCTGGAAAAAAGCTTTGAACACTTGAAAAAGACACCAAGAATTCTCACTAGGACTGATTCACCATCCTTGGTGAATGACACTTGTTCTTGCCAGAAAGTGTCAGAACTAGTTTTAGGAAATTGGGTATCCAAATCTACAAAAATCACTATTCAAGCCTATAAATGGGACTAATTCACCATCAATGGTGAATGAGTCCTTCTACAAAATAGAAAATTTTGGACAGGATTATGTGGCTTATGATCTGCAATTCTATTTCTGAAGGTTCCCCTGATCTGAATTTACAAAACTCAACTTGTAGACTATCTCCAAGATTGAAATAGGTCTTGAGACATTTTTAATGACTTTTATGGGATATGGACACCTTTTCTCACCTTTTTTTTTGATAAAATTTGAAAAAAACACATGCAAAGGGGAAAAAGTGTTGAGGGTTAGGATATATGGGTTTGCCTTGGTCAAACCCACTTTATGTAATTAAACCAAATGATGAAATAAAGTAATGAAACATGAAAAAATGGGGTTGATTACCTTTTCATGATGATTTGATCTTGAAAGTCTGTAGCAATGGAGGAAGATTCAACCCTTGAATTTCCTTAGAAGCTAACTTGATGAATTACAATGTAAAAAACCTAAGATGCTTGACTTGAGATGAAAGATTGAAGGATGAATAATGAAGAATTAAGTTAATGTATATAAAATAGAGTTTAGAGATGTTCTTTTATAGGAAATTCCCCTATTTTACCTATTAATACCTCATCATAGGTCGACATGAAGCAAAATTAAACTCAAATTTCACTTTTTTTCTAGCTCAAAGGTCAAAATGGGGCCAAATGGGACTCATTCACCACAAATGGTGAATGGGTCCCACCTGGGTTGGACTAATTTACCATGCATGGCCAATGGGTCCCATAGAGGTTGTTTTGACAGCTCAGATGCCAAGGAATAAGGAAATAAGGTCTAAAATGCAACCTTGTTAGCTATTTGATCAATTTGAACCTTGGGATGCACAATATGGGTTAATAGGGGCCTATTAATGATGATGTAAATGTCAAATAGGGCTTGGGACACAAAAATCAATGTGAAAGTGTGATTAAATACACTTTACAACACTAAAATGAGGTCCACATAGCCTAGGAATGTAGAAGAACTAATGTGAATGTGCAAGACACATTACAACACTAGAATATCATTAATTTTAAGTTAGGAACCTTCTATATTGATGTAATAATGTTATTAACCATAGTTTATAATGTTCAATTAGGGAGAGATAGGTTAATTAAGTCTAGAAAAGCGTGAAAGTCTTGTACAAGACTTTACAACACCTTTACAAGATGTCATTAAAAGCATGCTCTTTGATTTGCAAGGGTCAGAGACATAGTATGGATGCATAAAATTCCTCACAACACTAGATTAAGACCTCATAAGTCCCATTTTATCATGAATTAATCCCATGTCAAGCAAAGGGTCATGTTTTCTACGACACATTTAGCCCCCACTTTAGTGAGAGGATAAACTTGCTTCAAACTCACACTAAAGTAGACATTCAAGAGAGGTCCTCATACAAAAATTTAAATGACAAAGAATGAAAAATATCAAAGGAGGTGGCCAATCTGCCAAGATCAAATATCCTTAGTCAAGCCCCCAAGATACAAAATCATGCAATGGGAAGGAAGAAGGGGTGAAAAGGATGGATCAAGATTTGATCGTCAATCCAACTAGTTGTGGATTAGATCTAGTCTAATTGTTTGAAAAAGATAATGTGTACTCACTCTGGGGAGACAAAACTCAAGACGGTCTGCCAGATGAGAAGGCCAAAATGTACTGACTCTGGGACCACAAAACTAGTTTTCTGCGGGGTGAGAAAGCCCAAAAAGGTAAGATACATATGCTAGTTGGTATGCACTCACAAACACAAAGGTGGCTATGGGGAAAATTCATACCGTAAGTTGGGCTTCCCACTCAACCATATTAAAGTTACACCTACTGATAACTTTAACAAGGTGCCACAAAGAAAATGTCATGAACAAAAATAAAGGTACCACATGCGTGCAAGTTGCATTATGCAAGGTGGAAAAAATGAAAAAATACAAAAATGTAAAGATGTTTAATGTTCGAAGGATTCTTGTTTAGTTCATGCAAGGTCAGTCACTTTGGGAACATTGTGTCTAATGTCGTCAAGAGAGGACCAATAAAAGAATAGCATATTCTCAATTTAAGGGATGTAGTGCATCGCATAAAGCCACCAAGAGTAATGTAATATGCTTAGATAGATCACAATTATGAATGACATCACACCGAATGCCAGTCACAAAGTGACAAATTCATCACATAAATGATAGGGCTACACTAGGAACCAAGAATGCACATGAATTATGGTAATGTATGCCCCCCACTTTAAAGGAATTACTACACATCGTTCTATGAGAAATTACTTTAAAGTAAAGGAAAGAAAAAGAAAATAGAAAAAATACATGAGAGCCAACTTGGAAAGCCCTATGCCGGGTCATATGTTTTGAAGTTAGGCTGTGTCATGTCAAGGAAAATGAAAAAGAGTATGTCACATATGAGTCAATCTTAAGACATGTCATTCACATCTCAAGCTTGTTCTTATATGTTCATGAAAATTTAACGAGTATTCAAAAGAGACAACGACAAGTGACATACAAGGGATAAGGTTGTCTAACTCTTTTCCCCCCACTTAGTGCAAGACAAGGGTGAGCCTAAATTGGATGAGGGTATGTTGCCCCTTGTAAGGGATGTGAAACATGTAATAGTGAGAATGCTATTATCCTACAACTATTACATGGAAAGGAGCAACAACTAATGTTATTTATGTATTGATTTAGGATGTAACAAGGGTAAAGGTTTCTTGGAAAAAATGGTTGGTGATATTATGGATGTTGAGTGAAGGTTTGTTGGATGGGTTGATGTCTATGAAAGGACAATCACGAAGACTATGATTTTGAAGAATGAGGTAGGTATAGTGTGAGGTGGCATCGGGTGATGATTAATGGTTGAATTTGTTGGAGTATCAAAAGTGAGGATAGGAGGCTACATTTGGCTGTTGGTTGTTACTAAGATATCATTCTTATGTGCCATAATATTGACCCTAGGAGGAGAGGTAATATGTTCATCACATGCCATAATTGGATTTGGCAAGATAGCTTCATCACTCATAGGAGAGGCATCAAGAGAAGGATAACTAGTAGTTTCATGGTTCCCCTTAAGTTTTTCACGAGTTTCACTACCGATATCTTCTAACACTAAACTATCTTCTTCATGTGTAGAGAAGATAGTAGGAGAAGAAAAGGGTGGATTTCCATGATTATCTATGTTAGCATGTCCTATAATGTCATCTAGAGTGGGGGTAGTAGGATTTTCATATCTCTCAATCATATCCTTTGCACAAATGTGTTTATCATGATCATTCAAGATTATATCCGTATCCACTAAAGGATTTTCACAAGTAGGGGAGGTATGGGGAGATGAAAGGGGACTTGGTAAGGTAGTGGAAATGATTTCATATTTGTGTAGCATAAGGGTATTGTAAGGGGGAGTAGAAGGAAGGAAATAAAGGCTTTCATGATCTTCAATGATTGTGTCTTCTTTCATCAAGATATCTTCATTACTAATGGGAGATATATTAGGAGAAGAACAATCATGACTATCATGATTATTGATGGATGAACCCTTTTGGGGCAAAGGTTTAGTGGATGATTTAGAAGAGAGGTAGTCATCTAAGGCTTCATCTAACATTTCCAAATCATCACTACTAAAGGGCTTGGATGTTATGTTTATTCTAATTGGTTCGGTTGATGTTTGTGTGTTTTTGTTTTCACTGTGCAATGAAGGTGATCTAAATGACATAGGAACTAATGCATAAAATGAAGATTGCAAAAGTCTAAGTGCCATGATTGTAAATAATGTCTATTTATAATGATGCAATAAAAAGATAGGATGAAATGAAAATTTTCAGATTTCAAACAAAGTAATTTTTTTATTACACTATGTAACAAGCTAAAAAATGAAATGTTGCAAATGCAAAATTTGAATTTGAACAATGCATGAAATGAGCTATTTTATGCTAAATATCATGAAATTCATGCTACAGAAACTCAACCAACTAATGTAGGTAGGTTAAGGCACCAAACAAAAGCTTAAAAACAAATGTCTGAGTTTTATTAAATGTTTATTCAGGGGTCAGAAGGGACTGATTCGCCCAGGGTGGCGAATGAGTCCCAGTATGGACTCTTTTCAGAATTTTCAGATATTTTTGAAGGATTTTTATGGTTTCTAAGTGCTATGATGCAGACCTAATTGAAAAATGTAGAATTTCAAAACTTTTTCAGGAGTAAAGATGCAAAAATGCAACCTAAATGCACTTTTGATGAATGCAAAATTGAAACCCTAGAATGCAAGCTAACTAATGCAAAATGAAATGTAAGCAACTATAGGATGATTAATGGACTCCAAAATTAGAAAAGAGGGGATTCAAACAATAGTTTCACCAAAATGAAACATAGATTTTTGGAACCTACTTGCTTTCTATCACTCCTAGGATTTTTCACCTAGAAGAAGAAAGATGGGTCAAAAATGCTTATGTTCTCATTAGAGGAAATGGAAAGAGGGATATGAAGTGTGTGTGTGGATGTGTTTAAATGCTGAAAACTTAATGAAAATGTAGATTAAGGAATGTATTCTAACCTAATGCAAAAGTGCTGGAAAACACATTGTCTATTCATACTATTTGAGTAAAAATGTCAACAAACTTATAAGAGAGGGGGGCCATCTTGTGCAAGACCCTAGGTCATGGAGGGTCAAGATGTGAGAGGCCTCCCTAACTTACCTCAGCTAAATGAAACATGTAGGGTATGAGGATGAGAATGATGAGGATTATGAGGTCCTACAATCACTCTATAATCCCAAGTTCTAAGGTGGGGCTAGGTGAGTCAGTTTTTAGGTTCAACTCTACACCTCATGGAGCACTCTCCCCGAGGATGTTAGTGCAGTCTCTAGATGACAACATGATGCACTGGCATATCTAAAGTGCACTATAGTGCATATAGCCAGACAATAGTAGAGACAAGGTTGAACTCACCAAAATGACTAACAACCTAGGTACTCAACAAAAAGGCCAGAATGAAATGAGTAAATAAATGAAGTATTCTCTAATGTTATAAAGTAGAAAAGAAAGTGTAAGAAGGGTAAGAAGGATCACACCAAGGAATTAAATCTCTAGTTGATCTTCCTCACAACACGCACACCTACACATAACAAGAGGGAAAATGTTGGGTGGATGAATAGGGGCCTACCTCAGTCATACCCCCATTTAGGTGTTTCCACCTCCATGGACAGCTAAGGAAATGAGATAAAAAAATAGCATAATAAAGAAAATACAAACCCAACAAAGTAGTACTATGCTACTCAACCAAGTGATAAAGGAGAGGAGAGGGAAGCTTACCACCTCCACCAGGAGAACTCAAGGCTACTTGGGGAAAAAATGAGAGTAACTCAAGCTTCTATTGCAATGGTGTGGTCCCAAACATGCTCTACCAAAGTGACAAAGTCAAGCTTTTGTTGTAATGGAATGCTTGAATGCTTAAAGTGAGTGAGAATGGATGCAAGGGTGTGAGTATGGAAGTAGAAGTGTGCAAGAATGAAGGCTTGATCTGTTGAAGAATTGTGTAGAATTCTAAAGACTTTTTTAAATGCTTGTTGAAGGACTGAATATGAAGAAGGAAGAAAAAAAATGACTAGATTCAAGTTATTTCGCCAAAGGGGCCATTACAAGTTCATTTCTAATGAAAAGTGTAATGCCTCTGGAGGTTCACCCATAGGAATCTACCAGGGACGTAAGCACACCACGTGGACATCTGCACACGACGCTTGCATCCTTGATAGAAATGCCCCCACTAACGCTCAAAATAGGTGCCAAGTGGACTGCCAACAATGAGCTTGAGAGGAATTAAACCTCCAAACTTGGTTTTCTAAAGTGGATAATGGCAAGAAAAGGGATTTGGATAGGGGGTGTAAATTCATTCTTATACATTTTTCCCCCACTTTAGCGAGCACGAGTACTAATGAGTGCTCAGTAAAGTATATCAAGAAGAGTATAAGGTTAGAAACGTATACCTAAACTGTCAAGGAATTAGTACTTAGTCTGGTGTACTCAAAGGTGTAGGAAAAGAAAAGGACTCTATAGCTGCTCATAACTATGGAGTTAGAAAATTAAAACATCTTATAGGCTCACAGACCTGCAAGGAGGAAACCCCAAAGATCTCTCGCATGAAGGAAGCCCCAACAAAGTTCCCTATAAGTACTCAGTCCTATAGGGAAGGCATTCTCCATGAACTCAAGCATGAAGAATACTGAAGGAATTTCCCTATTGGCTCTCAGTCCTATAGGGAAGGTATTCTCCTGGAATTCAAGCATGAAGAACACTGAAGAAGTTCCCTACATGTTCTCGGTCCTACGGGGAAGATATTCTCCACAAAATCAACCATGAAGAACACTTGAAGAAGCACCCTACAAGTTCTCGGTCCTACAGGGGAGCCACCCCCAAGATCTCTTACATGAAGGAAGCTCAAAGGAAAGCACCATACAAGTTCTCGGTCTTGTAGGGAAGTATCCCTCAAGATCTCTCACATGGAGGAACCTGAGAAAGAAAACTTTGTAGAGTCAAGAACCAGCAACACGTCTACCCACAAATAGAACATATTAAAAGTTATCGATCATGCAAACTATCAATAAGTAAAACTTTCAAAGGGATCCCTCATGAACCCTTCAAAAGGAGAGGGGTTCACTCAAGGGACATGTCATTTGCAAAGTAAGGTCCAGTCAGGTTCCCCCCAACCTAGACGTAAAAGAGCAAATGGAATGAGTCTAGTCAGGTTGCCCCCATGCTAGTTATGAAAAAATTTCATTTAGAATAGAGGCTCTAAAAGAATGGTCCTTTGGGAACCCACCATGAGGAAGAAGGGAGATCCACTCAAGAGACACACAATTCAAAGTAGTCATTCATCTTAGAGTGATTCATCATCAAGGAATCCTTTCAAAAGATATTCACTTCATCAAGGAATTTGAAAGGAAGGATATTTCCCCATGTGAGGGGAAATAAAGGTTGTTCCCATTTCAGAGGAAGGTCCTCAAATCCTTTCTTTACGAACCCGTGATGAAGGAAACACATTCCATTAGGGTTCCAAGTTGAGAATGTGCTTCTAAACAAAAAATTGTGAAGAATTTCAAGAAAATATTCATTGGAAACAAATTTGTTTTCTGAAAAATGAAGTGTTGAAGAAGAGGCATTGTCACACATAGAAGGGACAAATCAAGTAAAGAAGAGAGAAAGATAAAGAGAGAGTAAGAGAGAAAAGAGCACAAGGGGATCTAGTTTAGTGGGGTCAAATCTGTCTGAGCTCATACAATAATAGGTAACCACAATGCAAAGTGAAAGATCAGCAATCCCCAACTAGATTAGGAATAATGCACAAAAAACAACGTAAAAATAAAAAATTGGGTCAACATGGAAGGGAAGCCTAAATTCCCCCAACGCTTCACATCATCCCCAATTTATCAAAAATAAAGTATAAACATGGAATAATGATAACAAAAATAGAAGGTTTATGACAAAATAACCATTCCTATATCCACACACCAACAAAACACACATAACACAAGCATGGGGGAACACATAACAAAACACACACACACAAGTTCAAGAAAGGGCCTCGTCCTAACATTGATCAAACAAGAGGTCATCTGCTTCCAAATATAAATCCTCATAAGGGGACATAAGATGAGCCTGAAATGGTAGGATGTTAAGAGGAGGAGCATCTGGCCCTCCCACAACAAGGGCCAAGGAAGAGGGCCCCTCAAGGTCCTCTCCACAAAGCTCCTATGGAGTCAAAGTCAACAATTTTGCAAAGATCACCAAAAGGGTCAAAACCTCATCCATAGAGTTAAACATGCACCCATAGGAGCACCATGTCTTACTTTAGTGGATGGGATAGGTTGTGCCTGAGATTCACCGCTAAGTTTGCTAAATGACATGGGAGCGGTGATGAAATCAGCAGAAGCCAAGACTAGTTTTGTTACAAGAATATAACAAGTCAGCACAGGAACACCTTGTGAGGAAGGTGGACTAATCTTACACCCTTCATTACTAGAAGGACCAGCCTCTTCCTCTTTCTTCATTGGTGGAGATGAACTCCCCACAGATGAAGTTAGGGGTATAGAGGAAGAGGAAGAAAGAACTGCAGTGGATAAGACTGAGGTATTGACCATATCCACAGGCTTTAGGAAGGGCTAAATATCCAGAGTGGACATATGCAAAGGGGGCTCCATCGAAGGATCAATGAACAATTGCACCCATTTAGGGTTAGGCACATTCATGCTCGCAATAGAAGCTAAGAGCGGACCAGACTAGAGAGAAACAAAAGGAAGGGAGGAAGAAGACGTTGTAGTAGGTCCTGAAGAAAGAGCGATTATTTCTTCCTCCTATTGTGAAGTGGCTTGCTTGGCCAAGAGAGCCTTTTGCAGACACTTGCATTCATGTGCAAGGCAGTTTCTATGGCTCTTGGAGTTAGAGGCCAAAGTTTTCTAAGGGACAAGAGGTTCCTACTCAACCATAAGAATGCCCACTACGACCATTTTAGGAAAAGGAACAGGTACCTATGTGTGAGCAGGGGGAACAAGTTGAGGAGTGATAGGAGGAGTTAATCTGAGAGCCTTGGCAATGGGCCTTTTTTCACTCACTTCCTTAGAAGTAGGAGTAGTAGGAAGCCATGGATCAAATTTTCTATGAGAACCTTTCTTTCTACCATATAAATAATACCATGGTCCAAGAAATTCATTAGGGAGGTCCACGATCCTAATATTGGGCCTACGCTAAGGAGGGATCATCTAACTCAGTGGGTAGCCACCAGGTTTAATCATCCAATACTCTTCCCAGGAAAGGGGAGAGGATGGGGCAGTCCAAGAAAAAGACACTTTTTCTTTACCTTTGTGGGAAGGGGAGGGAGTAGCTGGTATAACCTTCTATTTACCTTTGCGGGAAGGAGAGGGAACTAGTGTGGAACTCTTCTTCTTTGTCAAAGAAGGAATAGTAGTTGGTACATGCTTCTTCTTCTCTTCTCGGGAAGAGGATGCAACCGATTGTTCTGTCTCAGGAAAGGACAACTCTGGCTCCCCTTCACCCCTAGTTTTATACTTCACATAGTTTTTGTAAAGTAGGTCCATTCTCAAAGGAAGTGGACTGACTAGGGAGGGCCAAAAGTGATCCAATAAATATCCACCCCGAGATACCAAGGGCTGATATCCAGTGTCATGTACTACATGCATGACACCCTCGTGGGAAATTTTTAAAACTTTGTGAATAATGGAGCAATCCCATTCATGGAAGCTAACTAAGGAATGCCCAACCTCACTCTGAATAGATCCGACTCTAGGATGAAATCGAAGACTATGTCAATAGTCCTAGGTCCAACTAGGATAGAGAAAGTAATCGAGCCATATGGTTTAAGACTCATACCATCATGTGTGGGGATGATAGATCTTGTTTCTTCATATTTCTCCTTTTGCAGTGAATTTAATACTAATGTTTCTTCAGTAATAGCATTCACATGGCTTGAGGGTTCAATCAAGACTCATATCACAATGTTACCATTGACACAAGTGGGAATGTAGAGAGGTGAATGTTTGTTGTTTAAGGGAAAATATTGTGATGTAAATGTAATATCTGACAAACCGGGTGCAGGTGGAACAATGGAAGTTACTGTGACCATATTAACATAGGCCTCGGGTTGGGTAATAGAATTAGTAGGATCAACAATCATGTTAGCAGAATGTGATGGAAATAGGTTCATGTATATCTACAATTCACTATTTTCCTTTCCCACTGATTTGTAAGTGTTCTATTTATTCCCATCGAGATGAATGGTACCATCCTTGATGCAGTCTTGTATCTCATGTTGCAGGCACATACATTGTTCAGTATCATGTCCACTAACATGATGGTACTGACAATAAGTCCTCCCATCATACCAATTAGGGTAAGGTTCCTTAACGGGCTTAGGGGTCGGTAAAGTAATGATCTTATCCTTCAACAACTTTTGTAAGATGGAAGTATAAAATTCTGACAACTTTGTGAACTTCGGTTGCATTTGAGGCCATTTTCATCAACAACGACTACCACATTCACAATGGCTTTACCTTTCCCAGAGATTGATACGATGGATTTTCCCTTAGAATGGGAATGTGAAGAGGGTCCCTCGAATTGAGCAACTATTTGTTGGTACTCTCATAGAGCTACACACAAATGTGTGAAAGAAGGGTATTTCATCAAGGAAAACTTCTCTTGCCAAGGCCTTTGTAAGTTGCCTATGAATACCTTCTGCATGTTAGAATCAGATAGTTGGAATGAGATTTGTGAAAGAAGCACTTGATAACACACTATAAAATTAGTAATCTTTTTTGTTATCTCCCTGTTTACAATGGATGAGATCTGAAAAGGTTATCTTCAACCTGATGTTTGCTAGGAATTGTCTAAGGAACTAATTTAAAAGTTGATCATATGAGAAGATATAATTGTTGGGTAAGGAATAGTACCATTCAAGTGTTGTGTCTTTGAGAGATTGGGGGAACAATTTAGCCATCAACACATCATGATGGAAAAATTTTGTGCAAAGGATGTTAAAGGTAGACACATGTGTCTGCAAATCTCCCTTGCCACCTATTGTACATGTTTTTCACACACGCCCCGATGTGGGTAGGGACCCCCTCTTTTCAATCCCGATGAACTACTTTACTCCTGTCTTGTTTTGCATGCCACATTTTCTAAGCCCAAATTGGTCATGTGCCTTCAAATGATCAAATTCCATTGACCAAATTCAGCTACTTGGGGTATTCAAAACTAGGGACAAAAAAGGTCCCCTTCCCTTTTCTGCCTTTTTTCTTGTTCCTGCTGACTTGGTCCATGATCACTTGATTCACTTTTTTTCTACAATTTTGACTTTGGGGACAAGTTTCCTGTAGATTTGGGATGTTTTGTGGTGCCAAAGTGAACTGCCAACGTTTTGTTAAGTTTCAGGGGTTTTAGAAATTTCATTCCAGAGCTTCATCCCTCTTTGGTTGTTTTGAACTTCCATGGACCCCCGATGGTCCAATTTCTACATTTTTGACTTTGGGGACAAGTTTCTTGTGGATTTGGGATGTTTTTGTGGTGCCTAAGCGAACTGCCAATGTTTCGTTAAGTTTCATGGGTTTCAAAAATTCCCTTCCAGAACTCCATCCCACTTTGGTTGTTTTTGACATCCATCAGCCCTCGATGACCTGGCCTCCGGAAAGCAGCCCCTCTGTGGCCATTTCCAGAACTCCATCCCTCTTTGGATGTTTTGAACTTCTATGGACCCTTGGCGGTCCGCTTTCTACATTTTTTACTTTGGGGACAAGTTTCTTGTGGATTTGCAATGTTTTTGTGGTGCCTAAGTGAACTGACAACATTTTGTTAAGTTTTGGGGGTTTCAGAAATTTCCTTTCAGAACTCCATCCCTCTTTGGTTGTTTTGAACATCCGCTAGACCTCGGTGACCCGGCCTCCAAAACCCGGCCCCTCCATGGCCATTTCCGGAACTCCCTCCCTCTTTGGCTATTTTGAACTTCCATGAACCCCTGGCGGCTCGCTTTCTACATTTTTGACTTTGGGGACAAGTTTCTTGTGGATTTGGGATGTTTTTGTAGTGCCTAAGTGAACTGCCAATGTTTCATTAAGTTTCGAGGGTTTCATAAATTTCATTCTAGAATTCCATCCCTCTGGCTATTTTGAACATCTGTCACCCCCTGGCAACCCAGCCTCTAAAACCCGACCCCTCCGTAGTTGTTTCCAGAACTCCATCCCTCTAGCTGTTTTGAACTTTTGTGGACCCCCAATGGTCCGCTTTCTAAATTTTTGAATTTGGGGAAAATTTTCTTGTGGATTTGGGATGTTTTTGTGGTGCCTAAGTGAACTACCAACATTTTATTAAGTTTTGGGGGTTTCAGAAACTTCCTTCTGGAACTCTGTCCCTCTTTGGCTGTTTTGAACATCTGTCAGCCCCCCGTGATCTGGCCTTCGGAACCCAACCCCTCCGTGGCCGTTTTCAAAACTCCATCCCTCTTTGGTTGTTTTGAACTTTCATGGACCCCCGATGCTTTTATTTCTACATTTTTGACTTTGGGGACAAGTTTCTTGTGGATTTGGGATGTTTTTGTGGTGCCTAAGCGAACTGGCAACGTTTCATTAAGTTTTGGGGGTTTCAAAAATTTTCTTCCAGAACTCCGTCCCTCTTTTGTTGTTTTGAACATCCACCAGCCCCAAGCAACTTAGCCTCTAGAACCTGGCCCCTCCATGGCCATTTCCAGGATGCTGTCCCTCCGTGGCCGTTTCTGGAACTCCACCCCTCCATCACCGTTTGGGACTTTCCTTCCAAGCCATTGTGTGCTCATTGTCATTTCAAAAGGGTGGCGACCCTCTGACTTTCCCCTTCCAAACTTCCACTTTTTCCAAAATGATTCCAATCTTGAGGAAGTTTTTCTTGGTGCTCTTTCTTCCCCTTTTCCCATGTGCAATAATTCAAAAATCTTAGTTTTTCTAAGTTTTGTGAGGTCTGGGAACTTTCCTTCTGGTTTGTTGTCCCCCATTTTTTGCCCACCCCCTTGGGCCTGCATTAATGCTTATGGTCCAAATGAGCTCCAAATATGAATATTATGATATTATGATGATGCATGGATGGATCTAACAAGGATTTTGCATGATTTTACTAATGTTTTCCTTTATTTGTGTATGAAAGCACTTACAAAAATTCATGTATGCAGGATTCAAGAAGCCTACTACGGGTCCGTCAGGGAGACCCATTGAGAAAGCTAAACAAGGATTGTGCATAGCTCCTGTCACCATTCATTTCATGCCCACCTTTGCTCATAGCACCCATCAAAAAGGTCGGTGTTAGAAGAAGGCTTGTGCCAAGGAAGTCAATGACAAAAATGCAAAGGGGGTGGCCTTGAAGAAGGCATGAGGGAGTTGTCCTACTTTTCACCAGATGATGACCAAGCAAAAGGAAGATTTTAGGTAGTTTCTGCTATAGTGAAAAGGGTGATTAGCTAAATGACAAAACTACTACAACACCTGGGCACTAGGTGAAAAAATAGAGAAAAGACAAGGGATGTATTTTAAATTGCTAGATAATGGGGGGGTAGGTGAAACCCTAATCTAAATAAAATCTGAGCCACTCATTTTGAATTGATCCTAGCCATTCATTTGGGCTTTGGAAAACTATAAATAGGGGCTTGCCCCTCATTTGTAAGGGTTGGAGGACTGATGTAAAGACATTCTGCAGCAATAGAAAGTAGCATTGAATTATTTATGGGTGTTCCTTTTGAGTTTTCTCTTTATGTATGCATGGTTCAACTTCCCTATTACTGTAGGTGTTAGTTTCTTGAATGGAAGTGGTGATGCTGATTATTGTTTTAGTATTTGATGAATTTCTAGCTCATGCTTTTTGTGGTTCATTGATGATGAATCACTTTGTAAAGCTAGTCTGAGCTTCCTTTATTGATGCAACTTAGTTCAATTACATGTGCATGATGTGTGTGTAAAATGAAAATATACAGTCCTTAGAATATTGCAGGTTTTGTGTAGTTGTAGGCTTCTCTTGGTCAAGAAAAACCTAGTTTAGGGAGTTTTTCTACTGTAGCAGCCTCCATGATCACTTTTCATTTGTAGTTTCAGATCTAGGAACTTCCTCTCTTCCCTACCCGTTTTTCCCTTTTTTTAATAAGTACCTTAGGAAAGGTTCATTGTGCATTGTAAAGCCAAATTTAATGATAAAATGGAGTTCCAAACTGCTATTTAAACCTGTAGCAAACACACAACTCTCCCATCTAAAGAACTCCATTTACAAATCCAACTTCCCACACTTTGTAACTCATCCATAAGTCCACCTTGTGATTCCAGCAAATCACATAAATCAATTGAGATATTCCAAGCACTGTCAAGACCTGACATTAGAGACCTTGGGATAGTGTTCTACAATCTAATTATGAAAGATTGTCTTTCAAGAGAGTTAGTGCACCCACACACTGTCTATGTTGAGAAGTGCATAAAAAACACATCAACACCACCAAACTTCTTGAATTTAGGAATCACCATTCCCTGAGGGAAGGGAGTGTTCAAGATGGAAATTGACAATGGACTATGTCAAAAGAAAGGCTAGAAGATAGGTTGGGATGAGGCTTGGGAAAGGCTTGCTAACTGGATATGCATCTTACCCATATTCTAAAGCAGAGTGTTCAAAATAGGGTTGTTGGAAGAAATAGGGCCAAGAGAACCTCCTCCAGAGCCACTGCCAAGTCCATCTCTAGAACTACCACTGGTATGACTTCTGTCAAAACCACTACTAGAGTCCTCGTCATCAGTAGGGCATTTTCTAGAACCACCGCCATGACCTCTACTAAAACTGCCTCTACCAGCACCACCTCTGCTACTAAATCCACCATGACTACCAAAGCCTCCACCACTAGAGGTTACAAAATGGGTAAAGCTAAAGCCCAACGAGACTTTTTTCACTTTGATAGTTTCAGGTTGGTCAAGGATGGAAGGGATACTGATGGAAGGGACCACGTCAGCCATGTAAATAGAAGTGGGAGGCATTCATACCCCTAACTGTCCCTCATTCTCTTTGAAGGTGACCCCTTTTACAAAGCTAGGGTTTCTCGAAGGAGCACACACTTTGGCAAGACTGAGGATACTACTTAGAAGCTCTACGCTTGTTTGAACTTTACCCATTATATTCTTTAATTCACTAACAACCTGAGAAACCATAGCCATCTTTAAGTTCCTTTCCAAATGGTTTTCTAGGTCACCCAACCCCCTAGCAAGGGTAAACACATATTCAACAAGGATTTGAATGGCCTCATGCTCATCCACCGATGATGGTGTGGGAGACGCAAGAGGAGTGGGAATGTGATTAATTTTTTCAATGAATCCCATCTCATTCCTTGATAATTGCTCCTGTGTAGCCAAACTAATGGTAGGAAAAAAGAAAAGGCCTATAGAGAGACCAAGTGAGACCTTTGTCCTATCCATCAAGAAGTGTCATACACTTCTCCTCACAATATGCCAAAAATTTGTGGATTGGGTTGTGATGCTCATAAACTTTCACAACAATCATGAAATATCTAAGGGAAGTCCCAACACCATCAAATGAACATACATTGGTTCATGTTGGGTTCACCAAAAATGTAAGTGAGGGGGACCACCATGTGTAAGACCCCAGGTCATGAAGGGTCAAGATGTGAGAGGCTTCCCTAACTTACCTTAGCTAAATGCAACGTGTAGGGTATGAGGATGAGAATGATGAGGATTATGAGGTCCTACAATCACTCTACAATCTCAAGTTCTAAGGTGGGGCTAGGTGAGTTATTTTTTAGGTTCAACTCTACACACTAGGGAGCTCTCTACCCAAGGAAATCAGTGCGGTCTCTAGACAACAACATGACACGCTGGAATCTCTAAAGTGTGTTGTACTCCATATGGCCAGACAACATCAAAGAAAATGTTGAATTCGCCAAAATGACTAATGGTCTAGCTACTCAACTAAAAGGCCAGAATGAAATGAGTAAATAAACAAAGTATTCTCTAATGTTATAAAGTAGAAAAGCAAATGTAAAAAGGGTAATAAGGATCTCACCAAGGAATTCGCTCACCAGTTGATCTTCCTCGTAACACACACACCTACGCACAATAATAGGGAAAATGTTGGGTGGCTTAATAGGGGTCTGCCTCAGTTAGACCCCAATTTAGGTGTTTCCACCTCCATAGACAACTAAGGAAATGAGATAAAGAAATAGCATAATAAAGAAAACACAAACACAACAAAGTAGTACTATGCTACTCAACCAAGTGATAGAGGAGAGGAGAGGGAAGCTTACCACCTCCACCAAGAGCACTCAAGGCTACTTGGGGGAGAAATAAGAGGAACTCAAGCCTCTATTGCAATGGCGTTGTCCCAAATGTGCTCTACCAAAGTGATGAACTGAAGCTTTTTTTGCAATGGAACGCTTGAATGTTGAAAGTGAGTGAGAATGGATGCAAGGGTGTGAGTATGGAAGCTAGAAGTGTGCAAGAATGAAGGCTTGATTTGTTGAAGAGTTGTGTAGAATTTTGAAGATTTTTTTACATGCTTGTTGAAGGATTGAATATGAAGAAGGAAGAAAATGATCATATTCGAGTCAGTTGACCAAAGGGTGCATTACAACTTCATTTCCAATGAGAAGTGTAATGCCTCTCTAGGTTCACCCATGCTCAAAATAGGTGTCAAGTGGATTGCCAATAGTGGGCTTAAGTGGAATTAAGCCTCCAAACTTGGTTTTCTAAAGTGGATAAGGGAAAGAAAAGGGATTTGCATAGGGGGTACAAATTCACTCTTATACAAAACTGTAATAGAAAATAATCCAATTGAAGATATCAACCTGGAAGCTAGAAGAGGCTTGAATGAGGCTCTCAAAACTTGCAGATGACACCAAGAATGCTCATTGGGACTGATTTTCCATCCTGGGTGAATGAGTCATATTCTTGTTAGAAAGTGTCGAAACTAGTTTTGGGGAATTGGGTATCCAAATCTACAAAAATCACTATTCAAGCCTAGAAATGGGACTGATTTTCCATCAATGGTGAATGAGTCCTCTTCTAGAAAATATAGAATTTTGGACAGGATTATGTGGCTTATGATCTGCAATTTTGTTTTTGAAGGTTCCCCGGATCTGAATTTGTAAAACTCAACCTATAGACTCTCTTCAAGCTTGAAATGGGGCTTGAGATACCTTGAATGACATTAATGGGATATGAACACCTTTTCTCACCTTTCTTTTTGATAAAATCTATAAACAAAAACACATGCAAAAGGGATAAAGTGTTAAGGGTTAGGATATAGGGGTTTTCCTTGGTCAAACCCCTTTTAGGTAATTAAACCAAATGATGATATAAAGTAATGAAACATGCAACAATGGGGTTGATTACCTTGTCATGATGATTTGATCTTGAAATTCTACATCAATGGAGGAAGATTCAACCCTTGAATGTACTGAGAAGCTTACTTGATGAATTGCGATGTAAAAACCCTAAGATGCTTTACTTGAGATGAAAGATTGAAGGATGAATAATGAAGAATTAAGTTAATGGATGTAAAAATGAGTTTAGAGATGTGATTTTTAGGAAATTCACCTATTTTACCTGTTAATACCTCATCACAAGCTGACATGAAGCAAAATTATACTCAAATTTCACTTTTTTTCCTACTCAAAGGTTAAAATGGGGTCAAATGGGACTCATTCACCACACATGGTGAATGGGTCTCACCTGGATGGGATTGATTCACCATGCATGGTGAATGGGTCCCATAGGTGCTATTTTGATAGCTCAGATACCAAGGAATAAGGAAATAAGGTCTAAAATGCAACCTTGTCAGGTATTTGATCAATTTGAACCTCGGGATGCACAATATGGGTTAATAGGGGCCTATTGATGATTATGTAAATCTCAAATAGGGCTTGGGACACAAAAATCAATGTGAAAGTGTGATTAAATACACTTTACAACACTAAAATGAGGTCCACATAGCTTAGGAATGCACAAGAACTAATGTGAATGTGAAACACATTAGAACACTAGTTTATCATTAAGTTTAACTTAGGAACCTTCTAGATTGATGTAATAATGTTATTAAACACATTTTATCGGGTAAAAGCACAAATTTGTGTCACACTTTCGGCCAACTTATCAACACAACTGAATTAAAGTATTTCTAACTAAAAATCAATTTTGGTTAGACATATGATCTAGTAAGATTCATTCTAGCTAAGTTAGATGCTTCCACAACTTTTTCAACTAAAATTGTTGGCTAAAAATGTATGGAGCACCACTTTGAGTCCAATTTACCAAAAAAAATTAAATTATTCGAAAAACTTGAAGTTTCAATAACTCCTACTAAAGTAAACAACATTTTTTTAAAATATAAAAATACCCTTTTGTAGATCCATAAGTGTAGTTTTCAAAATATATTTATTTTAATAGTTTAATTATTTTTTATATTTTATTTTTACTAAAAGTAGGTTTTCAACACAAAATATTAGGTTGATTAATATGCCAAGGAAAAATACTAAAACTTATTAAAAAAAATTGAAAAAAATATGATGCACTAGATAAAAGAATCTATTTTAAGATGGTATAATTTTGTTTCCATTTTAGATAAATATTTAATATGAAAGTTGAAATCCAATGAAAATATTTATTTTTTGATTCACGCACATTTTAATATTAATTTAAAAATATATATTTATCAAAATGGGAAAAAAATATATCCATGCACTAAAATTTCAAGTTATAAATACACACAAAAAATTTGAAAGAAAAAAAATAAAATTTACTATAAAAAGTTTGACATCCCATGCAACTTCATTTTTCAGCATTTTATCAGCAACTAAATTATAGTTTTAATTTATTAAAAACTAGTTTAAAATAATTTTTTATATTTTCTTAAAAAATACAAACATAAAATATACTAAAAAATACATATTTCACTAGTTTACATCATTTCAAAATTCAAAACATATGTCACTTTTTAGTGATTCAAGTTTAAAAATTGGATCAGCATTGGCCGTTTCCTTGATAAAGTGTGACACAACTTTGTGCTTTTACCCTATAATGTTGAATTAGGGAGAAATATGTTAATTAAGTCTAGAAAAGTGTGAAAGTCCTTTACAAGACTTTACAACATGTTTACAAGACATCATTAAAAGAATGTTATTCAATTTGCAAGGCTCCAAGACTTAGTGTGGATGCATAAAATTTCTCAGAACACTAGATTAATACCTCATTAATCCCATTTTATCATGAATTAATCCCATGTCAAGCAAAGGGTCCTTTTTTCTATGACACAATTCTATTGGGAGATAATAAGATTTGCGATGTTGTTGGGGTAGGAAATGTGGAGATGTGTAATGGTTGTTCCAGGTATGTATTATGTATACTAGGGTTGCACACAAATATTTTATTCCTCTATCAAATCACCCATGGAGAGGTACTAAAAACTATAGAAGTCACTACAGACTCAATTTTCATCAAAGAGTCTCATACTGGAAAAAATATTCCAATTGGTAATGTTGACCATCAGTATTGCATGTATACATTCTCTCACTTTGTTGATGATAATGACTATGTTCCTCACACCCCGCTTTCTAGTGTTAAAAAAGTTACTCAAGGGAGATAGGTTCTGAATTTTGGAGTTCTTCAAATTCCTATTCATACATCTCATGTTGTTTCAGAGGATGATCTTTCAACACAATGAGATATTTTTTATCCCTTAGATCTTATTTTATTGGATGAGTATTTGCCAGGCATCTCAACTTTGTTTGTAGATTCTCATCTTGCAAATTTGGGAGATATACTTGAGTGGATTTCTCTCCTCTTTGATGATAGTTTTAGCATGGCAGTTGATACATTTGGATTTCCTTTGGAGGTTAACATTGTTGATCCTTCACTTTTATTTGATTCGTCACATTTCTTGGTTGTCTTTGATCATGATTATGTGGTGGATTGTTCTATTTGGAGGTTTCCTTCCTCTGTTCAGTTGGACATGGCATGGCTTCTTCATCACCTAGTGGACTTTTTTCTTCCTAAGGGAAGAGGTGTTGCTTGCAGGAATTTGATCCTCTATTGTTTTCAGGCATACTTCATTGGCATTGGAGCTTCTTCATTATGGGGGGATATGATATCTCTTTTTTTCCTTCCTTTGGAGAGACCATTGATTGTATATACATGATGTATGTAGTCCTTGCGGGGTGTGATTGAGTCCTCCATCCATACATCTTGTCTTGTTATCTTTTCTCTCTTTTGGAGAGGGGTTTCTTCCCACAGGGTTTTTCTCCTTTTCTCTAGTTGTGAAATATTTCTTTTTTGCATTGTAAATGGGTACCTAACATGGTTGTGTAGCTGAGACCCATATTAAATTTTTTTCATTTTCATTCTCCCTATGTTTACACTTAAGGGGGGGTGTTAGTGTAATTACGTTTCACTTTGGATAGTTGAGTTTATTGTATTAGGAAGTTTCATACCTATCACTTTTTTCTTTCCTTTAAAAAGGTTGTGAATTATGTAATTAGCATACATTACTTCTCTCATTTTCTGTGAAGGTTCTTTCTGAAAATGGTGACCTTGGGCTCCACCTATACTAAGCCTCTAATGAACTATCCACATTAGCTACAGGAGTGTGAACCTTATAGAAGAAATCATTAGGAGAAAAGTGTGAGAAGGTGTAAAGATAAGAGAAATTATCAACCTTTCCAACTACAACAACCTCTCTACTCTAAAGTTTTTGAATAATAACCAAATCTAACATGAACTCATTATTCTTCCCTATCCCTCTATTTGCAATCTAATATATGGAAATAATATTGTTGGAAAATTTAGAAATAAAAATTAAATTAGTGAAACATCCTTCACCTATGTTAATGGTTCCTTTCCCACAAACGCTCATATAAATATTGATAGCCATCAACACTTTATATGTATCTATAGGTTGTAATGACAAGAATATATATGATGAAGAATCCATGTGATGGGAAGCTACAAAGTCAAGAATCGATCTACTAAACTTAGAGAATGTAGATGTAACATGTTCTCTCCCCTTACATTTCACTTTTTCATTTGTCTTAGTAGATTCTTGAGTTGATTAGGATGATTAAATAGATTTAGGGACCCATATGTTATTATTCTCAAGAATATTTGTTAGGTGGTCAAGTTTCTTCTCCATATATTTGTGCTCATCATGCTCAAGTTTCTTGCAATAGAAATATATAAATTTTATTTTTTAGTTTTACCTTGCTTTGATGAATTTTTAGTGTTGTATTTGAAAGATTTGGATTTCTATTCTTTTTTGGTTTCCTCATCCTAAACTCAATTTTTTGTTTCTCCCCCCTTTTCTTGAAGCATATTGTTTCTCATTACCAACAATAAGGGCTTGATATTTTGAAGACTCTAATGCACCTATCTGAATTAACTTATCCTTCTCCCTACTCAAGTTAGTAATGAAGCCATCTAGAGAAGGAATTTCCCATGTGGCTCTAGTAGAATTTTTGGTGGAGTAGAAGGTAGACACAAATATAGAAAATTTAGGACCTAATTTGGAGAGTATAGAAATGACTAGTTGATCATCCTTTTTCTTTATCACATTTTTTTAACTTCAACCTCAATGATTTAAACTTAGTGAAAATTCCTTCATGGTGTAAAAGGTCATAGGATTCAAACTTATGAATTCATTCTCTAACTCATGACTTTAATTTCATATAGCTTTTCAAATATTTTTTCTAAGGTTGTCCAAAATTCATTAAGTTTTTCTAAAGCTTTAGCATGAAATATGAGTTTTGGAGACATTATGAGACACAAAAACCCAAAATCTTGAACACATTTGTTAAATGATTTTACTTTAGCCTCATCATTAGCTATTTCAACCTCATTACCCATAGTTATCCTATACAAATATTTGTTCTTAAGCACAAGTTGTACTTTAAGTTTCAATTGGTGATAGTTAAAAGGTGTTAAAGAAGTAACCATTTTTTATGAATCCTTGCTTTAATCAGAGTTGTTTGTAGAAAGGAAATGAAAAAATAAAGTGCAGAAGGAATGTGGAAGTACAAAACACAACATAATAAATCCCCCTTGTTTTAGTATTACTTTTCCCTTAGATTGTGACAAAAGATATTTTTAGTGCATAGGCTTTCCCAATTAGATTGAATTGTGACACTTCATAAGATTAGTGCAAAAACATATCCAATAGATTTCACTCAAATAAATAATTTAACCAACTCTCAATAGCTGAAAACTAAAAGATATTAGAAATTTATTTTTTCCTTTATCTATTTTTACCCTCTAAAAAATTTAAAAATGATTTAAATTGGATTTAAATTAGAGATTGAAAAGCAAGTCTTTCACAACCAATAAAGGCATGTAAAGAAGAAAAAAAACTTCAACTAGTCACATGCAAAATGATTTTCCAATATCATAACCTGCAGTGGCATGCAAAAACCACATGCATAGCTAGAGAAAAGGCAAGCCCTCGTGACTTGCACATGCACCACCCAAAGACAAAGATAATGATTTTGGTTATTACCTTCATAGATATCAATAATGGAAGAGGAAATAAAAACAATGAAAACTAGAGCATGAACACATGGGCAGAAAAAACATAAGAATATATGTTCATTCATCTATTCAAAACATGAAATACAATATTTGGGTATTCTCCAAACTTCTAGAAATAGCTAGAAACAACTTGCAAGAGAAAGAGTAAGCTACAAGAAACTAAACCTCATACGAAACAATCTAGAGTCTTTCGGAGTTAAACAATTTACCTACCATACCTACCAAAACAAGCTAAAATAAGAAGTTACGAATAGTTGAAATATAATTATAACACCCCCTCCTAATCTCAACGGTTACAATTATCATCACTAACAATTCCCAAGTGTTTTATTTCAAATTCAAAAGTATTATTTCCCAATAGTTTTGTAAAGATGTCCACTAGTTGATCTCGTGATCCACAAAAGTCAAGGAATTTCTCCATTTTGGATGAGCTCTTGAATGAAGTGAAAGCGAGTGTCAATATGCTTGCTTTTCTTGTGGAGGACATGATTTTTAGATAAGGAAATTGTTGAACTGTTATCATAGAAAATAGGATTTGGCTCCTTTTCAATATGTGCAAGATCATTCAATATTGTTCTTAGCCATACTGCTTGACAAGTTGTAGTTACAACCACATACTTTTCCTTTTCTAAAGATATTGAAACTATGAGTTGTTTCTTGGATTCCCATGAGATAATATTTGTTCCCAAGTGAAAAGCATATCCAAATTTTAAATTAGATTTAAATTAGATTTTTAATCTATAATTTAATTAGATTTAAAATAGATTTTTATTCTTAATTTAGATTTAAGTTTTTTATTTAATCTAGTTAGATTTAGATTTTAGATTTAGCTTTTAGATTTAAATTTCTAATTTAGTTTAGATTTTAACTTCTAATTTAGTTTAGATTTTTTTGTTTCTAATTTAGTTTCTAATTTAATTTAGATTCAAGTTCCTAATTTGATTTAGACTTAAGTTTCTAATTCAGATTTAAATGTTTAACTTTTTAATTTAGTTAGATTTAATTCCATTTAGATTTAAATTTAATTCGGATTTAGATGTTGGTTTAGATTTAAATTCTTTTTAATTAGTTTTTAAAGTAGAATTTTAGATCTTTACATTTGTTTCTAGTTAAATTTTTTATTAGATCTTTACTTAGATTTTTTTATTAGCTTTTAGATTTTAAATATAAATTTTTAATTTAGATTTTAATTTAACGTAGATTTTTAATTTAATTTAGATTTTTAGTTTTCTTTAGAATTTTCATTTAATTTAGTTCTAAGTTAGATTTAGATTTCTAATATCTAACTTAACTTAGATTTTTAACTTTTTAATTTAGTTAAATTTCTAAGTTCTACTTTAATTTATATTTTTAACTTTTTAATTTAGTTTAGATTTCTATCCTTTTTTTCTTTTTTTCTTTTGTTTAGGATTTTAACAGATTACATGTTTTAGATTAGATATTTTTGGTTACTAATCCTTGTTGGTAGCGTGTGGCATTTACATTTCGAGGGTCCAAGACAATTTGTTCAAACTACTAATTTGTGGTTGTGCAGATTTGTTTGTCCAAGAAATCTCAATTTGAAAATATTGTGTTTGTGATTTTTAGATTAGAAATAATTTCATTTAGTACACTAAAAGGACATGTCTTTGATTCTATTTGATTGTGCTTGAAGGTGGTAGGTGACTATGATCTCACCTTGTGCAAACTAGGTGATCAAAAAAATAGACCCACCTTATTTTTGTGTAACCTTGATGCAATAATCGAAATATCCTCTCCCCTTGCCCATTATGTGATCCTAGGTGTAAGAGAAATGGTTATTGCCTCTAGAACTTGGGTCTTCCTTGGTGGGAAAAAGTACTCACCCCAAGGCGACTCAGACCAGCAAGGGAGATTTTTGGCCAATCTACCGCTGACTGGTATATAAATGTGAATCCTAAAGGAAAGCCTAAGATTGCAAGTGCATATGTGTCATACGGACCAAGTAGTACTCCCCAAAACCTTGTTGAACATAACCTCTTCAAGCTAGAGTTCCTCCTAAATGGAGCTTAATCTTGTGCCCCATGTATGGCCACTCAAACAAGGGTCCTAAACTAAATACTCTTGTGTAGTAGCTAAAAACCTTCTATTTGGTAGCATAGAAACAATCATTGTGAATGCATCCAAATTTTTGTAGTCTTTAGTAGAGGTGATCAATTTGCCATGGGAGTTTCATGGGGGTTAGAATTTTGGCTGGCCTGAGAAGAGAGTCCACTGTAAGGGGGAGCCCGTGCAACCAAGCTTCTGGATTCACATGCTAAGGATATGCGGTTGGGGAAACCCATGTGGAATCTAGGAGATATTTTCATGGCCTAACCATAGGATTGTGCTTGTCTTATTTGTGTTTGTCTACAATCAAAATCTCATGCTTTCCAAGTATTTTCTGGATAGTGAAACAAAGCAAACAAGATTCACACATCTAGAAACAAACAATCAACTTCAAACAAAACAGATTTTTTTACCAAAACTTTAATTCCAAACATTTTTAGCATGTTGTAAAACATCTTTTTCAGGAGTCTCTGTCAGAAACCAGAACTAAAATTTCTCAAACTCTTTATCATTTACATCCACTAGCTTGCATTTTGACCATAGGTTTAATTCTCCAAATTTTAGTTGCATTCCCTAGGCTTAATAATCATCATTTCCAGCATAAATTTGTCCTTAGGTTTCATCTTTGCAGACTTTGGATTAGGCTACCTCACCATTCTTTTTTAAAATCATTATTTTCAAAAGTAGGTTATCTTGGGACTTAGTCACCATTACTCTTTTCAGTCATTGTCCCTTTTGTGAGAACTTCCAACTCAACAGTCTAGTTAGGAAAGCTCACCAGTCATTTCGACCTTGTCACTTAGTCCCTTTAACAAGTCCTTTAATAACCAAAATTGAGACATAGGTCAAGCTTAGAGTGGTTAGGAAAACCTTTCTCCAAATTTCATTCACCATAGTCCTCATTTTGAACTGACTTTGCATTAATATTGTTCACCCTAGTCCTCATTTTGAACTTAGATTTTGGATTAATATTATCCATCCTAGTCCTCATTCTACACTTAGACTTTCCATTAATATTGTCCATCCTAGTCCTCATTTTGCACCTTGACTTTTTATTAATCATCTCCTTAGTCAACATTATCATCCTAGTCCTCATTTCACACTTTGGCCTTGACAACCATGTCATCTTGCATTAATCATTTCCTTAGGAAAACATCATCATCACCTTGCATTTTCATCCTTTATTCCAAAAATACAAAATAATTAGTGTCATAACTTGTCATCCTAGTATTCATTTTGCATTAGTCATTTCCTTTAGACAACATTGTTGCATTGTCATCCCTTATTATCAAAAATCCAAAAACATAGTCTTGCATTAGCTTCCTTTATCAAAAATCCAAAAACATAGGCTACTATCATCCTTGCATTTAGTTGTCATTCTCATCTTCCTCATTTGAGAAATTCCCTTTTATGGTGGAAACTAGGCCTCAAAGAAAGAAAAGACAAATGGAAAACTTTGGACAAGATTCCAATCCCAATATCAACAATAACACTTGGGACCCAAACCAAAATTGGAATTTTTCTAACCCATTTAACAACATGAAAATACAATATTCCATGAACGTACCATCTTTAACACAAAATATTTTTGAACCATTCATACAAAGAGACCAACATGGACACGTATACAAAGGAGACTTAGAAGCTGCAGTGCAAAATCCTAATGTAGCCAATTTCATGGAAGAATTAGTGTTACATGACCCTCAAAGGTATCTAGCCATGCTTTTGGACCAAGGGGTTAAGTTACCATGTGGCTTCGACGTGAATACTCTGAGACCAACATCACTTGACCATAAGGTCAACAACACAAACAAGATTTCCATTAATAGCCAACCTCAAAACAACATAAGCAATACTTTTGTTGGTGCCACCTTGCAAACTGTCACAAGCACCATTAGCGCTACCTCCAATAATTAGAACAATCTCAATATGATCAACACAACATCTGTTGGAGGAACACAACCCATCTCACAATTAGTGCCAGCAATGTCCACAATATCATCATAATCGGTTGGAGCCACCTTTGGGTCCTCAGCAATGTGGACAAGTTATTCAAATCCTCTATTTACCACTTTGGTGAGTGCCATGGGTGCATCATCAAGCCATTTGAATCCTCTATTTATAGCTACATCTAGCGCCATGGGTGCATCCTTATCAAATACCCTCATTGGTACCTCATTTAATCCCTTAGGAGAAAGTAATCGATGTGTCTTTGTTCAAGGACCACAACCAAATTTTAACACGTCAACACAATTTAATACCAATCCCTCCCAAGGACAAAACATGAATATTCCCCTTGGAAAATTTCAACAATTTGGACAAGGAAATCTAAACACACAACATATGGCATCATTCAGACACCAAAATATTCATGGTCACCATATTCCCCAAATTTTGACTCAAATAACTAGAGGGCACATTCCAACATATTCAACCCATATTCACACCCATCAACAAGTCCTTAATCCAAAATTTCAATATCAACAACATGCAAACCAAAACACATCATGCATGTCACAACACCACATCCCACAACAGAACACCAACATCTTTTCACAACAAATGGGGACCCATGGCATATCTAGCACTCCCACATATGAAGCCACAAATAACCCTATAATTGATGCCTTGCAAGCTAAGGTGATGGGTTTAGAAAAGACCATAGAAAACATGCAAGTATTTGACAAGAAGTCACACATGTCATATGACCTATCCTTGCATCCTTTCGACACAAATTTATATATGCTACCATTCCTTCTTGGATATGTGGCACCACACTTTACCAAATACAAGGGGAATATGAGTCCTATTGAACATATTCGAGAATTCATGACCAACTGTATGGTCATTGCTTATGAACAAACTTACTTGATGAGACTTTTCTCTAATATTCTTACAAGACCTGCACTTGAATGGTTCACCACCTTGAAAGGGATAAAAGCATGGGATGAACTTAAAGATAGATTCATAAAGAATTACTCATATAACATTGGCATGGACACCTCCATCACTAGCCTATGCAATCTTACACAAGAAGACGCTAGTGAAACGTTTATCCCATTCTTCCAAAAATGGAGAAGTCTAGCAAGTCGTTGTCCCATTGACATACTTGAAAAAGAAAAGGTCAACATGTTTGTTCAAACACTTCTAGGCCCCTTGAAATATGGATTGCAAGTTCATTGTTGCAAAACATTTATGGACTTAGTCGAAAAGGGTTTCCAAGTTGAGAAAGCCCTCATTGCTAAAGGTGAATTAAAATATGGTCCTAAAAACACAAACGCAAACCCACACATGGAAAAAATAAGTATAGGGTAAAAAATAAACATGTTACCCATGATGGCATTGTTGATGCTAAGGCTGTAAACAAATTGTGACCAGTGCTCACCCTTAAAGGAGCTCATCCAAAAAAAGAATGAATGACAATATTGACACCCCCCACTAATGTCATTCAAAATAACCAAAATGGTGAAAATAGTCAAAATAAAGGACAACCCCTCTGGATAAGACAATTCTCAAAAAGACAAACATACACCTCTTTGAGAGAGACAATTGGGGATCTCCTTAAGAAGCTCCTTTAGAATGGTCTCATCACACTCGAGAACCCTAGGCCATATGACCTAGGGTAGTTTAAACCATCATGGTGGGACAATAATGCCTTTTGTGATTACCATTGCTCTAAAGGACATAAAACATCTTCTTGCTGACAACTAAGGAACATTGTCCAAGACCTCATTGAAAAATGAGTAATTGAAGTGGGTGGGATTCAATTCATATCTAATGTAGACCATACCATTCATAAGAACCCACTGCAATACCATGGTTATAATAAATCCTCCACATTAGGTCCCAAAGATAATAACAATCAAGCCAATTACGGTGGCGCTACATACAATTATTCAGGAGGAACCGTTACTAATAATGTTTGAACTGATGATGAATATGTCAATACCATAATAGTCAAAAGAGCCCCTGAATGCAATACCACTACTTGAAGCAGAAATATCACCATAGCTTTTCCTCCTCCTCGACAGTAAAAAATTACAATACCTGGTCCATTCACAAAGCAACCACACTTTGGCTCATTCACTAAGCAGTGGCAACCTAAGATTCAGTTTAATCTCAATGATCAATTAGTAAAAACCCTCACAAAAATTTCCATACTAGAATTGCTTCACATTTATCCTGTACATAAAGCTATACTTGAAAAAACCTTGCAAGAATCCTCTATCCCTCAAGGCATTGATGTCAACCAGTTTGAGGCCATGGTGGGATACCTAACTACATCCCATCACATAAAATTTTCCAACCAAGATTATTCGTCACCCAAGACCAACCATAGCAAGGCATTACACATCAAAGTTTTCATCCATAAGCACAAGGTCATAAGAGTTTTAGTAGATGGCAGAGCAAGATTGAACATATTCTCCTTAAAACTGGTTAAGGCTCTAGGATTTTTTGATGATTGCATAGATGCTACAAAGAGCATATTCATAAAGGCATATGATGATGAAGAACATTCTTCTCGAGGTATGATCACTCTTCCCATCAGAGTTGGGCCAGTCATTGTAGATACAACTTGCCAAGTCCTGGATCTTGAATTACCCTATAACATCTTACTTTGTTGACCTTGGATTCATGCCCTAAAGGTCATTCCTTCCACATATCATCAATGTATGAAGTTTCCTTATCAAGCATTGAAATTACAATCACAAGTGATCCAAATCCCTTTTAATATTGCAACAATATAAGAGGGACTACTCAATTCCAAGTTCCTGTCAACCAAGAAGCCTCATCATCTTGCTACATTGACCCTTCCTCTTTGAACAATTCGTCCACTTTATTTAGCCTACCATCCAATCCCAAGGTCCAAATTCATGATATGGGATATGGAGAATATCATATGGATAACTTACTAGCAAATGACAATGCTAATGTGGCTGAGAAATATCAAAATTCTAATGTTGATTTCAAGATAGCTACAGAAGGAACAAAAAAAGATGGTCATACTTGGATTAAAAAAATTTGGGACCTTGATGATACATCAGTGTTTTCCATATCTACTTCCACTCAATCTTTTCATATCTATGATAACCCCCTGTTTGACCAAGACATCTACGATAACCCCCTCTTTGATCATGACCCCCCTAAAGATATTCAATCATCATCCTTCCATCCCACCTACCCTAGGATAGGATATGAATCTCTTATTGTCACCTCTACTAAGCCATCTTGCCAAGTCATTAAGGATGTGCAAGCCTCCTTTGATGTTAACAGTACCGAAAAGGATAGTCCAAAAGATTTCATTGATGGCATTGCCACTCCCATTCATCCACTAAACATTCCTATCACTTCACCTACTTCCTCCATCTCACTCATGTCCACTTGCATCATAGACATGGATCAACAAGTCATGGATCAAGAAAAGAATAAGGGAAAAGCTCCAATGGATGGGCTATCTTTAAAAGGAGATAAAAAAATGAAAAGATATAATGCAAAGAAAAGAAGATCAAGACAAATCCCATAGCCAAAATAAAAATCTATTAGACAAATAAAAATCAAAAGAAGATCAAGATAAGTCCCCAAGCCAAAATAAAAAGCTATCAGACAAATCAAAAATAAAATTCAAAAGTAAAATTGAGAAAAAGTCAATCTCCAAGTATTCCTCTCCATCAAAAATCATTGGGGGCATCTATCAAGGAAAAAATTCAATCAAAGAACTTGTTGATCCAAGGAATCCATCCACGTCACTTGCACTCATACCATATATTCCATTCCACCCATCCATGTTCACATATCCATCATATTCCTCCATTGGTGATGTCTTTCAATGTATCTTTATCGACGACCCCTTCTCGTACTTTAGCTCATTGGTCGCCCAAGCTCCTTTTTGGTTAAATCTTGATGGTCCATGTAGTGTGCACATTAGGGATCCTACCCTATCCTCTTTCATCCACCACATCTATCGTCCTTCATATTTTCCACTCATACTCCTCATCCTGATTGGGTCCTTTCATCTAGCATGGTCATCTACACAGTATTGGGGCATCGTCAAGGTAGTCTATGGATTTGGCATTTATCAATTTTATACCTAGCTTTAGAGAGCTAGAGAAAAAGTCCTAAAAAAATACAAAAAATGAGAAAACAGTAAAAAATCGACACCCTAATGAAAACCTAGCAAACAAGCATCTTGGTGACACCAAAAAATAAAATTAAAAAATGACAAAAATAGTAAAGAAAAATAATTCATCCAATAGTGAAAACCTGGTAAACAGCCACTTTGGATAAGTACCATGGTGAAAACTTGGCAAACAGGTGTCATGTGTAGTCAATCATTTCTCTCCCATCTATTGTCACTTTATCTGCCTTGGCCCATAATGAAACACATTTTTCTGTCACTACCACGACACTTGCCATGACATTACACCCTTCCTTTCATAGTTGAAAAACGGTTGACATCAAGTCCTACATACTATCCATCCCTCATCCCATGCATATCCTTTTCTCATCCTTCAAAATTGGCTAAGCCTTGGGCTTGACTAGGGGAATTTTTTATCATGTGACTAAAATGGGTATCACACATGGTCATTGCAATTGTAAAATTTCCTAAAAAAGACAAAAAACATTATAAAATTTCCTTAAAAATGATAAAAACATTGTAAAATGTCTTGAAAAAAGACAATAAACATTGTAAAATGTCCTAAAAATAGACAAAAAAAATTGTAAAATGTCCTAAAAAAAGACAAAAACATTGTAAAATGTCCTAAAAAAGACAACAAAAAATAAAAATCATCCTAAAAAAATTTTAAAAAAGAAAAAATGAAAGAAAAGAAAGACTCCTAGAAAAAATAAAAATTGAAGAACGCCCCCGGCAAAGACCTAAAACAATCAAAAAACGTTCTAAAAAAGGACCTAAAAATTGAAAAAATGTCTTGAAGAAACCCAACAAAATCAAAAGGTCTTGAAAACACAAAAACAAGGTCATTCCTTGTCAATTCCATCAAATCAGTCAATCTTTGTCATTTGTCTTAACTACGTTGTCTCTGCGTATTTGCTACGTAAGCAAGGCTCATCATTGGGTTGGGCCCTCGAGACATTAGGTCAATCCTTTTAGGTTTGTCAAAATAAAAATCATGATTCGATATTTGGTCATCAAGACAAAGTCATTGGTCGTGTCAAACTATGAGGTCTCTGAGTGTATGACGTAGGTAAGGCCATCTGTCAATGAGCCCCAGAGGTCACACTAGGTTAGTCCATTAGGGTTCATGACACTACACTGGCACACATGTCAAAAGTTTTTTGAGTCAAACAGGTCATTTTGAAACAAGCAAAACAAACTCTAGCAATCCTTTAATAAACATGTCACACAAATCAACATGTCAACATCAACATGTAGTCAAACTCATTCAAACTTTAGTCAATTTCAGTCAACACAGGTCAAACTTAGTCAAAACTAGTCACACAATCAACTCTTGGTCATTCTTCAGATGTGTCCTTTTGAAGGATTACCTTCATCATTTATTTATACCTTAGGATGTGTCCTTCCTAGGTATTGTCACCGTCACCTAACACTTCGAGGAATCCTCTTAACACTCGCGGATCGGTCCTCTTGACATCAACATTATTCAAGATGTGTCCTTGAATTTGGAAATTTTTGACATTCAACACTTTGACATCATCAAACATGACACCTTTGGCATCTAACATCGTCAAACATGACACCTTTAGCATTCGACATTAGAAAATATGACACCTTTGGCATTCGACATCTGGCATCTTGACATACTTGGAAAACTTGACATTTCAACATCCAGAGACTTGGAAAACATTTGGCATTTAATTTTTCATCATCATGCTACTAGTTCCTCAAGGATCTCCTAACAACAGGATTGAGAGGAGCAGCGACGTATCATGATGATTATTTTGTCTTATCTTTTTGGTAGTCATGTTGCTAGTTCCTCAAGGATGTCCTGACAACATGATTTAGAGGAGCAACAATCTTTCATGACTTGTCTTTATTGTCTTTATCTATTTTGGTCATGTGATGGTTTGACCTTGGCCACTCATCGACGGCGTTATATCATGGAACCCGGTCGCTATTATAATAATCTACCCAATATGATTCGGACTAACACCATAGTACATTGGAAAAATGTTGAATGATTCCTGAAGGATTCCTTCCCATCCCACCCTTCTGCATCTCCACTTTAATATTTTGTCTAGTCTACATCTTCATCATCAATATCTTTTGCACTAACACTATCATCATGTCCTTCATCTCCTAGTCTTCTCTTTTATTTCGAGAGCACACTCGTGTTCTCTTAACCCAGATGTCCTTTCGAGGGGGCATACCACTACCCTCCTGCGTCATTCTTCCTCATCCTTATTTTGCACTAGGGCATATTTTGACTTATTTTCTTTTGTCTGTCGACAGATGCATTACGACAAAGGGGAAAAATGAATGCTGCAAAAATAGCCTAGGCACCGCCCAACCTTTATTTTCATCTTTTCTTCCTAACATAATTAAGACAATTTAATTATAATAACATTTTTTCAACTACTAATTAAATAATTGTAATGATTTAATTAATTCGTATCCTTTTGTTCCTCTTCATTGTTAAATAAATAAAATTTATTTATTTATTTAATGTCACTAATTGTCTCTTGGTTTTCTATAATTAAATAAATTTCTTAATTTATTTAATTATCCTTGTCCCATAATTCCTCCTGATTATTTAAATAAATAAATTTTATTTATTTATTTAAATATGTCACTAATTCTTATAATTAAATAGATTTATTAATTTATTTAATTATGGGCCACCTTCTTCAATTAAATAATTATTTTTAATTATTTAATTGGCTTATTGGACATTTCCCTCATTTTAAATGAAATTAATTATTTAAAATTATCTCACATTCTTAACTGCCACTTCTTTTAGTCAATAATCCAAAATCGATTATTTATTGTCACATAAATTTATATTTTTGAATTAATTTTAATTCACAAATGGTAATCTTCTTCCATAAATCAAGTAATTGCTAAAATTATTGATTTTTTGAGTCTTATCTTTTTGTCCCATCTTTATCTTCTTGATTTTTTGAATCTTATCTTTTTGGCTAATCTTTATCCTCTTGTCACATTTATTCTCAACCGTTGATGTGATTTTCTCAAATTGCATCTTGGCCGCTTATTTTAGATTTTTTCCCTAACCCTAATTATGGGTTGTCACATGCAATATTGACCTCTGATTTTAGGATTTCATCAAATTTTAATCCTAGTCATCCATCAAAAATTGCATTTTCTATAAAATGCCAATTTTTCTCACATTTTAGACTTACGACTTCTTGATATTTCATTTTGGCATAATTGTTGAATCTTAGGCAATCTTAAATTCTTTTCATAGGCTTTATTTTGGCATAGTTTAGACATTAGTTCAATGTTTATCATTTGCATGATAGCATTGTAGTCATTTTAAATCCTTCAAAATCTTGCTTAGGACATTGTCACTGTCTTTGTCATAGAATTCCTCGTACATTGAATTAGTCAACTTGCCAAAATATTAGTCAAAATGTCAATCTGGTCACTCTTTGTTCCTCTTCAAGATGTGTCCTTCTTGGACTTGGACCTCATCAACATGTCACATGTTTTCCTTTTTCAAGATGTGTCCTTCCTAACAATAGGCCCCGTCAAAACCGTGAACACCGTCGAATTGGCAAAACTCTTAAACTGTAAAAATTGTCAAACCATCAAGCAATCAATCTTTGGCAAACAAACATTGTTAAGCAACACAATTAAATGGTTGTTAATCTTTCTAGTCTATTTTATCTTATCTTTTGAATTTTTTGTCTATTTTTGTCTTATCTTTTTGTCTTTCAGTCATGTTACTAGCTACCTCGAGGATGTCCCTTGAAGGATTTAGAGGTGCAATGATATCTCATGACCTATTTTATTTTTCTTTGTCTACTATCTATGGATTGTCTTAGCAAAAAGACTGGGGAAACTCAACCCTTAGTATGAGTTAGGGCATTCCTTTTCTATGACTATTTTTTTTGCAAGTGGATGACCTTGTGCACCTTTCTCTACTTCATATCATGGTGTTTGTTGTCCATTTGTGTCATTTTTTTACCGCCCAATGATTATTCGAGGTGATGACTATTAGTACTTTGGAAAATGTTGAAGGATTCTTTTCCCATCCCAACCTTCTTCCCTTCCCCTCTAACATTTCATCTAGTCTGCATCTTCATCATCCATATCTTTTTCACTAACACTTTCTTGTCCTGTCATCTTCTAGTCTTCTCGTCCATTTTCGAGAGCGCACTCATGTTCTTGGAACCCGATTTTCCTCTCGAGGGGCATACCACTACCTCCTCATCATTCTTCCTTATCCTATTTTTCACTGGGGCATATTTTTGACTTATTTTCTTTGTCACAATGCGACAGGTTGCATTATGACAAAGAGGGGAAAAATGTAGATACATAAAAATGGCCTAGACTTGCAAACCATATTTTTCTGTCTTATCATATTTCACCTATAGTCCAAATTTGACTATTAATTAAATAATTCTTAATTATTTAATTAATTCACATCTTTTATTCTTCCAAATTATTTAAATAAATTTTATTTATTTAAATACGTCATTAATATCTTATGTCCTCTTATAATTTAATAAATTCTTTAATTTATTTAATTATTGACCACTTTATCTTTTTCATCATGAATAATTAAATAATTATTATTAATTATTTAATTGTCTTAGTCAATTTCCTCCAAATTTAAATAAAATCATTTATTTAAATTTCCCTCTTTCCAAATAAATAATTATAAATAATTTATCTTGTTGTCACATGGAACTACCTTTCCGAATTAAATTAATTTTAATTCAAAATAGAATTTTTCTTCATAAATCAAATAATTTTAAATTAATTATTGGATTCTCTAGCTTTTTCCTCTTTTTAGTTAAATAAATCTTTATTTATTTAATTAGATTTCATATCTTGATTTTTGAATTAAAAATCAATATTTAATTCAAAATGAAGATTTGTCCTCCTTATCATAATCTTTTGTAATTAGATAATATCTTTATTATCTAATTAGCCATTGGTCATTTAAATGGAAAAATATTTGATTTTCTCTCCAACTCAATGCTTTTTCTATATTGAACTTATCTTCTATATTCTTCTTTGCCTCAACTATTCTCCACCATTGATCAAATTATTTTTAATTTAATCTCAACCATTCATCTTTTCTAATTGAACCCTAACCCTACTTGCTAATTGTCACATTGAGTCTTGTCCATTGATTCTAGGGAAATTTCCAATCTTCAATCTTGGTCATTCATCCAAAATTGCATTTTCTATAAAATGACAATTTTGGTCTCATTTTGTCATCTCTCATATCTTAGGCAATTTTTTTTAATATCTTGACTTCATCTTTTCTTTTCTCACACATTGACAACAATATTCAAATCCTTCAACATTTTTCTTTGTCATTGTCATAGTCATTAGATTGCTCACACATTCAATATGAGGGAAACATCACATTTGTAGCAAGTTGAGAAGGGTTATGGAGGTGATTCATAGAGGTTTCGAAGATGATTTGGTATAATTGTTCTTATTTTACATATTTTCCTCCATTCTTCTTCATAGTTAGCTTTGGTTTTTATGATTAATGCTCTAATCTGCTAACATATCATAAAATTTCCTTAGTTACAGCTACCTTCTAGTGTGAACCTTTTGCAGAGTCCATGATTCTAGATACAAAACTTGTAGAAAACATTATGTCATGTCTAGTTGTAGTGAGGTACAGAAGAATGCCAACTAGCCTCTTGTACAAGGTAGAATCAATAGGTGGTCCATCATCTTTTTTTCTCAACTTTGTTCCTTGAGCAATGGGTGTGTCTATTGGTTTGCAACTATCCATTCTAAATTTTTCAAAATTTCTAAAGCATTATTTTGTTGAGAGACAAAAATACCTTGAACAAATTGGTTGGCTTTAATCCCCAAAAAGTATTTCATGATTCCAAGATCAGTCATTTCAAACTCCTTTTTCATGGCAACTTCAAACTCATTTAACATCAAATTTCCTATATAGAGCAAGTTATCAACATAAAGAAAAACAATGAGAATGTTTCCTTCATGATCTATTTTTATATAGAGAGTTGGCTCATGACTACTCCAAATGAATCCACTGTTGAAAAAGTAAGAGTCAATCTGACAGTACCAAGCTTTTCGAGCTTGCTTTAAGCCATACAAGGATTTCTTCAACTTACATACTTTATGCTCTTGTCCTTTGATTTCAAATTCTAGCATATGATCTACATATATCTCTTCCTCCAATATGCCATTTAAAAATGAATATTTGATGTCCATTTGGAAAACTTTCCAATTATGTTGAGCTGCAATAGTCAAAATAGTTTTGACTATGTCTAACCTTGCTACTAGAGAAAAGGTTTCTCCATAGTCTATGCCAAGTTGCTGAGAGAAACCCTTGGAAGCTAGCCTTGCTTTGTGTTTTTCTATCTTTCCTTTGTCATTCAGCTTTGTCTTACATACCCATTTCACACCAATGTTGGTTTTGTCACTTCGTAGATCAACAAGATTCCAAGTTTATTTCTTTTCTATGGCTTCAATTTTCTGATTCATTGCATCAACCTGATGCTCCTCTTTTAATCCTTCTTCAAAGTGGGTTGGCTGATATGAAAGAAAGGAAAACAAATCTTGTTCAATTACATTTTCTTGATCATATATTTCCCTTATGCTTCTAGTTCTCTGATTGTCTATAGAAGAAGATGAATCACTATTGGGAGAATTACCATTTCCAAAGTGTTGTTGCTCACCTTGTCCCTATAATATTGGTGGTCTTGGAAGAACTTGTTGATCTGAAGGTTCCTCAAATAGTTGTAATGGATTTGGACCATTCAATGTTTCATTTCCTTAATCACTCTATGATTTTTTCTCAAAGAACTTGACATCTCTACTTACCACAAATTTCTTAGTGATAGAATTGTAGAGTCTATAGGCTTTTTATTGTTCACTATAGCCGACAAAGATACATTTTTCACTCATATTGTCAATTTTTTGTCTCAGCTCCTCTAGAATGTGTGCAAATGCAATGCAACCAAAAATTCTAAAATGAGCTACATTCAAATTTGTACCAGACCAAGCCTCTTGTGGCACTTTTCCTTGAACACTAGTTGTAGGAGATCTATTTAAAATATAAACTAAAGTAGCAATAGCTTCTACCCAATAATCATTAGAAAAATTCTTTTCTCTGAGCATGCATCTAGCCATATTCATGATGGTCTTATTTTTCCTTTTAGCTACTCCATTTTGTTGTGGAGTATATCTTCTTGTGGTTTGCATAGCGATGCCATGTTGTTTGCAAAAATATGTGAAATCGTTTGAGTTGTATTCTTGTCCTCTGTTTGACCAGAGTACTTTTATATATTTACCATTTTTTTCTACTTCAACTTTGAATTGTTTGAACTTTGAAAAAGTACCAAACTTATTCTTGAGAAAATAAATCTAGATTTTCCTACTAAATTCATCAATAAAATTCAAAAACTAAAAGACACCACCAATGGATTGAGTTTGCATTGGTCCACAAAGATTTGATTGGACAAGATCTAAGTTTTCTTTTTCTCTATTTGATGATGATGGGAAGTTGTCTCTCTTATGTTTTCCAAGAATACAACTCTCACATTGATTGTTAAGTGATTTTAGAGTAGGAAGACCTTTGACCATTAATTACTTTTGAAGAAGACTAAGAGTCTTAAAGGGAAGATGACCAAAATTATAATTTCATAATTGTGACTCCTCTATGCTTGAGACATTGTGGGAAAATGACTTTGACAAAATGGGACTCCTAGGATTTAAGGGAAACATTCTATTCATGGTTCTTTCAATCTTTGCTATAAGTCTTCTACCCGAAGGTTTGTCAAAAATACAAGTTGTACCCTTAAAGATTATATCATAGCCATGTTCCATCAATTGACATACACTTATGAGATTGTGTTTCAAGCTTAGAACATAATAGACATCATGTATCTCTTTTCACTCATTTTGTTTATAAGAATAGACACAATTACTTTCCCTTGGGATTTTACTCGAGAATAATCACCAAGAGTAATTTTAGAGTTTATATAAGTATCCATGCATGAAATTAAATCTTTGTTACCTATAATTTAATTGGTGTAACCACTATCCAAGAACCAAAGTTCTTTGGTGTGTTTGATTTGAGAAACATGGCAAGAAAGAAAAATTGCTTTAGAAGATTCTCCTTCATTGTTGGAGACATGTTCTCTACCATTGTTTTGATCTAGCCATTTCTTTTTGTATTCAAATTCATAGTGTCCAAATTTATTGTAGTAGAAGCACTGAAATATAGATGTATCATTCCATTTTCTACCTCTTTATGCCTGATTTTGAGATTGTTTGGACTATCTTGATTGTTCTTGTGTTGACCTTTCTTCTCCATGTTGATTTGATTTTCCTCTATTACTTCTCCCTCTATTTCCTCTACCTCTACCTCTACTGAAAGAGGCTTGAGTCTTGAAATCTTGTTCCAAAGACTCTTCTTCTAGATTTAGTCTGGTCTCATGTGACAAGAGTGGTCCAATTAGCTCTACTACTAAAAAAGTAGTGAGATCTTTGGACTCCAAAATAGATGTTACAACCATTTCAAATTTCTTTGGTAAGATTTTGAGGACTTTTTCAACAATTGTTTGATCTTCAATGGTTTCACCATTAATCCTTATTTGGTTTACAATGCCCATGACTCTGGTCATAAACTGATCAATATTCTCTAAGTTAGACATTTTCAATGTTTCAAACTATGTTCACAAGGTTTGGATTTTGACTGTCTTTACTTTACAAGTACCCTCATATGCAGATTTGAGGATATCCTAAGCCTCTTTTTCTATTGCAACACTTATGATTTTTGAGAAAATAGAATCATCAATAGAATTTTGAATCCAACATTTTCCCCTTTTCTCTTTCTTTCTCAAATCAAAATTTTTGTTTCTCTGAGCATTATTCATAGCAACTAAGTTTGTTAGAGTGGTCTCTATAGCCATTCTCAACTATTTCCCAACATTCCTGGGCTTGCAGAAAAGACTTCATTTTCAAGGACCAAAAAACATAATTTTTACCAAGAAGAATGGAAGTCTGTGGCAGATTGCTAGATGTAGCCATGATTAAAAATAAACTTCCAATATTAAAATTTCTCCCTTTTGAATACTCTATAGTTCATTAAGACTCTATGACCTTCAAATATTTCAAATGTTCAAGAAATATTTCAAATCAAACAAGAATTTTACTATGAAGTTTCACTTCAGCTACTCTCCATTACAATATGAAGAGTGTGACTTCAGCTCTAGGTGTTAACAATGGATTTTTCCTTGAGTGAAACCTTAGTACCCACAATGCTTCAAAAACATTTCAGTGGCTACTGACTTTCTTCTCTTTGACTGGTGCGATCAGCTACATATGCTAATTTTTCTTTTGTCTTTGCAGCAACTTACAAACTTGGGACCTATGGATGTTTGAATTCCCTATGAGAAACTTCGTGCTCTTGTGATTTTCTCCAAGCAATACAACAACCTCTTTTATTCTATGGCCCCTTATTTTATTTAGTGACCCCCTTCACAAAGTGTTGTGGACTACATTCTTAGCAGCAACTTCATACAATATGTTCTTTTAATCAATAGCTTCCAAACCACACTTGGATTCCTTAACTTGATCTAGTTGCTCTCCATTTAAATATGAAGATGATCATGATAAGCAACTCTGATACCATGTCAAGAATGGTAGAGGAAATGAGAACAATGAAAAATAGAGCATGAAAAGAGCATGTGCAGAAAAAAATAATAAAATATGTTCTTTCATCTATGCAAAACATGGAATACAATATTTAGGTCTGCTACAGACTTTTGGAAACAACTAGAAACAACTTGTAAGAGAAAGATTAAGCTACAATCAACTAAATCTCATACAGAGCAATCTAGATTCTTTCGGAGTTAAAACATTTGCCTATCGCACCTACCAAAATAAGCTAAATTAAGCAGTTAAGAACAGTTGAATTATAATTTTAACAATAGCCTACAAAGTGAATTAGCCTATCACATGCAATAATACCTTGATTTTGACCTATAAAAAGGTAGATCCAAGAAATTGCACCCTCTTCCACATTTATTGTAGGTTTGCAACTTTTCTTCATGTTGCAAATCTCTTTGCAAAGAGTGGTGATTTGAATTCTTTGCAATCAATCGCTAGTTTGATCTTGGTATTTATATGTATTTCTATCATGCTTTCAAATGATGGTTTGAAAACTATTTTGTAATCTCACACCCTCAACTCCTTCAAGTTATAGTTTTGAATCACCTAGATATTTCCCTTCCACCTATTATTCTTCAATCAGCCTTTATGATGGTAGCCTCTTAGAGATCAAATATAATTCAACCATTATATTATAGATCACAAAAAATATTATATCAGATCATGCATTAACAAAAATAATGCTATATTTGGATAAGTGATGTCGATCTATTAGTTTAAGAGTTGTGCATGAAATGCAAACTAGTTGCATATTTAAAATTGTATGCTAAGTAAATTGATTTATGCATGGAAAAATAGTCTTAGTTTAGTGTCTAATTCTTGGGGATGTGAACTTTATAAATATTTTTTCTTTTTTTTAATTTGATAATGTATAATTGGAGAGAAGATAATTCTATAAGTTTGAGAAAAAACTCTATATTGAGGTATGATGTAATCCATTTTCAGAGATTAAATGAGTAGAAGAAATATTTGTTGTGTTAAAGAATTTTTTTTTTATTGTCTATTTTTAAATTCAAAAAATGGTATCAGAGCACTCACAAGATGAGTTTGAAGTGGGACAAACCTAACCTTTGTAACTCACCTGGTCAACATTACCATCACTCTAGTCTTATAGACCCACTTAGTTCCAATAAATTTCTTGTAGAAATCAAATACCCATTTACCCTTTTTTTCTCCTTCCTAAGAGATCACAAGGTTTTTCCTTCTTTTCTCTGACATAAAAAAGACTCGTGATACCTTTCATTGTCCCGATTATTACAAGAAATCATCAAGAACCTAAATCAAACATTCAAACCTTGTTTGACCACTATTTCTTTTTAAATCTGAACATTTAAGTTTGTACAACCTTTTAAACATATGTGTAATCTTTTTCCAATTGGATACATAAATCCATCCATAATTAATCTACATACAATCTTTCATAGAGTGCATATTCCACTCTTTATTCCAACATGTAGTTTTAGAATGACTCTTCAATCAACAAATTGTACATGAATGAATATCTCAATACATTTTGTTTGTATTTCCTTCATAGAAAATTGCATACACTACATTCCTTGATCTTATTTGTTTGAACTTATAACATGTGTAAGATCATTTCTATCTCTTTTAGCACTAACATATCCAAGGCCTTAATTCTTTGGCTTCACAATTAGTTGAAAGGGCTCTCTAATTCCTATCCCATGTATTTTCCCAATATTTTTCCTTTATAAACATTGTTTTCATGATTTCCATACCAACATTATTTTCATAAAATCATTTTTTTTAACATCGCAACCTACAAGATATGTAGATTCACACATTCTTATCTTCAACCTATGTGAAAGTGTTTTTACCTACTCTAAGATGTGAAACTAAACAAAATGCAACAAAGAAAAACACAAAACAAACACTCACGATTAGGCCTAGTTGAATTCAAACAAAGAACAAGAAAATGGAACTTTTTACCTTGTTCAAATTGATAATCTAGTTGGACCTTGTTGACGTTCGATTGTGTTCTCCTTTCTTGGAAAATTGACATGCAACTATCATAAAAAAAAAGCTAAAGTGATGACGAATGCAAAGGAGGATGTGGGTATGTGAGTAGATGCAATATGGAGGCTCAAAATGTTACAACAATAATGGCTTAAATGGCTAAGTCTTGGCTCGAATGCTTGCTAGAGTGTGAGATTGCATGATGATTAAAATGGAGAAATTTCCACCATTTTTAGGGGAAGCACCTCTAAAACAATGGAGGGTCATGATTAATCCATGTTGGAGGAGAACAAGGGCTAGGGTGAGTTGAGAAATCACAAGCCCTCACATTTTGACATGTGGAGAATGATGTGGAAGAGAAAATGTGAGGTGGATATGACATGGAGGTACCATGATGTACCTTGAGAATGGACAAGATCTCCTCATAAAGGATGTCCTTGTCCACATGTTCCTTGAGAGGACATGTGAGGAATTAAAAATTGCTCACAAATCCTCATGGGGATGGGAGAAGGAATTTAAAATTTCCTAAAATTCCTTGGAGGAATAAATGTGAATTAAAAATTCACATAGGGAAGGGGATGCCTTCTCCAAATAGAGAAAGCACGTAATGTAAGTTGACTAAGGAAACATGCCATAAATGGAATGAAGATTAGTTTAGCTTAATTAGGTGATTAAGGTTGTGTAAATGCATGATTAGATGAGCTAATGGTAGATTAAGGGCAAGTGGGAGATTATGGAGGATGTGACCCTAATTATGATTAGGGGTGTGCACATCCTAATCAATTATTAATTAGGTTAATCTAGATTGAAGAGGATTATGGAGGATGTGACATGAGGAGAGAGAAGAATATGAATTAAAAATTGAGTTAATTTTAAAAGGCTAATGAATAAATTAATAAATTAGGTTATTTATTTAATTTAGAGAAGAATGGGATAAGGTATTTAATTAATTAACCAAATACCTTAGGAGACATTAGGCTGAGATGAAATATTAATCAAATAATAACTTATTTAATTAAGATGGTTTAGGGATGTAGGATAAAGGAATGAAAGGGTGAATTTGATCATATGGGAGTGGTCAAATTTAGGTGTCTACATTTTTCCCCTCTTCAAAATACTATTAGAATAACAGTGTTTCAAAGAAAAATAAAACACATACGACTCGATAGAAGAAAAAAACATTAGATGATGGCCCAATATAAATAGGGAAGTGAATAGGAAGGAAGAATGATGAAATATGGTAGGGTATTCCCCTCAAGAGGGTGGATGGGGAAGAAAAAGAGGCCTCAAGCGACTTCTCAATAGGAAGAAATGGAGGGTACCACACAATAGAGCATGAATAACCATGAAGAATGGATTTTGAATAGAGGAAAGTGGGTTGACGGGGTGAAAATGGCAGTCGTCAGAAGAAAAGGGGAAATGAATATATAAAGGGTTAATTAAAGGGTAATAATTACTCAAAAATTAAAAGGCTAAGTAGGGTAAAAATGAAAATTATAATTAGTAAATTTAAAAATTAACTATTCACCTAATTCTCATTTGCACACTTGGCATTCTATGATTCGATGAGAGAGAGAGAGATAAGAATGGTTGATAGGGTGAGTGATAAGGAGTTGGTTGGTGATGATGAGCTGATCCATCAAGGCGAGGAGGTGCACCAGTTCTACTGCGAGTGAGTGGTACCTGCTAGATAGGTCTCAAATCCTAACTTTGTGATTTTGATTTGAATTTCATGCACATGTTTAATTTCAGGATGGGTAGACTAGGGTACGAACTCACCACAGAAGGGTGGATTCGCCCTTCCAACAAGGCACATTTGCCTATTTGACGGATCAACGAGGAAAGGGGAAGACTCATGCACCATAGGGGAGGGCATACAGAGAGGGGTGATTGTGAAATCACCTCTCTTGGAAAAGTTTGAACCTACACAACACAGGGTTGGGGGAGATTCAGAATAGGTGATTGCAAAATCGCCAAAAACATAAAAAGGGTAGAAGAGAATTTTCCCAAAAGGGGAATAGGTGGAGGTGAATTCACTTGTTTAGGGAAAGCGTAAATTTGAATTCACCACTCGGGAAGAAAACACACAGGGGTGATTGTGATATCACTCATGCGGAAAACAGGTGAATTTGAATTTGCCTCTAAGGGAAAGATGGGCAAATTTTTTCCTGGACAAGAAAGGGGGAGGTCCACTTGGAAAATAGGAAAACTTGAAAAAGAAAGACACAAGAGCGAATGTGCTAGCTGGATAGGAAAACACACTAGGAAGGGAAATGGGTGAACTCACCTTGCACAGAAGAAAACTCGCCAAATCAGGGAAGGGATAAAAAGGACAAGAAATAGGAATGAAATGTTAGAAATTATGATAGAATGTTTTGCATGGATGCAGAACTTTGAGACATTGAGGATGCGAGAGAGACACTTGGTAGTGTTGGATGTTTGTATGAGGCCAATGACCCCAAATGATCACACATCATTAGCCTCGGCTGGACTACTGCATATGTTGGGATATCCCAATATCAGAGCACACACACCCCTTCTGATAGCATTGATGGAGCAATGGAGCTCTAAGACTTTGACCTTCCATCTCCTGATAGGGAAGATGATGGTGAAACTAGATGATGTATGGAGGATCCTGTGGTTGTCCATCCAAGGGAATTTTATTAGCACTACACCTCGACAATCAGTAGATAGGATTGTGCAGGCATTGTTTAGACCTAGTGACCTTCCAATCCGAGGGTAGGAGTTAGATATTGATGCATGTTTGGGGCTTGATATGGTGGTGTTACCTCTATACATGTGTGACCTTATCAATGGGATTTGATTTGCATGTCTTGCATAGATGCCCTACCTTAGGCAAGGGCCCCCCTCTTTTTCACTCCCGATAGCTCATTCCTACTCTTGTTGGGTAATTTTTTCTCACCTGACTTTGTGTGCCCTTGTTCTAGGGTCCAAGTGGGTCACATTCCTTAGAATAATAAAATTCCCCTTGACCAAATCACCCACCTAATTTTCACTAAGTCTTTTTCTTTCATAGAAATGCCCCTTTGGGTTTCCCTTCTCCCATTGTTGTAATGTCCTCCAAGCCTCATGAACCTACAACTACTGGTCACCTCATATGGGTCATTGCTTATGTTTTTCCACTGAGTTCTAGCCGACCCTTGACTTCCATCCGCATGGCAGGCTCCACACTTAGATTCTTTGTCCAAGCATTGACCAAGCATCCAAACGGGCGTGGGTTTCGGCATCTCACCTAACTTGCATTTGCCATACCAAGAAATCAATGCACACCATTATTGTAAATTGGCTTATAAATGTTGATCCCTACCCTTCATTTTACCTGAGGAATTTGAATAGGAGAGAGAAAAAAATTCCCCCCTTCCTTTTTCCACTTTTTGCTTTGCTCCTACTAACTTGGTCCCTACTCACTTGCTTCGCTTTTTCCTTCATTTTTTGACTTTGGGGACAAGTTCCCTATGTATTTGGGATGTTTTTGTGATGCCTAAATGAACTGCCAGTGTTTCATTGAGTTTTGGGAAGTTTTGGTTCTCCAAATTTCCTTGCGGGTTGCAGCCCCTCTATTGTCATCTGTAGGAATTTCCTTGTGGGTCACCATCCACAAGAACTTCCTTGCGAGCCGTTGTCCCTCCATCATAGTCTAGGGGAATTTACTTGTAGTTTACCATCCCTCCATCATCGTATGTAGGAATTTCCTTGCTGGCCACCGTGTACGGGTTGTCATGTGCTCATTGTAGTTTTTAAAAGGGCGACGGACCCTCTGGCTGCCCCCTTCCAAATCTATGCATTTCCAAAAAGGGTGCAAAATTCAAGTTTTCGTCATCTAGGGACCATCAAATGAGTGTCTTCACATGCCTAAAGGGGTTTGCATTAAATTTTCCATGTGTTTATACATTGCGGAAATTTCCTTGCGGGTCGTCATGTGCTTATTGTTGTTACAGAAGGGCGAAGGACCCTCCGACTTCTGCATTCCAATTTTTTTCATTTTTCAAAATGAGTCAAATCTTAACGAAATATGTCTTGGAACTATTTTTACCCTTTTTCCCACATACTAAAATTCAAAAATCTCAAATTTACTAAGTTTTGTGAAGTTGTGAGAATTTCTATGTAGGTCACCGTCCCTCTGTCGCCGTCTGCATGAACTTCCTTATTGGTCACCATCCCTCTGTTGCTGTCCATGGGAATTTCCTTGCGGGTTTTCATCCATATATTATCATCTGTGGGAACTTCCTTGCGGGTTGCTCTCCCTCTGTTGTCATCTATGAGAACTTCCTTGTGGGCCCCCATCCCTTCGTTTTCGTCCACATGAATTTCCTTAAGGGTCGTTGTCCTTCCGTTGCCATCCACAGGAATTTCCTTGTGTGCCACCATACCTCCATTACCATCCATGAAAAATTCCTTGTGAGTTGCCATCCCTCCGTTGCTATTCACAAGAACTTCCTTATGGGCTACCATCCCTCCGTTGTCATTCATGAGAACTTCCTTGTAGGTTGTCGTACCTCCGTTAACATCCATGGGGACTTCCTTGCAGGCTGCCATCCCTCTATCATTGTTCACGGGTTTTCCCCTGAGGATGGATGTCTACCACCCACCATCTACCCATTGTTCATCATTCGTCTGCCATCTAGCCGTCATCCGTAGCTTGTGGGTCTGCCCCTACGAAAGGTTCTTTGCCATCCACCCACTATTTTTCATTTTCTCGTCATCTGCCATTCACCTGCCATATGTCATTCATCGTCCACCTGTTGCCCCTTGTCAGTCGGTCATCTATTGTTCGCCCACCATTTGCTGTCCATCATCTCCCCACTGCCCACTGTCTATTGGTTGTCCATCATTCACCCACCATCCATCATCCATCCTCTGCCTACCGCCCACCATCTGTCATTCATTGTCCACTCACCCTATGGCACCCACACCCCTAAACCTGCATTTATGTTTGTAGCAAAAATGAGCTCTAAATATGAACATTATGATCTTTTAATGATGTATGGATGGATCTAACAATGAGTTTGTAGGATTTGACAAACATTTTCCTTGATTTGCGTATGAATGCACTTACTGCACTTCATGTATGCAGGACTTATGGAACTTACCGTGGGTCCGTCAGGGAGGCCCATTGAGGAAGCTAAATGAGGAAGGAGCACATTACTCCAATCACCATTCATTCATTGCTTACATCTCCTCCTTGCACCCATCAACAGAGTTGGCATTAGAAGAAGGCTTGTGCGAAGGAGGTCAATGAAAAAATGCAAGGGGTGGCCTTGAAGAAAGCAAGAGGGAGTTGTCCTAATTTTCACCAGATGATGATGATGATTAAGGAGTTGTCCACCCAGATTAGAAGTAGCTTATTTGTTTCATAGTGACACAAATCTACAAACAAGAATACACTTAATTGGCTACAAGAATGTTGCGAACACATCAGACAAAGGGTAGCCTTTAGCAATTTCAGCTATAGTAGTGAAGGCAGTCACTATAGGACAAAACTAATACAGTTCCAAGGTCACTAGATGACAAAATAGGCTACAAGATAGAATATAGAAGAGGACAAAATAGCCTATTTTAAATTCTGAAATATTGGGGGTAGGTGAAACCCTAACTTGTATTGAATCTAAGCCACACATTGTAAATTAATCCTAACCATTCATTTTGAGCTTTGGAAAACTATAAATAGGGGCTTGCCCCTCATTTTTGAATGGTTGGAGAATTGGTGCAAAGGGAATTTTGCAGCAATAGAAGGAACCATTGCATGATTTTATGGGTATTTTCTTTGAGTTTTTTCATCTTTCTTGCATGATTCAACTTCCATAATAGATTTAGTTGCAGTTTCTTGAATGATTGTGATAATTCTATTTGTTGTTATGGTATTTGATGAATTTTCAGCCCATACTTCTAGCACTTGTTGAGGACAAGTTGTGAAAAGTTAGCATGGGCTTCCTCATTTCATTTCCGCAACTTAGTTCAATTGTATATTCATGAACTACACGTACAATCTAAAAATCAGAAGACTTTAGGAGACTACACTGGTTTTGTGTAGCTATACACTCCTCTTGGTCAAGAAAAACCCAGTTTTATGAAGTTTGTCTACTGTAGCACCCTCCATTGTTACTGTTCATTCATAGCTTAGGATTTAGGATAGTTTCTCTTACCCTCTCCCTCTTTTTATTTCTTTTGGACCTTTGTTAGATTAGAATTCCAAGCATCACCATGAAGCTAAATTAGATGAACTTGGTGAGTTTCAGCTTGCTATTTTGAGTGGATAGCCATTATTAATTCACTTACAACACTTTGAAACTCCATTTGTAGACCCAACTTCCCATGCTTTATAAACCATAAAGGCCACACTCTGATTTCTAGTAAAACACATCAACCAAATGAACTATTCCAAGCATTCTCATGACCTAATGTCCAAAACTGTGGGATAGCGATTTGTAACTCATTTGCATATTTCTACCTTTCAAGAGAGGTAGTGCACTCGTGCAATGCCTATGTTGAGAAGGTACAAAAACACCCATCAATAGAATTGGTGCTAGAAGGAGGGCCTAGTAGTGTACAAGGCTACAAAGGTGGAAGTTTTAAAGCACATGCAAGTAAAATAATGAGATAGGGAGATCTCATCATTTTTTGGAATTTTAAATCAGAATTTGGAAGGCAAGCAAGAGTTGAGCTGAGATGGAACAACATTTACAAATCAACATAACTTAGTTGCATGTAGATTTAAATAGGATATTGAGGAGACCATTGCAACAATTGCATTGGAAAACAAGTGTAGAATCCATTGCACTCATAGACACAATGAATTGGGATGTATAACATTCTTGGAAATAATTGAAAAGGCCTTGCAAGGAGAAATTCCCTTTTGGGAAATATTCCAGCCCTTGACTCTTGCAAATCCAAAAGAGGAATTTTACAACATGGTAGCCAAATCATTCAAAGAGCTGATCCAAGAACATTTGGAAAGCAAGGATTGGTTAAAATTGGAGGAAGTGTTGATGTCTAGTTGGTGTAGATTTCACAATGCACCGCACTCATAATTCACTTGTTCTTCATGTGTAGACATTATCACTCAAGTCAAGGGCAGTTTGAACAAGTCTAAACATCAAATTCTCAATGAATGGGAGCTATCCCATGAGGCAAGAGAGCTGTCAAAATTTGGAGGACAACACATTCAAGTTGAACCAAGAAATTTGACACAAGTTAGTGTTGGGACAACAAACACTAAGGCTAAAGGTCAAAAGGAAGGAGCTGATTTCCTTGGGATAGAAAGAAGCTTTGGTGAAAGTTCACTTAGAAGGGGATTAGAAAGCCTCTCCTTCATTGGTAAAGGGAATCCTTCCACTCAAGAAGAGGAACCCTTGGTAGTTGAAGATGAATTAATAAAGTTTGTAGCAACGTATCCTAGGACAACCAATACAGATATTGAAAATTAGTAGGAAGAAGCGGTTGAAATCCTTGGGGCAGTAGAAAATGATGATGAAAGAATAAGTGAAATAATATTAGAAGACATATCCTTCATGAATGACAATGATCAAGCATCTGAAAATGAGGATTTGGAGGAATGGGAACAACCACATGCCATAGCTATCTACCATCAAACTTCCTTCCCAACTGATGATGAAGACCCAATGGTGGAAAGATACAATGAGCTTGTGTCAAGAGTCACTAGGGATTGGTACAAGCTAAGATACCAAGTGGATTTGGAGATGTTGCTACTTCCATGTTGGTGTAGGCTCCATGATTTTCCACATTTAGAGTTCACATGTGATCTATGCAAAGAGGCCATCGAGCAAGTTAAAGCACAAGTGGGGTAGCTAAGTGCACCACTTCCTGCCATTACTGCTAGGATCAAAGGATAAGTCCACAAACTTGAACTAGGTGGCAACCCAGCTGAAGGAAACCATCAAGAAGGTATTGGGACAGCAACAGAAGAAGAAAAACAACATTTAGAGCCTTCAAATGATGTAGATCAAGTGGGAGAGTTTTCCATCAAACATCAAGAGTCTTTCCCTCTTGAAGAGCATCTATACACCATAGATGATAGGATTTATGGGGAGTCCTTAGAGGGAAATCACATAGTAAATTTTGGCCCCCTTGATGAGGTGCCTTCCATTGATGACTTCTTTCCATTGGGAGCTATACTCCGAAGGTATGCCAACACCGAAGAAGAGTACATTTCAGAAGAAGGCAATAACGAAGACATACTACTTGAACCTATCAACATGGGAACATTAGAGTCTTTGGATTGGGAGAGGAAATCCTTCTCCATATACAACGACAGTGAACATGAGGAAACAAGTTAACATCACGAGGAGATACATGAACTAAAAGAAGAAGAAGACAAAGGCAGGGGTGTTTTGATGGCTGCTAGTAGGTATGACACACCCGGCCAACTATAGGATGTAACAAGGAGTCCTGCCACATTGATCATTATTGATCCTATAAAAATAAGGTCAATACCTGGGAAGGAGATGGGATGGTATGATGCCCCTTCAAGACAAAAATCTAGTAGAGGTCTAGACTAAAGAAGATCAAGAGGATGAAGTGTATCTCCTCAAAGAGCAACCAATGTAGGCTACATATCCCACACAAGACTTGGAAGAGGCATTCATTGCCCCATCCTCCTAGCCCTATGCATTCCCAAGACCAAGAATGTTGCACCATCCAGTGCCTCCACCTGAGGTTGTTGATGTAATGATTGATGATGCAATGATCGCTCTTGACTATCAAATGGTGCCACTGTTGCATGACAAAATCTAGGTTCTATCTTTCCTCTCTCCTGTGAATACTTGCAATTGTGCTTATCAATTTGTTTATGGGAAAAAATGGAAACAAATGTGTTTATGGATCAACCATGGGTTTAATGAATCACCTCAATTGCCAATTTTTCTTGAATATGCTATTGAATTTGAATGCTCTAATGTTGTACTTCATTTTTCTAAATATAACAATGAGTTTGCATGGATTAGAACTATGACGGTCACCCTTCTTCTTGTGCATGCATTACAAAATCCAATGGGTGTGAATTTCAGTTTTCCCTACCTGAATAGAGTGCTTTGTAAATATCTTTGTACATAGTCCATTTTGAGTAGTGTAGGTTTTGTGTACATAACTCGGGTTCATGTATATACCTTGCTTTCCTTCTTTCATTGGGTTAGTTGGTTTGTTGTGGGTTAGTTATATTTAGAGTAGCTTCCTTGTTGTCTTTTGCTTTCCCACTTTGGCTAGTTTAGGTGTTTGCTTCCTGTTTGCTTCCATTTTGTGACCGCTTTGTTGCTACTTTTCCTGGGGTCCCTCTACTTTTAGCATAGCACATATGTGTGTACAACAACCATACTTATTGTCTGAGGTTGTTCTATGTATTTCTTCATCAAAATCTAATCAAGTCTTCCGAGTGGATGGTGAGGGTCTTCTATTAGTGTCAAGTGACTTGGATGTTTGGTCAATAGGGGATAAGTTGTTTGTTTGTCTTACTCTGATGTATTCTAAAATATTATATCTCTTACACATCTTAATAATTTGATGGTCATTGTAGGTCCTTTGTGAATTCTAGTTAAGTGATAAATATAAAATTATGCTATAGCACCACTGTGATTCTCAACCCTGAGCATGAGCTTCACTGCTTGTGGGTTGAAATGAAAGGAATTGAAAAAGGAAAAATCAAGAGAAACAAAAGAAAAGAAAGAAAAATATTGAAAATCAAAAGAAATAAATTTAACTTTTCAGGGGGATCCGAGCAACTCTAATGGGGCTATGGAAACTTGGCTTGTAGTAGATCAATGTTCGAGAGAATCACAGTGACAACCTCGTCAGGGCTATGGACACCTGACTAGCAGTGAGGCAATGTCCATGATGCTTTTGGAGTTAGAATAAACAATATATCTTAACTTGACGGAGCTTAGGTTATTGTAGAAACTCAAGGATGGGAATTAATGTAATTGCACACACTTGGATTTTCAACATACTAAAGATTGGATTAACTAGTGGTTTTGATCCTTTGGTTGAGTGATCAATTTGTTTGCCCTAGCATGAAGGTTAGAACCAAAGATTCTGGGTTCATGATTCCAACTTGTCATCGAAATTCTCTCGAGAATTTCCCTAGTGAGTCACCATTTGTTGTGCATTTCTTACACATACACCCTGCCTTAGGTAGGGACCCCCCTCTTTTTCACTCCCGATGGCTCAATCCTACTCCTGTTCGGTCAATTTTTCTCTTGCCTTGCTTTCTGATGAGCCCAAAATGTGCTCATAGTTTGGATATTATGATAAACTTTTAATGCCTTTACTTTTTTTATTTGTGGTTGTTTAAAACTCTTTTGAAACCTTTTATGGGGATATCCTATAGCAAAACATTTTCATATTCCTACAGCTTATTATGTTGACTTGACTACATTTATTACCCCGTTAACTCCCTAGATGACTAGTATATCACATGTAGTTTTTCAATGATGAAATAAATTCAAATATGTGATTAATGAACGGATATTGTGTATGTTCCATGCACCTTTTCTTTCACATTTGTTACCTTGTGTTTCGTAGGTTGTTGAAGAAGTATGATCAAGTCAAGCGCAGCTAAACTCAGCCTTGTAGTAAAGTCCATTTCTTGCACGACTTCGAGGAAGCTCTAGCAAAGACTCTTTGATCGAAACCGTTGGGAAAGATTTTTAATGACAGTCAATTTGGAAAGAGTGGAGCGCTAGATTCTCTCCGGATCAGGTTGAATGCATAAATTCATTTATGAAGTTTGTTCCTTGATTCTGGGATACACTTTACTTCCATGTCTTTCTTTGATAGGGTTAATTAGTTAGTTGCTCTCCTGATTTAAATAAAGTACTCCTCCTGCATGAGTGAGAAAGGAGATGATAGTTAGAGTAAGATAGAAGCATAGTGATAGAAAGTTAACAGATACCATGTAAGAGTCAGTATGATAATGAAAAGCAGAATCTGTTTGACAAGAGATAGAGTTTGTTGTTAATTTCTATATCAACAAAGTAATGTATACCATTATGTTTTTCATGAATAAAGTTTGTTGAAGTTTTGAGTTCAACACCTATGTAATCAGTAGATGTTTGCTAAGGGGGCCCACTTAGTAAGTATCTGTAGCTAGTTAGTTAGCTGTTATTTTTGTTGATCATCAGTTAGCTTTCATCTTTGAAGTTTTCATACAAACTCAGTCTTGTATTGCTCCTAAAGCATAGGGAGTCCATCCCTATGCCTGTTCCTATAGCATAAGGTCAGTTCACAATTTGTGTTTTAGTCGTAGATATTATGGTTTTTTTTTAATCAAATCATAGTTGAGTTAAAATAACTTTGCATTACCTTCCTGTAGCGTAGATAGAATTCCTTTCAAGTATTTATTTCTATTAAGTTTTGACCGAAACAGGTTCTTAGTGCATATATTGTGTTGTGCCATTTAAAGTATACTTCCCCTAGTTTGACAAGTAAACGAACGTCCATAGAGAGATATTAGTCACCTGTTGGAATGTCCAATTCCCAGGAAAGGTTTTACTATGATTTTCATATCCTTTAGTGGGTGCAACCATTTTTGGTGCCATTGTCGGGGATGGCATCAAGCTAAGGATTTGTTAGAAGTCATTTTTAGTATTAGTTTAGTTTGTTAGTCAACTTTTTCAAAATCTTTCAAATGACCATTCATTGTATTGCATGCATAGAAGAAGAAGAGATGCACTGGGAAGGTTCCTCCCTGAAAACTTGTTTGTTGAACTATCACTTAACCTAGCTGACAAAGAACCTGAGGAAAACCCATTCGCTCTATTATTCTAGAAACCAAACATGGAAAATAATCCACCTTTAGCGTTTGAGTTTCCCATTGTTCCCCGGTGAAATACTGACAATCTTAAAAATATTCCCTCTTCATTGCTTCCCAAGTTTTATGGCCTAGTTATGGAGGACCCAGAAACTTTTCTGTTTGAGTTTGATGTCCTTTGTCGCAGTTATGACTACAACTCTGATGCTCATAAACTGAAGTTATTTCCTTCCACCTTGAAGGAGGGAGCTCTCAGATGGTTCATGAGTCTAGGAAGAGGTGTTGTAGACAGTTGGGTAGCCATGCAAATGAAATTCCTTGAGAAGTATAAGGAATATTGTAAGAGTTCCAGTAAAGGTGATGACATATTCTGAATTCAACATAAGGAGGATGGAAGTCTAAAAAATTATATTTCAATGTTCTTGTTTTCACTAAAAAGGAACTCAAACCATACTCTCAATGAAGACTCTCAGAAATTACTCTTTCTAAGGGGAATCAGTGATGCCTGTATAGACGCCTTGGACCTGATGGAAGGAGGTGATATAACCCAACTACCTTGGGATGATATAAAGAAAATATGTCTTAACTACTCTCGAGCAATAGTTAAGAAAGGTCGAGGTCATCATGCTATAGTGGGGAAGTCTTCTTCTGGTGGAGTTTCTTGGATGGAGATAAAAAATTTGTTGTCTGACTTCAAGCAGGACATGATTAATAATATGGCTACACAACTGGACACTATGCAAGCTCATAAGAAACATGAGGAAGCTAAGGCAGTTTTGGCCGAGTTTTGTCCATACTGCAGACAGAAGAACCGTGACTGTAGATTCAAGATGGTGGCTAATTTGGAAGCTAAGCAACTACCTAGTGACTTCAAGTCAGTAGAAGGTGATGATGATCAAGTGTTCTTTGTTGCACAAAGGATACCATGGGCCCAAAGACAAGGTATACCTCAAGATCCTTTAATTTTTGGTAATCCTTATTCTGGCTATAATAACTAATGGCAACCTGCATATGAACCACCACCACCCTGGAATCCACCTCAACCAAGTTTGCCTAATTATCAGACCCTGCAATGGTAATCTCCTCAAGGAGGTTGGCAGCAGCCACAAGGATAATGGACCCCACCTCCAGATAATTGGCAACAAAATCCTCAATGGAGAGGTCCTCAACAATGGCAAAACTAGTCCCCTGGGTTCCTGCAGCTTCCACAGGCCCTCATGCCACCTCCTGCAGCAACTGCCACAAATAGTGGACCTCCCAAACAAATGCTTATGCCTGCCCAACCATTGCCAAATCCCAATAATAAGCAACAGCCACAGCAACCTACGTATCTTGCCGAAGCCAACCAATATCAAGCTTATGCCTTAAACATTAATGACATCCATTTGAGGTCTAGAACTACTTTACCTACTCCAAAACTGCCTCTAATTACTGAAATACCAGATTCTCCCCTTGAATAATCTACTACACCTGCTGATTCTACTGAGCATATGCTTATAACTGATACGGTTTCTAAGGAACCTATTTTACAAAGCCAAGACAAACCGCCTTTTTCTCAGAGGTTGCAAAGTACTGCATTTAAATCCATGGAAGAACCCACTTTTAACATTCTGGATCAACTCAAAAATGTACAAATTCAAATCCCCTTATTTTAGGCTATTAAAGATGTTCCCATTTTTGGAAAAGCTATTAAAGAGACCTATTTGAAGAAGCCTGGATAGAAGAAAAAGGATCCCCAAAAAATTCATGTCTTAGGGAAATTGGCTGATATAATGTTAGGAAATTTAGTCATCCCAAAGTATATTGACCCTGGAAGTCCTATAGTGCAGATACATATAAATGGCCAAATTGTGAAAAATATTTTGATTGACTTAGGTGATGCCATTAATGTCATGACAAAGCATACTATGGACTCCTTAAACATTTCAAACATTAGGTCTACACCTACAGTTCTGCAGCTTGCAGATAGCTCCACAGTTAAACCTGATGGAATGGTGGAAGATGTAGTTGTCACTTTTGAATCTTGGGAGTATCCAACTGATTTCACAATATTATTAGTTAAGGCAACTTTAGGAGGGTATCTAGTTATCCTTGGTAGACCATGGTTAGCAACTGCTAATACTTTTATAGGATGTCATTCTGGAGATATGACCATTTCTAATGGACAGTCCACAAAAAATTGGCTTTGTATCCGCCTACTAGACCTCAACCAGATTTGTCCCAACCTGTTTGGCCAGATATGGGGGAAGAAACTAAAGAAGCCAATTCATTAGCTCAATTAATGATGCTTCAAAATGACCCATTCTCACAACTTTAGAATGATGATGCTTTTCTTTTTCAAATTCTATAGTTTAACTCTGATACGGATAGTTCATTTGATCCAAATGGCAACTATCTACAATGTTTCTTGCAGCAACCAAATTTTGAGATTTCACTGCCTAAACTTCTAGCAATTTTTCATAATTTGCTTCTACAAGAGGTACAAACATCCCCTGTAGATTCTATGAGTAATCTCACTAAGCAGATAGATTTGTTTCCAGGTCACTGTTTGAATATCAATAGCAAGCTGTCACAGTCTCAATAGGCTGACTTATTAAAAATGCTACAAGATTAGCATAAAGCTTTTGCATGGGAATATGGGGACATGCAAGGAATAGATCCTCGAGTTTGTACTCACAGGATCTATATCAAAGAAGATTGTTTACTAGTTAGGCAGCCTCAAAGAAGAGTAAATCCAACACTTAGAGAAATAGTTAAAAATAAACTTCAAAAGTTGCTTGATGTTGGTTTTATTTATCCAATCTCTGACATTCAATGGGTTTCTCCATTAGTTATTGTCCCTAAGAAAGGTGAAAAATGGAGAGTGTGTGTAGATTATAGAGAGTTGAACACTGCCACTAAAAAAGATCACTTTCCACTACCTTTTGTAGACCAAGTACTAGACTCACTATCTGGCAAAAGATATTTTTCCTTTTTAGATGGTTACAGTGGGTATAATCAGATAAAAATTGCCCCTGAAGATCAAGATAAGACCACTTTTACCTGTCCATGGGGAACATTTGCTTACTCAGTCTTTCCTTTTGGTCTATGTAATACACCAGCAATATTTCAGAGAGTAGTAATTAGTATCTTTGCTAATATATCTCATGACTGTATGGAGATTTATATGGATGATTTCACTACCTATGGAGTCACATTTAAAGAAGCACTGGTGAATTTAGAAAAAGTATTGAAAAGGTGCAGAGAGAAAAATTTGTCTCTAAACAGTGAAAAGTGTTTTCTAATGATGGAAGAAGGCATTGTTCTAGGCCATCATATTTCAAAGAATGGAATTCAGGTCGACCCTACTAAAATTGAATTTATTCTGAATTTACGAACTCCTGCAAAACAAAAGGATGTCAGAAGTTTCCTTGGCCATACAGGGTATTATAGAAGGTTTATAAAAGATTTTAGTAAAATTTTCAGCCCACTTTATGCCTTGTTAACTAAGGATTCTCAATTCAAGTGGACAAAGGCCTCTGAAAAATCCTTCCTGCAACTAAAGGACTTGCTTACTAAAGCCCCTATTCTTCAAAGTCCAAAATGGAATTTTCCTTTTCATATATATGGTGATGCCTCCGATTTTGGTATAGGAGTATTCTTAAGTCAAAAATAAAATTCAATTGAGCATGCTATCTACTTTATCAGCAAGAACCTTCAAGGTCCTGAGCTCAACTATACTGTTACAGAAAAGGAATTGCTCACAGTAGTGTATGCTTTGAATAAATTTAGGCATTATGTCACAGGTTATCAGATATTTGTCCATACTGACCATGTAGCAATCAAGTATCTGATAAACAAACTTTCCATTTCTGGTAAATTAGCAAGATGGCTCATGTTGTTACAAGAATTTGACATTACAATCATTGATAAACCAGGAAGAGCTAATATTGTAGCTGACTTTTTATCAAGACTTCAATTAGCTGCACCTGTTGAACATGAGGCCATTGATGATAGGTTCCTAGATGAACACTTATTTTCTATTGCTGCACATACACCATGGTATGCAGACATTGCCAATTATCTAGCAGCAAGCAGAATACCAGCCCACTTTTCTCCAAAAGAAAAGAAATTGTTAATAGAGAAAAGTTTTAACTTTTCATGGATTGAAAATTGTTTGTTTTATACTGGACCTGATCAAGTGATGCGAAGATGTGTAAGAGAAGATGAGACTTATGATATATTGCATGCTTTCCATGATGAACCATGTGGGGGACATTTTGCAGCAAAGAGAACATCAATGAATATTTTTACAACGGGATACTATTGGCTAACATTACACAAGGATGTTGTGGCCTGTACAAGGAAATGTGACTGATGTCAGCATATGGGAAGACCAACCAAGTCAGATGAAATGCTACTATACCCACGGGTAATAGTCACCCCTTTTGATAAATGGGGAATGGATTTTGTGGGACCAATTGATCCACCATCAAATGGCAAGCCATACATTCTAGTTTGCACGGACTATGTAACAAAGTGGGTTGAGGTAAAAGCTATGACTCATGCTCGAGATAACAAGGTTGCTGAATTTCCATATGAACAAATTTTCACTAGATTTGGAGTTCCCAGAGAGATTGTAACTGATCAGGGAGCTCAGTTCACATCGAATCTGATCACTGCACTAATGAATGACTATAAAATCAAACATAGGAAGTCCAACCCCTATCACCCTCAAGCCAATGGTCAGGCAGAGGTAACAAACAGGGAAATTAAGGCGATCTTAACAAAGACAGTGTAGCTCCATATAAAATATTGGAGCAATAGACTTCCTAAAGCAGTTTGGGCCTATAGAATTACATGGAAGACAACAACTGGGTTTACACCTTTTGAGTTGCTTTATGGGAAAACAGCCATGTTGCCCATAGAATTTGAGCACAAAACCTTGAGGACAACTCTTGAATTCAATATGGAAATATCTGAAGCACAGAAAGACTTTCTCCTATAGCTAAATGCTTTGGACGAAATGAGAAAAGTCACCCTCCAGCATACAGAAGTAGTCCAACAGCAATAAAAGAAATGGCATGATCAACACATAAAAACCAAGAAATTTTCTGCTGGTGATTGGGCTCTGTTATATGATTCCAGATATCAAGAAAACCAAGGTAAGCTTACAACACGCTGGCTTGGTCCCTATGAAGTTGAGAATGTGTTCGACAACGGAGCTGTACAGCTGGTGACAATTGATCCAGTCCATTTCAAATTGCTAGTTAATGGCCACCGAGTTCAGTTGTACCATAAACTAGTCTCGAAAGAAGAATTCATGCAATAGTTCGTTCAGGTTCCTCCCACTACTCTTCCTGTAGCCAAAGGCTTTATCCTTTCTCCTGCAGCTTCACCGTAATTTTGAAAAAGCATGCTCATAATAAAGGTTTTCTTTTTAAGGAAACATTTTTTTTCCATTTTCACTTGTCACCACATCCCACTTCTTTATCTTCTATCCATCCATCCCATCCATCCATTTCATCCATTCATCTCATCCACCCACGTCACCCATCCACCTCATCCATCCACATCACCCTTCATTATGATATCTTTCCCAACTGTCACCTCCTGAAGACGTTGTCATCTTTCTTCACACGTACACGCAATTATCAAAGGTACGCCATATCTTTTGTTATCGCATATTTGATTTATTTTATTCTATTCATTTACTGTTATGCATGTACCGGTCATTATTACTCGATCTCCGCCTATTTTTTTAGTACATGTGAGGACACGTCATACTCTAAGTATGGGGCAGGGTAATCCACCTTTTAAAACCTATATTTTTTTCACTAACATAATTACGCAAATAACCTTTCTTTATTATTTTTCTGGTACTTTCCAAATATGATCGCATGTCCTTTTTATTGCATATTTTTTTTGTAAACTACGATTAAAACTGCTTGTTCAAAAAGTTCATTTTTGGAAAAGAAAGAAATGTGATGGCACGACTGAAGAAAAACCAGAACAGAAAGGGAAATAGACAATTTGAATTTTCAGCAAGGAATTGAGTTCAGCTAGGGGAAAACTGTGAACATGGGTGGTCAGCTGGTGCGACATGAGCCTGTAGCTCATGAATTATTATTGTAAAATCCTCAAACAGTCCATGCATTCAACCTCTGTGGATGGTTAAACTACTTCTTGAGTTTAAATACTTTTGATGAGGAGGCTGCTAGAGAATTTTTGAGAACCCTTTCTGAAGGGGAAGCTACTGTATGGGGTCTAACGGTTATTGCAATTGAAGATAGAATTGCTGAAGTAACCGGGCTTCCAGCTATTGGAGAAAAATTTTCTTCAGATGTTGCCGCTGCAAGGGCTGAGTTTTCAATGCCCACTGATGGACCTTTGGAAGTCTCCAAGCAGGGATGCAAGTGGGTATCATTGCCTCCTCCTTATTCAGAATATGCCACTTACATAATCAGGTATTTAACCTGTGAAGGCCGTTTCTCCTACCTGCATTCTTATCATTTAAAATTATTAAGTCATATGAGGCATGGGTTAGTTATAAATATTCCAAATTTCTTGTTAAAATTTTTAGAAAAAAGTGCCCATGGAACCCAACAAGGGAAAGACAATTCTAGTGCTCATCATGGCCTTATCAAATTACTGATTGAATGCTCTTTGAGAGATGTCTCACCTCTTTCCTGGAAATAATTTGTTGCCTAAAAGAGCTTGCAAATTCCACAACCCCCTAGGGTACTTACCCCATGACCTCATAAAAAGAAGAAAGAAATTGCATCTACTAGTAGAATAGGGCAAGGGTCATCTACTCCTGTAGCACCTGGTCCTACAGCTCCCCCACCGGAATCTTTCGCTCGGGTACAAACTAGGTCTGCCACTAGGAGAGAGAAGGGAAAAACAAAGGCAGGTGAGTCATCTGGGGTAGAACTAACCCCAGAGTCTGACCCTCATTCTCAGAAAAGGAAATGCTCTTCTCCTACAACACCTTCCCCTGCAGTCGTCTCTCCTACAGCAACACCTATTGCTAACACTAGTTCACCATCATCCTCTGGCAGGGCAGAGCCCTCTAAGCAGACCAGAAAGAGGAAGGCTACCAGAACACCTCCTGCAGCCGCACTAGTGCCAAGAAGAGTTTCCATAAGGAAACAGTGTAATACCTCCCCTGCTTCACCTCAACCAGAGGTTATTGTAATTTCAGAAGGGTCTGTAGGGTCTGAATTTGATGTTTCTCAGAATGTGTCTGAAAATGCTGCACAGAGTTCATTCGTTCCTAAAGAGGAACAAGTTGAGACAAAGGAAATGGAGCAAGGGTTACCAAGTCTTGATGACTTGTCTACCATTGCTATGCAGTTCTCGGAGGAAGCACAGTCTTCTTCACTGCCACAACAAGAATTCATCTTGTAGCAAGATCAGGAATAGATTGAACAATTGAATGTGCCTAGTGAAGCTATATTTCACCCTACAACTTGTAAAGCCATTGTTGTTTATAAGAAGACGTTTTTGATTGAGTTTCTGGAAAATGTCAAAGCTAACTGGGAAACAGTTACATTGCAAACCCTGACTTTCTGGCATATAGCCCAAACTGACATGCAACAAAGTCTATGGGAGGTAGAAAGGAAGAAACTGAAAAAGGAAATTGAAAGTCAAAAATAGGAAATTTTTGAATTAAAAGCAAAAATGGATGAAATGTTAAAAGTAATTGGTCAGATTATGGAATGTAGACCACCACCCAGAGTTTATGCTCTATGCCTTGAGGAACAGTTCTTATGGTTCTAACTAATGAGAATTTCCAGAAATCAAGATCCTATACTTCACACTGCTAAAGAATTTTACGATGCATACTAGGTAGCCCCTAATTGGTTAAGAAATTCTCTGTGTGAATTTTATTTACATGGCTTTTTAATTCCATTTGAAATAGAATGGAATCCTCTTCTGTATATTGGTGATATCCATTTGAGATCATTTATGTCATGGGCAGCAAATGAAGTAAATTATGGCAAGCAATGGGAGACATATGAGGAAGTCGAAAGGAACAAGCCTATTCCATTATGCTCTCAAAGTTCAAACCCCCATGCAATGTTGAAAACTTGGTTTACTCTGACATATGGCATTAATAATACTATAGCCAGAGAGAAAATATTTGATCTCAGGAAATAGGTATATGATGAATTTCAGGCACAGTCATATCCATTTTGGAGACTGTCATACACCAGAAGTGAGAAAAGGTGGGAAAGATTAACTGTTGGGCTAAGAAGGTCCAAACCTCACAGTCCCCTAAATTTCACAGCAACTCTTAAATGATCAAGCAGATATATACAGTTGGGACTTCAAAAGAGATTTGAACTATGGTTGCCATTGACATTCAGACCTCCTGTGCTAATGTGGCCCCTTTATCCTCACTAGGCTACAAATCTTAATGATGATTTAGAAGACAGTAGGTATGAAAGGTGCCAGGCTTTCAGAGGATTTTATTATAGGTTTGGAACTCCATTTCAGAGTCATGCAACAACCACTGATTTTAGAGAAACCACCAGGAAAGTTAATGCTGGAGGACCAGCATTAGGCTAAGTATGGGGCAGTGATGAGCCCAAAATGTGCTCATAGTTTGGATATTATGATGAACTTTTAATGCCTTTACTTTTGTTATTCGTGGTTGTCTAAAAATCTTTTGAAACCTTTTATGGGGATATCCTATAGCAAAACATTTTCATATTCCTGCAGCTTATTGTGTTGACTTGACTACATTTATTACCCGGTTGACTCCCTAGATGACTGGTATATCACATGTAGTTTTTGAATGATGAAATAAATTCAAATATGTGATTAATGAATGGATATTGTGTATGTGCCATGCGCCTTTTCTTTCGCATCTGTTACCTTGTGTTTCGCAGGTTGTTGAAGAAGTATGATCAAGTCAAGCATAGCCAAACTCGGCCTTGTAGTAAAGTCCATTTCTTGCACGACTTCGAGGAAGCTCTGGCGAAGACTCTTTGACCGAAACCGTTGGGAAAATTTGTTAATGACAGTCAATCTGGAAAAAGTGGAGCGCTAGATTCTCTCCGGATCGGGTTGAACGCATAAATTCATTTATGAAGTTTGTTCCTTGATTCTGGGATACACTTTACTTCCACGTCTTTCTTTGATAGGGTTAGTTAGTTAGTTTCTCTCCTAATTTTAAATAAAGTACTCCTCCTATGTGAGTGAGAAAGGAGATGATAGTTAGAGTAAGATAGAAGCATAGTGATAGAAAGTTAACAAATACCATGTAAGAGTCAGTATGATAATGAAAAGCAGAATCTGTTTGACAAGAGATAGAGTTTTTTGTTAATTTCTATATCAACAAAACAATGTATACCATTCTGTTTTTCATGAATAAAGTTTGATGAAGTTCTGAGTTCAGCACCTGCGTAATCAATAGATGCTTGCTAAGGGGGCCCACTTAGCAAATATCTGTAGCTAGTTAGTTAGCTGTTATTTTCTGTTGATCATCAGTTAGCTTTCATCTTTGAAGTTTTCATACAAACTCAGTCTTGTATTGCTCCTGATGCATAGGGAGTCCATCCTTGTGCATGTTCCTGCAACATAAGGCTAGTTCACAGTTTGTGTTTTAGTCATAGTTATTATGGTTTCTATTTTAATCAAATCATAGTTGAGTTAAAAGAACTTTGCATTACCTTCTTGTAGCGTAGATAGAATTCCTTTCAAGTATTTATTTCTGTTAAGTTTTGATTGAAACAGGTTCTTAGTGCATATATTGTGCTGCGCCATTTAAAGTATACGTCCCCTGGTTTGACAAGTAAATGAACATCCATAGAGAGATATTAGTCACCTGTTGGAATGTCCAATTCCCAGGAAAGGTTTTACTGTGATTTTCATATCCTTTTATGGGCGTGACCACTTTCTATGCCCCTATTCTAGGCTCCAAGTGGGTCACATGCCTTAGAATGATCAAATTCCCCTTAACCAAATTCACCCACCTAATTTTCACTAAGTCTTTTACTTTCATGGAAATGCCCCTATAGGTTTCCCTTTGTCCGCTGCCTCGGTGTCCTCCAAGCCTCGCGAACCCACAACTATAGGTCACCTCATGTGGGTTGTTGCTCGTGTTTCACTACTGAGTAGCAACCAACCCTTGACTTCCACCTGCATGGCAGGCTCCACACTTAGTTTATCCATTTGAGCCTTGACCAAGCATCCAAATGGGTGTGGGTTTCCACATCTCACCTAACCCAAGTTTTCTATACCAAGAAGTCAATGCATGCCATTAATAGAAATTTGCCTATAAATTCTACTCCCTACCCTTCATTTTACCTAGGGCATGCGAATCTAAGAGAGAAACAAACTCCCCCTTCCTTTTTCTACTTTTTTCCTTGCTCTTGCTGACTTGGTCCCTACTCACTTTCTTTGCTTTTTCCTTCATTTTTTGACTTTGGGGACAAGTTTCCTATGGATTTGGGATGTTTTTATGATGCCTAAGTGAATTTCCAAGGTTTCATTGAGTTTTGGAAAGGTGCGGAAATTTCCTTGTAGGTCACTGCCCCTCCATTGCCATTCTTGGGAATTTCCTTGCAGACTGCCATCCCTCTATCATCATCCATAGGAACTTCCTTGCAGGTCATTGTCCCTACATCACCATCTATGGGAACTTCCTTGTGGTTCATCATCCCTTCATCACCGTCCACAAGAATTTCCTTGTAGGTTTTCGTGTGCAGGTCTCCATGTGCTCATTGTCATTTTTAAAACGGTGACGGACCCTTCGACTTACCACTTCCAAATCACCGCATTTCCTAGGGTGAAAAATTCAAGTTTTCATCATCTAAGGACCATAAAATGAGTTTCTTCACATGCAGAGGGGTTTGGATCATCTTTTCCATGTGTTTATACATTGCAAAAATTTCTTTGCAGGCCATTATGTGCTTATTGCCGTTAAAAAAGGGCAGCAGACCCTCCAACTTCCACATTCCAAAATTTTGCATTTTTCAAAGTGAGTCAAATCTTAAGGAAATATGTCTTGGCACTATTTCTACCCTTTTTTCCATGTGCTAAAATTGAAAAATCTTAGATTTACTAATTTTTGTGAAGTTGCAGGAATTTCTATGCGGGTCGCCATCCACAGGAACTTCCTTGTAGGCTGCCATCCCTTTGTTTCCATTCATGGGAACTTCCTTGCCGACCATTGTCCCTCTATTACCATATGTGGGAACTTCCTTGTGTGCCTCCATCCCTCCATTTCCATCTGTAGGAACTTCCTTGCAAGCCACCCTCCCTCTATTTCAGTCTGCGCTAACTTCCTTGAGGACAACCATCCCTCCTTTTCCTTCTACGAGAACTTCCTTGAGGGCCTCTATCCCTCCATTTCCATCCATGGGAACTTCCTTCCAGGCCACCATCCCTCTATTTCCATCTTTGGGAACTTCCTTATGGGTCATCCTCCCTCCGTTGCCATTCGCGGGAACTTCCTTGAGGGTTGTCGTCCCTCAGTTTCCATCCACGGGGCCTTCCTTGTGGGTCTACCCCCATGGAAGGATGTCATCCACCTACTATCCACTATTTTCCCATGCAAAATACTATTTATCATCCACCCACCATCCATCGTTTCCCCACCGTCCATCATTTGTGTCTGCTTGCTACTTGTTGCCCACCATCTGCCGGCTATCTACCATTCGCTTGTCACCCATTGTCCCCCCGCCTCCTGCTTTGTGTCAGTTGTATGTCATTCGCCTACCGTTCGCTCGTCGTCCGCCACCTGTCGTCTATTGGCTATCCACTATTCAATTGCTATTCACCATTCATCATCCACCAACTATCCATCATCTATCATTTGTTGTCTATCATCCTTCCACCCTATGGTACCCACACCCTTAAACCCACATTTTTTTGTGTGGTCCAAGTGAACTTCAAATATGGATATTATGATCTTTTAATGATGCATGGATTGATCTAACAATGATTTTGCAAGATTTGACAAACATTTTCTTTGATTTACATATGAATACACTTACTGCACTTTGTGTATGCATGACTTATGGAACTTACCATGGGTTCATTGAGGAGGACCATTGAGGAAGCTGGATGAGGAACTAGCACATTGTTCCAATCACCATTCAGTCATTACTTACATCTCCTCCTAGCATGTATCAATAGAGTTGGAATTAGAAGGCCTATTCCAAGGAAGTCAATGACAAAATGCAAGGGGGTGTCCTTGAAGAAAGCAAGAGGGAGATGTCCTACGTTTCACCAGATGATGATGATCATTAAGGAGTTGTCCACCCAGATCAGGAGTAGATTATTTGTTTCACAGTGGCACAAATCTGCAAACAAGAGTACACTTAATTGGCTACAAGAATGTTGCGAACACAGACAAAGGGCAGCCTTTAGCAGTTTCAGCTACAATAGGGAAGGCAGTCACTACAAGACAAAACTACTATAGTGCTAGGGTCACTAGATGACAAAATGGGCTACAAGACAAAATAGAGAAGAGGAAAAAATAGCTTATTTTAAATTGTGAAATATTGGGGATAGGTGAAAACCTAACTTGTATTGAATCTAAGCCCCACATTGTGAATTAATCCTAGCCATTCATTTGGGCTTTGGAATACTATAAATAGGGGCTTGCCCCTCATTTGTAAATGGTTGGAGAATTGGTGCAAACAAAATTTTACAGCAATAGAAGGAAGCATTGCATGATTTTATGGGTGTTTTCTTTTAGTTTGTTCATCTTGCTTGCATGATTCAACTTCCATGATAGATTTAGTTGTAGTTTCTTGAATGGTTGTGATAATGTTATTTGCTATTATGGTATTTGATGAACTTTCAGCCCATACTTTTGGCACTTGTTCATGGCAAGCTATTGTGCAAAGTTAGCCTAGGATTCCTCATTTCATTGCTTCAACTTAGTTCAATTGTATGTTCATGAAGTGTATGTACAATCTAAAAATCAGTAGACCTTAAGAGATTGCACTGGTTTTGTGTAGATGTAGGCTCCATTTGGTTAAGCAAAACTCAATTTTAGGAATTTTGTCTACTGTTGCACCCTCCATTGTTACTGTTCATTCATAGCTTAGGATTTAAGACAACTTCTCTTATCCTCTCCCTTTTTCTATTTCTTTTGGACCTTTTTTAGAGTAGGATTTCAAGCATCACCATCAAGCTAAATCAGATGAACTTGGTGAGTTTCAGCTTGCTATTTTGAGTGGGAAGCCATTGTTCATTCACTTACGACACTTTGAAACTCCATTTGTAGACCCAAATTCCCATGCTTTGTAAACCATAAAGGCCACCCTGTGATTACTAGCAAAACACATCAACCAACTAAACTATTCCAAGCATTGTCATGTCCTGACATCCAAAACCTTGGGGTAGTGATTTGTTGCAAATTTCAACCTTTCAAGAGAGGTAGTGCACTTGTGTGTTTCCTGTGTTGAGGAAGTGCAAAAACACCCATCAACAAGATCCTTATAATGGAAAGGAGTGGATGATTATTCAACCTCAAGATGATTGAGGTTGTCCGACACATAGTGGAGTGGCAAGAGGGAGAGTATGCATGGGGTTCATGAGTGTTGGCATAGCTATATCAAGAAATGCATGTCGTCTGCTATAGAAAATCCTTGAGCATTACACATGTGACACTTCTACAAGTTTTGGCTTGGGAGCATATTCAGCTAGCGAGGCCAAACATATTGGTTGCCAGAGTGTAGGATGAGACATTGTTGGTAGGATATTGGTACGGAAATGAGTATGGTTGGAGATTGCACTACTAGGAGGTAAGGAGCTTGGAGGAGTGGCAGAGGAGGCTGGATGGACTAAGGGGAGAGGATATTACATGGAGATCCTACATGGGACAATGATTTTTGGGATATAGGGATGATGATAGAAGATGGAGGGGCTACTTTTTCTCAGTTTTCTACTTGAATTGTTGGGATCTGTTTATTATTGAGATAAACAGGTTTGATAGGGTGACCTGGCAGTACAAAGTACAAAAAGACATGCTTGTAGGACCACAGATGTTCAAACAGGTTAGTCCAGAGTTCAGGGCAATATGGGGTGAGTAGATCACCATGGAGTTTGCTCGACAGATGTGGGATGTAGTGTCAACGACATAGTTTCCATGGTAGGGAGGGTCGGATGATGTAGGTACAATAGTACGATACTTTGCATGGTGGGCTCAACATAGGCCGAGGAGGACCATGACTATAGAACCAATCATGGGGGTGTTAGGGTTCAGATCAGATGATGAGAGGGAGTTGGCTAGGCAATAGAGGAGAAGGAGGACGGGAATGCAAAGGAGAGTGGGATATGGGGATGTGGAGATGGAGGCTAGGGGGGAGGAGTAGGTGATGGAGGAGGATTCCCTTGTAGTGGACTCATTAGCCATGGTCATATATGTGCCATCACCACCAGAGGATCCCACAATATTATTGACAAGAGCCCTAGCTTAGCTAGGTATAGCATAGCACATGTTATGGGAGTTGGAGGTAGATAGAGACAAATTTCAAACTAAGGTGGGGAAACTCCAGGCTGAGGTGGAGAAACTACAGGGTGTACAGGGAGAGGGAGATAGCGACTTCAAGCAATTAGTGGACGAGGCAGTGAGGAGATTACATTAGGCAGATATATAGAGAGATGATCGATGGAGGCTAGTGGGGGAGCTGTAGGGAGGATTGGAGGAGATACAAAGAGAGGGAGATTAGGCTCGAGACAAAGTGGAGTGTTTAGAGACAACCATGGAAGATGCAAGGGGATTACTGGAGAGGACAAAGATAGTAGAGGCACAGGTACAAACCCTGTAGAGTGAGAGGGATTCAGCAACACAAAGGATATCTCAACTAGAGGCCTAGGTTGAGCATATGTAGATGGTGCAAGAGGCTTGGGAGTGGGAGAGACAATATAGAGGTGGATAGAGGGACATGTACCGTATAGAGAGAGACTTGGCAAGGGCTCAGGTAGCAGGGGATGTTGATGCTAGGATGGAGGTTGGGTACTATATGGGGGCATGTTTTAGGGAGGTACCAGATCTACCCTAGAGAGTGCCTCTATATGTTAGAGTGGTTCAACAAATGCCAACACCCTCTTTCTCAGCTCAAACACATACCAGAGGGTACAACCATTACATAGAGACTCCCCCTCATGGTTGAGGTGTAGGGTTAGACTCCACTCAAAGGTCAAATGCAGGGATCTATTGATAGAGGGAGATGGATACAAGATCTTGATTTTGATAGGCATAGGATGGATGGGTAGGATAGGTAGGCAGAGGCTACAAATTCTTTTGTATGGATTAGATAGATTCATTCTTTATTTATTATGGACACCATGATGTGTCAAATGTAGTCATCTGTATTTGATTATAGATCTACACTTGTATCTTTATTCGATGGAATTTGATGGATATTTATGGTCTATTATTATGGATTTGTGTGGACCTTTATGATCTTTTATTATGGAATATGATGGACCTATTATGGACATTATATTTTTTTTTTTATATAAATGATATGCGATGGAAATTGATATGATATTGATGATTCTTATATGATGTTATGGATGTTTATTATGCTCATTTGGATGATGGTGATTATGGTATATGCATGTGATGATGATGATTTATGCTTATGTTTATGTGAATGTTATGGATGGAATGCATTATTTATAACACTATATGATACAGGATGTGATGAATGATTTATGATTTTATGATATATGCTATGGATGTGATAATAATAGTGTGTGATGCAAGTGATGATGTTAATATGATTTACCATGGATGATATGGACAAATGATTATGCACACATCATGTGACATGGAAATATGTAATGATGAAAATATATGATGTATGCATATGTGATCATGTTATCGATGGATGTGATAAATGTGTTGTAATGCAGTGTATGTGGTGGAATGAACTAATATATTTAGCATAACTCTAAACAACCTAAAATGATAATGCAATGAAAGGATAATGAAATGGAATTAACTTAAGATACTTATAATAACCAATATAGATCCATCTAAACAACTTAAAATGAACATGAAAATGATAGCTTGCAATGAAATGAGATGAAAATGAAGTGAACTTAAGATGCTTAGAATAACACATCTTTATTGATCTAAACAAATTAAGATAATTATGAAATGATAATGCAATGATATGAGAAGAAAAATGAAATGAACTTAAGATGCTTAGACTACTAGATCTATATTAATCTAAACAACTTAATATGATTATGAAAATGAAAATGCAATGGATAATGAGCCTAAGTGAATAATGATAGGTATTTTAATGCAGTGCATAATGAAATGAATGATAATAGGTGAAATGAACCTAGAAGATAATGAACATGCATAGTGATATTAATTATGGGTGTGATGGTGCACCTATCAAAACCAGAGGAATCATGTTAGGAAGAATAGATGGAAGAACATTTGCACAACCAAAATCACTAACCATAGGATAGGGTAAAACTTAGATGGGGAGATAAAGGCAATGCAATGGGATGATAAATGAAATGCAAACCTAATGTCATTTTTCCATATTAGGAGCACTGATTTTTGCTATAGCATAAAATATGATGTGCCAAGGTATGGGGAACCAATGCCAATTAGTGTCAAATGCATAAGACAAACACGACAAACAAGAAGGCTATCCCGACACCCAAATCCACAATGGATTTGGTCAGCCCTGATGTTGGAATAACCACAAGCGCAAAGGATGACCCAACATAATACAAGACCACCAGAATCTTGGTGGGTGCTATGTGGGACAACCAAGAAGACAAGATCATAGAAAAATAAAGATATTCCCCTAAGTTTACCTATTAAAGCATAGCATGATATGATGGATCATGGTGACCCTAACAAAGTATAATATGAAATTCAAATGATAAAAAAATGCCAAAAGTACCAAAAGGTCACAAAAAATTTCAAATGTCCTTTGCTATAGGATCAATAGGTGGATGGGATTGATGTAGTATGATTTAGGAAGGATACAACCTATTAAGACCAAGGATGTAGGATAGATTAGGTGATTGACATGACTCAGGATACTCAAAACTGATTGGACCTCATAATACTAGTGGATTTTGTTTGTTAGGAACCAATTGGATAGGGACATACTTTACGACACAATGCAGGACGAAGACACACCCTAAAGACCTAGGGCTTGGGAGTTGATCAAAGATTATCCTTTCCTATCATGTGAAAGCATAGAGTCCTTGTAGTTCAATAAAAGACTAATAACTGACCATGGATAAAAGCAGAAAGCGGACAATGGAGACCTTGATGAATGACAAAGACTGACACAAATGGACAGACAAAGCCTTGGGTTGGATCATATGATCAGCCTTTCTTATTTGAAAATGTAGGGGCAACATAGTTCAAAAAAATGGATGAAAGACAATATGAGACCTAATGATGACTGACGTGATGAAGGACCCTAGATGAGAACACAGGACCAAAAAATTACACCAATGTACAGTCAATGAAAAGCTCAAGAATTAAGATAGCCAATCTGAATCATCTAATGCTCAATCAAAATATACCAAACGATGGATAGAGAGGATGTCAATGGGAGGATAGGCGAGATAGGACGTGAGGATAAGATATGTTGATAGGGTGAATGGAAGGATAAGGAAAATAGGATGCAAGGTAGATAATGATTAAGCCCTCTATGAATGGTACTTGTTGCCAGGTTTTCACTAGATTTACTTATCCAAGGCACCACCAAGGGTGGTTTTCACCATAGGATGGATTATTTCTCTTTACTATTTTTGAATTTTTTTATTTTTTGGTATTTTTGCTGATTTTTTACCTTTTCTTTGGAGTTTTATAGGGAGGACAACCCATCTAACCTAGGTGTAGAATTGCTTTAGGTGCATGATGTTGATAGGCTCTTCTAAGGGTTCCCCCTTAGGAGTTGCAAGCCGATATGCCCCAGGACCATATTTTGCTATGAAAACATATGGACCCAACCAATTTGCTGCAAACTTTTGTTTCTTTTCTTGATCCTACTAGGTACGCTGGTTATCTTTCAAGACTAGATTTCCAACATTAAATTGGTGGGGATGAACCTTTTTTTTTAATTTCTCCTAAGACGATGTTGATATGCTTGGAGATGATTATAGGCCTTGATGCATTTTTCATCTAGGAGTTCCAATTGACTTAACCATTCGACTCGAGCATCTTAATCACTTGTGTGATTCTTAAGAGAGATTCAAAGTGACGGTAATTCAACCTCAATCAGCAAGATGGTGTTGGTGCCATCAACGAGGGAGTATGTAGTAGTGCTAGTGGGGGTGCGAATGGATGTACAGTAATCCCAAATGGTGGGATTGAGATGGAGGTGCCAATCTCGACTAGTGTTGTTGATAGCCTTTTTAAGGATTTTGATAAAGGTTTTGTTGGTCACTCTATCCTAGCCATTACCTTGAGGGTAATAGGGAGTTGACCAACAATGTTGGATATGGTATGTTTCACAAAGTGCTTTCATTGTACTACTGTTTTAAGGGCTTACCATCATTGGTAATGATGGTAGACGGAATACCATATCTATAGAAAATATGGTAAAGGATAAATTTGGAAATCTGAATACCAGTGATTAGAGAGAGTGAAATTGCTTCACCCACTTAGTGAAGTATTCAGTGGCAGTGATGATGAAGGTATGACCGTCGAATGATGGAGAGTAAATCTTGCTAATTAATTCAAAACCTCAATGTGAAAAGGGCCATGGTGTAATGATAGGTTGCAAATATTGTGCAGGAGCATGGATTAAATCTGTGTGTTGTTGGCACATTACACATTTCTTCATGAACTCGCAAGTGTAATGCTCCATGGCGGGACAATAGTATCCTGCTCTTAGAGTCTTCTTTGCTAAGGAAATTCAATTAGAATGGGACCCACAGACACCACTATGCACCACGTTTAATGTAACACAAGATTCAGATTGATTGAGACATTGAAGAAGAGTGCCATCATACCCTCGATGATAGAGCATATATCCCACAATTGTGTATCAGGAAGTGTGTTGGATGAATTATTTATGTTGGTTACAGGTAAGGTCATGTGGGAGGATGTTGTCATGGAGGTAAGCATAAATTTCATGATACTAGTGTGATTCATGACCTATGATATTACACACCATCTCATTGTCAGGAATATTATATGTTGGGATTAATAGCTGCTCAACAAGGAATTCACAATCTATTCAATCCTTGGGCATGTGGTGTAGGGGCACCAAGTTTATTTTGGAAATTTTGGTCAAGCAAAGACTAATGTTAGGTTTGTTGGTTTTTGAGTCTTATTTGGGTCCAATAAGGTCATAAGAGACCATTTATGATGTAATAATTCATATTGAGGTCATTTGAGTTCATTTTGTTACATTTTTGCAATATTTCTAAATGTTGTCATGAAAAGATGTAAAAATGAAAATTATGGGAAACCAACGGTCATGGATTTTAAAAGTTGGTTTAGTCAATTTTTTTTGGTGTCAAAAAAATTTAAAATCCCCATACAAGTTGAGGCAAGAGGTTGGAGATTGTAATAAGTTGGTTGAATCAATCAAATGAAAACTATTTTCATTGCATTTTCATTGGTAATTTGTTGTAGCAGCCTTCTTTATGATTCTGTATAGGTTGATTTTGATTCAAAAGGAATTAAGTTGGATGAAAATATGAGTTAAATTTTATTTGGGCTTGGTTTGATTATTTTTTGTGAAGTTTGGTGCATTTCATAATCAAATTTCTAAAACTGGCCTATAGATCCCTATTTAAGGGTTTGTAAGTTTTCAAAATGTAAAATAGACCCATTCCACCATTATATTTTCATGTAGCTTGGTGGAATGGGGATTTTTAGGTAGGTTTAATGGCTTAGGGATTTTTTTTGAGTAGAGGAGGTCGTTTAAGTGATTTTTCATGATGCATTAGTTGTCAATATTATGTACTTTTGGTGAAATTTGGTGGTTAAAGACTGGAAATTGTGGAAAAGTCTTGGGGAAGAAATTTTTAAGAGTTCTATAATCATGTCTAGACATATTTTGAGGTTTTTGAAGTGTTAGTTTTCTGAGAGAGATTTTGGAGATCCTAGTTTCAATAAACCCCCTTATAAATTAGGCAAAATGGGGGTTTCATGAGTGAGTGACTTAGTGAGCATTTACATTGATGAAAGTTGTGGAATTTGGATATTTATAACCTAGTGAGAGACTTTCTAAAGGAATTTTTGGTTGGAAGGTTGTTTAGGAGAGGGTTGCTTTATAAATTTGGGCTAATTAGAGCCCTATTTAGCGTATAAGTCCAATTTAAGAGGTGTTGTTCCAAAATGAAGGTATGTCCCTTTTAGATATGTTGAAGAGTGTCCTAATGGGTTCCTAAAATTCCATTTGGGTTGTGGGTTTGATGAGTATTGTGGAAGTTCTAATCAATTATCATTATTTGCACTACTACAAGGCAAGAATGGTGGATTTGAGAGAATGTGCCAAGATAGAGTTTTTGTGATTGGAAAGTGGGTTAATTTTTATTGAATAATGTTTTTAAGAAGGTTGCCTCCCTGATCTACATTAGTTGGTATTAGATCTTACAAAGTAGATCTTGTGAAGGATAAAGTTGTAGGTTGAAGCTATGAAAGGTTGAAAGTTGAAGAATCAAGATGCCTCCAAAAGGGAAAACTATGGCTAGAGAGATTGGTGAATTGAAATACAAGCATGCTAGGGAGATGAGAGAATTGAGGGAAAGGCTTGTTGCTCTAGAATCAAGGAAGAAAAGAGATGTGGACATGGGTGATTAGAGTGACTCAGATGAAGAAGAGGAAAGTGACAGTGAAGAGGAAGAGGAATTGGATCCTGATGATCAAAGGATGGCTAAGTGGTTGAGGAAAATAAAGTATGATATACATAAGGTGAAGATTGATGTACCAAAATATGGAGGAAATCTGGATGATGAATAATTGTTGGATTGGATTGTAGCCTTGGACAATTACTTTGAATGTGAAGATGTTCCTGAAGAGAAAAGGGTGAAGATTACAAAGACCAAGTTGAAGGGACATGCACTTTTGTGGTGGGATTATGAACAATCTAAGAAGAGGAAAAAAGGTAATTCAAAGATTGTATCTTGGGATAGAATGGTAGCCAAAATGAAAGGTAATATTTTTTCCTCTAATTATGCTATTCAAATGTCTAGGAGACTTTAAGGTTTAAAGCAAAAGGAAATGGATGTTAAATCATACATTGAAGAATTTTACAAGTTGATTATTAGGTAAATGGTCATAAGGAAGATGAGAATGAAAATATTGCTAGGTATTTGGGTGGGTTGAGACTTAACATTCAAGATGAACTAACCTTGGAAAATCCAAGAATAGTTGAGGAATGTTACCAAATAGCAATAAGGGCTGAATAAAAAGTTAAAAGAAGACAAGGAAAGACAAATAGGGGCAGAGGAAGTACTAAAATGGGAAGCATATCATTTTCTACTTCAAGACAATCTAGTGCAAGCCAAGAAGATGCACACAAAGGAAAAGAAAAAAATGTTGATCAAAGAGGTGGCTTCAAAGGCTCTCGAGGAATATTTGATGGTGGTAGAAGTTCAAACACATTTTCAAGTAGATGTTATCATTGTAATGAGTTTGGTCATCTAGCATTCAAGTGCCCTGAAAAGAAAGGTTCTACTTCAAGTGGTGGTGAAAGGAGAAGTGATAAAAGAGTGCAATTGGTGCAAGAAGATGAATTTGAAAGTTTAAATTCTCCTAGGCATCTTGTTGCTCCAAAAGTGAAAGAGTCATTTATGGTGAGAAGATAACTTCTAAAGGCATCCAAGGAGAAGGAATCAACACAAAGTAGGGAATTATTCAAAACCACAAGAAAATGCAAATGTAAGGTATGCAAAGTTGTGGTAGATTTAGGTTCCACTAATAATATGGTGTCTAATGAAATGGTAGATAAGTTGAACTTAGAGAAAATTCCTCATGAAACACCTTATAGAGTAGCTTGGTTGAATGATGATCAGTCCATTTTGGTTAATGAACACGCCTTGGTTTTGTTTAGTGTTGGAGGTTACAAGGATAGAGTACTTTGTGATGTTTTTCCAATGAGTTGTTGCCATTTATTACTTGGGAGACCATGGAAATTTTATAGACATGCCATTTATGATGGGAGATCCAATACATATCAAATTGAGAATGATGGGAATACTTTAACATTGACCCCATTAGTTGAAGATGTGAAGGAACAAAGAAAGGTAGCAAGAGTGGTCATGATGGGAAAGAAATAGTTTGTGAAGTTGAAGGAAGAAACACATGAAGAGTGTGCAACCATTGCAAAGGAAGAAGGTGTTAAGACAAGAAGCTTGAAGGATGCTTCAATGTTGAAGAGTAAAGAAGATAATGAGAAGATGAAAAAGTTAGATATAGAGAAGGTCAAGGATGAATTGACAGTGGATATGCAAAATGGGTTAGGAAAGGATGTTGAAATCATGGTGAGAACAATACATTGTTATGTGGTTTCAAAAGAGGTCAGTGGATAGTTGAATTCTGTCAATATAGTGGTGAGAAAGTCTGCTAATACAGAGATCCTAAAGGAAGAGGTTTTCACTAAAGGTGTTTTCCAAAGACAAGGTGAATGGACTAAGGGATAATACAAGGGAAGATGGATAAGGAAAAGTACACAAGGAGAGTTAAGAGGGAGATAGTTTAAGATGCAGGTGGTAAGGGTATGGTTGTAGATATGAAGATAGACTTGACTTTATTTTCTAATGAAAATAAAAGTAGACAACCTTCATCAAGTGGAGGATAGTATTTTCAAGGAAAGATCCATTTAAAAAGAAGATACAATGCATGGTTGTAGTACGTAACTCACTGGAAGGGATCCCTAGATAAAGCTTCAGATTGTAGAGCATTCAATGTTGAGAGAAAGCATGTTTTGGCATATAATTTTAGAGGGACCTGGAATCTTTTTCAGGCCAGTTGTATGGTGCAAGGGCACCAAGTTTATTTTGGAAATTTTGGTCAAGCAAAGACTAATGTTAGGTTTTTTGGTTTTTGAGTCTTATTTGGGTCCAATAAGGTCATAAGAGACCATTTATGGTGTAATAAGTCATATTGAGGTCATTTGAGTTCATTTTGTTACATTTTTGTAATATTTCCAAATGTTGTCATGAAAAGATGTAAAAATGCAAATTATGGGAAACAAATAGTCATGGAGTTTAAAAGTTGGTTGATTCAATTTTTTTTGGTGTCAATTTTTTTGAAAATCCTCATACAAGTTGAGGCAAGAGGTTGGAGATTGTAATGAAGTTGAATCAATCAAATGAAAACTATTTTCTTTGCATTTTGACAGGTAATTTGTTGTAGCAGCCTTTTGTATGGCCCCGTGTAGGTTGATTTTGATTCAAAAGGAATTAAGTTGGATGGAAATATGAGTTAACTTTGATTTGGTCTTGGTTTGGTTGATTTTTGTGAAGTTTGGTTTATTTCATAAGCAGATTTCTGAAACAGGCTCGTAGACCCCTATTTGAAAGTTTGTAAGCTTTCAAAATGTAAAATTGACCCATTCCACCATTAGATCTTCTTGTAGCTTCGTGGAATGGGGATTTTTAGGTAGTTTTAGTGGCTTATGGGGTTTTTTTGAGTAGAGGAGGTTGTTTAAATTATTTTTCATGATGCCCTAGTTGTCAATATTGTGTATTTTTGGTGAAATTTGGTGGTTAAAGAGTGGAAATGGTGGAAAATTCTTGGGGAAGAAATTTTTAAGAGTTCTATAAGAATGTATAGGAATTTTTTAGGTGTTTGAAGTGTTAGTTTGTTGACCCTAGTTTCAATAAACCCCCTTATAAACTAGGAAAAATGGGAGTTTTATGAGTGAGTGACTTAGTGAGAATTTACATTGATGAAAGTTGTAGAATTTGGATGTTTATAACCTAGTGAGAGACTATCCAAAGGAATTTGGGGTTGGCATGTTGTTTAGGAGAGGGTTGCTTTGTAAATTTGGGCTAATTGGAGCCTTGTTTAGCGTATAAGTCCAATTTAAGAGGCGTTGTTCCAAAATGAAGGTATGTGCCTTTTAGATATGTTGAAAAGTGTCCTAATGGGTTCCTGAAATGCCATTTGGGTTGTAGTTTTGATGAGTATTGTGGAAGTTATGATCAGTTTCATTGTTTACACTACTACAAGGAAAGAATGGTGGATTTGAGAGAATGTGCAATGATAGAGTTTTGGTGATTGGAAAGTGGGTTATTTTTTCTTGAATAGCATTTGTAATAATTTTGCATCCCTACTCTGCATCAACATGTAAATGAAGGAACCAATTGCAGCCATGGCATCTATTGCTTTTTTCTGGACTCTAGGAATTTGCTTCAACTAGATGTAGGTGAAATATCTCTTAAATCCATCTACCATGTGTTTGTAAGGTAAAAGCTTATCATATTTGGTTTGAAACTCATTATTGACATGCTTGATTATCAGCTAAGAATCACCAAAGATATGAAGATGAGTGATGTTCCATTAGACTATGATTTTGTGGCCAGTGATTAGAGCTTCATATTCAACAATATTATTTAGGCATGGGAATGCTAGCTTGAATGAATTTGGAATGTAATAACCTTGTGGGGTGAGGAAGATAATTCCTACACCAGCTCCATTGTGCATATATGACCCATCAAAATATAGTGTCCATGTATCTGATTCTGCAACTATAAGGAAACCTTCATCAAGAAACTCTGCTACTAGTGGATATGCTTCTACCAAAGGAGCCTCGGTCGATTGATATGCTATCACTTGTCCCTTGATTGCTTTATGGTCCAATAATTCTATACCAAAATCACTCATTAGCATAACCCACTTGGCCATGTGGCCAATTAATGACATTCTAGATAATAGATATTTGAGTGGGTCAACTTTTGATATTAGCTTGATAGGATGGTTGAGCATGTAATGGTGCATTTTTTGTGAATTGAAAAACAACTGCCAAGAAAGATTTTTCCATGGGTGAATAGTTGAGCTCATAACCCACATGTATTCTATTGATATAGTAAATTGCACGTTCTTTAGAGAACTCATCATGTTGTGCTAGTAATTCCCCCAATGCAACTGATGTAGCTAAGATATATAGCAGGAGTGGTTTACCTAGAATGGGAGGCATGCAAATGGGTGGATTGTCTTGGTACTCCTTGATATTTTTGAAACCTTTATGTCACTATGGATCCCATTTGAAGGTGATTTCTTTATGTAGAAGGCATGTGAAGGACTGGCATTTATGAACAAGTTGGGCTATGAATCGCCTGATAGACTATAGCTTTCCTTGTAGACTCCTTAATTGCTTAATATTTTTGGGTGGAGGAATTTCCATTAATGCTTTGACCTTTGTTGGATCCACCTCAATGCCTCTTCTGGATACAATGAAGCCTAATAATTTACTAGATGTGATGCCAAACACACACTTTTTGGGATTCAGATGCTGCTTATATTATTCTAACCGCTCAAATATTTTCCTCAGGATCCTGGGATGATCTTCTCATGTCTTGGATTTTCCTAGCATATCATAAAAAAAATATTCCATTATGATATGGATAAGGTCATGGAAGATGAGAGTCATTAAACGTTGGTAAGTTGCCCCCACGTTCTTAAGGCCAAAGGGCATGACATTGTAGCAGAAAGTGCCCCAGGGGGTAGTAAAGCAGTCTTATTCTAATCTTCAAGTTTGATTCTAATTTTATTGTAGCCAGAAAATCCATCCATGAGGGATAGCATTGCATGTCTTGCTATAAGATCTACCAACATGTCAATGTTAGGGAGTGGGAAATCCTACTTCAAGCAAGCTTTATTTAGATCCTAGAAGTCTGTACAAATTTTGATGTTCTCATTTGGTCTAGCCATAAGCACAATGTTAGATATCCATTTAGAATAATCAATTGGTTTGATGAATCCATCCTCTAATAGTTTTTCCATCTCTTTCTTGACAAGTAGGGCCACTTGGGGATGCATTTTTCTAAGCTTTTGTTTAACTAGTTTTGCATCTTGATGAACATCAAGGAGGTGAACAACCAATGTTGGATACAATCCTAGCATATTTGAATAGGACCATGCAAATTTAATGATCCCTTCCTTTAGTAGATTGAAATTGATGGGATACTCTTCTTCTAACAATGACCTGGCCACATAGGTGATTTTGGGCTCTTGCTCTATTCCTAGATTAACTTCTTGCATTTCCTCAATCAGAATGGAGGAATTCTCAAATAAATGAGCTCCAACAAGGGGAGGATGAACATCCCCATCCTATAGCACCTCATTGAGTTTTTCACTATCGGATACCCCCTTTACTTTTACTTTTGATGAGACAAAAAGTACCTCGGAGAGGTTTTCACCAAGTGACTCTTTTTTATTCTGTTTCATTTTTCTTTTGTGGTTAAGGAGTTCATCTTCCCCCAACCCCATGAGATGTACGTAAGTGTTCACTAAAGGAAATGTGTCGATAGGTGCACTACCTCATAAGTGGGTATGTGCAGGATCATCATGGAAAAAAAAGGCCCTTACGTGGCAAAAAAAAAAGAAAAATCAAAGTTAGGCAACTTGACGTAAAAATTTGAATAAGTTCTCTATATTATTTCAAAAATATGTAAGAATAGAATTTGTAGAAAATTGAATGTAGTTTCTAAACTACTAGGTTTGTTTAAAAAAAAAAGAAATCTATTTGGTGAAAATTTGAAATTTCAATGCAGAGTACTTAAATTTCAAGGAAAAAATAAGTAGGTGTCTGTCTGACCACCCTAACCACAGACAATGATAATATTTTTTTATAAGATTTTAGATATAAGTAGACGACTCATGTCCAAATGTGATGCATATTTTTTTGTAAATTTTTTCCGAGTAAATAATTAATTATGATTTTTTATTACAACTTTTTGAAAATATAAAAACTTGTATGTTTAACCACCTTAACTTGGTCAAAAATTCATGAAATTCAATTTTTATTTTTTTAATCCTATAGTATGCAAAGCATAGAATGTGACACATGCTTTGGATTCAAAAATGTCATACCGTTTGAAAACTATAGATGTTTTTCAATCAGTCTATCAATCGGACTTTAGTCATAATTTGAATAGAAAATGAATAATAATTACTTATTAAATTCAAAGTAAAGCATAATTTATATTGGTGGAAATTTGAAAATATCCTTTAAAAATCCTTTTTTCATCAATTTTGGGTAAAAAAAAATCGTTAGCCACATACACATCATATTGCCACTTTTTGGCCCATCATGATCCTGCACATACACAAGTCCCAATCAATAAAGTCAAGATAGCAAAGGGAAAGGATAATGGTAAAGATTGATGTCAAATCCAACAGAAGGGAGATCTACATCATCGTATGAGAGTATGATGGATTCTTCTTTAGGTATGTCAAGGAAATCATTATCTGAGTTAAGATTATTGGAAGTGCTAGTGGATGATGTAGGATCCATTTTCTTTTTTTCATAGCCTAAACCCAAATGTCTAGGTCACACAGGTCTCTCAATGGGCTTCAATCTTCCATTTTCTTCTACAAAAAGTCCTCCCCCTTGATAATTGTATTTTTCTACTAGCTTTGATGCATGGGGATAAACCTCTTGGATGTATTCAATGAGAGGGGGTGATGGATCAGGTTCTTCTCTGTAAACCCATTGACTTATGTCCTCACCTGTTAGATCTTGTTGTGTTCTTAGGGACAAGAAAGTGGTAGACCCCATGTTCTTAGAATTGATAGTTTTGTTCTTCATTTCTTCCTCTTTTGATGCAAACTGGGAAGGTTGAATGTAGATGCGAGGAGATGGAGGCATGGTTTCCACATTTAGAGCTATGTGCATATCACATTCTCCACAACCTTTATCATTGATCTTGACTTTGGTAATGGTGGATTCATATGTAGTGGATGAAGTGGATGATGTGGTGGATGATGAATTGGAAGATGGATTGGAAGGTGATGACTGAGGTACCCCCACTTCGACTCCTAGACAATGTAGGGAGTTGGGGAAAGAAGCTTCTACAACACGATGGTACTCAAAGGGCTGTGGATCTACATGAATAGTTACTTCAACCCCATTGTATGGGAATTGTAGGATTTGATGATAGGTTGATGGAATAGCCTTCATGGTGTGGATCCATGGTCGGCCAAAGAGAATATTGTATGGAAAATCTAGATCAAGGATGTGGCATATGGTGTATTGCACAATGGGGCCAACCTAAATAGGAAGAAAAATGATACCTTTTGAGTCCCTTTTTGCTTTATCATAGGCCTTGATTGTAATATTCTGATTATCTAGGTCAGCATGAGTATATCCTACTTGTTTTTAATAACTTTAATGTACATAAATTGAGGGTAGAGCCATTAGCTTGAAACTGGGTAGGATCTATGTCGTTGGGAACATGGGTATCTTGAAGAGCTTTTGTAAGGATTTCTTGGTGGATTGGGGAAGACCTAAGAAAATACAAAATGGATATTTGGGTTGGGGTCTTACCAAGATGGTAAATAATATTGTATTGTGAGCTCACAGGAGTGGGCTGAGATGAAGTGGAAGCCCCAAGAACTGTTATGTGGGTACGACGTGTAGTAACATCACACTGAAGGTCTTTAACTTTGGCATGAATCATAGATGTGTGAGGCTTTGCTTGATTGATGCATATAACAATACCATCATAATTGTATGGCACATTCTTATAACTGATGTTATTGTGGTTGTTATTACTAGACTCGAGATTAGCATTGGAGGTGCTAGGACCCTAATTGTGATTAGGGAAGGCATTCTGATATATCTGTAATTGTGCACTAGATGATGTAACCTGATTCGCATCCACTATGATGACACCTCAAAATATAATATTTTGGATATAAGTTTGAAGTCCTTGAAATTTGAGTGAAGTGACCTTTAATCTTGTGAAAATGAAAATACTCATTTTCCCTATACCAGGAAAGTTTGGGCTTTGACTCAATGAAAGGCTTTGTCATAGGATAAGTGATTACATAATTCACTTAAAGTAGCCTCTTGAAAATAGCGTCTAAGGGTTCTCCCAAAGGAGTGAATGAGTTCTTGTTATTCCCTTGATTGTATTGATTGGACTATTGGGGACAATGAGGTGCACCATGTGCCACAGATATTTGTGAAGTGTTAGCTACTTGGACGTGTTTGGTTTTAGTGACACCATCATTGACAATATTTTTTTTCTTTTTCTAATAGTGGGACCTATCTCCAGATGATTTATCCTTGTCTGTGTTAAAGATTTTGATTTATACCTTAGCGATGACGACCCTCTTGATGGTAGTTCCCTTCTCAACGACTTCAGAAAAGGTGGTAGCACAATGGAGGCATGGGTTATGGGCCAATTCAAGGTGGTCGTTGGTGACAAAGATGGTTACCAAATATTTCTCATTGAGATGGGATTTTAGCCAACTATCCATGGCTTGCCACCATTGCAGGTAGCTTGCAAACATTTCTCCCTCATGTTAGCTACCTTTTAGGAGATCCAAGGTATCAATGTCCTCTAGATTGAAGGAGAATTGTGCAATGATTTGTTTTGATAGATTTGTGAAGGAATAAACTATACCCTTAGGAAGACCCATGAACCAGTCTAGAGCTTGCCCCATTAGACTACTGGAAAACAATTGCAGAAGGTAGTTGTCATTATTCATGACCACCTAGAAATCTATATAAAATTCTAGCAAATCATTCCTAGGATCTCCCCTTCCCTTGTACTTATCAAACTTAGGAATCTCCAAATTCTTAGGAAATGAGATGAGTGAGAATGAGGGATAAAAAGGATAGTGGAAAATCTCCTCAAATTTGAAGGACTTCTTAGAGGTCCCCATTTGCAAGTCCTTTAGGGAAGCTTTCATCTCTTCCCACTCTTTATTGATGGGTGTTGAGGTGGAAGGACCTGCTAGATTAGACTGATCATATCAGAGATATTGTTGATGTGATGGAGGTGAAGGTGGAATGGATTTACCATATGATGATGGAGATGGATATGAAGGGGTTTTTTGGTATTGATTGGGATACAGGGATTGAGGATTGGCATAAGCCTATTGGTATGATGGCGGGGCTTGGTAATATGAGGAAGAGGCACCCTAAAAATATGATGGTTATTATTGAAATTGATATGGGTTGAATTGGTAATTGTAGGTTGTTTTTTGTTGGGAAGCAAAGAAAGGATATTGCGGGATGGATTGCTGGTAGTAGGGGCTTTGATGTGATTGTGAGGGAATCGTGTATGATAGTTGTTATTGGGATTGTTGTGGATTATAGTAAGAATAATTGGGATTGGGATTGGATGTAGAGGCATGTGAAAACTAGGTACTTTGGGGGTGATATAGGTATTGGGAAGCAGGTTTTCCTAGAATTTTTTGGGATGATTGTTGTGATTGTATCCGGATCTATGAATGTTGAGGGGATTGTTGGTAGGATGGTGGTTGTTGCTGAGGAGGTTGAGATGGAATTTGTGAATGTTGAGGGGGTTGTTGATAGGATGGGGTTTGTGAATGATAAGGTGGTTGTTGATAGGATGGTGGCTGCTATTGAGAAAGGACTTACGAATGATGAGGAGGTTGTGACAGAATACCTTGATCTTGGTACGAAGTGGGTTGTTGATCTTGTGATGAAATTTTTGCATGATGTGAAGGTTGTGAAGGAATTTGGCAATGCTATAGAGGTTGTGATGGGGCTTTCTACAATGGTTCTTGGTGAGGTATTTGTGGATTACCTTAGGATTGATGCGAGGGTGGTAGGTTTCCTTGAGGTGGTTGTTTGGATGTAAATGACAGTGACTGTAAGTTTGATGAGGGTGTGGGACCAGGAGGTGGAGGTGGCATAGCAAAAGGATTGCCCCCAATATTACCTGAAAGATGACTTGATTGATTTAGTGGGAGAGGTGGTGCGGATGGTGTAGGATTTGGGCCTTACGGTATGTTCATGCTTGTGGATTCAGAGGACCTTGTGGGATACTAAGACCAGGAGGATTGTTAGGATTGGGGCCTTGGGGGTTGTTAGGATTATTTCCAACACCCATTACTAAAATCAGGATGCTGGCAGGTGGAAGCTAATCGAGCATGAAATTTCCAAATCCTAGTTGGTACCATGTATCTTGTGGCATGACCTAGGGGACTTATGGAACTGATGAACTGGGATTTGGATCTTGTGGTAGAGTAGGGGGTGTAATGTTGATGTATTTTTATAAATCAAACCTCGATGGTGGCTTGATACCCTTCATGAGAAATGTGGAAAGGATTTTATCCCCATGCTCATTGAGAATGTGGTCTATCATTTGCACATTAGTGGGGTTGCTAAGATACTCATCAACTGTAAGCTCAGGTTGGTTGACCATACTTTCCTCTGGGGGAGATTGGGTATGGATTTCGGTGTTGGATTGGGATGATCCGATATTGGTGGGTTGATCCTAAGGCTGAGTACCTTGGGGATGTTGTTCCATTAGTTTCTTTGCTTGTGATCAGGTAATGGGCATGAAAATACAAAATAGCTAGATGACTAAAATGACACTAAGCCCTAGGATGCACTTAAAGGATGTCCTTGATGATGACTAAAAGGATTTCTAAGATGATAAATCGATTGATTGGATGATTCATGGGATGATTTGGATAATTGATTAGATTGGATTCAATTATGTTGATTATTTGGATCAGATAATTGATAGGATTAGATGACTGATAGGATTGGATTGATTGGATTGGATAGATAGGATTAATTCTGAGGTAAGTTTAGGGTCTTGAATTGATGATGTGTGATACTAAAAATTGGATTGGATTATAAAAGAATGATCACGACACAAAATATACCTCATGATGAGAGGAGATTGATAAGGCCACGGAGGAATACTAAATTGGAATGGATAACAATCCTAACTTAGCATGGATGATGATAATTAGGGTCAATTACCTAACCCAATTGGATAAAAATCCCCTAAACCAAAGTCTAGAAGATTTGGATTGATAAATTGATGATGGATATGCAATCTAGAGATGTATTAGGATGCACCTATGTGATTTGATTAAGGATTTGATGACTTTTGGAAAATGTAGATGGACTAAAATGATGATTATGGGGAGATGGATGGTGATAAAAAAAATTCAATTGCAGAACTGAACTCAGAAAACAACAAGATTTCAATGGTCCAAAGGAATAACTATCTGGAGTTTTGTATGGTACACACATACACCTATGTGTGTGAAAATTTAACCTCTCTAGGTGATGGGATCATATATCTCAAGGTTGATAGAATTTCCTTTGTGTAGCATAGGTTCGCCTATCTATGAAGCGAGATCACCTATATCTTAGAAACAAAAAGGAAATGAGCAGGCATGAAACACAATATCGACTATCTATAGATTAGGATCACCAACTTCATGAAATGTATAGATAGAATGGAAACACCTATGATGGAATCACCTATCAGTTAAACAAAACTACCTATGTCTTGAACAATATAGACTGGGATGGTATAGAAAAGACATGGGATCACCCCTATGGACAATAGGTTCACCTATTCTAAGGAATGTACGGATGAGGGAGACATAGATATGACTCAAATTTTATTAAAAGGATGATAGGATCACCTATTCTAAGGGAATAGGCAGACTCAGATGACATAGATTGGACACAAACTTTCCTAGGGATAGAGCAAGATTTCTTGTTCAAGGAATAGGAAGACACGATGTTGCCTAATGAAGGGAAACATAGGAAAATTCACCCCTGACAAGGACCATTTTTCCCAAAGGATGACTAGACTCTAACTCAAGATGTGGAGTCGCCCCTTTCAAGGTAGGATCACCTATCCACAATGCAAGTTCGCCCCTATGAGAAGCAAGCTTACCACTAAGGGTAGGGGTAGACTATGGAAAAGGATAAAAACATGGAAAATAACAAGCAAAGGGTAGGACTGACTCAAACTAATGAAAAGCATTGGTATCACACAAGAAGACACTCTAGACAGTATAAGCCTACAATTAGTATTATGGGTTTGCTAACTTGATGTAGGCCCACCACCTTAAGGGGACACCCCAAGGTTAATACTTTGTGATACTAGGGTGGTTCTCTGGATCACCCTTTCTTATGAAGGGGGATAGCTAGCAATTTAGTGGCAGAGGGTCATCAACAGATGCCATGGGCTCACCTTCATGCTCTCTCTCAGAGACTATTGAAGTCAACCATGAGGATTTCTATCTCAACCCAAGGGAGTATGTGGTTAGTAACTTCAGGGTATAGTGCACATCCCCTCCACTACACCAAGACATGACTAAAACAAAGGTCACTATCTAGGCTGAACAAGGCTCTCTTGTGCATCCTCGATACACCAGGAAGGTGTGTGAGGCACAACCGTGAGCACCTGTCCATCACAAGCATGGATTGGACGCCCCCAACAAGGTACTAGAAACTCAGACCAGCCCTGCACATCCTATCTAGGTATCACCCTAGCTATGACACTTCACTAGACATGACGCGACTGGATTGGGGTAAAATTTTTGTTCTCCCCCTTTATATACCTCGCTGGTAACACGTGGTTGGAATCGTCCGCTGGGTGATGAAATCCCAGGAAGGTCCCACTAAAGGAAGGAAACACTCGATGTTTTGGTTGGTCCCTAGGCTTGCACGTAGTGCAACGGGAGAGCTTACATGCACTAGCACTTCTTGGGTAGACTAGACCAGACAAGAATGAATTGTGATTTCTCATCACCTAAGATCACTGAAAGGGGAAGGGGAGTGGACATGTCAACAACTCAAGTTTCCAAACATGACAAACAAATTAATTGACCCTTTAATTAATATACGTGTGCCCAAATTAGTGCAAAAAAGGATACATAGACATAGATAACTAGGGGTCTTCAACTAATTTTCCTATAGAAAATAAATTAGTAGTGGTGCAGGAGCACCTGGCATAGTTGGAGCACCTAGCAAGGTGCAAGCTTTTTTTTTTTTTTTTAGTTTTGGTTAAAAGCTTTTTGTTGTGTTTTGTATGGTCTTGGGGACCATCTTATTGGTGGTTGGGGACCTTTATGGTTCTTAGGTTAGAAGTTGAATAAGCTTGGAATCAATTTTGTGGTTGCTTCCTAAGCACTAGAAAAACGTAACAAAACACACTGTGTTTTACAACAACTTGATTTTGGCCATTCTTACGCTAGAAGGAGAAAACCTAATGGTTTTCCAAGCAATGTAAAGGAAATTATTGACCTTATTTGGAGGTTGGAAGCTTTGGAAACGTTTGGAAGTATATGCAATAATAAAAAATATAGTATTTTCTGTGTGCAAAGTTCTGATTTTCTGTTCTTGGCCGCATGACTGCTGCTAAATGGATTAGAGGAAGCATTTTATGGAGTTCATAGCATGTAGTGAGGCCATTAGAATTTTTTTTTGGGCACATTAAATTCTTTTGTTCATCGCTTTCATCTTTTTTGTAAATATTGTGTTCTTTTCTATTTTGTTATTTTGTCTGGTAAAGATCAGAAAAATGGAGTTTTAGATTGTTTCCTGACTGTACCAAGAAGTATGGGTGCAGTGGAAACAAAGATAAACTCCATTCCTATAAATAATGTAAAATGTAGGAGTCTTTGTGAGTTCTTTGGTGGCTAGCAAATGGATTCCCTAGGCGAGCCAGAGTAGGCCCGTTTGGGGCAGTCTTGAAGGAAAAGTTCCATATTTTGCAGGGGAACAAAGATCTGAGTGAAATTACTTTTCTAGAAATTAAAGGAAGGTCTTAGGCGTGCTTGGAGGTCAGGAAAGAGTTCTGGCAGTTCATCTTATGAGAGCATTCTTTGACAGTCCTAAATCAGCTTTGTGCAATTTAGAAACCCTAGGGTTCTTGTGCATTTTTGTGTCTGGATAGCATACACCCTAAACAGGCTTGAGGCCATAAGATTCTTTGAGGTGAGGGCAGGGGAAACTCTATTCCTAAGCCAAGAACCTAGAACATTGGTGGGTTTGGGAGAAAGAAGCATAAAACCCTGTTTTAGAGGCCTAATTGAGGGCTCAAGACTACTAGCTTTTCAAGCCTTAGGAAGGAACTTTGAGGAAGCGATGGAGAGTTGGAGTATTAAGGTTGCACAAGGACCTTAGATTGGTCATTTTGTAGTACTTGAAACACTTTAAAACCCCTGCAAGAACCTGGATGAAATTTGAGGTTGTTAGGCCTTTAGGGCAGATTAAGGGCCAAGGAAGGGAACATGATGAAGCACCAAGATTTGTTTGGAAAAAGGACAGCAAGTGGATAGAGGAGGAATTGGTCAGTCAACTAGGGGTTCCTAGGCAGAAGCAGGGACCTATAGGTTAGCTTGGTGGAGCAGGGCACCAAGGGGGTCTATTGAGGAAAGGCCAAGAGCAGGAATTAGCAAGTGATTCCTCCAATCCCTCTCCCTATCAGATTGGTATTAGAGCAAGGTTAAAAGATTTGGGAAAGCGGCTTATATGTCAAAAGTTGAGTCAAGTGAAATGCCCAATATGGTGACAAATGCACAGTTAGCCAAGAGGGTTGAAGAACAAGAAGAGGAGAACAAGTACTTAAAAGAGAGAATTGAGCAACTAGAGAAGGCATTGAACAATGCAAGGTTGGAAGGAACGGCGCCAAAGGAAGAAGAGGTTGTAGAGGAGGACAAGGTCCCTGAACCTGACCCTATTTTGGAGGAGGAACCTTTCTTGAAGGCATTAAAAGCCCTGAGTGGAAAAGGACTTGAGGGTATACCATTGTTTAGTGAAAAGATGGATCCTAATTTGGTCATGGACTGGATAGATGGAATGGAGAACCACTTTGTGATGGAGTCACAAAAGCACAAAAAGTGAAGGTTGCTAAATCAAGGTTGAGAGGATCAGCTTTGACATGGGTGAAATTTGTTAAAATTGAAAGGGAGAAAGAAGGCAAGCAACCCATATCAACCTGGAAAGGAATGGTTGCTAAGGTAAAGGAATCCTATATGCCAGATGATTATGAGATCCAACTTCATAAGAAGAGGCAGATTCTAAGGCAGAAAGATCAAGATGTCAACACCTATACAGAAGAGTTTCAAAAGCTTTGCTTGAGATCAAATGTGTCAGAGGATGAGAGCCTGAAAGTGGCTAGGTACCTTAATGGTTTGAAGTGGAATATCCAAGAGGAAATGGCCTTACTGAGTCCTAAAACAGTCCACCAATGTTATCAACTGGCTATAAAGGTTGAAGAGAGGAACAAAAGAAAGCATGATCAGTCCTCAAAAGGCAGAGGCAAAGGCAAAGATCAAAGAGGACAGCGTGGTGGTTACCAAGGAAGAGGTAGTGATCAAAGAAGCCAAGGTGAATCTAAGCTCACTGAGCATGGAGGTGAAACATCATCAAGAGGAGGATTTAATAGAGGAAGAGGACCTCATGGAGGTTCAAACAAAGGAAGAGGAGCAGGTAGAAGTAACTCTTACTTTGCCACCATGAAATGTTATCATTGCAATCAGCTAGGTCATCTAGCTTATAGGTGCCCAGAGAAAGCTTCTTCATTTAGCAATGAGAAAAGAGTGGCCTATACACAAGAGGACACCATGAGTGTCAAATCACCTGAGATCAGTCATATAGAATCAAAAGTAGGTGAAAATTTGATGTTTAACAGGGTTTTGATCAGACAACCGGTCAAAGAAGAACCCAAGCAAAGGAGAGCTTTGTTTAGAGCAAGGTGCAAGATATTGGGAAAGGTATGCAAGCTCATTGTAGATTCTAATTCTACAAATAATATCATCTCTGAGGAGGCAGTAACTAAGTTAAAATTGCAGAAGGTACCTCATACCAATCCCTACAAGGTCACATGGCTAAATAAAAGGTAGAGTGTTTTTGTGAATGAGCAGGTTATAGTGGAATTCTCAATTGGAGGCTACAAAGACAAGCTGATTTGTGATGTACTACCCATGGATGCATGCCATCTTCTTCTTGGCAGGCCATGGCAGTATGATAGAGGTGCTATATATCATGGGAAGGAGAACACCATTGAATTCAAGAAGGATGGAAGAACTTTCAAGTTGCAATCATTATTAGAGGAAGATGAGGGGCAGTCAAAGGTTCCTAATATCATGTTGAGCAATGGTAAAGAGTTCATCAAGGATCTACACCAAGGGAATGAAGGTTATGTGGTCTTAATGGAGTCCAAAGAGGAAGAAAAGGCTAAGAAGATAGTCATACCTGAAATAGTTCAAAGGCTGCTAGAAAAGTACAAGAAAATTGTCAGTGATGGTACACCTGCAACTCTACCACCAAAGAGAGAAATAAGTCATCAAATTGACTTCATACCTGGAGCCTCATTGCCTAACAAAGCAGCATACAAGCTTACACTTGAGCAGAACCAAGAGGTGGCTAGGAAAGTGGAAGAATTGTTGGGTCAAGGTCTGATTCAGAAGAGTATCAGCCCATGTGCAGTTCCGGTGGTTTTGGCAACAAAAAAAGGTGGTAAGTGGAGATTATGGACTGATTCTAGAGCAATTAATAGAATCAAAATTAGGCATAGGTTTCCTATTCCTAGAATTGAAGACTTGATGGATTGTCTTGGAGGTGCAAAATTCTTCACCAAGTTGGATCTTAAGAGCTGGTATCATCAAATTAGAATCAAGGAGGGTGATGAGTGGAAGATAGCTTTTAAAAAAAATGATGGCTTGTATGAGTGGAAAGTGATGCCATTTGGCCTCTCAAATGCCCCTAGCATGTTCATGAGACTAATGAATGTGGTGCTTAAGGATTTCACAAGGATTTTTGTAGTAGTCTACCTTGATGATATACTGATTTTTAGTAAGACAGCAGAAGAACATTTGAAACATGTGGAGATGGTTCTCAAAAGGCTGCAAGAAGAACAGTTGGCAATCAACCTTGAGAAGTGTGAGTTCTTCAAACAAGAACTTGTGTATCTAGGCTTTGTAGTATCCCAAGGAACGTTGAAGATGGATCCAAGCAAGGTGGAAGCCATCCTAAACTGGCCCACACCAACCACAACAACAAAGGTAAGAAGTTTACATGGTTTAGCTCAATTCTATAGAAAATTCATAAGGAATTTCAGTGGAATATGTGCACCTGTACTAGATACAATTAAAGGTGGTCTAAAAACAAAGTTTAAATGGACTCTAGAGGCAGATAAAGGGTTTGAAAAGCTGAAACAAGAAGTGGCAACTCAACCAATTTTATTATTGCCTAGTTTTGATAAGTTGTTCACAGTTGAGTGTGATGCAAGTGGAGTAGTAGTAGGAGGAGTACTTAGTCAAGAAGGTAGGCCTATAGCATTTTTTAGCGAAAATCTCAATGAAACCAAGCAAAAATACTCCACCTATGATCTGGAACTTTATGCTTTAGTGCAGTCCCTTAGGAAATGGAGGCATTATTTATTGCCCAAAGAGTTTATGGTCTTCACAGATAACCAAGCACTCAGTTATATCAACACCCAAGAGAAGTTAATCAATAGACATTTGAAATGGATGGAGTACATCCAAGCCTTTACATTTACCATTAAGCACAAGAAGGGACAGCCAAACAAAGTAGCAGATGCATTAAGCAGGAGAATGTTGACAGTGCAGGAGATAAAGCTGAAAAGCATTGGATTAGAGAGTTTCAAAGACCTCTATGGTGAGGATGAAGATTTCTCAGAAGCCTACAAGGTATGTTTAGATTTTGAAAATCACTTTCATAGTCAATATGCTAAGTATACTCTACAAAATGGATTGTTATTTAAGGGAAATTTGTTATGTGCTCCAAGAGGATCAATGAGGGAAAATCTGATTCAAGAGAAACATAATGGCAGTCTTAGTGGGAATTTTGGTATCAATAAAACTTTAGAGCTGGTACAAAGATTCTATTACTGGCCTAAGTTGGCAAGAGATGTTAGGAAATATGTAGAGCAATGTGTTGTTTGCATGAAAGCCAAAGGGGGAGCCAACAATGCAGGTTTGTATCAACCTTTGCCCATTCCCAATAGACCATGGGAGTGTGTCAGTATGGATTTTGTGGTAGGACTCCCCAAGACTAAGGCAAGGTTTGATAGTATTTATGTAGTTGTGGACAGATTTAGCAAGATGAGTCACTTTATCCCTTGCAAGACCACACATGATGCAAGTTACATAGCCCCTCTCTTCTTCAGGGAAGTTGTAAGAATCCATGGATTTCCATTGAGCATTGTATCAGACAAGGATGTGAAATTCATGAGCCATTTTTGGAAAACACTATGGAGCAGATTGGGAACCAATCTATCATTTGGATTAGCATACCATCCTCAGACCGATGGTCAAACAGAGGTAGTTAACAGAGTGCTAGGTAATCTTTTAAGGTGCTTGACAAAGGAATATGGACAAACATGGGATGTGGTGATTTCTCAAGCTGAATATGCCTACAATGACAGTGTTAATACAACTATAGGGAAAAGTCCATTTGAAGTTGTGTATGGCATGCACCCAAGAGGAGTTTGTGAAATTAGAGACCTTGGATCTCAAGAGAATAGGAGTGGACATGTAGAAGATGTCACTCAACCCATGAAGGAGATTCATGAGCAGGTTAAGAAGGCAATCATAGCAGCAATACAAAAATTGAAGGATAAAGTTGATGTGTCAAGGAGAGATGTGCAGTTTGCAGTAGGTGATTATGTTATGGTTCATCTTAAAAAATCAAGGTTGCAGAAGGGAATGTCAACCAAAATGAAAATGAGAAGAGTAGGACCATGCAAGGTGTTAGCCAAGTATGGGAAGAATGCATACAAGGTAGAACTCCCATCAGATTTCGGCATATCTCCAATCTTTAATATTGCTGATTTGATCAGGTACAAGGGGACAGTCAGTGATGAAGCTCAGAATAGTCAAGAAATATTTAAGGATATCAGTAATATACCCCTTCCTAATCAAGAGAAACCTCAGGTAGAGAAGATCTTAGAGTCCAAGGTGAAGAAAGCTACAAGACACAAGGTATACATGGAGCACCTGGTCAAGTGGAGGAACAAACATGAATCAGAGGCTACTTGGGTTGAAGAAGATGAATTTAAGAAGCTAGACATTGAAATCTCACTGATATCACCTCAAGTTCTTTGATCTTTGTGCAAAGAGGGGGAGAATGGTGCAGGAGCACATGGCACAGTTGGAGCACCTAGCAAGGTGCAAGCTTTTTTTTTTATAGTTTTGGTTAAAATCTTTTTGTTGTGTTTTGTATGGTCTTGGGGACCATCTTATTGGTGGTTGGGGACCTTTATGGTTCTTAGGTTAGAATTTGAATAAGCTTGGAATCAATTTTGTGGTTGTTTCCTAAGCACTAGAAAAATGTTGCAAAACACACTGTGTTTTACAACAACTTGATTTTGGCCATTCTTAGGCTAGAAGGAGAAAACCTAACGGTTTTCCAAGAAATTTAAAGGAAATTCTCGACCTTTTTTGGAGGTTGGAAGCTTTGGAAACATTTGGAAGTATATGCAATAATAAAAAATATAGTATTTTATGTGTGCAAAGTTCTGATTTTCTATTCTTGGCCGTGTGACTACTGCTAAATGGATTAGAGGAAGAATTTTATGGAGTTCATATCATGTAGTGAGGCCATTAGAAGTTCTGTTTTGGCACATTAAATTCTTTTGTTCATCACTTTCATCTTTTTTGTAAATACTATGTTCTTTTCTATTTTGCTGTTTTGTTTGGTAAAGATCAGAAAAATGGAGTTTTAGATTGTTTCCTGACTGTACCAAGAAGTATGGGTGCAGTGGAAACAAAGCTAAACTCCATTCCTATACATAATGTAAATTTAGGAGTCTTTGTGAGTTCTTTGGTGGCTAGAAAATGGATGCCCTAGGTGAGCTAAAGCAGGCCCGATTGGGGCAGTCTTGAAGGAAAAGTTCCATATTTTGCAGGGGAACAAAGATCTGAGTGAAATTCCTTTTCTAGAATTTAAAGGAAGGTCTTAGGCGTGCTTGGAGTTTATGAAAGATTTTTGGCAATTCATCTTATGAGAGCATTCTTTGATAGTCCTAAATCAGCTCTGTGCAATTTAGAAACCCTAGGGTTCTTGTGCATTTTTGTGTCTGGACAACATACACCCTAAATAGGCTTGAGGCCACAATATTCTTAGAGGTGAGGGCAGGGTAAACTCTATTGCTAAGCCAAGAACCTAGAACATTGGTGGGTTTGGGAGAAAGAAGCATAAAACCCTATTTTAGAGGCCTAATTGAGGGCTCAAGACTACTAGCTTTTCAAGCCTTAGGAATGAACTTTGAGGAAGCGATGGAGAGTTGGAGTATTGAGGTTGTGCAGGGACCTTAGATTGGTCATTTTGTAGTACTTGAAACACTTTAAAACCATTGCAAGAACTTGGAAGAAATTTGAGGTTGTTAGGCCTTTAGGGCAGATTAAGGGCGAAGGAAGGGAACATGATGAAGCACCAAGATTTTTTTGGAAAAAGGAAAACAAGTGGATAGAGGAGGGATTGGTCAGTCAACCAGGGGTTCCTATGTAGAATTAGGTACCTATAGGTTAGCTTGGTGGAGCAAGGAACTAAGGGGGTCTATTAAGGAAAGTCCAAGAGCAGGAATTAGTGAGTGATTCCTCTAATCCCTCTCCCTATCAAGTAGTTTCAATCTTTTGTATTGGACAAATGATTTGTTGTAAAAATGTTAGTAAAACCACACAATCATTGAAAAATGAGTTAGATGATTAGTACCCAAAACTAAATTCAAGTGAATGCTCAAATAAAAAAATTGAACGTTCTAGAATACCTCAAATTTTCCCCTGTGTAGAGCGAGTATTCCTTTGTCTGTGATGCAATGTCACTTGTCTTCTAAAAAGGTGGGATTGTGTTCTCCTTTTGGATGGGAGGGAATATGTACTTTTTCCTCTACATTTAAATTGAGTTCGCCCCTTCGTCAATCAATTTTTCCCCTTTCTATACCTCTAAGCATATTCATGTCTGAAATTGATTGGTTCAAATTAGGATCATCAAATTTTCCTTTCAAATGGAAATGTGTATGTGAGTTTTCCTTTGTTGTTCATAGATCTACCTTTGTATCGAGTAGATTCACCCGTCGGGGGTGGAGTTTCCCTTGCATGTGAAATCCAAACTTGCAAAAATTCAAACAACAACAAACATAAACTAGATCTTTGACATGGGTCCCACTGGGCATGCCAGAAATGTGTGCAAGTATTTTTACCTACTCTAAGATGTGAAACTAAATGAAATTCAACAAGGAAAAACACAAAAAAGACACTCATGATTAGGCCTAGTTGAATTCAAAAAAAGCACAAGAAAGTGGAACTTTTTACCTTGTTCAAATTGATAATCTATTTGGCCCTTATTGATGTTTGATTGTGTGCTCCTTGATTAGAAAAATGGCATGCAACTATGATCAAAATTAATTTAAAGTGATGATGAATGCAATGGAGGATGTGGGTATGTGAGTAGATATAATAAGGAGGCTCAAAATGTTGCAACAATGGTGATGGGTTGAATGGCTAAGTGTTGGTTTGAATGCTTGCTAGAGTGTGAGATTGCATGATGATCAAAATGGAGACATTTCCACCATTTTTAGGGCAAGTTACTCTAAAACAATGGAGGGTCAGAATTGAGTCATGGTTGAGGAGATCAAGTGCTAGGGTGAGTTGAAAAATCACAAGCCCTCACATTTTGACATGTGGTGAATGATATGGATGAGGAAAAGTGAGGTGGATATTACATGGAGGCACCCTGATGTACCTTGGGAATGGAAAAGATCTCCTCATAAAAAAGGTCCTTGTTCACATGTTCCTTGAGAGGACATGTGAGAAATTAAAAATTCCTCACAAATCCTCATGGGTATGGGAGAAGGAATTTAAAATTCCTTAAAATTCCTTGGAGGAATAAATGTGAATTAAAAATTCACATAGGGAAGGGGATTCCTTCTATAAATAGAGAAATAACTTATTGTAAGTTGACTAAGGACACATGCCATAAATGACATGAAAATTAGGTTGGCTTAACTAGGTGATTAAGGTTGTGCAAATGCATGATTAGATGGGCTAATGGCATATTAAAGACAAGTGGGAGATTATGGAGGATGTGACCCTAATGATGGTTAGGGGTGTGCACATCTTAATCATAGATTAATTAGGTTAATCTATATTGAAGAGGATTATGGAGGATGCGACATGAGGAGAGAGAAGAAGATGAATTAAAAATTGATTTAGTTCAAAAATGCTAATGACTAAATTAAATAAATTAGGGTATTTATTTAATTTAGAAAAGAATGGGAAAAGGTATTTAATTAATTAACCAAATACCTTAGGAGACATTAGGTTGAGATGAAATATTAATCAAATAATAAATTATGTAATTAATATGACTTAGGGATGTAGGATAGAGGAATGCAAGGGTGAATTTGACCATATGGGAGTGGTCAAATTCAAGTGTCTACACAACCATACACCTTTTTACCTAAAGAATCTTTGGTTACATCACTTGTATCAAATAAATAAGACAAACCATTTGTATCACAAGACATATCACATATTAGAGGCTTAGACCTCAAATGCTCATTTTCCTTTAAGTATACTACAAGCAATTTATCAAACTATTTTTTTCGTCCTTTCATCTTTGTTATTTCATCCTTTTGAGAATTACTTTTCTTCTCAAAATACTTTAAATTTTCTTCTAAATCTTCATTCTTCTTTTTTTATTTCATTAAACTTCAATTTTTTTCTAGTTCTTCATTTTCTTTTGAATTTTCACCAATTTATCTTTTAAAATATTATTTTCACAAATTAAACTTTCCTTTTATTTCTTTAATTTTTAACCAAACTTTTCCATTGAAATAAATAATTTACATTTACCTGGTGCTACTACTTTGCTTGATTTTTTGTCCAATTTTTCTAGTTGTTCTTGTCAATATCATCAATAATACCACCATTCGTAATAGATTTTAACATTTCAACCTAACCTTTTTGATGATCGTAAACTCCCCCTTCATAAAAAATCACTATATCCAACAAAAATGCATGACTCAATTTTGGGATAAAACTTTTATCTCTTTTTATCAACTACATAACATAGGCTAAACAACTACAAACTCTATAATTATTAACAATATGATTTTTCCCATACCATTCTTCATAAGGAGTCATCATTTTAAGTGCACTAATGGGACTTTGATTAAGAATGTGCACTAATGTAGCAACTACATTACCCAAAAAAAAAAATCTTAATCCCTTGGTTTGTAATATACTCCTTGTAATTTCCACCATTTTATAATTTTTCCTTTCAGCTACTCCATTTTGATGAGGTAAGTAGTGGTGAGTTTTCTTTTGATGTCATTCGTATCACAATAATTATAAAAGTATTTGATTCCAAATGAAGATATTGAAAGAAGTTCTTTCTCCTAAATTAATCGATTGAATGAATATGATACTAGAGAGAAAAATAATAACAAAAACCAAGCGATAAATAAAAACATTTAGTGTCCTAACAAATGCCCACTCAATAAAGAAAAAAATTAGATCATTCATTGATTTCCATGAACAAAAAAAATTCTAATTTATTTCTAGAATGTATATCTATTACACAAATTTTTTATTAAAGCTTATACAAAACAACACAAGGAAAAATAATTTAATGTTAAAATCAAGATCTTCTAGAAGAATAGCAACACCAAATCTCTCACAAGAGTGAAGGTGAATGCAATTGATTGATTTATTTGATAAACCTGATATATTTATACAAGCAACACAATCAAGGAACTTGAGAATTTGATGAAATAGTTTAACTGAAATAGAAATTTCCCACTAACAATGTAATAGAGTTATCCTAACATTCCCCCCTTATTACATTGTTCCTATGAATGTATCCCTAAAACCATTCAATTCACTTTTCTAAGGGACCCCCCCTTAAGGCTTACATGACAAAACTTGTTGAGAAAAAAATAGATATACATTCTTAAGAAGACCTTTCTTTGATGAAAAAAATCCTAAATCAAGTGGAACTCTATCAAAATTCCTTATGACCCTCAAAAGGGTGTAGCTCTAAGCTGAATTCTTGATTTCTTCCTTCGATGAACTTCTGACTCATAGATCCCTAAATTATTTGACAACAATCCATATTAATCTCTTCAAACATACGACTCCATCAAGTTGTCTAATGACCCTCGAAAGGGTATAAGTCTCTATTGAAAATCAATCCATATTGAGTTGAACACCAAATCCCTACCTGTCTCCAAAAATAAAACTTCACAATATATGCATTCTTCAAATCTATTCACAAAAATAAAGAAAGTAGGAAAGAAAGCCAAAAATGCTTCTCATGCAAAGCACCATCACAAAGTGAGAAGCTAACTTGAGATGATGGATACTCCTCCATCCTCTAATGCCACTAGCCTCCAATATGAATCTGCTATAATTTACCGATTTGATGTCTTGGATGAGATTTTGGAGGCCTCATCAAGTGTAGAAAATATAGCCTCAAATTTCCAAGAATGATTGTTTGAAGATCCATTGGTAACACTGATAAAATCATCTAGAAAATAATAAAAAATTGTTTCAATTTTTTGGAATGTACTTTCCCAAACACCATTCGCTTGGATTTCCATAAGATAAGCCTTCTTTTCCTTCAAACCTTTCATCTTCTTCATCTGAATGTGAGCCAAAATCCTAATAAGATGGGTATACTTCTTTATTTTCACAAAATCATCCTTGATGCTCTTTACATACTTGGTGAAGGCCTTCTTCTTGGCCTTGTACCAATTCTTTTACAAAAACAACTCTTTACTAAAATGTTGATCCCACACAACGTTCAACATGTGAAGGCCTTCTTCTTGTCCTTATCACAATTCTTGTACAAAAATAACTCTTTACTAGAAAATGTTGAGCCCACACAACATTCAACATGTGAAGACTATGAGGGGTCTTGATGTATGAAAACATACTTATAATCACCACAAGCAAACTCTCCATAATAATCACTATCTTGCAAATATTCTTATTGTGAAGCTTGGATATGAGATTCTTGACCTCTCTGAGGGTATGTGCCATGATAGCCACGAAAAACCTAAACTCTGGGTTGTAAATAATGTCAATAGGGCCTATTCTTATTAGCTTCTTTGGTAAATTCCTATCAATCTTGTGAAAATTAATATAAACCAATCCCTGGATTATCATATGATGTTGCATTCAACATGATTAGCAGGTTGCTTCTGTATTATGTGCAACTATCCAAAATGTCATGCCCTCATTAGCCTGTAACACTAGGAGGGAAAACCCTTGGTGGAGAACTATGGATCACAACAAGATAGGAATTTTTATGAAAAAAATAGAAGGATATAGGCAGCAATGCATCAAGGATGTAACATAATTCAAGAGCATATAAGAGATAAGGGAATGGTAGAGACAACTAAACAAGTTAGAGAAAAATATGATGGGAAAAAATACCAACAAAAGGAGGAAAAGATGAAAACATAGACAATGGAGACAACAAGGAGGCAAAATAAATTTTGTATTTCATTCAAATATGAAAAAAATTACATTAAAAAATGTTTACATAAAAAAATCAGAGCTATGGCTCTGTATTTCCTTCATACAACAAACTGAACATATTCTGATGCAATGCGACTTTCTATGTGCTACTCTGTGTTGCTAGTGCAAATATTCTAGAGCAGTGGAGCTTTGCACTCTGTGCAGTATCTTATGTTGCTATAGATTCTTCTTCTCCTTCCTCTATTCTATTCTCCTGAACATTCTCTCCTTGTTGTTCTTCTCTTTTTTTTTTGCTAACTTCTCCTTCTTTTCTTCATTTTTGTCTTCTTACCTTTTCCAAAAAAAATTGTTGCTCAAATTCAAATTCAACCTCCAAAATTAATTAGTTGCTAGAAACATTAACTAGGACAATAAATTTCAAACAAAGAAAATGGGGGGAATGATCCAAAATAGATATCTTATGATGTTGCATTAAATGAATTTGGTTGAAATTGCTAAAGATTATTAATTCCAACACTCTCCCTTAATCTTGAGCCTTTCTTTTTTTCATCACCCTTCAAAAATTTTAAAGCAAAATTTTTGAAGTAAAGTTTTTGGAAAAATCTTGTTTACACCTACTCTATGTTCTAGAGCTATCTTTCCTAGATCTATTCAAAAAATTTGCACTTTTTTGAGTTCCATAACTGAAGTTTCAGAGCATTTTGCATCCTAATCCTATCCCTTAGGCGTTCAAAGCAATCTCTGCTCAGTGGTTTGATAAAAATTTCTGCAAGTTGTTGCTTAGACCTACAAAATTTTATTTTAATTTCACCATTCTAAACTAATTCTCTTATGAAACAATATCTAATTTTAATGTGCTTTCTTTTTCCATGAAAAGTGGGATTCTTTGTCAAGTCAATTGATGAAATATTGTCACAAAATATGGTTGTTACAATCTTTTGTTCTTCCTTCAAATCTACTAAGATCTTGGAAACAAAATAGCTTAACATGTTGCCGCATTTACTACTATATATTTAGCCTCAACTCTAGATCAAGAAACTATGGGTTGTTTCTTGGAAGCTCATGAAATGACCCCTGATCCCAAATGAAACACATATCCAAATGTTCTCTTCTTGTCATCTACACTCCTTGCCCACTCACTATCCGTGTAACCAACCAACCCAAAATAATTTATTGCACTATAAAAAATGCCATATCCTTTGGTTCCATTCACATACCTCGGGATTCTTTTACCCTCTTGCCAATTTGACTCTTTTGGAGTCTCCATAAATCTAGCAATTAGACTTACATTATGCATTATATCAAGCCTAGTTGTTAAATGCATCAAGCTTCCAACCAAACTCTTGTACATGGTTGGATTCAAATCGTTACTACAATCTTCCTTGCTTAACTTCAAACTTGTGGCTATTGGTGTAGGGGCTGGCTTGCTATCTTGCATCCTAAACCTCTTCAAAATCTCTACTGCATACTTTTCTTGAGAGATAAATATACCATCATGCATTTATTTTACTTCTATTCCTAGAAAATACCTCAAGAGACCTAAGTCTGTCATTTCAAATTCTCTTTTCATAGCCTCTTTACAATCAGAAATGAGGAAATCATCATCCCTAATGAAAACTAAATTATTAACATGGGTGATCCCACAAAGCTAGTTTACAATTTCTAGGAGATTCTGATTTTTGTTGAAATCACATATTTTTAGAAAATATAATGATTTAAGCCTTAAAAAATTCCATTTAAAGCATTCCAATTGAAGAGGTTTTGATCAAACTACCTTAGATCAAACCCCCTTGGATAGAACCCTACTAGTTTTAAACCATACCTATAATGGAGTCTACTTTATACCTATCAAAATGTTGATAAAAAACCACATTTGATTTATCTTCTGGGGGATCAAATGAATTCATTTAAAAATTATTTTTTGCAAGTATGTAGTCCTTATTATAAGCTTCCCAAAAAGTATAATTTTAAATAAATTTAATTTTAATATTATTTTTTTTTAATTTCTTGTGAATGTAGGTTTTTCATAGAAAATCAAGCTCTATGTTCTGCACATGTGGAAAAATAGCAGATTATCAAAAAATAAAATTGAAAAATGTGAGTGCACTAGATATTGAGGTACTTGATCCAACAAAAAAAAAATGAATTTCGATACATGCAAAAAAAAGTTACACATTATATGGTCGTGTTATATCTAAATTGTAATTGGTTTGACTTTGAAACTTGATTTTAAAAAAATATTCAATAAAAAACTATCTAACAAGTGGAAGCACTAGATAGCAGAGTTACAAATCTAAATTTGAAAGAATTATAATTTTATCCTTCATGGAAAAAAAATTATGCATTATATGGTGAGCGTCACTTTTTAAAAATGTTGTTTTATGAAAAAACTAGTTTTCGAGGGAGATTGAAAAAGAAGTGCAATCTGATTCCAAAATTTTTGAAAAAAATATATTTAGAATCTATAGACAAAATTTCATGAAACTCTAGTTTGCATCATCTTCAAATTCCTTACGGTTTAGCCTCTATAGGTGCTCGAAAGTGAAGATTTAGTTAAAAACAATTATTTCAGTGTCTAGTTTGGCCAAAAATTGTAAACCACTATTGTGGGATCACCCACATACAAGACAAAAATTAAAATCTTACCATCGGCTTCCTTGATGTAAAGAGTGGGCTCACCATTGATTTTTCTAAATCCATTCCTCAACAAATATGAGTCAATCCTGTTGTACCCTGCTTGTGGTGCTTGTTTTAGCCCATAAAGAGTTTTCTTCAACTTGTATACCTTGTTTCCTTGACCTGAAACTTCATTACTAGGTGGTTGCTCCACATACACCTCTTCTTTTGGCACTCCATTCAAGAAGGCTGAGTTTACATCCATTTGAAATACTTTTCATTTGTGCTAGGATGCAATTGCTATGACTGCCTGCACAGTTTGCATCCTTGCAATTGGAGCATATGTCTCATCATAATCTCTCCCAAACTGATGTTTGTACCCCTTAACAACTAATATTTCCTTATTCCTCTCTATTCTTCCATCAATATTTCTCTTGGTTTTATAGACCCATTTTACTCCAATGAGTGCTTTCCCTTTGGGTAAATTAGTGAGCTCCCATGTCTTTTTTCTCTCTATTACATCTATCTCCTCATCCATAGCCTCACACCATTTCTTTTCTTTCACAACATCCTCAAAATAAATTAGATCACTATAAGAAAATAATGCAAAATTCATACTTTCATCAAACTCTTCATCATACCTTGTGCTATCATAAATTTCCCTCATGCTTCTTGTCTTTTGTGGAATTAATGATGCAATCCTAGGGTTAGAATTTTAGGAGCTGCTTGACTACTAGACTGACGAAGAAGACTAAGTGCTAGAATTTTCACTCTGTTGTAAATTTTCGAAGCAACAACTCTACTAAATTTTTTTGGAGCTGTTGTTTTATGAACTATTACCTTGTTGTAGAGTAATGGAACTCCTAACTTCTGGAGCTGCTTCATCCTCAAAGGTTATTGTGATAGAAGTACCCATATTGATGTCCACTATTCCATCCCATGACACATTCTCTAAGAACTCTACATCTTTGCTTATAACTATTTTCTTATTGACTGTGTTATACAACTTGTAGGCTTTAGACTCTTCACTATAGCCCATGAAGATACACTTCTCACCCTTTTCATCCAAATTTTTCCTCTTCTCTTTTGGCATAAGTGCATATGCCACACACCTAAACACTCTCAAGTGCTTAGCCGTCCACTTGCATTTTGTCCATGCCTCTTGTGAATTTTTTTTTGAGATGATTTAGTATTGTTGTCATTGATGTCAAAACCCGGGTTCAAAAGGTTATGCTCTGGATGATATACAAAAATGATATACCCTATCATATGCTTTGATGTTGCATAGTGTGGATATTATTCTTGATCTATATATGGTGGTACTTCTTTTTGGGACTCTTGTGGAAGTCAGTTAATGCAGAATAATGAATTCTAATTTTTTGACATTGGCTACTGTGCTCAAAGCTTACTTTGAGTAACCTTGCTATTCAGACATTCATGTAGCATGTTACAAGTTTTGGTATGTCAAATTGTGTTTCTCCTGTTCATACTCAAATTTATTATAATCAAGATTTGGTCTAGTTGTGGCATTTCCATCAACTTCGAAATATATTTCATGTGATTCAAAGTTTGCTATCTTTGGATAATTATGTTATGTATGACCTATTTATGGGTCCCTTGGTAATGTGGTAAGATATTTATGTGCGACCTATCATTTGGGTCTTGTGCTAGCGTGCAAGGCCTTATTAAATATTTCTAGGTTGTTCTTCATGCTGACATGTTTTGTGGTGATCTAAATTCAAATGGTGTTTGGCCGACTTAGGAGTTTATGAAGACATGGAATGGTACAAGTAACAATTGATTTTGTTCAATAAAGAAATAAGAGTGGAGTATGGTGTGTGTGAGCAGATACAAGGGTGCAAAGGAAGAAATAATCTTAATTGCAAAGGTTATGTGAGGAAGGTGTGCAAAAGATTCTTGAATAGATTTTTTGTAGACAGATATTGTGCTCTTAATCATTACTGAATTCATGCATATGTAGATGCACCTTCTTTAGTTCACTTTTGTTAGTGAGCCTTTCTCTTTTGGTAGTGAGCCTTTCTCTTTAGGTAGTGAGCCTTTCTCTTTTGGCATTGACCCCACCAGTAGTGAGCCTTACCTACAGTGAGAAACTTGGTAGTGAGCCTTTGTAAAAATCACCTTAACTGGTGTCACCTTAACTAGCATGTTCTGTAATTGAGAATTAGCTTTCTTCGTGGTTTTTCCCTTCTTGGGTTTCCACATAAATTACGGTGTTCATTGTGCATGGTGTTTTTGTGTGCATTCATTTTCATATCTGCTTGATTATTTTTTGATTGATATATACCTGCTCTAGATTAATTAAACAAAATAATTTTTTTTATGATAAATAATTCACCCCGCCTCTTAGTTATCTGAACTATTCAAAAATTGGTATCAAAGATTCGTTCGTTACAGATAGAGCTTAACCACTTGAGGGAGATCTTGGTAGTTTGAACAAATGGTAGGATCTTATCACTTTGAGGAAGAACTAAAGATAATGTTAGATGATATGGAAAGCATGGAATCTAAAAATGAAGAATTGAAAGAAAACCTTAAGGAAGAAAATGCTTGTATCTCAAAGCTAAGGGAGAAAATCTGGAAATGTAAAGTAAGACAAAGAGAGGTCAATTAGGAATTAAAGGAGTTAAAGGAAATTATTGTGGATTTAAAACAACAACTAGATGAATGCAAGAAGACTGAAGAAAATGAGAAGTTAGATCAAGAGTTAAGAAGGCTAAAAACATAAGCAAGATTACCTAAAAGTAGCATAATTCTAGATCAACTCTTGTCCCTACAGAAATGTCATAAGGATAAGGTAGGACTTGGATTCTCTAGTGAACACTCAAATCATAACACTAAGGGTGAAGACAAAGTAATTGAAGCTCAAGCGAGATCTAGTGTAACAAACAAGGTCAAGAACTTTAGAACACCTAAAAGACCACCGATTAGGAAACCAAATGCTCAAAGGTACTTATCATTTAATGGCTATTTTTTTCTATGCAAGAACTTTGGACATAAGGATGTAGAGTGTAGAAGCAAGAAGAAAATAATCACTCAATGCCTTAACCGTCACAAGTTTGGTCACAAAGCAATTCATTGCAAAAGTCAATTATCTAATCTAGATAGAAGGAATGGAATGAATAATTTCTTTCATGGTAATTGCTATTTATGCCATGGTTATGATCATAAATCTAATTAGTGCAGATCTAGGGATCACATAGTTAAGCCAGGACAAAGATATTACAAGTGTAGTCAACCTGGACATTATGCTAACACATGCATATATGTTGCTCTAGAAAAGACAAAACAAAAAAAAGGTTATAGAATCAGGTTAATCTAAGAAGAAGACCGTCATGATTTGGAAGAAAAAGGAAATAAATGTAGAGAGCTCTTATGTGGTATTGGATCCTAGTACATGCTCTTTTGGAAACTAAACCAACCGCCTTGGCTCAAGGGGAGTATTGCTATGCATATCCTATTATCCCCCCCTCTCTAAAGTGATATTGATACATTTTTGACATGATTAAGCTTGATTTGGTTGGTGATATATGATGAAGCTTAATCTGGCATATTGAAAAGTGAAGTACATTTGATGGCATCATCGATGCAAGTTTTTGGTGGCAAGTTCATCATGAGCAATTAAGGTTAAAAGGTGGAGTTTCAAATCATTTCTTATAGTTTGCAAAGAATGAGAAGAGGTTTCGTTGAGCAATAAAAGGTTTGAAATAGCTAAACACGATGATAGAATCCATTGACAGAGAATCGAGTGGCAGTATTCTGCTAAGGCTGAAGGGAGTAGAGTTGGATGAATTTGATCACTGGAAGATGAAGGAAATGGAACTAGGGTTGAAGTCTAATGAATTGCAGAATGTATGTGCCCTAGGTATGGATTTGTGGGGAGAATTTCCCTAGTTTTTCAATAGAGAATCTATCTTGTTCTTGTTGAGTCAATTCAAGGATGGTAGCGTTATATTGGAGAAACCCTATCCAATCACTAAGGAAGCCACTGAAGCTATTACTGGATTGTGTAGCATTGGTGATATCCCTAGGAAGAAAATGGTGAAATACAGAGATGTGGAGGAACTTACTGGTATCGAATAAGACCCCTAAGCTCTACTAATAAATACAATTTCTTATTTTGTAGTAAGGTATGTTTCTTATAATATCACTTACAAAATTTATTTCAAAAATCATGAAGGTTCTACTTTGGCTTTTGTTGTATATCTTGCACATAAGATCATGAAGGAAAATAAGTAGTTTGACTTGTGTATCCTCATAATGGAAAACCTAATTGAGAATGTCAGAATGTCTTTGGTTGAGATTTATCCTTTCTAGTTTGGGACTATGCGCATATGTTTAGTATTTTACTTTATGATTTCACTACCATCAAAGGAGAATGTTAACTGGAAGTCTAGCATCCCTGTCAAAAAGAAAGTCTACATGTATCTAGAATGTATGGAAGAAAAAGAAAGTGCATGCAAAGTCTATTTCCCATCCTTGCAGATGAATCTGTTCTCCGGTGTGATAGTATCTAGTCTATTTAAGGAGGGTTCCTCCTCCGATAAGAAGGCATTAGAGTTTGTTGTTGGCAGTTCCCCTCTGGAACCTAAAAGAAGAAACATTAACACAAAGGATGCCATTGCTATCTCAAAACAAAAGGCGAAGGAAGAGTCTCAAACTAGATCTGACTCTATCAACCTAGATGAAGTTCGCTTGGTGTTGGATGAAGGTGATATGAAAAATATTGGTTAAATGTGGTATGCTTGCTCTTTAGTCAATAGGCTTAGAATTGATGATGACTTTGTTGATTATCTTCTCAAAAAGGTTTTTACTATTTCAGATGTTTTCGACTCATTACTGGATGATTTGGTAGAAGTTGTTGAAGAAAGGTTCTTGTTGGAAGGATCTAAAGGACACAAGTTCCAAGCTATGATTGAGAGAAGGTTTTTCAAATCCAAATAGAAGTTATCAAAACACATTGGAGAGACAAGAGAATGCATTAAGGATATGTATGACATCTACAGGTATTGTCTCTGGTGGCCCACTGTTGTTGATAATTTTAGAAGTAGAATTGAAGCTATTGAATCTAAATTGAATGATTTTTGGAAGTGTTTTGACTTCTTCAAAGATAAAGGTGGAAAACAAAGAATAAGATCTTGAGAGTTACAAACTGAGTAATTGTCTGTTTAGATACATACGGAAGATTTGGTTAGAACTCTCTAGTTGGTAAAAGAAATTATTGAGGTCTGGTTGGATCATCTCTATGGGATACTTTCTAATGTAGAGGATTGTGAACAACAATGACTGTTTTCAAACTGTTCATCTTCATTTATGTTGTTGAATCTACCAGATAGTATGTGTGCCAGAATGGTTTATGCAGTACTAGCTTAGATGAGGTTCTTCCAACTGTGAGAGATAGGTACAAGAAAAAATTTCATGTGAAAAGTGTTATTTTTACTTGGTCTCTAGAATTTTCTTATTTGGCCCTTTTCCTTTGATGGAAAAAAGAGGGAGAAAATGAAGAGGAAAACAAAAACAAGAAGAGGTATTGAATTAGGGGTAGTTCTTGGAGTTTTGGAGTATTGTGTTTTTGGAATTTTGTTGTTTTTCGATCAATGCCAAAGGGGGAGATTGTTGAGAAGTTGTTGAGATGATTTAGCATTGTTTTCATTGATATCAAAACCTGGATCCGAAAGGCTGTGCTCTCGATGATATACATAAATGATCTATCCTATCATATGCTTTGATGTTGCATAGTGTGGATATTATTCTTGATTCGGATATGGCAATACTTCATTCTGGGACTCTCATGGAATTCAGTCAATGCATAATAATGAAGTCTAATCTTTTGACGTTGGCTATTGTACTCAAAGCTTACTTTGGGTAACCTTATTATCCAAACATTCATTTAGCATGTTACAAGTTTTGGTATGTCAAATTGTGTTTCTCTAGTTGATAATGAAATTGATGATAATCAAGATTTGGTCTTGGTTGTGGCATTTCCATCGGCTCCATAATGTATTTCATGCAATTCAAATTTTTCTATCTTTTGATAATTATGTTATGTATGACCTATTTATGGGTCCCTTAGTAACATGGTAAGAAGACATTTATGTGCAACCTATCATTTGGGTTCGGTGCTAGAATGCAAGGCCTTATTGAATATTTCAAGGTTGTTCTTCGTGTTGAATTATTTTGTGGTGATCTAAATTCAAATGGTGTTTTGTCAACTTAGGAGTTTATGAAGACATGGAATGGTATAAGTAAAGGTTAATTTTTTTTTAGTAAAGAAATAAGAGTGGATTATGGTGTGTATGATCATATACAAGGGTGCAAAGGAATAAGTAATTTGATTTGCAGAGGTTGTGTGAGGAAGGTGTGCAGAAGATTCTTAACTAGATTTGTTGCAGACAAATATTGTGCTCTTAACCAGAATTAAATTCATGAATATGTAGATGTAACTTCTTCAGTTCACTTTTGTCAGTGAGCTTTTCTCTTTTGGCAATGAGCCTTTCTCTTTTGGTAGTGATCCTTTTTATCTTTGGCTATAATAGCTAGGTAGTGAGCCCATTGGTAGTGAGCCTTACATGTAATGAGCAACTTGGAAATGAGCCTTTGTAAAAAACACCTTAACTGGTGTTCTATAATTGAGAATTAACATTCTTTGTGGGTTTTTCCTTCTTGGGTTTCCACAAAAATTATGGTGTTCATTTTGCATGGTGTGGTTGTGTGCATTCATGTTCATATCTTATTGATTAGTTTCCGATTGATATATGTCTACTTTGGATTAATTAAATAAAATATTATTTATTTATGATAACTGATTCACCCCCCTCTTATTTATCCAGACTATTCAACAATCTTGTCACAAATAGCCTTTGTAGGACTTCTATTTATCAAATATATTGTTGTTTCTATAGCTTCATCCCAATATTCATTTGGAAGTCTCTTAGCTTTAAGCATACTTCTTGCCATATTCACAATGGTTTTTTTTCTCCTCTTAGCCACTCCATTTTTTTGTAGAGTATAGGCTACTATTAGCTCCTTATTAACTCATTGTTCCTTATAAAAATTCACAAACTGATTGGAGGTATACTCTCCCCTCTATCTAACATTAGGACCTTGATGGAATATCCTCTCTCCTTTTTAGCATGGACCTAAAACACTTTAAACTTGTCAAATGCTTCAGATTTATGTTGTAAGAAATAAACCCATATTTTACGGTTATTGTCATCTATGAAGGTCATAAAATATTGGCTCTTACCAATAGAAATTGTTTGCATAGGGCCACACAAATCAATGTGCACCAACTCCAATGGTGATTTTTCCCTTCTAGAATTTCATAATTGAAAAGGATGCCTATGTTTCTTGCCTAAAATACAGGCTTCACATCTACCACTAGACTCTACAATGATTGGAAAACCTTTAACCATACCGTTCTTTGACAAAAGATTCAAACCAACATAGCCTAAGTGTCCATGCTTGAGATGCCAAAGCTTGGAAAGGTCTTGAATGATTGTCTTGAAGGTTTCTTGTTTTTGTGTTGTTGTACATTTTTAATGCCTAGGAGGTGCAACTACAGACTAAGTTAAGAAACACGTCTCTAACTTCAATAGGAAATTTTTTATTTTTTGTCATTGGTACTGCTGCAATTATTTTCTTGCTTCCATCCTTCTCATAAATGATGCATTCACCCTTTTCCATCAACACTTTGTAGCCTTTTTGGGTCAGTTGTCCAATACTCATGAGACTATGCTTTATACCAAGGGGAAAATATACATTATCAATCTCCTTTTTCTCGCCTTTCTTGGATAGAAACATAATAGACCCCTTTCCCACAACTAGAACTATTTCATTGTTCCTCATTTTTATCAATGAAAGAAAATAAAATCTCATTACCACTCATGTGGTTACTACATCCACTATCTGAAAACCATACCTCATCACTGCCTTGCTCAAAAAAATTTCACATGATGAAGCCCTTTGATTCATTACCCTCAACCACATTTTCATCAGCCACATTTGCACTTTGCTTGGATTGATCACATTGCTTTTTTCAACACTCACTTGCATAATGACCAAATTTATGGAAATAATAGCATTCAAAGTTTCTCTTGTCAAACCTCTGACTCGAATTGTTGTTCTTCTTGGCTTGTCCAAAGTTAGACTGAGAACTACTTGATTCCTCTTGGTTGTGTTCTCTTCTTGAGCTATCTTCTCCAACACCTCCACGTCTAGATCTACCTCTACCTCTGCCTCTTGATCTTTGTCTAGAGTTTTTTCTACCTCTCTTCCTACCTCTTGCATTGGCTTAAGCTTTGAATGCTTGCTCATGGGAAGAATTTGTAGACCTATTCAAGTGTTGCTCATGGCTTTGCAGAGAACCCATTAGCTCATCAACAATCAATGTTGAGAGGTCATTTTCCTCTTCAATGGTAATCAGTACTACATCAAACTTTATGGGTAAAAATTTGAGGACTTTCTCCACAATCTTTTGCTCTTCCATGGTTTCTCCATTCATCCTCAACTGATTTATCAAACTAGAAATTCTTGTGTGAAATTATGAGATAGACTCATTGTCCTTCATTTGGAGAGTCTCAAATCTCTTTGAAGCATTTGTAGCTTCACCAATCTGACTTTATTAGTCCCTTTCTAACTAGTTTGGAGGATTTCCAAAGCTTCTTTTGCATAACTAGCTACTCCTATTCAGGGAAAAATAGCCTCTTTCTAGGCTACCTCAATCAAACTAAGGGCTTAAGCATCATTTTTTCTTGTCTCCTTCAATTTATTCTTTTGAGAATTCGTCAATGTTGCAAATGCATTTGAGTCAGTCACATCTATGAACCCATTTTCTACTAGCTCCCACAAATCATTTGCAACTAAAATAGTTTTCATTTTATTTTCCTAGGTGTCATAGGTTTTACCAAAAAAACATAGGTGGTTGCTGCCAAATCCTATTATCTCCTCCAACCATTTTTTCTAAATGGCGGAAAACTAGAAATACCTAGAAACTAGGGTCCTATCACTGCACACCTAGAAAACTCTAGGGCTCTAATAGACACAACTTTGATGCCAAACTGATGGGAAAAAATCCCAACTAAAGTGGGAAAAGATGAAAACATAGAAAAAGGAGACAACAAGGAGGAAAAATAAATTTTCTATTTCATTCAAATACACAAAAAATATTACATTAAAAAATGTTTACATACAAAAACCAGAGTTATAGCTCTGTATTTCCTTCATACAACAAACTACCCAGATTCCGGCACAACAAAACTTTATGTGTGCTACTCTATGTTGCTACTACAAATATTTTGAAGCACTGGAGCTCTACACTCTATGCAATATCTCTTGCTATTGCAGATTCTTCTTCTCTTTCGTCTATTATGTTCTCCTAAACATTCCCTCCTTGTTCTTCTTCTCTTTTTATCTGTTGACTTCTTCTTTTCTTCCTTTTTGTCTTCTTACCTTTTCCAAAACAAAACTACCACTCAAATTCAAATTCAACCACTAGAATTAATTAGCTACTAGAAATATTAACTAGGACAAAAAAAATTAGACACAGAAAATGGGGGGAACAATCCAAAACAAATCTCTTCTGAAGCTGCATTAAATGGATTTGGTTGATGTTGCTCAAGATTATTAATTCCAAAAAAATATAGATTCAAATATAAGCTCATATAAAATGCTTGATGGATCATAGAAAACCAAGAGACTAATGGAGAACACTTGAGATACTATTTAGAAATGAAATGAAATTGAAAAAGTCTCAGAAGAATGTTTACTAAGAATGCAATGCTTTATCAATGATTAAACAAACTTATAACCTCCCTCAAGTGCCATTATTTCCCTAATGTCATTTTCAAGGAACACCTTCTTATATTGATCTACTCACAAACCATTATCATTCCTTGCTCTCCAAAAAATTACACCCACCACAGATTAATGCATCTTTTACACAAAGTTCTCTAATCACGCCTAGCACAGGTTCACACCTCTTCTCCATGCCTATGTGCCTTTCTCCATTTCTCTATCCATCATGCATTGGAACAAAACCATTGTTGTGAATGGTGGCTTCTCCAAGTAGTTGCGGTCTAACAAGCTTCCATGCCTTCATGCTAGTTATTTCTTATGCTAGTTTTAGCACATAGCATTAACAAGAAGATTCAATTATCCCTTTGCAATGGCTTCGATACCGTATGAAGGTGAATGTGATTGAATGATTTATTTGATAAACCTGAGATACATTTATACAAGAAACACAATAAAGGAACTTGAGTAGTTGATGAAATGGTTTAACTAAAACAAAAACCAACCACTAATAATGTAATAGAGTTATTCTAACAATGAGGTGGACAATTGCACACCTTACATTTTATTAAAAAAAATTATGCAAAAAAAAGAATAAGAAGATAGAGAGATGAATCTAATAATTTGGAATAAATAAAGTCATGAGAAGAAGTACTTGTATAGTGCAAAGGATAGCAATCAAAATTAATGCAATAAAAAGGTTAAAAGGCACACCTAATTAAGCTTATCTCTAGAAAGGAAAAGTCTATGCAAGAGAATATATCATGGAATATTCTACAATAATCATTTTTTAAAGTGAATCTAGACTAATTAAGTGCAATCAATTAGAGACATTCAATCTAAATTAACTAACTAGAGAGAGGGGAATGATCTTATGATAACATGTGCAAGTTATTCTATGAAATATAAATACAAAAATAGTTCATACTTATCTTCGTAACAAAAAATGAGTGTTTGTATTAGATGTATTAGATTCTTTCTTTATTCGAAGACAAGTTTCTACACTTGGAACAATGTCACAATTGGTGATCTATATACTCTAACTTAGAAGTTGTATCAACAATCAATAATGTTTTTTCTACAACCTTACCTAAAGGATATATGTTTTATTTATTCTTTCTATATATTTTTTGTGTAGATAATATTTATAAATATCCATAAAAAATGTAAAAGAACCAAAACACTAAGCCAGTGCCCAAGTACGTAGGTTTTTTAATCTCATTATTGTGACAAAATAAAATGTGTTGCCTTTAATTGCTCTAATATGCTATCTTAAAATTTTGAAGACTCCAAATTATATGTTTCATCTACACATTGAAGGCTTGAGCTTCCTTAATTCAACCTATGAGAAAGTAAAAAATCCTTCTTTTCATATAAACCCACTAATAGTAACTTTCAATCCAAAATTTACTTACACCCGATGAATATTTTTTGTCAAATAGCCCAATTTATATCCTTTCCCCTTATCAAACCCTTAGAAATTTATTTATTAGATCCTCGAGCCCAAAATCCTATCATTTCCATCGATAAAGTGAAGACATTCTTAGGCTTTTTGTTCTTCAAGAGAGCTAAGTAGTAGAGCATAAGTCTCAATAGATTAATCCACTTCTCTACCAATCTATTTTGATCTAATCCACCAATCAATGCATTCCAATGTTTAATTCTTTCATGACATTAAATAGTAAAATTTACCTCTAATTAAATTTAATTTATTAGAATAATAAGAATAGTTCCAACAATAAAATTTTAATAAATGTACAAAAAATCATTTCAATTTTACTATATTTTTTCCACTTAAAACACAAACTAAACAATGATCAAATTATATTATAGAAAATCAATTATGATATAACCCTACAAAGAGTTGTTTTTCCATTGTGTCAATCACCAAAGATTTCAAACACTTGAAATAACAAGAGTTGTGTTGCAACTAGAATCCCTGCTGAAAGAAATATTGCATTTCAATGTTGCATTGAAACAAAAGGAACATGAATACTATTCATTTTGTGCATTAATCTAACCAAAACAAAAACACAAATGCTAGTTTAGAAAAAAAACTATAGAGATCAATTAAGAGTACCTCGAATAGAAAAAGGTTTTGATATTATGAACTCAAACATATCAGCACCATCAAACTTGTCATCTGACATAAGTGCAGCTACTAGTGATTTCCCCCCCAAATTAGTTTTCTCATTTGTGAAATCGCAAAAGTGAAGGTCAATGGGTTTGTCATAGACACCATTTGCTTGACCAATAGTATTTCCTGTTAATGACAAGGGGCTCAAGCATGGCCAGTGGTCACCCATGTCACTAGACCTAGCCTCAACTCCTTGAACATCTAAATACTAAAATGAATTGCTAGAATCATTACCAGTTTGGTATTATGCATACTAGCACCGTTCACAGAGACAAAGACTAAAATTGGAAACCTTGTCTCCATTATGTATAGAATTATCAATTGGAAAGAGCATTCAAGTACCTTTGAGACTCTTCTTTCTATCGTTGTCTACAAACACTGAATCGCTCACTACCTGTTTGCTTCTAAATTTAATACTTGACCATCTACACATCACAATGAAATCTAGTCACAAAATGAATGGAAATTGAAATGGAAGCCTCTAAGCGTGTATGAATTCTACACTAATCGGATTTGGATTAAAACACTGTGATTTTTCCCTAAGTGTTGATAATTTAACATAATTATTTCAAATATTAGTGGTCTATGTGAAGACAATTATGTAAACTACCAATACAATTTTTTCCATTGGTGAAAACAAGTACATGACAAAATAATTAATATTTGTTTATGGAACAAACTGAAGGGAGAAATTTTCCCAATTCAAACCTATGTGTAGAAATATCAGAATGCACAAAACAACATAGAGTTGCTACTCTATTTCCCAATCAACTCGGAATACCCAAACAAAATTCAAAAGCATAAAAAATGCAAGGAGACATGCAAATTTATTTACTATTAAATAAGCTGGAAATGACATTATAGAAGCATAAACTTAAAAACTCAAAAAATAAATCTAAACTATAGATTACAAACTACTAGGAGCAATTTGGAGCTACTCATACAAATTGACAACTCTCAAGAGCTTTTGAGAGCTCACTGTCCTTCTACACAGAACTATCAGGAGCTACACACAACTCTATATAGAGAAATCATTGCTCAGACACATACAAACAAAATGCAACTGTTGTTGTTTATAAGCTTCTCTAAATCACACAAAGAAATTAAAAAAAAAATTGTCTTCTCAAACTGCTACTACAAAACTTCTTCCTTCCAACAAACATAACTAACTAACTTCAATTTTTTTTGTCTATTCAAAAACATTCCCTCTCAAATTCAAATTGAACTACCACATTTAATTCTTCTACAGATTGAGCTACATGTCAGGAGAAATTTGGGAAAGAAATCCCCAAAACAAACTTCCTATTGCACTAGTAGAAAATGCTCCTAATAGGCAAGTGGCGCTGGGAAGAGGCTCAAGAGAAATTAATATTTCCAACACTCCCTTGTTGTCCTAAGCTAACGAAACAAGATTAATACTAATCCAAATTAACAATGCCCAAACTATTCCTTAGGCTCTCGAAATTGTCCCTGCTTAATACCTTGGTGAATATGTCTACTAGCTGCTACTCAAACCTACAAAATTCCATTTTGATTTCACCATTTTCAACTAACTCTTTGATAGAATGATACTTGATTTCAATGTGCTTGCTTCTTCCATGAAACACAAGATTTTTCGTCAAAGATATTGATGAAACATTGTCACAAAAGATTGTTGTTCCATCCTCTCGTTCTTCTCTCAAATCTGGCAAGATTCTTCTCAGCCAAATAGCTTGACATGTTGTTGCATTTTCTGCTATGTACTCAGCCTTGGATGTTGATAGGGAAACTATGGGTTTCTTCTTGGAAGCCCATGAGATAGCTCCTGATCCCAAATGAAACACATAGCCTGATGTGCTCTTCCTATCACCCAAACTTCTTGTCCAATCACTATTTGTGTATCCAACTAACCCAAACTCATTTGTTGCACCATACAAACTACCATATCCTTTGGTCTCATTCACATACCTTAGGATTATTTTACCCACTTGCCAATGGGTGTTCCTTGGAGTCTCCATAAATCTGGAAATAAGACTCACTCCATGTATTGTATCAGGCCTAGTTGCAGTCAAATACATCAAAATTCCAACCAGACTTTTAAACATGGTTGGATCCACATTACTATTGCAATCTTCCTTGCTCAACTTTATACTTACGTTTGTTGGAGTTGAGGCAGGCTTTCTTTCAAGCATCCTAAATCTCTTCAAGATTTCATTTGCATATTTTCCTTGAGAGATAAATATACCATCATGCATTTGTTTTACTTCTATGCCTAGAAAATATTTCAAGAGACCTAAATTTGTCATTTCAAACTCTCTTTTCATGGCCTCTTTAAAATCAATAATGAGGAAATCACCATCACTTTTGATAAATCCATTTCTTATCAAATATGAGTCAATCCTATTGTACCATGCCCATGGAGCTTGCTTCAACCCATAGAGGGTATTTTTCAGCCTATACACCTTGTGTTCTTGACCCGGAACTTCATATCCAAGTAGCGCCCTGCTCCACATAAACCTTCTCTTTCAACACTTCATTTAGGAAGGTCGACTTCACATCCATTTGAAACACCTTCTATTTGTGTTGCGCTGCAATTGCTATGACTTCCCACATGGTTTCTATCCTTGCAACAAGGGTGTATGTCTCATCGTAGTCTCTTCCAAACTAATGTTTGTACCTCTTAATCACCAATCATGCCTTGTGTCGCTCTATTCTTCCTTCGACATTGCATTTGGTCTTGTAGACCCATTTCACTCCAATTACTTGCTTGTTGGGAGGAAAATCAGTTAACTCCCATGTGATGTTCCTCTCTATTGCATCTATCTCCTCATCCATGGCCTCACACCATTTCTCCTCTTTCACAACATCCTCAAAATAAACTAGATCACCATGAGAAAATAATACAAAATTCACACTCTCATCAATTTATTCATCATACCTTTCACTTTGGTAGATCTCCCTTAGAATCTTGGTCTTCTTTGTCATTAGGGAGGTGAGAGTGGGGTCTGAACTTTCACTACTACTACTGCTCTATTGAACAAACCCTATCGAGAGCTATTGAGAGCCAATCCTCTGGCTGTATATAGTTGCTTTCCTTTCTATCTTCTCATGTCAGGAGCTGTCAGGAGCTATCAGGAGCTCTCTGCGACCGATTCTCTGGCTGTCTGTGACTATCTTCCTGACTATCTACTTGCATTAGGAGCTGTTAGGATTTGTCGAGAGCTCTCTCTAAATAAATTCTCAGACAATCTATTTAACTGCTTGTTTGAGTTAGGAGTTATCGGGAGTCCACTGTCTCTGCTACTATAGGATCTTGTTGATCTTCATGCTCATCTTCTTCATCATCAACTGGCATTCCAACTGAGTTACCCAAAGAGGTGTCCACTAAGCCATCCCAAGACTCATTTTCAATGAACTCCACATCCCTACTAATCAATATCTTCTTAGTGACTAGGTTATACAGCCTGTAGGCTTTGAAATCCTCATTGTAGCTCATGAAAATACACTTATCACCCTTTAAATCCAATTTATTTCTCTTTTCTTTGGGAACATGAGCATGTTCCACACACTCGAACACTCTTAAGTACTCAATCGTCCACTTGCATTTTGTCCATGCTTCTTGTGGAATTTTGTCACAGACCATCTTTGTTGGACTTCTATTTATCAGATATGCAATTGTTGCTATAGCCTATCCCCAATATTCATTTTGGAGTTCCTTTTCTTTTAGCATGCTCGTTGCCATCTCCACGATGGTCCCATTCTTTCTCTTAGCCACTCAATTTTGTTGCAAAGTATAACTAGCTGTTAGCTCCTTCTTGATGCCATTTTGCTTGAAAAAATTCACAAACTAATTGCTGGTACACTCTCCTCCTCGATCTGACCTTAGGACCTTGATCATGTGTTCACTCTCCTTTTAAGCTTGGGCCTTAAACAACAAAAACTTATTAAATGCTTTAGACTTATGTTGCAAAAGAAAGACCTGTGTCTTACAACTGTAATCATCAATGAAGGTCATAAAATATTAGTTTTTACCAATAGATATGGTTTGCATAGGGCCTAACAAATCCATGTGCACGAGCTCCAATGGTGCTCTTTCCCTTGTAGAGTTTCCTGATTGAAAGGGTTGCCTATGTTGCTTGCCCAAAATGCAAGCCTCACACTTAACATTAGGCTCCACTATTCTTCGAAAACTATCAACCATTTTGTTCTTGGACAAAAGACTTAAACCAGCATAGCCTAAGTGTCTATACCTGAGATGCCATAGCTTGAAGGGGTCTTGAATGGTGCTCTTGTGGGCTACTTGTTGTACTACTATACATTTTTCATTCATGAGAGGTGCAACTTCAGACTAAGATGAGAAACACGTCTCAATATTCAAAGGAAACATTTGGTTCTTTTTCATTTCAACTATTGCAAACACTTTCATCTTCTCATTCTTGTCATAAATAATGCATTCACCCTTCTCTGTCAACACTTTATATCCATTTTGGATCAACTGTTCAACACTCATGAGGTTATGCTTTAACCCAGGAGCAAGAAATACATTATGAATCTCCTTCTTTTCACCTTGCTTGGTGTGGATCATGATAGATCCTTTTCCCACAACTGGAACTAATCAATTGTTCCCCATTCTTATCTCTAACTTTACATTCTTATCAATGAAAGAAAACAAACTTTCATTACCACTCATGTGGTCGCTACAACCATTGTCCAAATACTAGACTTTGGGGCTACCTTCTTCACCAATGTTACACATGATGAAGGCTATGGACTGATTGCCTTCAACCATATTCGTATTAGCCACATTTTTATTTCGGTTTGACTGATTGTTGTGTTTTTTCCAGCACTTTCTTGCATAATGACTAAATTTATGATAGTAGTAGCATTCAACATTTCTTTTGTCATTCTTCTAATTCAAAATATTGTTCTTCTTGCCTTGTTGGGAGTTGGTCTAAGAGTTGCTTGCTCCCTCTTGGCTACTTGCTCATCCTGAGATTTCTTCTCCAACATTTCCTTGTTTGGAGTTGCTACGACCTCTACCTCTTGAGCTCCTTCCACCATTGTTTCTTCTCCCCCTTCCTCTTGCATTTGACTAAGCTTTAAAAACTTGCTCTTGGGAAGAAGTAGCAGACCTATTTAGGTGTTGCTCATTAGTTTTCAAAGAACCCATCAGTTCATCAATGGACAATGTTGAGAGGTCTTTTGTCTCTTCAATGACAATCACAATTGCATCAAACTTGGTGGGTAAACTTCTAAGTATTTTCTCCACAATCCTCTGGTTGTCCATGACTTTTCCATTCACCCTTAGCTGGTTTATCAAACTAGAGACTCTTGTGTGGAAGTCTAAAATGAACTTGTTGTCCCTCATCAAAAGAGTCTCGAAATCTCTTTGAAGCATTTGGAGTTTCACCAATTTGACCTTATCAATCCCTTTGTAGCTGGTTTGGAGGATTTCCCAAGATTCCTTTGTATAATTAGCTGCTGCTATTTTGGGAAAAATGGCCTCTGTCAAGGCTACTTCTATTAAACTCAATGCCTTAGCATCCTTCCTCCTTGTTTCCTTCCGCTGATTCTTTTGGTTGTTTGTGAGAGCTACAAACTGTGTTGGGTCAGTAACATCCACGAACCCATTTGTCAAAAACTCCCACAAATCATTGGAAACCATAATAGTCTTCATGTTGTTTGCCCAAACATCATAGTTCTATCCATTAAAGGATGGTGGCTACTGCCAACTCTTCCCCTCATCTCCAGCCATGTCTCTTGCACAAAAAAAGATTAATACCTAGAAAAAAGAAATGCCCAACTCATGAAGAAATGGGGCCTATGGCTCTGATACCATGTAGAAATGTTGGAATGCACAAAAAAACACAGAGTTGCTACTCTGTTTCCCAGTCAATTGGGAATACCCAAACAAAATGCGGAAGCACAAACAATGCAAGGATACATGCAAATTTCTTTTCTATTCAATAAGTTGGAAATGACATTACAAAAGGGTAAAATTAAAAACTCAGAAAATAAATCTAAACTATAGATTACAAACTACTATGAGCAATCTGGAACTGCTCATACAAACTGACAACTTTCAGGAGCTTTTGAGAGCTCACTGTCCTTCTACACATAACTATCAGGAGCTGCACATAGCTCTATCTAGAGCAATCACTGCTCAGACACATACAAACAAAATACAGATACTGTTGTTCAGAAGCTTCTCTGAATCACAAAGAGAACTCAGAAAACATTCCTCTTCTCAGACTGCTGCTGCAAAACTTCTTCCTTCTAACTAATAGAACTAACTTACTTCAATTCTTTTTGTCTATTAAAAAACATTCCCTCTCAAATTCAAAATGACCTACTACATTTAATTCTTCTGTAGACTGAATTGCACATCAAAAGCAAGTTGGGAAAGCAATCCCCGAAACAAACTTCCAGCTGCACTGGCAACAAATGCTCTTGACAAGTAGGTGGCAACGGGAAGAGGCTAAGGAGCTATTAATATTTCCAACACTATGTTCATTCATGAACAAGGTTGTTCAATCTTCATGCAAAAGCATGTTTTACAAATAAAAATTTAACATAAATCCTGCTAGTAACATTAATTGCAAGTTCAATCATGGCTTGGAAACTTTGCATAAGAAAATGGAATAACAGTTTGATTTACCGTTACAAACAAGTTGCTGTTGGACTGCACTTGAAACTATCCAAAGTATAATTTTTAAGCTAAGAATTATAAGATAGCAATTTCAGAGTACTAGTAAAGATTAATGAACACATAACAAAAATGAGAATGATGGGTACCAAAAAAAAGGAAATTGATAAAATAGAGGAGATGCAACTGCAAGAAAACCGTTGTAGCATAGAACACACCCATTTGGAAGCAAGGACAGAACAACTCGAAGTTTTGTAAATAAACAAAAGAATTTGTAATTAGCAGTTAAACATGAAAATCCAATTGCCTTAAAGTTGAATTTTAGGTTGACGACAAGTTGCTTTGAATTGGAGCAAGATAAAGAAACAAGTAGAGACAACAGTTGAAGCAAAGCATGTATCTAAAAACTATTCAAATTTTATATCTGTTTGAAATTTGTTGGTTATCCATTTTGGATTCTGAACTACAGAAGAGCATTACCAATAGAGAAATATACATCCTTTGCAGTTCATGATTTTAGAATTACATCCCCATGATACATGTCCACACAATTTCAAAACGTGTGCCTGAATGAATTTCATAGATCAAAAGCAACCAATAAGCCAAATGAAACTTATACTCGTTATAGCAGGATCCCATTAAGAAGGATACTGCTTGTATTTATATTGCACAGGTTATGCCATGATTCAAGTTTTCTGCTGACTTGAAATGACGTGCTTCACTACATACTAGATGTCCATGATAGGAAGCATTGAACATGTAGCAAATAGACCGGTCAAATATCTAGTAGCTACACAGAAAAATTAAGGCAAAAAACCGTGAAGCTGTCTAATAGTACTGCATCTTGGAAAAATGGGTGAGATGATAGACAAGTGCAAGGTTACTGCATAAATACTCAGACTGTAGTGCAATCATGATCTATAAATATAGTTCCACATTTAGATTCACAATAAGAGTGGTGAGTAAGGCTGTCAATTGACATAGTCAATCCATAGTGCGTTGAAATAATTCCAAGAGGCTCCGAAAAACAGATTTTAATTGGCTTTGAAATATAGCAGTTCCATATCAAACTTCCTATTTTGTGTTTATAGTGGTCTGGGCCTTATACTATACAGCTTTATTCAGATATGTTGAGAATCCATTATTGATTGCAGAAAGGCCTGCAAAAGCGTCAGTACAGCACCATAATTTATTGGCACAACATCTCCCATTAGCAATATACAAAGATGCAATATTCAATTGGGTAAACAGGCCATGTGTTCCATTTATTTAGCATCCATTAATATGAATAGATGTCTACCAAATGGTTTAGACAAGTGCTGTACAAGACATTCAAATCATCCAGAATATAAAAAGGAAAATGAGTATTAGGGACATGCCACTCTCACAGGTGATCTGCAGCCAGTTGTGCCAGAAGTGAATAAAAATTTCAAAATCATAGAACTTACGATGCAAAGCAGCAGCGAAGGAGACTATTTTAAGCAATTGTAATTGGCAGGCGTAAGGATAAATTCCACAATCTTTGCCAGTAGCCTTCCAGCTTATGTCAAAATGGGAGTTTTTAAATAGGGTATGGACATGTATCAAAGCATGATACAAACATCTTGCATGTAAATAAAAAACTAAACGTAACAGAAAGATGCCAATGCATCGTGAGCTAAAACAAAACTAGAACAAGACTGCTAACGGAAGCTATCGCTTGAAGATAAGCAAATGGTGGAACTGGAACTAAGCGTTGATCATTCGCGGAGGAACTATGGCGTTGGAATTGGAGATGGAGTACCGTCGTTGTGAATGCATGACTGCATGTCTTAAGTATGGACATGTATCAAAGCATGATGGAAGGGTATTTGTGTCGGAGGTTGTTGTAATGCCCTGGTAGATATGTATGCAAAGTGGTAAGGATTGATTTATATCTGAAGTATGCAATTGAGTTTTCCATAAAAAAGGGCACCTTAGGTGGATGTATTGACTGTCACATTTGAAATGATGCAATGCTATCTGACATGCTGAACACTAGTATATTAATGGTTACTTTTTGCTGCACAATGATATATTGATCAAATTTATTTTTATTTTTGCTGCACTTAATCTAAACTGTTAATTTTCAAGAAAATTTAAATCGATATTTAAACTGCTGGCCATGAATATCAAGCATCATAAAATTGGGGAAAGCATTGAACTTGTAATCTATTGAATGCCTCAAGGAAATGCATTCTCTTGGACTGCAATGATTGCAGAAAACAAAACTATAGCTTAGGGAACAAAACCATGGCATACCTGTTGCTTACAAGAGATGCAGCCATAAATCTGTGATAAAGACGTTCCCTTGGCTGCATAATTTCTCCATGACGGCTGTTATTTTCAACAGCTTGCTCATAAAACTATTGAAAGGAGTTGTCAATTTAATTTCTAGCTCAAAAAAAATTCAGCATATTTATTAAAAACTACTTCAAATAACTACATAGAAAACAACAAAAAACAAGAGAGCAAATTTCCAAACAACAGTTTCGAATGACACCGCTACAATCTCCGCAGAAAGGCGTGTTAAATTTCCCCTACACCCATTTCACGAAATTGAATGTAAACAAAAAGGTCTTAAACCCTCAAACCTTATAAATTGCCGGTTTCTAGTTTTTAGGGTTTTGGTAAACGCAAGCGAAATGCAGTGAAAAGTTATGGAAAAAAGGAACATTTCGTTCATATCCTGCAATCTTGGCATATCATGAGACCACGTCAAACAGTGAAAGGAATACCAATGCTGGAAACAGGAATGCCAAAGGAGCAAGGGACAGTGAGCCCACCAAAGTTACATAGTGACCTAAATGTAAAGAAGAGTGCACAAAGTATGAATCGAGTTATTAGGTTGTGTGTGGAACTTTCATGCTCAACCAGCCTACAAAATCTTGTGTCAAGAGCCTCATGCACTGGAACACAGAATATCTGTAACCGTATCAAGCCAACATGCTCATCGATTTCTTGCTTTGTACTTGTAATGACAAGCTCTGCAGCATCCAAGGATAATTCTTCTGCTTCAATTCGGTGCATTATTGTATAAGTTGTATTAATGTCCTCTCTTGATTGTCTTCCTTGTTTCAAAAGTTGCTCTAGTTTATTTTGCCCATGGGAATGACCTATAAGACACATCAGAACATTCAGAGCTCCTGACAAGAGTGTTGCACTATCCCTTGCATCTGCATAGTGGCCACGAGTAACATAACGCCAAATTGATTCCCCTCCACCAATTTGCTCTCCAAGTACCCTAGACATGTTTAAAATATGAGCTAATGCTCCATCAACAAATTCTTGAATGTGAGGCCATAGTAACTCCTTGCGAATATATTTATCAGTGTGTTAAGGGTTGGGAGGATTTACATGCCCACCAGCTCTGAAATGACAAACCAGAGCATGACTATGCACCAGCTTTGAAATGACGCTTAGGCATGTATGCAAAATATGGTAGCCAAAACATATGATCTGTTTTCAAGAATGCAACCTGCCCACCAGAACCCTCGCAGGGAAGACACGTCCACAGCCTGAAAACATTAGAAACTCATGAAAAAATTTCCTACCTTCATTTTTTTGATTGGTGGCGAGAACAATTTATAAATGGAAAAACAAAAAACTATTGACAAAAATATGAATGGCCAATCAGAAATTGAAAAAATCAGCCGAAATTCCACTTTAATAATGAAATCCCTGCAAGTGGAGACCATAGGATAAACAGTTTTTCTCCTCTCCTGACGCCGTTTCCCAGAAATGAACTATTTGCTAATAGTGGAGCGAAAACATAAGTATCCGATAGGCAGGGACTAAAAATGATCTCATATCCCTTGTTTCATAAGGTTGTCTCCAAATCAAACTATACATAAAAATCATGCAGATAGAATGTAATCCTTTTACTCCTGTCTATAAGATTAAAGTAGTCTCAAAGCTCTAATGACATAACTTACATGGTATTTTTGAAGGCCAGAGGCAGAGGAAAAAAAAAAAATTCACACACAGTAAAAATTAAAATATAAAATATTATTTTCTAACACACAGAGCTGCTGCTCGTAATTTTTTGTTTGCTCACATTCATATTCCTCTTCTCATTCTCCTTCAACTATTTTTAAAATAAATTACAATTACAAAATATATGCTAAGGTAAAAAGTCACGTGAAGAATTTTCACGGATGAGAGGAAACGAATACAATTTTTCAAAATCACCTAACTAATTTTTCCCCCGTCAAAATGCATTTAATACAATGTCCTTTTCATAATATTCAAACTTAAATATTAATCCTTTGGCAGTGGTGGCTTTCTCCATAGTTCCCCACGGTATCGCGATGGTTAAAATCTTGATTGCGATAATGCGGGCAGCGGTTAGTTGACGGCCCGGTAAACTGCGGTAAACACCTGGCGATTAGAATAAAGCAAAACTTCTACGGAGTCTCCCGTGATATCGCGATGAATATTTTATTGATTGCGATATAGCGGGCATTGGCTGGAGGTACGGCAGGCGGTTGATATAAAACAAAAACATTACCGAAGACTCCCGCGGTATCGCAATGACTAATTTATTGATTGTGATATAGCGGGCAGTGGTTGGCGGGGACGGCGACAGTTAGGGTTAATATTCCAACACTCCCCCTTAAGCATAACTGCGCTGTCCACCATGCCCAATCTGTTCCTTTGAAAAATAAAATTATCTCTTCCCAGCGGCTTTGTAAAAATATCTGCACTTTGTTCTTCTGATCTGCAAAATTCTAAAAATATATCACCATTGTTAATTAATTCTCTGATAAAATGATACCTAGTATCAATATGCTTGCTTCTTTTATGAAAGACTGGATTCTTCGAAAGAGCAATGGCTGAATTGTTATCACAGTAAATTTTTGTTGCCTCCATTTGTTCATTTTGCAATTCTTTCAAAATTCTTCTCATCCAATTGCTCATGCTGCACTTGTGGCTGCCACATACTCTGCTTCGGCTGATGAAAGACAAACTATTGGCTGCTTCTTTGAAGACCATGAGACAACTCCAGTCCCAAAATTAAATACATAACCAGACGTGCTTTTTCTGTCATCAATGCTACCAGCACAGTCACTGTCTGTGTATCCTATGAGTTTGAACTCATCTGAACTTGAATACTTGATGCCAAAATTTCTTGTTCCACTTACATACCTTAAAATTCTCTTCCCTGCTTTCCAGTGGGTGTCTTTTGGTGTTTCTATAAACCTTGAAATCAAACTTACTCCATACATTATGTCTGGCCTTGTGGCTGTGAGATACATGAGACTTCCAACAAGCCTCTTAAACAAAGTTGGATCAACATTAGACCCTCTATCATCCTTGCTTAGTTTCAGACCTGTCACTGTAGGTGTTGGTGCTGGTTTGCACTTCATCATATTAAACCTCTTCAAAATGTCATTTGCATATTTTGACTGTGAAATAAAAATACCATTTTCATTTTGATTCACTTCAATGCCTAAAAAATACTTCATCAGACCTAAGTCTGTCATTTCAAATTCTTTCTTCATGTCTGCCTTGAACAGATCAATTGACAAATTGCCAGTGAAAATTAAATCATCCACATATAAGCATACTATTAGTATTTCACCTTCTTCATTCATTTTTGTATACAGTGTGGGCTCACTGCTACATCTATTAAATCCATTCCAAAAGATAACTGTCTATTCTGCTGTACCAAGCTCTTGGGGCTTGCTTCAATCCATACGTGCCTTTTTCAATTTGTAAACTTTGTCTTCTTGACCCAAATTTCATACCCGGTGGTGATCCACATAAACTTCTTCTTCTAAATAACCATTTAAAAAAGCTGACTTTACATCCATTTAAAATACAGACCACTTATTACGAGCTGCTAATGCTAAAATCATCCTTATAGTATCCAATCGTTACTAGGTGCAAATGTTTCATTGTAGTCAATTCCAGGCTGTTGTGAATAGCCCTTTACAACCAATCTTGCTTTAAGCTTCTGAACTTCATCTTTTTCATTCAATTTGGTTTTATAAACCCATTTCACTCCAATGACATATTTGTCTTTTGGAAGACTGACTAGTTCCCATGTCTGATTCTTTTCAATTGCTTCAATCTCTTCATCCATAGCACTTACCCATTTATCATCTTTGACTGCATCTTCAAAATGAATTGGATCTTCTATTTGAGAATAAAATGCACAAAGAGAAATCTGTTCTGAATTATTCTCACCTTCATTTTGCTCATATATATCTCTTATGCTTCTGATTTTCTGTCTTCTCAGACTTGCCAAAGTAGGATTTGACATATCACTTGAACTTATGGAATATGGACCCGATGGTCCTGCTGTAGATGGTGTTTGTTGTCCTCTTGTTGGACTACTTCCTTGAATGATTGAGGTTGTTCTTACAGTCGATGCTGGTGTCACTTGTGGACTACTTTGCTGAGCTTGAATGGGAGTGGAAGGAGTCACAATAGCTGAAATATTTGTTGATGCTGGAACTTCATTCTCCTCTTGAAGTATACAGGTTGAAATATTGACTGTCTTCTCTATACTTCCATCCCATGCTTCATCTTCTACAAATTGTACACCTCTGCTGATTATAACTTTCTTTGTTGTTGGATTATAGAGCTTATAAGCTTTGGATTCTTCACTATATCCAACAAATATACATTTTTCTCCTTTGTTATCTAGATTCCTTCTCAATTCATCAGGCACATGTGCATATGCAACACATCCAAATACTCTCATGTGAGTAACACTGTGTTTTCTTCCTGTCCATGCTTCTTCAGGTACTATATTCATGACACTTTTTGTTGGACACCTATTCATTATATAGGCTGCACAAGAAATTGCTTCTACCCAATATTCATTTGACAAATGTTTGGCTTTCAACATGCTTCTAGCCATTTCCATGATTGTTCTGTTTTTCCTTTCAGCTACTCCATTTTGTTGAGGTGTGTATCTAGTTGTGAATTACTTGTGAATTCCATGATCTTTGCAAAAATTAAAAAACTCTCTTGAAATATACTCACCACCTCTATCTGTTCTCAACACTTTGATATAATAACCACTCTGTTTTTCAACCAACTTCTTGAACTGACGAAACATATCAAACACTTCATTTTTCTGCTTTAGAAAATAAACCCATGTTTTTCTTTAATAATCATCAATGAATGTCAGAAAATAAAAACTACCACCTATTGAAGGTGTTTGCATTGGTCCACATAAATCTGAATGTATAATTTCCAAAGGGGTTTTTGCTCTAGTTGACTTTCCTGCAGGAAATGATTCTCTATGTTGTTTTCCTAAAATGCACCCTTCACATACCCTTTCTGGTTTTTCTATTAAAGGTAGTCCCTTGACCATGCCTTTCCTATGAAGTAAATTTAAACCTCCAAAGTTGAGATGACCAAATCTCAGGTGCCATAACCAATTTTCATCTTTTATCTCAGCTTGAAAGATTGTCTGCACTACTGCTGTAGTTTCTTCTCTACCCACTTGTGAATTCATTAAGTGTTGTGCTTGAGCATAATTTATATTCAAATCTGGCCTTATCTTTAAGGGAAACATTTTGTTGTTTGTCATTCTGACTTTTGCAATAAGCTGGTTGCTTGGGTATTTGTCTAAAATTGTGCATAGACCATTCTTGAAGGTTACTCTATACCCTTTTTGAACTAGTTGCCCTACACTCATTAAGTTATGTTTCAGACCAGGCACAAAATACACATCTGAAATATACTTTTTCTCCCCCTGTTTAGTTAGAATATTGACATCTCCTTTTCCTTTGACTGACACTTTGTTGTCATTACCCAATGTAACATCGACTTTACATTCTCATTTAAACTTGAAAACATTTGAGATTCCTGTCATATGATTGCTAGAGCCGAATCTAAAACCATACATCTTTTCATTTGCTTGAGCAACATTACAAGCTAAAAACATTGTTCTCTTATCTGAATCCTGATTTTGACCTTCTCTTGAAAAATTTGCATTTTGTCTATTATTATCATACTGCTTCTTTCTACACTCATTCATATAATGCCCATATTTTTTACAATAGTGACATTGGACTTGAGATTTCTCATACCTTTGATTTTGTGACTGATTCTGTGTTGGGTTTTGGCTTGAGCCTTGATTGCTGCCTCTTCCACTTGAGCTTGATAAACTGTATCTTTCACCTCTGTAAGAGTTTCTTCCTCTTCCTCTTGATCTACCTCTGCCTCTTCCTTGACTGACTGAAGCCTTGAGTTTTGAAAGCATGCTCCAGTGATGTATCTGCTGACCTTTTCAGCCTTTGTTCATGAGAAATTAGAGATGCATACAGCTCATCAACTGAGAACTGTGAGAGATCCTTTGTCTCCTCTATAGCAACTACAACCGGTAGAAATTTTGTGGGAAAACTCCTTAAAATCTTTTCAACAACTCTGGTATCTTCCAGATTCTCTCCATGAGACCTAATTTGATTAACCACCCCAATGACTTGGGTGTAGAATGAATCTACAGATTCATTGTCCTTCATACATATTGTTTCAAAATCTCTTCTCAGCATTTGTAGCTTTGCTGTTTTAACTTTTGCCATGCCTTGATAGGCTGTTTGAAGTATGTCCCATGCTTGTTTGGACTTTGTTGCTGCTGAAATCCTTGGAAATATGCTCTCATGTACAGCTTGAAACAGATAAAATAAAGCCTTTGAATCTTTCTTCCTTGTGTCCTTCAATAAGTCTTTCTCTGCTTGTGTTAAAGCATTGTATGCTACTGCATCTGCTGGCTCTGGAAATCCATTCTCTACTAAATCCCATATATCCTGTGAGCTAAATAGTACTTTCATGGTGATTGACCAATACTCATAATTCTTCCCATTAAACTGTGGAATTTGTGGGTTTGTCAAGCTTGTGCTTGCTGCCATTTTTGAAATTTACCCAGATACTCTGCTTTGATAAAATTAACTCTGATAATCGAACTTGCTTTGATACTCGAACTTGCTCTGATACCACGTGAAGGCCAGAGGCAGAGGGAAAAAAAAAAATTCACACACAGTAAAAATTAAAATATAAAATATTATTTTCTAACACACAGAGCTGCTGCTCGTAATTTTTTGTTTGCTCACATTCACATTCCTCTTCTCATTCTCCTTCAACTATTTTTAAAATAAATTACAATTACAAAATATATGCTAAGGTAAAAAGTCACGTGAAGAATTTTCACGGATGAGAGGAAACGAATACAATTTTTCAAAATCACCTAACTAATTTTTCCCCCGTCAAAATGCATTTAATACAATGTCATTTTCATAATATTCAAACTTAAATATTTATCCTTTGGCGTGGTGGCTTTCTCCATAGTTCCCCGCGGTATCGCGATGGTTAAAATCTTGATTGCGATAATGCGGGCAGCGGTTAGTTGACGGCCCGGTAAACTGCGGTAAACACCTGGCGGTTAGAATAAAGCAAAACTTCTACGGAGTCTCCCGTGATATCGCGATGAATATTTTATTGATTGCGATATAGCGGGCATTGGCTGGAGGTACGGCAGGCAGTTGATATAAAACAAAAAGCATTACCGAAGACTCCCGCGGTATCGCAATGACTAATTTATTGATTGCGATATAGCGGGCAGTGGTTGGCGGGGACGGCGGCAGTTAGGGTTAATATTCCAACAATTTTCGGCTTTAGTAATGCTTTGCAAGCTTTTGATGTCTGGTTCTATGCCTTGTTTTCAGCATCGACATTATTTGAGAAAAAAACTAACAGAGAAAGAAAACCAAAACAAATCTTACAGAAAATATGAAAGAAAAAATTATATGAGAGCAGCAACAAAGTAAACTGAAGCATATTTGTTTACACCACCATATAGTGGTGGATTTACTGTTATAAGACTGTCTTTGGAGGAACCTCCAAAACACTTATAAGACTGTTATATATATTTACAAAGCTAACAGCTTGTAAAACACTCTAGAGAGGCAGATTATAGGAAAAAGAGGCAGATATCAAATGCTCAGTGTTCCAGATACTGAAACGTTCGAGATATATTCTACTAAATACACATTATTTCCAAGGGTTAGTTTCTTCGTGGATATCTGATTCTATCACTATCCCCACTTTTTCGTTACACAGGGTTTCGAGTTTACTATGGGTGTTCTTTTTTCTTACTAAAACATCTGGAACGGGCACCCATCACTCTTATATGCTAATTTAATACACGAGAAGTAGCCTCTTTTGCAGAGAAGACTGTAATTTTCCAGCTTCATGCTCTTTGATATCTTCTCTATACATGGCATGGAAGAACAGACATACAGAGAATTCACTTGTTGTAAACTGACACATATGCACATCTAGGCCTTGCTTTTCAACCTCTTCAATCAGCATGGAAATGCACCTCGCCCTTGTAATGCTATAAATGTTAATTATAACCTCCCTTCCACAAACATCCACGTCCACCTTAATAAGCTCTCTGCTTTCTTTTTCTGTTTCCCCACATTTCTGTATCGCAAGGAGATTGTCTCTGTGTCCTTTCAATCGGTATATTTCATCCTGCAGTTTTTGAATGTAGTTACTGGCTTCCTTTAATACCCCACACCTGTCGAGCTGCGATGCCAAATACAAATGAGTTCAATACAGTCAGTCATATCTGTGTCCTATATCTTGTAGCAGCACATTTTCATTTAAAAGTAAAAAAAAACAATACATTAATTAAGAATTTAAAGAAATTTATAAAAATATCTCTAAAGAGTTATAATTGTTATTAAAATCTATAAAATAAAAAATTAAAGGAGGTTTTTCACAAATCTTCTATTTTCAAGAATGAAGGGAAACCATGGATCTAATAAAACACATAATCTTTAGAAAAGATAAACCAAAATGATCAAACCAAATCATTACAAAGGATTTTAAGAAACTATGAAGAGTGAGAAAAAGATAAAGATTTCTAGTCTATCTCATTTCAGTTCTGATTAATACTAGAGTTCTGTTTGGTCAAAGAGTTTCCAACAACATTCCATTTTCTAAGAATGTGAGCATAAAATATGGACTCAATTTTTCAGAAAGGCAAAAAGTCTACTCCACAAAAGATGCATCCTCCTAGAAGAATCATGAAACCTTCCATTATTCAAAAGGGAGATCCAGATTGAAGCGTTGTGAAAGTTGATTAAATATTTGATGATCAACAATGCCTTTATATAGGTGAGGAAATAAGGAGGAAATGGTTGGAGAAACTAAAAAAGGTTTAACTGCATATGCATACTACCATAATTAACAATATAACAATGTAATAATATTATGCTAACATTCCCCACTTTATTATATTGTTCTTATAAATGTACCCCTAAAACAATTCAAATTTTACCTTGCCAAGAGACTTGGTGAGTATATCAGCTATCTAAGAATGTTGGGTAGTATTGGAGCTGAATGTTGTGGTGCAAGACTTGTTCTTGAATATAATGACATTTGTCCTCAATATGCTTTATTCTTTCATGAAAAATTGGATTCTTTACAAGATTCAATACCCCTTGATTGTCGCATAAAATAATAGGTGGTTTTTCCTCAAGAATGCCCATGTCAACCAGAATGCAATGTAACCAAATCACTTTGCACACAACTCCTTGTGCGACATGATATTCAACCTTGGCGGGTGAGAGAAATAATAATTTTCTTCTTACTAATCCATGAAATAGGTCCAAATCCGAGATGAAAAAACATTTCATGTAGTTGACTTCCTATCATCAACAAATCCAACATAGTTTGAGTTGACATATCCTTGCAAGAAGAACTAAGGGTTCTTGTATTCCAAACCATAATCAAGTGCACCTCGAACATATCTCAAAAAATGTTTAGTTGCAACCCAATGACATTGCTTCAGCTCCTACATAAATTTAGTCTAGTATAAGTCAAGTAAATGAGACTTGCAACAAGGTGTTTGTAGAGAGTTGCATCTACTTGAGTTGAATCATGGAATCAATAAATTTGTAAACTTTTCTCCATTGGAGTGGACACAGGTTTAAAATTGGAAATTCCAAACTTTTCTAGGAGTGTCTTAGCATATTTCATCTAGGAGATAAAAATGTGATGCTTCTTTTGCCATATCTCCAAGCCAAGATAGTATTGAAGTAGCCCCGAGTCTGTCATTTCAAAGGAATTTTTTAGATAATTATTTACATCATTAGTGAAATTTTTTGAGCTTCCTATGATAACAAGATCATCCACATACAAGACACGAATAACAATGTTTGTGTCTAAAATCTTAATATACAAATTTGGATCTAAGGGGCTATTGAAGTGAAATCATGCTACAAGCGATGACCATCTATTTTTATGTACCATTCCCTAGGGGCTTGTTTAAGCCCATAAAGTGACTTTATTAGATGACATACCTTTTGAGGATGGTGTTCATCAATGAAGCCTTCTAGTTGGGTTACACATACTTCTTCAAGATCACCATTTAGGAAACCACTATTGGCGTTCATCTGATGAAGCTTCCATCCTTTTTGTGTTTCCAGTGCACAAACAACTCTGATTGTTTTGAGCTTTAAAATAGATGTAAAGGTCTCCCCATATTAAATCCCCTCCTACTGAGAATATCCCCTTGCAACAAGTCATACTTTATATTTGTCGATGGATCCATTTTCCTTGTATTTTGTTTTGAAAACCTATTTGCAGCCTATGGGTTTCTTTCCTACATGTAGATTGACAAGTGCATGTGCATGATTTTTTATCAAAGAATCATACTCAACATCCATGGCCTTCTTCCATTGTGGTCAACTCAAGGCCTCTCAAACTATATCAAGTTGAGTGGCACTATCAATAACTGAAATCATCAATGCAAGATTCACCTTATTTCTCACATATCTTCTTATTCTAACTCTTGATGAGAGATCTTGTAGAGAATCTAGATGGGAGTCCCTAATGGTGGTTTGGACCCAGTTTGGACACTAAAGTTGTTGCTGATGAGAAGAATGATGTTTCAAAGGGCTAAGATCAACAAACAACTCTTCTTGCAACTAATATCCTTTTTGAGAGGAATATTCCTTCTCATCATCTAACTATGTGAGCAATCTATGAAAAGTGGATGAATCTTCCTTATTTTTAAAGAAGTCAAATGATGACTCATCACATACCACATATTGAATCTTATAAATATTTTGTGTATCAAAATTTGTGAGATAATGAGCTTTTTAAGTAGTACTATACCCTAAAAAGATGCACTGGAGTGTCTTAAAATCAATCTTTAGCTGGGACACGCATATATGAAGTATAGCCAAATACTCGAAGATGAAAAATTGAAGGTTTATAACAACTCCATACCTCTTCTTGTGTATTTTCTTGCAAAATATTTGTAGGAGCCCTATTGAGAAGATACATAGTTGTCTGGATTTCTTTTTCCCAAAATCAATCCTCCAATTGAACTAAGGAAAGCATTCACCAAGCCATCTCAATGACAATCCAATTGCAATGTTTTGCAATACTATTATGTTGGGGTTTATAAGGGGCATTCAAGTTTTGTTTAATGCCATGATGCTTCAAGAATACCAAGAGCTCCTTTGATGTGAATTGTCCCCTCAATATAAGTGGAGGAGAAGAAGAGACTTTCCCATATCCCATACAACTAGTTGATAGAAGTATTGAAAGAAAGAAAAGGATTCACTCTTCTTCATGAGAAAATACACCCAAGTCATAAGAGATATGTCATCCACAAAAAAATTGAAAGTACTTGTATCCTTGAAAAGAAGTAGGAAAGGGTTTGCACAAATCAATATGTACAACCACAAGATGACCCTTGGCATAGAAGGTACTTGACTCAAATATATCCCAACATTGTTTTCTTGCAAGACATCTAAGACATATAGGCAAAGAATGGGAAAGATGAGAAACTCCTCTTACCATCTCCAATACTGATAGAGTGATCCAGTTGAAAGGTTCCATGGATATTGATAATATCATAGAATAGTTGACTTGGTCATAGAGAAAAATAAAGAATCTATATAGGATGAAACTACATCTAGTTCAAATAAATGATACTTTGTAAAAGTGGTAGCAACAATCATATCTTCTCTATAGAACAAACATGATTTGATGTCTTCCTTGACATGAAACTCCACCTTAAGCTTGTGATTTAAAAGTTGATTGACAAATAAGGGAATTTTTGTCAAACCTAGAACATAGAGCACCTTTTTGATGGTACAACTTCTTGTCCCAAGAGGAATGGTGACATTTCCAATTCCTTCTGCACCATACTCCTTATTTTCTGCAATCCAAAATCGATCGCCAATGGGTTGATCAGTTAGTGTATCAAGGGACTCTCTATTTCTTGTGATATGCTTACTGGTGCTAGATTCAATCAAGCAAACTTCCCTTGAAGACTATGAGGTTTTAGAAACAAGAACAACATTCTGATTGATGTGAAAATTAGTCATATTTGGAATATCCTCATAAGTTTTATCATCTTGTTGTGTTATGATATGTCCTTTGTGCTTCCATTGGTGAGGATGTCATTTTGAGTGAAAATAACCTCCACTAGATGTATCTTCTTGACTATAATTTCCTTGAGTAAGGCCATTATACCAACAATGATCAATGTCATGTGTGTGGGTACTACAAATGTAATACCATCGATTTTCCTTCTAAGTCTTCTATAGCTATTATGGTGGGATTTGTGAATTATTTTGTGGTTGTCCCTTTCAAAACTTTTGACCATGTTGTTGTATTGAGAACACTGCTTTGTCTTCAAACTCATCTCGCACTCATTGGATGGCTTCTTTCTATTGGACAAAATTCACTAGTTCTTCAAATGACACCTTTTTGGTTGTGATATTCAACATTGTGACAAAAGTTGGGAATTGATGCAGAAGTGTCCAGGATCCCAAGTGTCAATGTTTTCATTCAGTGCTTGCCTATCCACATGTTGACCTAAGCCTACTTAGGCATGGCATTTATTGTGCAGGATAAATATCTCATGACATTTATTGTGCAGGTTAAATACCTCCTAATATTTTGCCCTGCTAATATTTTCCTGATATTTTTTGCTCATAGTTGGATATTTCTCCTATATAAGGAGACCCTTCACTGTCTATCAATATGGATCAATATTATGCAGTTTATTAATAGTGCTTGTTGTAAATCTTTGTAGTTTCTATAAGTTTACATGGTATCGGAGCCATGCAGGATTTTAGCAAGCCGTAAGTTGGTTAAAACTATTGTTTTTGTTTGATTCTTTGCAGACAACTCAATTTCCAAGGATCTTGGTGCTGCATTCTCTGCCTCTCAGCGTGTTAAGCGCAAACCATCTTGTTTCATCTTCAAGCTGAGTTCATCTCTGCAACTTTTTGGGAATCATCCATTGGAGACCAAAATACTCTTTGCAAGCCACGATTTAGTTGTGAGGGTGTTTTGTGAGTTGAGAGGCCATGTATAAGATCTTTTAGGCCTAGGCTTTCCTATTGACAGTTGACTATGGAGTTATGTCCCCTATTTTGCTATGTAGAGCTGCTCATGACCCCCCTTTCCCTGCCACAAATTCTTATGGGAGAGGTGTGCTTGTGTTGCTCAAACCTGTGAGCACTCCCATCACACCCATACTCTTGCACATTCATTTATGTAGGCTATCTAAAGTCGCCTAGGAGAAGAGGTGTTGCCCAAGCTGCAAGGAATCTATGGAAGAGGTGAAGGAGATCTGAAGTAGAAGCCCCCACAATTTCCTTTGTGTTTGGCGTGTTTTGGGAGAGGAAGGGCGTGTTTCCTTTCTTCTACGAAGGTGCCTCTAAACACATGATGAGAGGCTCAATTCTGTCTAGCATGTGTTGACTTCCTGAGGGCAGCGATATCACAAAATAGGGGCACATTTTGTTGCTTTTGCTTACTCTGTCTGCTCAAATTTGTGGTGGAAAGCCTCCCTTTCACTATTTCTGATTTACAAGAGGAGGCATCCTTATTCACTATCCACAAATCATGATTTGCTGATCTCAGAATTTTTTCCACAAAGTTTTTGAGGAGGCTGTGTATCATCTAAGCAGTCCACACAGGCATTTTTTTTGCATTGAAAGGAGGCTCAATTTTTTGTTGAAGAAGTCGATTGAGGGCAGAAACTGCGTGGGAGTCATTCAATCTAGGTGGACTTTAGACCTCTATTCTACTATCACGTGTTGACCTCCAAGCATATTCTTTTTCTGTAGGCGTGTTTCTGTGTTTGGGGGCTGCGTATTCCTTGAAGGAACCTGTGATCATAGCTCGACCTTGTTTTTTGAAAAGAGATTAGGCGCGATTTGTATTGTGCAGTTCGATTGTTTGCCTCTTTGTTTGCATTTGTAAAGAGTGGAAATTATAATTTTTAATTACTTTTGCAGTATCGCTCAAGACTTGAGTTCTTTTTTGGCAAAAGTTTACTCTTTTTTTCACCACGAACCCATGGAGCACAAAATTGCACTCATCTTATAAAGTGCCTATTTGTGTCTTTTTTTTGGGGTCAGTTACAAGCACCCCTATAAAGTGCCAAATTGGGGAGGGAAACAAAATAATCAAGGGTGGTGTTGTTGATAGTTCATTTTCTCACTTCCTCGAGAAGTGCTTGTGTTGTATTTTCTTACTTCTACACGCATTTCTAATTACTTCTTTTCTGCATTTCTATAGGAAACTATCTAAGTCAAGTTGTATGGAATCTAATATTGTTATAGTTCCCTTAACACCTTTCAATTATCATGATTGGAAGGTGAAAGTAATTCTTGTGCTTAAGAAAAAAGGTTTATATAGGGTAACTATGGGAACAGAGAAATAACCTAATGTAGCTAAAGACAAAGAATTTTTTTTAATAAGTGTGATCAAGCATTTGGCTTTCTATGCTTAAATTTATCTCCCGATTTGTTGTTCCATGTTGAGAACTTGAAAACACCCAACCAAGTTTGGGAAGGTCTTGACAATTTTTTTGGGAAAATAGATGAACTTAGAAGCCATGAGTTGGAAAATCAACTTTTAGGTATTAGTCCTAGGAATTTTTCAACTTTACAAGACTTTTTTACCAAGTTTAAATCATTGAAATTGCACTTAAAAGATTGTCGAATTGACAAGAAAAAGGATCAGTTAATCCTTTTTGTACTTTCCAAGCTAGGTCTTGAATTTTTTGTGTTTGTATCAACTTTCTACTCTACTAAAAGGGCTCTTGGAGCCTCATGGTCAATTCCCACTCTCGATAATTTTATTGCTGACCTCACAAGAGAGCAAGAAAAGTTAATTCAAATGGGTACTTTGAAGTCTACAAAACATCAAGCCCTACTTGCAGGGAATGAAACACCTCAAACTTCAAAAGGGGAGAAGAAGAACACTAGAAAGGACAAGGAAGTTAAGAAAGAAAACAAAATTGACAACTCCAAAAAAGACCCTCAAGGTAAAATGAGAGTTGCATGCACCTTTTGTAAAAATCTTAGACATGATGAACAACACTGCATGAAGAAAAAATTGAAGTTCTACAACAAATTCTCAAAAAGAATAATATAGGGCTACCTAATTCTATCAAGGAATCTTCATCAAATCAAGATAATACTAAGGAAAAAGAGAAATCAAAGGGAAAAGCCTTAGTTGCTAAAGCATCTTTATCTCCATCACAGATTCTAGACTCTAGTGCTTCACACCGTATGGGTTTTTCATAGGCTATTTTTTCATCCTTAGAACCATCAAGTATGTCCACAATCACCTTAGGTGATGATACTCCAACATTGGTAAAAGGGAGAGGGTCTGTTGAAGTTGAAGGAGGAAAATTTTCCAATGTTCTAAGTGTACCTTCACTCTCAACTAATCTCCTTTCAGTGTATCAAATAACTCATTTAGGGAAGGGCATGCAAGTACAGTTCTCTCCAGATTCAGTTGAGATAAGAGAATTACAAAGCAACAATTTGGTAGCAATATATGAGAAGCAAATCACCAAACTAGATTATATGCCTTCTCCAATTTTTCCATAGATATTTCTCCAAAAGCACTACTAACTCATTCAGATGAAGTTAGCAAACTATGGCATGAGCGGTTTGGCCATCTTAACTACCGCTATCTTGAACAACTATGTCAACAGAATATGGTTAATTTTCTAAAGGTCTATGTAAAGGTTGTGCACTTGGCAATCATCTAGAAGAAAAATTTGACAAAAGTAAATCAAGGAGGGCAACACAAGTTTTAGAACTTGTTCATAGTGATGTTTCAAGGGCTTTTCCCCATCCATCTTTTACAAAGGCTAGATATGTTCTCACCTTCATTGATAATTTCTCACGTTTTACATGGGTCTAATTTCTTAGACAAAAATTAGAAGTGTTTGAGTCTTTTCAATATTTCAAAGCTCTTGTTGAAAAACAATCAAGGAAAGTCATCAAGGTTCTTTGAACAGATAATGGGAGAGAATATGTCAATAATATTTTTGAGCATTTTTGTATATCAGAGGGGATAGATCTGCAACATACAGTTCCTTATACCCCACAACAAAATGGTGTTGCAGAACGTTAAAATAGATCTTTAAAAGAGATGGCTAATTGTATGATTCACTATAAGGGCCTCACACCATCATATTGGGTAGAAGCAATCAACTGTGCATGTTACATACAAAATAGAGTTCCACATAAAGCCTTAAAGGGTATCACTCCCTTTGAAGCTTGGAAAGGATGGAAACCTGCATTTGATCATTTCAGAGTTTTTGGCTCGCATGCCATGGCATGCATTCCAAATGAGCAACGCAAGGCTATGGATCCACAATCCAAACCTTGCATCTTTGTGGGATATCTAGATGGTGTAAAAGGCTATCACCTGCTCCACCCTACCACACATGAGTTGTTTATTGAGAGAAGTGTTGAGTTTCAAGAAACATCTCCTGAAACTACACTTGACACTTCTCAACATATTGTGGAATCTTTAGATCCTGATTACAATACTAATGATTCAGATCATTCTTAGTAGATTCCTAGTGCAGCATCTTCTTCTTCCAATTCTCACAGTGATGAGGGTTCATCTTCATCTAGTTCAAGGATTGCATTAGAAGTTGATATATTTGTACCAAACTCACCCACATCTTGCATGATACATAGGATAGATACAAGGGTACATGATTCAACAAATCATAGACCGATTCAAGTAGATTTTCAGGGGGGGCCACATGCCTTATTTTCTTTAGTTTCTGATCCATGGACATTCAAAGAGGCATCGGGCATACCAGAGTGGGATATTGCTATGGATGAGGAATATGATTCCTTGATTAGAAATCACACTTGGGATTTGACTTCACTTCCTAAGGGAAGGAAGATAGTTTGATGTAGGTGGATATATCGAACTAAATTTGTAGAAGATGGGTCAATTGATAAGTACAAAGCACATTTGGTAGCCAAAGGTTTTTCACAAGTTGCAAGCATTGACTATATAGAAACCTTTGCACCAGTTGCTAAGATGACTTCCATCAGACTCACACTTGTTATAGCTGCATCACATGGATGGAATGTACATCAGATGGATGTGGAGAGTGCTTTTCTTCATAGAGACCTTAAGGAGGAAATCTAAATGGAACAACCACCAGGTTTTGTTCAGGATTCATACTTAGTTTGTAGAATCAAGAAATCTCTCTATGGCCTAAAACAAGATCCTAGAGCTTGGTATGCCAAGATCGAATCCTATCTCCTATCTTCAGGTTTTACTAGATGTCATTTTTATCCTAATGTGTATCTACTGTGACAGGATGATTCAGTTTTGATACTGGTTCTATATGTTGATGATATTTTGATTACTGGGAATACTTCATCTTCTATTTTAGCAGTGAAGACATCACTTCAGGATAGATTGACATGAAATACTTGGGTTTATTGCACTACTTCCTTGGAAACGAGATTTCATAGTCAGCTTTAGGGATTACTCTTGCACAACCCAAGTATACTCTTGATATCCTTGCACGGTTTCATATGACTACTTGCAAACCATCTCACACTCCCTTTCATTCTGGAATCAAGCTTGAGACTTCCTATACTACACCATTGGTTGATGCTACATTGTATCAACAACTTGTTGGTAGTCTTATATACTTGAATCATACCAGGCAAAACATTGCCTATGCAGTAGGCATGGTTTCGAGATTCATGTAGAAACCTCATGAGCTACATTGGAAAGAAGCAAAGAGGATCCTTCACTATCTTCATGGTACTCTTGGGTTTGCGATTCACTACAGAATTGGTTCATCACTTGACTTGGTTGGTTATATAGATTCAGATTGGGCTGGTGATACTGAGCATCGTAAGTCCACTTCAGGTTATAGCTTTTCACTTGGTTCAGGCCCTATCAGTTGGTCTAGCAAGAAGTAGAATGCTATTGCTATATCGTCCATAGAGGCAGAGTTCAAGGGGGCTGTTAACTCAACTACTGAGGCTATATGGCTTCAAGGAATTCTTTCTGAGTTTGGTACTCCTTTTAGGTAGCCTATTGTCATCTATTGTGACAAACAAAGCACTATTTAGATATGTAGGAATCCAGTTCAACATCAACGAACTAAACACATAGAGATTCATATGCATTACATTTGAGAGTTGATTCATGGTCAGATCATCGACTTAGTATTTTGCCAATCTTCAAAGTAGGTTGCTGACATTTTCACCAAACCCTTCACTGAGAGCAATTTCATTCATCTAAGATCTCTTCTTGGTGTGCGGTATTTATCAGCATCATCATCATCCTTGGGGGGTACTTTCGAGTCTTCTCCACTTCTCTTTCTTTTTTGAGGATAGTTTTTTCCCACTGGGTTTTCTATCTTACTCTATTTTTTAGAGAGATTGTCTTGTACATGGGTACCTTACCAGGATAGTAGCCAGGACCCATTTTATCCATGCCCACCTAAGTTACGCTTAAGGGGGGGTGCCAGTGTTTTCATTTAATGCTTGCCTATCCACATTTTGACCTAAGCCTACTTAGGCATGGCATTTATTATGCAGGTTAAATATCTCATGACATTTATTGTGCAGGTTAAATATCTCCTGATATTTTTACTCATAGTTGGATATTTCTCCTTTATAAGGAGACCCTTCATTGTCTATCAATATGGATCAATATTATGTAGTTTATTGATAGTGCTTGTTGTAAATCTCTGTAGTTTCTGTAAGTTTACACCAAGCAATCCTACATCACCAAAAAATATATTTTCTTTTCATGTCTAGTATTTTGATTTTTTAGTGTAGGTTTGAGATTCAAGAGAATATTGTGAAGTGTTGTAAGGATATGATTATTTATTCATGAGGACTTTATTTCGATTTCATACATCAAGGTCAAGCAAGGTGTTTAATTTGAGATTTGCAAAATTACATAATTTCAAGGTTCTAAGGGTTGAAATGGTCTATTTACCATAGTGGAAGGGGATTTTGAAGGAAAATTAATTAAAATTAACTAATTTTCTCAATTTGGACACCTAGGGAAGTGTGCATAAGACAAGTGACTCTTGACATTTCATTTTGGTCCTATTCTTTCATTTTTGGTTCTTAAAATGAAGAAAAAACTAGTAATTTTTGGAAAATAAATTAATGACTTCTCAATTTCTAATTTGGGGTGAATGAGCATGACATGCTTATTGATTTTATTCATTTTTCAAAGGAATATATATCAAAAAGATGTTGGATATGGTACAACAACTTTGAATGACACTTTTGGGAGCAACAAACTATGTTTATTTCATCATCTACAAGAATTTTAAGGGTCAATGAAAGAGTAGATTTGGAAGCCACTTTTTGGTGTTTCACATAGTTGAAACCCTCTATAAATATGACCTTTAATGATGTCAATAGGAAGCAATTAGAAGTAGAAATTTTGCAGAAAGAATTTGCAAGTTTCCCTAGAGGATTGCTTGAAGGAAAGTGTGGAAAATTAGCTTTCCAAGAGGAGAGGAATAAAAGAAGAGAAGAAGAAAGTTGCAAGTGTGTTTTATGTGCTCAAGGAAGCCATGATTGTTTTAGGTTGAACGGATAAGTCATATTTACAAAGAGGATTGAAGAAAATAATGTTGAAGGCATGAGACGTTGAAGATTTGAAGGTCTGAAGTGCCTAAAAATCCTTGTAAATTTTTTGAATTTAATTTCTTGTTGAATTCTCACTATATGTAATTTTTCTTTAATAATTTTGTTGTATGTATGTACATATGAAAGTGATAATAAAGATATATCTCAGATTTTGTTGCAAAATATATGTTGTATTTGATATGTGTGGGTTCGATGAGATGTTAAGATTGCAAGATTGGGAAGTTTGATAAGACCCCTGATCCTGACTGCATCAAATGGTATCAGAGTAGGTATGATGTTGGAATGTGTGTGAGGAGAAGGATTTCATATTTGAGAGAGATAGGATTCGATGATTTATGAGGAAATTTTTTGTGTAATCATTTTGCATTGTCCTCCAATAGAGAGAAAGCCGGGTAGAAGGATTATGAACATCCTCCACTATGTGAAAGTGGGTAGAGGATGTTTTGAGAGGTACATCTTCCAGAATCATTGTTGGGTATAGGATAGTTGTTGTATAGTGTAAGTTTTGTTGAAAATTGTTAGTGGGTTGAAAGTGCTTGTAGAAATGTCAAGGAAGAAGAGTATGAGGTTGACCTTGGATAGGATTGTAAAAATTTCTTTTGTTGAGAAGAGAAATAATTTAGAAGAATAGAGTTGGGCTATTCAGAATAAGTGTGCAGAAATATCTAGGAGGTTAGATGTCTTGGAAGAAAGTATTATGAAATGAAAGAGGAAAGAAAAAGGAAATATGGCAGAAAAAGGAAATATGAGGTCACAAATGGGGACTTCAACCCAAACATAAACACTCAACAATAACATCTCAATGGGGTTTGAATCTTGGAAGCAAGAACAACAACACCACATTTAAACCACCATGCTATGCCACAAACTAAGAGTTCTTGTCAAATGTTCAATATTCACAATTCTTTTGGTGTGTTAATAATAATTTGGTTTGATTTTTCTGATATATTATTCTTTAAAATTTTACATTTTTGTTGGTTTCTTGAATTCATTTGATTCTTAGAAGAGGTGGTTTTGACCAAAACCTCCTTAAATTTTTATCTTATGAACTTCAATGCTAATTGTTACTATTTTGAAATATTTTTATACTTATTTTTTAATTCTTATTTCATATATTTATCTCTTTTTTTAAAAAGAGAGTTCTGTGGAAATGTATCCATTTTTTTTTTTAATATTTATTTGAAAGAAATTAAAAAATAAAAATCGAACACATAATATGATATAATATTACGATTCCTTCTAGGTTGACTCTGTAAATTTTTAATAAAAAAACACAGTGAGTCTAAAAACATGGACTGTAAGTTTTGCTCTCAAGAATCTGTTTAGCTTTTACCCAATTCAATATTTTTAAATTTCTGTAAGATAAAATTGCAAAATCAAGGAAGCTCTGTTTAACATGTACTCGGTTTGATTCTTATTAATCTGGTCTTTTGTTATTTCTACATTTGAGCATCAAAACTTGCATAATAATTATTCAAATCTAATAATATCAATCTTATAACAGTTAAAAATGAAAATGTAAACACAAGATTTACTACTTTCAAGAGAGATTATATATTAATCCATATACCCTTTGATAAATAAGTACCATGCTGTAAATTAAAAAAATTACCTATTAAACTGAGTAAACAATAAAAGAATGCCGTTTTAAATTACCTTAGGTAGAGTGATTGGTATAATAGATTCCAGTTTTGCACAGAGATATTTCATTCGATTCCTCCTCAATTGCTCTGCAATCATTTGCAACTTTCTGTTGCCACAATCAGTTGAACAACTCAGTCCTGCCAATACAACATCAGATTTCCGTTTTCTGGGCATAGCAAGCGTTCTATTATCTGAAGAGTCAATAGATCTACCAGCTAGAATACAATTTTCAGGTTCCATAACTGATAAACATTAGGCGCATTTTACTATCCGGTGAGGCTTCTCTTATAAGATCTCAAGGCGTGGGACATAAATTGTGGGTGCGCGTGTGAACAGACGACAATGTCGTTTGGGGCACTGTTTGTTTCGACAATGATACATCTGCATCTGTTTACACTTGATTAGACTAATCACGTCACCCGCGTCACGTTCATGGAATTTAGTCATATGTTAGCCTCTTTCTAGAAGGAAGATAGAATAATGTAATAGGAAACGTCTTTCCAGCCTACCAATATTTTTTGAATGGTGACGATGAATGTGTACCATTTGACGATGAATATGTACCACGTGAATTTACAAGAGTTTTAGTTTGGCCGGGCTAGTGGATTGGGATATTTTTAACTCAATCACCCCGAAAGAGACTTTGACAGAGTTAATTTTAAAATTTGATGCCCTAAAACAAATTTCAACTCGCAACCAATAGTTTTTTTAAAAGACTGCAAGGCACAATTTGTGCATAATCTTTACGCAGTCACATTTTTAGTTCCTGTCAAGGAGTTATAGGCACGCCTCTTTCTTAACTAGTTATTAATGTTCTGAACTTTAACCAATCAAAATTGATTATTTTTCTTTATACATTATATTTAAAGTTTTTTATAAATTTAAATGTATGTTTTTTAACTTTTTTAATTTTCAAAATTATTTTTCTTGAATATCATTGGCTAAAAAATTTAGGCAATAAGGGCTTACGAAATTGAACATAACATTTTTTATTTTACAATTTTTTGGACTTTTTTTGAGGCATTTTTTTTGCCACTTTTTATTAAATGTTTGCACATCCAAAAATGCAAAAAATATGACAAAGTTAAAATTAGAAATTGTTAATTAATAAAATGAAATTTAAGTTTTGCATGAACCAGTATATCAAACCTTTACAAGTATACCACTTCACCTTTTACATTGTATGCATTGCAAATAATCTCCACATACAGATGTATCAGACAAGATGTAGTTTTATTTAATTTATTTGTATTGAATAATTAATATAATTTAACTAATTATTTTTAAAAATAGATAATAAATATTTTATAAATTTTTAAAATTAAAACTTAGTTTAATTTTAAAATTAATTCTAAGCTTTAAAAATATTTTGTTGATTAGTTTTTTATATGATTAATAATTCTTACCCTAATAATACATTTCACATAGAAATAGAATTCTAGATTTAAATACTTATTTTTGTAATATATATATACACACACATTGCGGTGAATTGATTATTAATTTATTCTATATTGATTATTCAAATTTAAAAGAAAAATATACCTAATTGAAGTTAAAATTTAATGTAAATTTAGAAAATAAAATAATTTGGATACAAAGAAAATAATAATAGAAAATTTAGTCTTATATATATATATATATATATATATATTCTTAATTTATTCTAAAATTATAATTAATAATTGTTGAATTATTTTTAAAATAAAATTTAGATTTAATTTTATTTATTTGTGGTAGATAATTACTTTAGTTTAAATGATTATTTTCAAAACTAGATAATAAATAGTTTATAAATTTTAGAAATTAAAATTTAGTTTAAATTTATAATTAATTCTAAGCTTTACAAATATGGTTGTGATTTGATCAATTATTTTTTATGATTAATAATTCTAACTCTAATAATTCTTCATTTCACATACAAATAGAATTCTAGGTTAAAATACTTATTTTTGTTTGTAATATTTTTCATTAATGCAAAATTTATAAACTAAGGTTAAGACATTAATAATTATGTGGATGCAAAAATCTACATATGGTTAACATTTTAAAACCAAAATAATCCTCATCATCCCTATGAAATAATGAAACATGTTAGATATGCTATGTAAGATATTAAAATAACAAGAAAAACCAAATAAACATACAAACAACATGAATCAAATTCATCTCATAGTGGATTGGTGTCACATGTGCTAGTGACTATTTCCCAATCCTTGATTGATAAGCTAGTGATGAAATTGCTATGGATATGGAGATGATAAATAGACAAGATAAGTTCTCAAAGAGAATGACCTTGCATCAAGTTGTGTAGATGATGGAGATGATGGAGTGAAATGGACAAGATCAAATCTCAAATGAAGAGAGTGACCTTGCAAGAGATGGTGGAGGTTGTGAAGGATTTGATAAGAGATGAAGCCTCTATTTTATAGATTTTCAAAATGCTAAGTGTTGTAGAGAGACCAATGTGGGACTAAGATTGGACCAATGAAAGAAGGACACTTGTCATCATGTGATTGGTTGATGTATGTGCAAGATTTGGGAAGAGTTCCCATGAGAGGGAAAATTTGAATTCAAATTTGAGAGTAAATGCTAAGTGGGGGACAAGAAAATGAGCAATAAATGCAATGTTGGAGGAGCAAATCAACTTGCCTTTGAATTCAAAGTTGAGGGAATATTCTCCATAAATGCCATGTTGATGGAAAATCTTGGATTTAATAAATCAATAAATTGATTTATATGTGCAAGTGGCTAAATCTAGAGAATGCAAGTGGGTAAGATTATCATTTAATCAGGATTAGATTAAATTAATGATGATTATGTTAGTTTAATGCTAATTAGGTGAGTTTGACTTTCATGATTTAAATATTTGATTTATTTAAATCAGAAAAGGATGAAATATGGATTTTAATTAAATAAATGTTTGATCTATTTAATTAAAGGGATGATGTTTGATTTATTAAAAGGCTGATGATAATGTTTATTTGATGAATGACCTTAGGAAATGAGATTATTTAATGAATGGATGAAAGTGATGAATGGGCCTAATGTGAGACCTAATTTGACTGAATCTGATCAAATGCATAATGTTAATTTTGCATGTCTACATTTTGCCCCTCTTTGAAGTAATGTACTTGTTGCATTGGTTCAAAGAATAACTTGCTGCGATCAAAATTTAAAAAATTTCTAATTTTTTGGATGCCCAACGGAAAGTACACTAGTACATTGCCCCCTCGAGAGATCAAGCGAAAAGATTTGATTTGAGGGTCGATCTCGCGATAAAGAGGTTCAAAATGAATGGTTATGGATGATGATGCAAATGAGATGATTTTAAGATGCTTAGAATAACAAATTTATATTATCCTAAACAACTTAAATGATTATATGATGTGATGACGGATGACATAGATGATGTGATATGCAATGATTAGGCAATGGATGATTTATATAGATGCTTAGACTAACAGATCTATATGATGATGATTATGCATGTGAGATGATATGCAGAATACTAATGCATAATGGATGCATGATGGATGCCTTGGTGATGATAATGTTAGTGCAGAAATGAGATGATGACAAGAGGATCCCACAAGTCCATGATTGGTAAAGACTTTATTAGAGATGATGATGAAGAATGATGATGAGAAATGATGATGATAGATGGATGATGTGCTTATCAAGGATTGGGATTTTCAAAGGGTCACTTACTTTATGTTTGATAACACGCCTAAGCACGATGCATCAAGGTATAAAGGACCAGGATGGCATTGTACTTAGTGTGATGGACTTTGACACGAAAAATAGATAGGAGTATTCTTGTTCACACTTGACATACGAAAACCTTGCTAGGATGCACTTTAGAAGTTTCAAATATCTCAGACCAAAACACGGAGAGGTATAACCAATCAATGAAATAGTCAACAAGCCATCCAAAACATCCTCTATACATATCTAACAAAGAAATTATTCGCCAAGTTATTTTACAAGAACGTCTAACAAGCACAGCAGACAAAAAAGATAATGATCGTTGCCCCATTCCTATCTCTCTAAATCCTTCGTTCGGATATCATCGAAAGGTTCTTGGAATGAGTGCAATAAGATAAATCAAAAGAAAAGATCAAGTATGCAAACAAGTCAATGTTCTTCATACCTCTAGCCAAAGGGATGTGTTTTGATAGGATAAGAATCTAGGTGATATCCAAAATGATGCCCATTGTTGGAACGATATATCCTAGGACATGCATTGTATAGGATGATGATGGTTTGATAAGTTGATTGATAGGCTGTTGATATAAGGTTGATTGACATGTTTGCAACTGATCAAGAGTTTGATTTTGTTTTAGAGTTCTATTTTTTTATTTTGATTTTATGATTGAAGCTTGCTTTTGCTGACTGCCATGACTGTTTCTGTTTGCTTTGCCAAAGGATGAAAGTGATGATCAGTTTATTATGGATGATTGATTATTGTGGGTGAAAGCGAAATGAGATGGATGGATTTTTTCAAATATTTGGATTTTTTTGATGTTTGCAATGTTTTGAGTTTATTTTTTGGTGTTTTTGAGATTTTACAAATGTTTTGATTTTTTTAGTTTTTGAATGTTTTTGGATTTTGATGTCTCGGGGGTTGATCAAAGATGAGCCTTTCCTATGTAGTTCGGATTCCAATGTTTTTTTCATTTTTTGATTTTGACTTGTTTTTGGATTTTGATGTGTTTTGAATTTTTTTGGATTTTTTGATGTTTTTGGTGTTTTTTTGATTTTTTGATTTTTGATGTTTTTGTTTTTTCATTTTTTGATGTTTTTGGATTTTTTGATGTTTTGGATGTTTTTGGATTTTTTCACATGATTTTGACGATTTGGTATGGACATGTGTGACGATATCAGTTCTCCATTTGGGATTTTTGTTGAAAACCAAGCTAAGGTTGAATGATCAAATCGATGAATTGATGATGATGATATCATTGTTGAGGATACACAACAATGGAAGGATTGATGATGATAACATTGTTGAGGATGCACAAGAATGCGAGGATAGTGTTAAGCAACATAATGATCGGGAAGGATATCCCAAAGATGATGATGGATTGATGATGATTTGATCAAGACTGATGATGATAACATTGTTGAGGATGCACAACAATGCAAGGATAGTGTTAAGAAACACAAGGATATCCTGATGATTTCATGATTGGATTTGATTGATCATGATTGATGAAGCTTGGTTTGAAACAAAAGATGTTTGAATGATTTGATGTGACATTGATGTGCAAACTAGTTACAACTGATAGTGATTATTTGGATTGATGTTCGATGAAAGATAAAGCTTTGATAAAGAATTTTTGTTTGTCAAAATATGCCATGGGCTAGTGATTTGGATTTTTTCTCACAAGTGGTGGACTAGTTTGATTTCATGTTTTCCAATGTCTAGATCACCACATAAGTCAGAGGACATAGACCAAGATTTATTCCAGAAGCAAGATGTAAATATTTTCCCCCAATGTCTAGCAATATATGGAATGTGATGGATGGATGCTTGGATAGGTGTGTAGATGGATGGATATGAATACGCAAAGGATGCCAAGGATTATATTGCGATAAGATAAGGTGTTCGGATAACGAATGTTTATTTGGATAATGCTTCATGGCTCAGATAATGCTGCATATGATAGGATCCATGAAAACGAACCATGTCAAGATGTTTACCATAAGCAAGTGTAGAGTGTGCCCCAAATTTTCATCAAGATCAAGATAATTTGGATGATGGATGCAAACGGATGAAAATGGATTGGATCGATGGTTTATGGATGAATGCATTTATTATGGATAAGATGGATGGAATGCTCGATTTATTACAGATGGGATGAGATGCTTTCAACTAGGCTGGCGCACATAGATGCTTGATTCCACACATGACGCATGTTTACCAAGTTTTCATCATGGTCTTACCCAAAGCGCCACCATAGTGGTTTTCACTAGAGGATGATATTTTCCTTTACTGTTTTCAATCCTTTTTCTAATTTTTTTTGGATTTTTTTGCTTTTTTTGCTTTTTTTGATATTTTTGATTTTTCTGAAAGATTTTAAGCTCATGCTGAACCATAAGGTGTTGCTGATGTAGATGCCCCTATCATAATGTGCCATCGGTATCCTACCTAAAGAAGTTGCTTTGCTAAGATATGTGCACTTGAACGAAACTCTTAGGATTCTTGATCTGCTTTGTCAATACTAGAGTTGACTTTGTCTTTGTGTGCACATCACGATAGAGTGCCTTTAGAATCCTTATGATGAAGGGTCGTTGCCAATACATGGTCAATGTGAGAATTAGATATTATGCATGGAGGCGTGGATGGAGTGTGTTTAGGGATAAGAGATGGATTGGTTGACAGTTTGGAACCTTTGACTCTCCAAACTTGGGAAGATGAGCAATGATGGCTGGATACATAAGTGTGCATGGAATTAGGACCAACTGCTTGATACACTTTGTACGTTGCTTGAAAAGCTTGCTTTTTCTTTTGTGGACATCCTTGATAGATACTTTTCCCTCTTTTATTTTGCCCCATAGTTTCTTTGATTGACGGAGTTTGATAGGGATAATCTTTCTTCGTACTCTTTGATATCCATTTGTATTTGATTTGTCCATTATGCTTCTCAGCTTCTTTTTCTTTGATAACGTTCTTCGTACTTTGATTCAAATTTTTCCTTCAAAGTTGGTCCCAATTCATGGATGGGGTGATGGGTGGATGAAGATTCGTGATGTGGTTGGTTGTAGTATTGACACTAGCTTCATCATAAGGACTCTTCATGCTCCCTATGTTGACGTTTGCTTGAGATGAAGTTACCCCCAGTATTGTGGTAGTACCTTCGTTCTTTGACTCTTCCTATTCTGAGATGTCTTGTTCAGTAAACATGCTCTGACAAATGACCACCGTACTTGATGTTCTTTCAACTTGCTGCTTCGCTAACTCTGGATGTTCTATTTGACTTGTTTTGTTGAGTGGATAATGATGGATATCTTTATTCATGATGTCCTCAATCTGAGTTTGGGACATATTTGATCTTGATATTGACAACTCCGTTTGATTGTAGGGGTTAAGAATCTGCTCTTTTTGTGTAACAAAATCTTGTTCTAGATGAAGATCATCTACATGCCCATTTGTAGAAAGCATCTCATGGGTAGATGGAGGAGTATGTGCTACATGGATATGATCATCTTGCATGGATAAGAGAGTGTTCATTAGATTATTGTAGTATCTTGAAGATACAAATTCTTGATCTTGATTAATTTCAGAGTTGCTTTCGACATGCTTTGGATTAAGTTCTTGACATGGGGCAGTTTCAAAGGATGGATTTCTTACAAAGGACTTTTGGATGTCGACCTTAGGCATGGTCAATTTCAAGGTTCCTTCAGCATCTATAACCATGGGGTCAAAGGGGATCAACATGTTTTGAAAATGACCATTGCTAGACCTTAGTGAAAGATTTTGATCTTGCTTTGGAATAACTTCTTGAGATATGTCCTCTAACTCATAAGTTGATGTAGAGACATTTGTCAATGGATCATGCATTATGTCAATTGGATCAAATAGTCCTAACACTCCTTGAAAGAGATCACTAAAAAGTGGCTCTTGATGTATGGTGAGTTGATCATCAGATTGTGTAGATACATCCGCAATGTGCTCCTCAATGGAGAGGTTTTGATCATTATTTTTGACAATTGCGGTGGAGAGATTGTGAATGTCTTCGACCATAGAGTCAAGTGATGTTGATATTTCTTGAATTGGCTCATTGTTGAGTTTTGTTGGTGGATTTTGATCGTGATTCAAAAGTGACTCTTGACATATGTCGATTTGATCATTGGATGAAGTAAACATGTGCTTAGTGATGGATTGATCTTGATCCTTGTTTTCAATAGTTGTCATCTTTTGTGTTTTTGCTCGTGTTGGTTGGGTAGCTTGAGAGGCTTGGGCAACTTGAGAGGATTGTTGCACTTGTTGAGCTTGTGTTGCTTGTTGCATGGCTAGATATTGTTGGAATCCCTTTTGAAAAGCAACTTGTAATGTCACGTTGTATTGGTTTGATCTGGTGGAAATTGGTGGTGGTGGGGGTGGTGGTGGATTTAGAATCATGTTGGATGTAGTGATAAGTGTTTGAGATACACTCGGAGTGATAGTGAGTGTTTGAGATGTGATGGGCATGATAGTGGTGGTTGGAATGATTGAAGGGATAGTGATGGTTGGAATGACTGAGGTGATAGGTCCTTGGGAGACCATATTTCGATTTGGGATCAATGTTGTTGTTTGATTAGATACCATCCATTGGTGTGATGTTGATGGTATATCTGAAGGATTTGACGTGATGGTTTGATTGACGTTAGGTGGATTGATTTGGTGGATTGATTGGTGCTAGGTAAAGGGGGAAGCCCTAAACCAAGGAATGATGTTGGTAATAGTGGTGGAGATTGCCCTTGGCGCAATGCCTCAACTATTTTGCTAAGTGTAGCAATTTGATCTAGCCAAATTTGTTCTTGATTTTGATCTTGACTCCCTTGAAATAGTTGATTTGGCTTGTGTTCAAGTAGTTTTGGCATGCATGCTTGTCATTTTTGAATGGGATCATGGACGAATGGATTTTGGATGACATTCTGATTTGGGATGATGCTTTGATTTGGTGTGATAGGTTGAAATTGACCATTGTTCATGTTTGTATGATTTGCATATGTGTTCATCCCAAAGTTTTCCAGATTCATGTTTCAAAAAATTGTACTTGGTACATTCTCCTTTGGCTTGTAGGGATTTAGTGGGATGACATTGTTCATTTCAAGGTTCATGCATTGATTGTTCGATTGATATACTTGTAGGTTTGGGCTTGGATTTACCATCGGGAAATGCATTCCAATCTTTGATTTGGGCATACTCACACTTGTTATTCTATTGAAATTTGTCGAAGGTAATGGTCCCATGTATGGATTGTATAAGTGTGAGTTTTGATAATCAATCAGAATTATAAGGCTTTGAAGATTCAATTGATTTGGATTACTCGAGATGTATGGATCAAGTTTGTATTCCATGTTCTCCTTGTGTTTTGACCTTGTTGCAAAAGTGACCTCTAAGATTCTTAGGACCAATAACAAGATGAAGGATGAAAGGGGATGAATGATATGAGTGTTGAATGTTTAGGGATTTTGGATCAATGTTAGACATAGGATTTGATTTTGATTGGTTTGATTTGGATGATGAACTTGTAAACCCTAAGATGTTGGATGTGATCTCAGGATGAATTTGTTCAAAGGAAGGTTGATTTAATTAAATGTATGAGAAAGGATGCATCCCCACACACCTAATTAAAAAAATGATTTTGGTTTCGATAATGTGCCTAAGTCTAGAATGATGTTTTCAAAAGCTCTAAAGTTGTTTGGATGGATGAATTTTGATAAATGTTTAAGATGGATGAAGTGTTTGATTTGATCCTAAAAGACTTAGAGAGACTTTGTTTACTAGGCCAAGGTATTGAAGAACACACTTTTCTCTAAGAGCAATCAAAAGACCTATTATGACCTTAACACACACACCCCATTTGGAACGGGGACCCTCTTTTCTTTCACCTTGTCAAGTCATTTATTTCACCATCTTATTTTGCGTGCCTCCTTTTTTGATGTCTCAGATGGTCGATGTTGCTTCAAAGTCCCATCATAAATTGACCATGCCTCCCCTTTTTTGATTTTTTTGTGTTTCGGTGCCTCGCAGGGTCCCTCTGACAATTTGGTCCTGCCAATGGCCCTGGGCCTTGCCAGGCCTGGCCTTTCGGAATTCTGTCTTTAGGTTTCTGCACTGGAATTGCCATTCTCAGCAGCGTCTGCTAGGCGTCCTTCTGGACCTCGGGGTCCGAGTCTCCATTCGCCATCTGCGAGCTTGTTGAAATTTTCCTCAGGTGGTGCCCTGCCTTCTGGGCCCTGGGCCCCGGAGGTCCGCCTCTGGGGTTCCGTCTATGTTTGGCCGTTCGCGACGGCGGACTCCCTGCAGCATCCCGCCTCCCGGGTCCCACCAACCTTTTTGCCATTCGAAGTCTGTAAGCTACCTGCTTGCCGTCGGTCGTTCTAGGCCCGACCATTCAGAATTCTGTGTTTAGAATTCCATGATGGTCCCATCGTCCCTGACAGCAGATCTCTCGAGGCATCTTTCCCTTCAAGCCTTGAACCATTTCTCGCCGTCGCTGTTCGACCAAGTGAAAAACTTAAAACGGCTATTGTTTTACGCCTCCCCAGCCGTCGGGCCCCGGTTCTCACACCGCCGCCCACCTATTTTCAAATCCACCAATTTTTGTCACCATACCTGCAATAAATGCTATAATTCATGGCAGTTAGGGGTATAAAATGCCTAATCCGACTGCTCATTTTCATTTCACAGGATTGCATTGAATTGGACAAGCTGTCATTTGGAGCCCACCATCTTTGGCATCATCACGATTATCGCCCTCAGCATCATTTCGTCAACCGCAGGTGGATCCCACGTCCCCCCACATAGCATGTCTGAGGTAGGCCATTCATTTTCCCATCCCAAGCTTTGTTTTGTGATTTCAAGATATTTAATTGAATGAACAAATCATTAGGAAGATATAAATGGTAGAACATGAAATTGCGCACCAAACCCATGTGCTAGAAAATTGACAAACCCCCTGGGAAGCCCTCCTCGCCGATCCAGGACTTTTCCTCCTCTTGGCCATTCTTCGCATAGGGAAAATGTCCTCCTTGGGCCTGAGACCCACCATCGCCATCCCTTAAATAAACCTTCGAACAATCTTTCCGGCGGTGATTCTTCCCTCCAGGCCTGTCCCATAGGACTTCTCTGTTCGGGGTTCCGCCTGCATTTTGCCACGCCAAACTGCAAAATTGTCCCTGCCTCCTGGCTACTGGATCCTAACCATCCCCTCGCCAAAGAAATTCAAAACTCAAATAGGCATCCTTTGGTCCTCTCGGCCCCGATACCCCTGGGTTCCGCCTTGGGGGTTGCTCGGGTGTTTTGTCGTCGTCCACGGCGGGTCTCTCTTGGCGTCCCAACCTCTGAGCTCCACATTCATGTCCACTATTGACCTCTGGCAGTTTAATTCACACATCCTTCAGCTCTTCAGGCTCTAAATGCTAGATGTCCTTGTTTCCTTTTCCCCCTGATCTCACGGCAAACTCATTGATCCCATCCGTGCTTCGGACCCCACCCTCTGCCCCACTGTTGGCTAGTCTT
>VDFB02270651.1:406434386-406657577 GCA_007258455.2 Sequoia sempervirens | reverse complement strand
TACCTACCAAAACAAGCTAAAATAAGAAGTTACGAATAGTTGAAATATAATTATAACACCCCCTCCTAATCTCAACGGTTACAATTATCATCACTAACAATTCCCAAGTGTTTTATTTCAAATTCAAAAGTATTATTTCCCAATAGTTTTGTAAAGATGTCCACTAGTTGATCTCGTGATCCACAAAAGTCAAGGAATTTCTCCATTTTGGATGAGCTCTTGAATGAAGTGAAAGCGAGTGTCAATATGCTTGCTTTTCTTGTGGAGGACATGATTTTTAGATAAGGAAATTGTTGAACTGTTATCATAGAAAATAGGATTTGGCTCCTTTTCAATATGTGCAAGATCATTCAATATTGTTCTTAGCCATACTGCTTGACAAGTTGTAGTTACAACCACATACTTTTCCTTTTCTAAAGATATTGAAACTATGAGTTGTTTCTTGGATTCCCATGAGATAATATTTGTTCCCAAGTGAAAAGCATATCCAAATTTTAAATTAGATTTAAATTAGATTTTTAATCTATAATTTAATTAGATTTAAAATAGATTTTTATTCTTAATTTAGATTTAAGTTTTTTATTTAATCTAGTTAGATTTAGATTTTAGATTTAGCTTTTAGATTTAAATTTCTAATTTAGTTTAGATTTTAACTTCTAATTTAGTTTAGATTTTTTTGTTTCTAATTTAGTTTCTAATTTAATTTAGATTCAAGTTCCTAATTTGATTTAGACTTAAGTTTCTAATTCAGATTTAAATGTTTAACTTTTTAATTTAGTTAGATTTAATTCCATTTAGATTTAAATTTAATTCGGATTTAGATGTTGGTTTAGATTTAAATTCTTTTTAATTAGTTTTTAAAGTAGAATTTTAGATCTTTACATTTGTTTCTAGTTAAATTTTTTATTAGATCTTTACTTAGATTTTTTTATTAGCTTTTAGATTTTAAATATAAATTTTTAATTTAGATTTTAATTTAACGTAGATTTTTAATTTAATTTAGATTTTTAGTTTTCTTTAGAATTTTCATTTAATTTAGTTCTAAGTTAGATTTAGATTTCTAATATCTAACTTAACTTAGATTTTTAACTTTTTAATTTAGTTAAATTTCTAAGTTCTACTTTAATTTATATTTTTAACTTTTTAATTTAGTTTAGATTTCTATCCTTTTTTTCTTTTTTTCTTTTGTTTAGGATTTTAACAGATTACATGTTTTAGATTAGATATTTTTGGTTACTAATCCTTGTTGGTAGCGTGTGGCATTTACATTTCGAGGGTCCAAGACAATTTGTTCAAACTACTAATTTGTGGTTGTGCAGATTTGTTTGTCCAAGAAATCTCAATTTGAAAATATTGTGTTTGTGATTTTTAGATTAGAAATAATTTCATTTAGTACACTAAAAGGACATGTCTTTGATTCTATTTGATTGTGCTTGAAGGTGGTAGGTGACTATGATCTCACCTTGTGCAAACTAGGTGATCAAAAAAATAGACCCACCTTATTTTTGTGTAACCTTGATGCAATAATCGAAATATCCTCTCCCCTTGCCCATTATGTGATCCTAGGTGTAAGAGAAATGGTTATTGCCTCTAGAACTTGGGTCTTCCTTGGTGGGAAAAAGTACTCACCCCAAGGCGACTCAGACCAGCAAGGGAGATTTTTGGCCAATCTACCGCTGACTGGTATATAAATGTGAATCCTAAAGGAAAGCCTAAGATTGCAAGTGCATATGTGTCATACGGACCAAGTAGTACTCCCCAAAACCTTGTTGAACATAACCTCTTCAAGCTAGAGTTCCTCCTAAATGGAGCTTAATCTTGTGCCCCATGTATGGCCACTCAAACAAGGGTCCTAAACTAAATACTCTTGTGTAGTAGCTAAAAACCTTCTATTTGGTAGCATAGAAACAATCATTGTGAATGCATCCAAATTTTTGTAGTCTTTAGTAGAGGTGATCAATTTGCCATGGGAGTTTCATGGGGGTTAGAATTTTGGCTGGCCTGAGAAGAGAGTCCACTGTAAGGGGGAGCCCGTGCAACCAAGCTTCTGGATTCACATGCTAAGGATATGCGGTTGGGGAAACCCATGTGGAATCTAGGAGATATTTTCATGGCCTAACCATAGGATTGTGCTTGTCTTATTTGTGTTTGTCTACAATCAAAATCTCATGCTTTCCAAGTATTTTCTGGATAGTGAAACAAAGCAAACAAGATTCACACATCTAGAAACAAACAATCAACTTCAAACAAAACAGATTTTTTTACCAAAACTTTAATTCCAAACATTTTTAGCATGTTGTAAAACATCTTTTTCAGGAGTCTCTGTCAGAAACCAGAACTAAAATTTCTCAAACTCTTTATCATTTACATCCACTAGCTTGCATTTTGACCATAGGTTTAATTCTCCAAATTTTAGTTGCATTCCCTAGGCTTAATAATCATCATTTCCAGCATAAATTTGTCCTTAGGTTTCATCTTTGCAGACTTTGGATTAGGCTACCTCACCATTCTTTTTTAAAATCATTATTTTCAAAAGTAGGTTATCTTGGGACTTAGTCACCATTACTCTTTTCAGTCATTGTCCCTTTTGTGAGAACTTCCAACTCAACAGTCTAGTTAGGAAAGCTCACCAGTCATTTCGACCTTGTCACTTAGTCCCTTTAACAAGTCCTTTAATAACCAAAATTGAGACATAGGTCAAGCTTAGAGTGGTTAGGAAAACCTTTCTCCAAATTTCATTCACCATAGTCCTCATTTTGAACTGACTTTGCATTAATATTGTTCACCCTAGTCCTCATTTTGAACTTAGATTTTGGATTAATATTATCCATCCTAGTCCTCATTCTACACTTAGACTTTCCATTAATATTGTCCATCCTAGTCCTCATTTTGCACCTTGACTTTTTATTAATCATCTCCTTAGTCAACATTATCATCCTAGTCCTCATTTCACACTTTGGCCTTGACAACCATGTCATCTTGCATTAATCATTTCCTTAGGAAAACATCATCATCACCTTGCATTTTCATCCTTTATTCCAAAAATACAAAATAATTAGTGTCATAACTTGTCATCCTAGTATTCATTTTGCATTAGTCATTTCCTTTAGACAACATTGTTGCATTGTCATCCCTTATTATCAAAAATCCAAAAACATAGTCTTGCATTAGCTTCCTTTATCAAAAATCCAAAAACATAGGCTACTATCATCCTTGCATTTAGTTGTCATTCTCATCTTCCTCATTTGAGAAATTCCCTTTTATGGTGGAAACTAGGCCTCAAAGAAAGAAAAGACAAATGGAAAACTTTGGACAAGATTCCAATCCCAATATCAACAATAACACTTGGGACCCAAACCAAAATTGGAATTTTTCTAACCCATTTAACAACATGAAAATACAATATTCCATGAACGTACCATCTTTAACACAAAATATTTTTGAACCATTCATACAAAGAGACCAACATGGACACGTATACAAAGGAGACTTAGAAGCTGCAGTGCAAAATCCTAATGTAGCCAATTTCATGGAAGAATTAGTGTTACATGACCCTCAAAGGTATCTAGCCATGCTTTTGGACCAAGGGGTTAAGTTACCATGTGGCTTCGACGTGAATACTCTGAGACCAACATCACTTGACCATAAGGTCAACAACACAAACAAGATTTCCATTAATAGCCAACCTCAAAACAACATAAGCAATACTTTTGTTGGTGCCACCTTGCAAACTGTCACAAGCACCATTAGCGCTACCTCCAATAATTAGAACAATCTCAATATGATCAACACAACATCTGTTGGAGGAACACAACCCATCTCACAATTAGTGCCAGCAATGTCCACAATATCATCATAATCGGTTGGAGCCACCTTTGGGTCCTCAGCAATGTGGACAAGTTATTCAAATCCTCTATTTACCACTTTGGTGAGTGCCATGGGTGCATCATCAAGCCATTTGAATCCTCTATTTATAGCTACATCTAGCGCCATGGGTGCATCCTTATCAAATACCCTCATTGGTACCTCATTTAATCCCTTAGGAGAAAGTAATCGATGTGTCTTTGTTCAAGGACCACAACCAAATTTTAACACGTCAACACAATTTAATACCAATCCCTCCCAAGGACAAAACATGAATATTCCCCTTGGAAAATTTCAACAATTTGGACAAGGAAATCTAAACACACAACATATGGCATCATTCAGACACCAAAATATTCATGGTCACCATATTCCCCAAATTTTGACTCAAATAACTAGAGGGCACATTCCAACATATTCAACCCATATTCACACCCATCAACAAGTCCTTAATCCAAAATTTCAATATCAACAACATGCAAACCAAAACACATCATGCATGTCACAACACCACATCCCACAACAGAACACCAACATCTTTTCACAACAAATGGGGACCCATGGCATATCTAGCACTCCCACATATGAAGCCACAAATAACCCTATAATTGATGCCTTGCAAGCTAAGGTGATGGGTTTAGAAAAGACCATAGAAAACATGCAAGTATTTGACAAGAAGTCACACATGTCATATGACCTATCCTTGCATCCTTTCGACACAAATTTATATATGCTACCATTCCTTCTTGGATATGTGGCACCACACTTTACCAAATACAAGGGGAATATGAGTCCTATTGAACATATTCGAGAATTCATGACCAACTGTATGGTCATTGCTTATGAACAAACTTACTTGATGAGACTTTTCTCTAATATTCTTACAAGACCTGCACTTGAATGGTTCACCACCTTGAAAGGGATAAAAGCATGGGATGAACTTAAAGATAGATTCATAAAGAATTACTCATATAACATTGGCATGGACACCTCCATCACTAGCCTATGCAATCTTACACAAGAAGACGCTAGTGAAACGTTTATCCCATTCTTCCAAAAATGGAGAAGTCTAGCAAGTCGTTGTCCCATTGACATACTTGAAAAAGAAAAGGTCAACATGTTTGTTCAAACACTTCTAGGCCCCTTGAAATATGGATTGCAAGTTCATTGTTGCAAAACATTTATGGACTTAGTCGAAAAGGGTTTCCAAGTTGAGAAAGCCCTCATTGCTAAAGGTGAATTAAAATATGGTCCTAAAAACACAAACGCAAACCCACACATGGAAAAAATAAGTATAGGGTAAAAAATAAACATGTTACCCATGATGGCATTGTTGATGCTAAGGCTGTAAACAAATTGTGACCAGTGCTCACCCTTAAAGGAGCTCATCCAAAAAAAGAATGAATGACAATATTGACACCCCCCACTAATGTCATTCAAAATAACCAAAATGGTGAAAATAGTCAAAATAAAGGACAACCCCTCTGGATAAGACAATTCTCAAAAAGACAAACATACACCTCTTTGAGAGAGACAATTGGGGATCTCCTTAAGAAGCTCCTTTAGAATGGTCTCATCACACTCGAGAACCCTAGGCCATATGACCTAGGGTAGTTTAAACCATCATGGTGGGACAATAATGCCTTTTGTGATTACCATTGCTCTAAAGGACATAAAACATCTTCTTGCTGACAACTAAGGAACATTGTCCAAGACCTCATTGAAAAATGAGTAATTGAAGTGGGTGGGATTCAATTCATATCTAATGTAGACCATACCATTCATAAGAACCCACTGCAATACCATGGTTATAATAAATCCTCCACATTAGGTCCCAAAGATAATAACAATCAAGCCAATTACGGTGGCGCTACATACAATTATTCAGGAGGAACCGTTACTAATAATGTTTGAACTGATGATGAATATGTCAATACCATAATAGTCAAAAGAGCCCCTGAATGCAATACCACTACTTGAAGCAGAAATATCACCATAGCTTTTCCTCCTCCTCGACAGTAAAAAATTACAATACCTGGTCCATTCACAAAGCAACCACACTTTGGCTCATTCACTAAGCAGTGGCAACCTAAGATTCAGTTTAATCTCAATGATCAATTAGTAAAAACCCTCACAAAAATTTCCATACTAGAATTGCTTCACATTTATCCTGTACATAAAGCTATACTTGAAAAAACCTTGCAAGAATCCTCTATCCCTCAAGGCATTGATGTCAACCAGTTTGAGGCCATGGTGGGATACCTAACTACATCCCATCACATAAAATTTTCCAACCAAGATTATTCGTCACCCAAGACCAACCATAGCAAGGCATTACACATCAAAGTTTTCATCCATAAGCACAAGGTCATAAGAGTTTTAGTAGATGGCAGAGCAAGATTGAACATATTCTCCTTAAAACTGGTTAAGGCTCTAGGATTTTTTGATGATTGCATAGATGCTACAAAGAGCATATTCATAAAGGCATATGATGATGAAGAACATTCTTCTCGAGGTATGATCACTCTTCCCATCAGAGTTGGGCCAGTCATTGTAGATACAACTTGCCAAGTCCTGGATCTTGAATTACCCTATAACATCTTACTTTGTTGACCTTGGATTCATGCCCTAAAGGTCATTCCTTCCACATATCATCAATGTATGAAGTTTCCTTATCAAGCATTGAAATTACAATCACAAGTGATCCAAATCCCTTTTAATATTGCAACAATATAAGAGGGACTACTCAATTCCAAGTTCCTGTCAACCAAGAAGCCTCATCATCTTGCTACATTGACCCTTCCTCTTTGAACAATTCGTCCACTTTATTTAGCCTACCATCCAATCCCAAGGTCCAAATTCATGATATGGGATATGGAGAATATCATATGGATAACTTACTAGCAAATGACAATGCTAATGTGGCTGAGAAATATCAAAATTCTAATGTTGATTTCAAGATAGCTACAGAAGGAACAAAAAAAGATGGTCATACTTGGATTAAAAAAATTTGGGACCTTGATGATACATCAGTGTTTTCCATATCTACTTCCACTCAATCTTTTCATATCTATGATAACCCCCTGTTTGACCAAGACATCTACGATAACCCCCTCTTTGATCATGACCCCCCTAAAGATATTCAATCATCATCCTTCCATCCCACCTACCCTAGGATAGGATATGAATCTCTTATTGTCACCTCTACTAAGCCATCTTGCCAAGTCATTAAGGATGTGCAAGCCTCCTTTGATGTTAACAGTACCGAAAAGGATAGTCCAAAAGATTTCATTGATGGCATTGCCACTCCCATTCATCCACTAAACATTCCTATCACTTCACCTACTTCCTCCATCTCACTCATGTCCACTTGCATCATAGACATGGATCAACAAGTCATGGATCAAGAAAAGAATAAGGGAAAAGCTCCAATGGATGGGCTATCTTTAAAAGGAGATAAAAAAATGAAAAGATATAATGCAAAGAAAAGAAGATCAAGACAAATCCCATAGCCAAAATAAAAATCTATTAGACAAATAAAAATCAAAAGAAGATCAAGATAAGTCCCCAAGCCAAAATAAAAAGCTATCAGACAAATCAAAAATAAAATTCAAAAGTAAAATTGAGAAAAAGTCAATCTCCAAGTATTCCTCTCCATCAAAAATCATTGGGGGCATCTATCAAGGAAAAAATTCAATCAAAGAACTTGTTGATCCAAGGAATCCATCCACGTCACTTGCACTCATACCATATATTCCATTCCACCCATCCATGTTCACATATCCATCATATTCCTCCATTGGTGATGTCTTTCAATGTATCTTTATCGACGACCCCTTCTCGTACTTTAGCTCATTGGTCGCCCAAGCTCCTTTTTGGTTAAATCTTGATGGTCCATGTAGTGTGCACATTAGGGATCCTACCCTATCCTCTTTCATCCACCACATCTATCGTCCTTCATATTTTCCACTCATACTCCTCATCCTGATTGGGTCCTTTCATCTAGCATGGTCATCTACACAGTATTGGGGCATCGTCAAGGTAGTCTATGGATTTGGCATTTATCAATTTTATACCTAGCTTTAGAGAGCTAGAGAAAAAGTCCTAAAAAAATACAAAAAATGAGAAAACAGTAAAAAATCGACACCCTAATGAAAACCTAGCAAACAAGCATCTTGGTGACACCAAAAAATAAAATTAAAAAATGACAAAAATAGTAAAGAAAAATAATTCATCCAATAGTGAAAACCTGGTAAACAGCCACTTTGGATAAGTACCATGGTGAAAACTTGGCAAACAGGTGTCATGTGTAGTCAATCATTTCTCTCCCATCTATTGTCACTTTATCTGCCTTGGCCCATAATGAAACACATTTTTCTGTCACTACCACGACACTTGCCATGACATTACACCCTTCCTTTCATAGTTGAAAAACGGTTGACATCAAGTCCTACATACTATCCATCCCTCATCCCATGCATATCCTTTTCTCATCCTTCAAAATTGGCTAAGCCTTGGGCTTGACTAGGGGAATTTTTTATCATGTGACTAAAATGGGTATCACACATGGTCATTGCAATTGTAAAATTTCCTAAAAAAGACAAAAAACATTATAAAATTTCCTTAAAAATGATAAAAACATTGTAAAATGTCTTGAAAAAAGACAATAAACATTGTAAAATGTCCTAAAAATAGACAAAAAAAATTGTAAAATGTCCTAAAAAAAGACAAAAACATTGTAAAATGTCCTAAAAAAGACAAAAAAATAAAAACATCCTAAAAAATTTAAAAAAGAAAAAAAAAATGAAAGAAAAGAAAAGACCTAGAAAATAAAAAATTGAAGAACGTCCTGAAGAAAAGACCTAAAACAATCAAAAAACGTTCTAAAAAAGGACCTAAAAATTGAAAAAATGTCTTGAAGAAACCCCAACAAAATCAAAAGGTCTTGAAAACACAAAAACAAGGTCATTCCTTGTCAATTCCATCAAATCAGTCAATCTTTGTCATTTGTCTTAACTACGTTGTCTCTGCGTATTTGCTACGTAAGCAAGGCTCATCATTGGGTTGGGCCCTCGAGACATTAGGTCAATCCTTTTAGGTTTGTCAAAATAAAAATCATGATTCGATATTTGGTCATCAAGACAAAGTCATTGGTCGTGTCAAACTATGAGGTCTCTGAGTGTATGACGTAGGTAAGGCCATCTGTCAATGAGCCCCAGAGGTCACACTAGGTTAGTCCATTAGGGTTCATGACACTACACTGGCACACATGTCAAAAGTTTTTTGAGTCAAACAGGTCATTTTGAAACAAGCAAAACAAACTCTAGCAATCCTTTAATAAACATGTCACACAAATCAACATGTCAACATCAACATGTAGTCAAACTCATTCAAACTTTAGTCAATTTCAGTCAACACAGGTCAAACTTAGTCAAAACTAGTCACACAATCAACTCTTGGTCATTCTTCAGATGTGTCCTTTTGAAGGATTACCTTCATCATTTATTTATACCTTAGGATGTGTCCTTCCTAGGTATTGTCACCGTCACCTAACACTTCGAGGAATCCTCTTAACACTCGCGGATCGGTCCTCTTGACATCAACATTATTCAAGATGTGTCCTTGAATTTGGAAATTTTTGACATTCAACACTTTGACATCATCAAACATGACACCTTTGGCATCTAACATCGTCAAACATGACACCTTTAGCATTCGACATTAGAAAATATGACACCTTTGGCATTCGACATCTGGCATCTTGACATACTTGGAAAACTTGACATTTCAACATCCAGAGACTTGGAAAACATTTGGCATTTAATTTTTCATCATCATGCTACTAGTTCCTCAAGGATCTCCTAACAACAGGATTGAGAGGAGCAGCGACGTATCATGATGATTATTTTGTCTTATCTTTTTGGTAGTCATGTTGCTAGTTCCTCAAGGATGTCCTGACAACATGATTTAGAGGAGCAACAATCTTTCATGACTTGTCTTTATTGTCTTTATCTATTTTGGTCATGTGATGGTTTGACCTTGCACACCATTGATCTATGTCATATCATGGTGTTTGTCAGCCATTACAATAATTCTCCCAATGATGATTCAAGCAACAACTATTAGTACATTGGAAAATGTTGAAGGATTCCTTCCCATCCCAGCCTTCTTTGTCTCCCCTTTAACATTTTGTCTAGTCTACATCTTCATCATCAATATCTTTCGCACTAACACTATCATCATGTCCTTCATCTCCCATTCTTCTCTTTTATTTCAAGAGCACACTCGTGTTCTCTTAACCTGGATGTCCTCTCAAAGGGGCATACCACTACCCTCCTCATCATTCTTCCTCATCGTATTTTGCATTGGGGCATTTTTTGACTTATTTTCTTTCTCACAATGCGATAGGCTACATTATGACAAAGAGGGGAAAAATCTAGATACTTAAAAATGACCTAGGCCTGCAAGCTTTGTTCTTTATCTTTTTCTTCCTACCATAATTAAGACTCTTTAATTATGTCTTTGACCCACTTTCAACTACTAATTGAATAATTCATAATTATTTAATTAATCCATGTCCTTTTATTCCTCTTGATTATTTAAATAAATAAAATTTATTTATTTTTCAATGTGTCACTAATTGTCTAATGTCTTTCTATAATTAAATAAATTTCTTAATTTATTTAATTATCCTTGTCCCATAATTCCTCCTGATTATTTAAATAAATAAATTTTATTTATTTATTTAAATATGTCACTAATTCTTATAATTAAATAGATTTATTAATTTATTTAATTATGGGCCACCTTCTCCAATTAAATAATTATTTATAATTATTTATAATTATTTAATTGGCTTATTGGACATTTCCCTCATTTTAAATAAAATTAATTATTTAAAATTATCTCACATTGTTAACTGCCACTTCTTTTAGTAAATAATCCAAAATCAATTATTTACTGTCACATAGATCTATATTTTTGAATTAATTTTAATTCAAAAATGGTAATCTTCTTCCATAAATCAAGTAATTGCTAAAAATATTGATTTTTTGAGTCTTATCTTTTTGTCCCACCTTTATCTTCTTGATTTTTTGAATCTTATCGTTTTGGCTAATCTTTATCCTCTTGTCACATTTATTCTCAACCATTATTGTGATTTTTTCAAATTGCATCTTAGCCGCTTATTTTAAATTTTTTCCCTAACCCTAATTATGGGTTGTCACACGCAATCTTGACCTCTGATTTTAGGCTTTCATCAACTTTTAATCCTGGTCATCCATCAAAATTTTCATTTTCTATAAAATACCAATTTTGCTCACATTTTAGACTTACAACTTCTTTCTTTTTGGCATAATTGTTGAATCTTAGGTAATCTTACATTCTTGCATAGGCTTTATTTTGGCATAGTTTAGACATTAGTTCAATGTTTATCATTTGCATGATAGCATTGTAGTCATTTTAAATCCTTCAAAATCTTGCTTGGGATGTTGTCAATGTCTTTGTCATTAAATTTCTCGTACATTGAATCAATCAACTTTCCAAACATTAGTCAAAATGTCAATCTCATCACTCTTTGGTCCTCTTCAATATGTGTCCTTCTTGGACTTGGACCTTGTCAACATGTCATTTTCCTTTTTCAAGATGTGTCCTTCCTAACAATAAGCCCCCTCAAAACCGTCAACACCGTCGAATTGGCAGCACTCTTAGACTGTCAAATTTTTCAAACCATCAAGCAATCAATCTTTGGCAAACAAACATTGGTAAGCAATACAATTAAATGGTTGTTAATCTTTCTAGTCTATGTTGTCTTAGGTTTTGAATTTTTTGTCTATTTTTGTCTTATCTTTTTGTCTTATCTTTTTGTCTTTCAGTCATGTTACTAGCTACCTCAAGGATGTCCCTTGAAGGATTTAGAGGTACAATGATATCTCATGACCTATTTTATTTTTATTTTTCTACTGTCTATGGATTGTCTTAACAAAAAGACCAGGGCAACTCAACCCTTAGTATGACTTAGGGAATTCCTTGTTTGTGACTATTTGTTTTGCAAGTGGATGACCTTGCACACCTTGTTCTACTTCATATCATGGTGTTTGTTGTCCATTTGTGTCATCTTTTTACTGCCCAATGATGATTCAAGCAATGACTATTAGTACTTTGGAAAATGTTGAAGGATCATTTTCCCATCCCAACCTTCTTACTTTCCCCTCTAACATTTCATCTAGTTTGCATCTTCATCATCCATATCTTTTGCACTAACACTTTCTTGTATTGTCGTCTTCTAGTCTTCTCGTCCATTTTGGAGAGCGCACTCATGTTCTTGGAACCTGATTTTCCTCTTGAGGGGGCATACCGCTACATCCTCATCATTCTTCCGCATCCTATTTTTCACTGGGGCATATTTTTGACTTATTTTTTTTGTCACAATGCAACATGCTGCATTATGACAAAGAGGGACAAAATGTAGATACATAAAAATGGCCTAGACCTGCAAACCATATTTTTGTATATCTTATCATATTTCCTCTATAGTCCAAATTCTACTATTAATTAAATAATTCTTAATTATTTAATTAATTCACATCTTTTATTCTTCCAGATTATTTAAATAAATTTTATTTATTTAAATACGTCATTAATATGTTATGTCCTCTTATAATTTAATAAATTATTTAATTTATTTAATTATTGGCCACCTTATCTTTTTCATAATAATAAAATAATAATTAATAATTATTTAATTGCCTTAGTCAATTTCCTCCAAATTTAAATAAAATCATTTATTTAAATTTCCCTCTTTCCAAATAAATAATTTTAAATAATTTATCTTGTTGTCACATGACCCCACCTTTTTGAATTAAATTAATTTTAATTCAAAATAGCATTTTTCTCCATAAATCAAATAATTTTAAATTAATTATTTGATTCTTTGGCTTTTTCCTCTTTTTAGTTAAATAAATCTTTATTTATTTAATTATATTTCATATCTTGATTTTTGAATTAAAAATCAATATTTAATTCAAAATGAAGATTTCTCCTCCTTATCATAATCTTTCGTAATTAGATAATATCTTTATTATCTAATTAGCTATTGGTCATTTAAATGGAAATACATTTGATTTTCTCTCCAACCCAATGCTTTTTCTATATTGATCTTATCTTCTATATCCATCTTTGCCTCAACTATTCTCCACCATTGATTGAATTATTTTTAATTTAATCTCAACCATTCATCTTTTCTAATTGAACCCTAACCCTACTTGCTAATTGTCACATTGAATCTTGTCCATTGATTCTAGGGAAATTGTCAATCTTCAATCTTGGCCATTCATCCAAAATTGCATTTTCTATAAAATGACAATTTTGGTCTCATTTTGTCATCTCTCATATCTTAGGCAATTTTTTTTTAATCTCTTGACTTCATCTTGTCTTTTCTCACACATTGACAACAATATTCAAATCCTTCAACATTTTTTTTTGTCATTGTCATAGTCATTAGATTTCTCACACATTCACTATGAGGGAAACATCACATTTGTAGCAAGTTGAGAAGGGCTATGGAGGTGATTCATGGAGGTTTTGAAGACGATTCGGTATAATTGTTCTTATTTTTCATATTTTCCTCCATTGTTCTTCATAGTTAGCTTTGGTTTTTATGATTAATGCTCTAATCTACTAACATATCATAAAATTTTCTTAGTTACAACTACCTTCTAGTGTGAACCTTTTGGAGAGTCCATGATTCTAGATACAAAAATTGTAGCAAACATTATGTCAGGTCTAGTTGTTGTGAGATATAGAATACTACCAACTAGCCTCTTGTATAAGGTAGAATCAATAGGTGGTCCATCATCTTGTTTTCTCAACTTTATTCCTTGAGCAATGGGTGTTTCTATTGGTTTGCAACTATCCATTCTAAATTTTTCAAAATTTCTGAAGCATACTTTTGTAGAGAGAAAAAAATACCTTGAACAAATTGGTAGCTTCAATTCCCAAAAAGTATTTCATGATTCCAAGATCAGTCATTTCAAACTCCTTTTTCATGGAAACTTTAAACTCATTTAACATCAAATTTCCTATATAGAGAAAGTTATCAACATAAAGACAAACAATGAGAATGTTACCTTTATGATTTGTTTTTATATAGAGAGTTGGCTCATGACTACTCCAAATGAATCCACTATTGATGAAGTAAGAGTCAATCTAACTGTACCAAGCTTTTCGAGCTTGTTTTAAGCCATATAAGGATTTCTTCAACTTATATACTTTATGCTCTTGTCCTTTGATTTCAAATGCTAGCATCTGATCTACATATATCTCTTCCTCCAATATGCCATTTAAAAATGTAGATTAGATGTCCATTTGGAAAACTTTCCAATTATGTTGAGCTTCAATAGCCAAAATAGTTTTTAATATGTCTAACCTTGCTACTAGAGCAAAGGTTTCTCCATAGTCTATGCCAAGTTGCTGAGAGAAACCCTTGGAAACTAGCCTTGCTTTGTGTTTTTCCATCTTTCCTTTGTCATTCAACTTTGTCTTGCATACCCATTTCACACTAATGCTGGTTTTGTCACTTCGTAGATCAAAAAAATTCCAAGTTTTTTTCTTTTCTATGGCTTCAATTTTCTAATTCATTGCATCAACCTAGTGTTCCTCTTTTAATGCTTCTTGAAAGTGGGTTGGCTGATATGAAAGAAAGGAAAAAAGATCTTGTTCAATTGCATTTTCTTGATCATATATTTCCCTTATGCTTCTAGTTCTCTGATTGTCTATAGAAGAAGATGAATCACTGTTGGGAGAATTACCATTTCCAAAGTGTTGTTGCTCACCTTGTCCCTATAATATTGGTGGTCTTGGAAGAAGAACTTGTTGATCTGAAGGTTCATCAAATAGTTGTAATGGATTTGGACCATTCAATGTTTCATTTTCTTGATCACTCTACAAGTTTTTCTCAAAGAACTTGACATCTCTACTTACCACAAATTTCTTAGTGATAGGATTGTAGAGTCTATAGGCTTTTTATTTTTTGCTATAGCCGACAAAGATACATTTTTCACTCCTATTGTCAAGTTTTTGTCTCAGCTCTTCTAGAATGTGTGAAAATGCAATGCAACCAAAAATTCTAAAATGAGCTACATTCAAATTTGTACTAGACCAAGCCTCTTGTGGAAATTTTCCTTGAACACCATTTGTAGAAGATCTATTTAAAATATAAACTATAGTAGCAATAGCTTCTGCCCAATAATCATTAGACAAATTCTTTTCTCTGAGCATGCATCTAGCCATATTCATGATGGTTTGATTTTTCCTTTCAGCTACTCCATTTTGTTGTGGAGTATATCTTTTTGTGGTTTGCATAACAATGCCATTTTGTTTACAAAAATCTGTGAAATCGTTTGAGTTGTATTCTCCTCCTCTTTCTGACCAGAGTACTTTTATATATTTACCAATTTGTTTTTCTACTTTAGCTTTGAATTGTTTGAACTTTGAAAAAGTACCAAACTTATTCTTGAGAAAATAAATCTAGATTTTCCTACTAAATTCATCAATAAAGGTCAAAAAATAAAAGCTACCACCAATGGATTGAGTTTGCATTGGTCCACAAAGATTTGTGTGGACTAGATCTAAGTTTTCTTTTTCTCTATTTGATGATGATGGGAAGTTGTCTCTCCTATGCTTTCCAAGAATACAACTCTCACATTGATTGTCAAGTGATTTTAGAGTAGGAAGACCTTTGACCATAAATTTATTTTGAAGAAGACTAAGAGTCTTAAAGGGAAGATGACCAAACCTATAATTTCATAATTGTGACTCCTCTATGCTTGAGACATTATGGGAAAATGACTTTGACAAAATGGCACTCGAAAGATTTAAGGGAAACATTCTATTCTTGGTTCTTTCAATCTTTGCTATAAGTCTTCTACTAGGAGGTTTGTCAAAAATACAAGTTGTACCCTTAAAGATTATATCATAGCCATGTTCCATCAATTGACCTACACTTATGAGATTGTGTTTCAAGTTTAGAACAGAATAGACATCATGTATATCTTTTCGCTCATTTTGTTTATAAGAATAGACACAATTACTTTCCCTTGGGATTTTACTTGAGAATCATCACCAATAGTAATTTTAGAGTTTATATAATTATCCATGCATGAAATTAAATCTTTGTTACCTATAATATGATTGGTGTAACCACTGTCCAACAACCAAAGTTCTTTGGTGTGTTTGATTTTAGAAATATGGCAAGAAAGAAACATTGCTTCAGAAGATTTTCCTTCATTGTTGGATACATGTTCTCTATCATTGTTTTGATCTAACCATTCCTCTACTACTGAAAAAGTAGTGAGATCTTTGGACTCCAAAATCGCTGTTACAACCATTTCAAATTTCTTTGGTAAGCTTCTGAGGACTTTTTCAACAATCTTCTGATCTTCAATGGTTTCACCATTAATCCTGATTTGGTTTACAATGCCCATGACTCTAATCATAAATTGATCAATATTCTCTTAGAAATTTTCAATGTTTCAAACTACGTTCTCAAGGTTTGCAGTTTGACTATCTTGACTTTACAAGTACACTCATCCTAAACCTCTTTTTCTATTGCAACACTTGTGATTTTTGAGAAAATAGAATCATCAATAGAATTTTGAATCCGATATTTTCCCATTTTCTCTTTCTTTCTCAAATCAATAGTTGTGTTTCTCTGAGCATTATTCATAGCAACTAAGTTTTTTAGAGTGGTCTCTATGTAGCCATTCTCAACTAGTTCCCAACATTCCTAGGCTTGTAGAAAAGACTTCATTTTCAAGGACCAAAAATCATATTTTTTACCGAGAAGAATGGAAGTCTTTGGTAGATTGCTAGATGTAGCCATGATTAAAAATAAACTTCCAATATTAAAATTTCTCCCTTTCGAATACTCTATAGTTCCTTAAGACTCTGTGGCTTTCAAATATTTCAAATGTTCAAGAAATATTTCAAATCAAACAAGAATTTTACTATGAAGTTTCACTTCAACTAATCTCCATTACAATATGAAGCTCGTGTGACTTTAGCTTTAGGTTTTGACAATGGATTTTTCCTTGAGTGCAACCTTAGTACCCACAATGCTTCATAAACCTTTTAGTGGCTACTAACTTTCTTCTCTTTGACTGGTGCGATCAGCTACATCTGCTAATTTTTATTTTGTCTTTGCAACAACTTACAAACCTGGGACCTATGGACGTTCAACTTCCCTATGAACAACTCTTTTCTCTTGTGATTTTCTCCAAGAAATAAAACAACCTCTTTTATTTTATGGCCACTTATATTTTTTTAGTGACCCCCTTCACAAATTGTTGTGGACTACATTCTTAGTAGCAACTTTATACAATATGGTCTTTTAATCAACAACTTCCAAACCACATTTGGCTTCGTTAAATTGATATAGTTTCTCTCCATTTAAATATGAAGACACTCTTGATAAGCAACTTTGATACCATGTCAATAATGGTAGAGGAAATGAAAACAATGAAAAATAGAGCATGAAAAGAGCATGTGCAAAAAAAATAATAACATATGTTCTTTCATCTATTCAAAACATGGAATACAATATTTAGGTCTTCTGCAGACTTCTCGGTGAAGCCACAATAGTGGTTTAAAATTCAAGTAAGGAAGGAAAACTCACAAAAAATGACCCCAAAGAAAATAAAAGTGATTTTGGGGGTTCGTACAAACCTATTGGTTCGACCAAATGCATTAGGGGTTCACTCAAACCAATGTTCAAGCAAACCCCTTTAAATTTTGGCCGCCAAAAAATAAAACAAATGCATAGCAAAGGGAGTTTGAGCGAACCCCCTTGAAGAGGTTCACTCAAACCATGGTTCGGTCAAACCCTGGTTCGAGCAAACCTCTAGGGGTTCGCTTGAACCCCTAGGGGTTCATTCAAACCCCACTTGCCCCTCATCACCCTCCTGAGACACAAACAAAGTCTTATTTTTTATGCTTCGGAGCTCGGGTTGAGGATGAAAATGGAGAAGTCTTCATAAACCCTTCTAGAATCAGATAGTCCTTGGAATGAGCTATCCAACGAATATAATTTTTATATTTATTGATTTTATTATGTATTTCTGTTTTTAGTTTTATTAAACGTAGGTTCTTCACCGAAATGAAGGTCTATGTTCTGTACATGTGGAAAAATAGTAGATTATCAAAAACAAAATTTAAAATATGAGTGCACCAGATATTGAAGTCCTTGCTCCAACCAAAAAAAAATTATTTTTGATATATACAAAAAAAGTTACATGTTATACGGTCGGCTATATCTTAATTATAATTGGTTTGACTTTGAAACTTGATTAAAGAAAAAATATTCAATAAAAAACTATCTAACCAAGTGGAAGCACTAGATATTGTAGTTACAAATCTAAATTTGAAATAATTAGAATTTTATCCTTCATGGAAAAAGTTATGCATTATATGATGTGTGTCACTTTTAAAAATGTTCTTTGTTGAAAAATCCGTGGGAGATGGAAAAAGAAGTGCAATCTGATTCCAAAATTTTGAAAAAATATTACTAGAATCTACACACAAAATGTGTGAGACTCTAGTTTGCATCATCTTAAAATTCTCATGGTTTAGCCACTATAGGTGCCTCGAATGTGAAGATTTAGTTAAAAATAAGTGATGTTGAGTTGCTAGTTTAAGATTTGTGCATGAAATGCAAAGTAGTTGCATATTTAAAATTGTATGCTAAGTAAATTTATTTATGCATGGAAAAATAGTCTTAGTTTAGTGTCTAATTCTTGGGGATGTGAAATTTATAAAGATTTTTGCTTTTTGTTAATTTGATAAGTATAATTGGAGAGAAGATAAGTCTGTAAGTCTGAGAAAAAACTCTACATTGAGGTATGATATAATCCATTTTTAGAGATTAAATGAGTAGAAGAAATATTTGTTGTGTGTTAAAGAATTTTTTTTATTGTCTATTTTTAAATTCAAAAAGTGGTATCTAAGCACTCACAAGATGAGTTTGAAGTGGGAAAAACCTAACCGTTGTAACTCACCTAGTCAACATTACCATCACTCTAGTCTTATAGACCCACTTAGTCCCAATAAATTTCTTGTAGAAATCAAGTACCCATTTACCCTTTTTTCTCCTTCCTAAGAGATCACAAGGTTTTTCCTTCTTTTCTCTGACATAAAAAAGACTCGTGATACCTTTCAATGTCCTGATCATTACAAGAAATCATTAAGAACCTAAATCAAACATTCAAACCTTGTTTACCACTATTTCTTTTTAAATGTGAACATTTAAGTTTTTACAACCTTTTAAACATATGTGTAATCTTTTTCCAATTGGATACATAAATCCATCCATAATTAATCTACATACAATCTTTCATAGAGTGCCTATTCCATAGTTTTAGAATGACTCTTCAATCAACAAAGTGTACACAAATGAATATCTCAATACATTTTGTTTTTATTTCCTTCTTTGTTACAATAGAAAATTGCATACACTACATTCCTTGAGCTTATTTGTTTGAACTTATAACATGTGTAACATCATTTCTATCTCTTTTAGCACTAACATATCCAAGGCCTTAATTCTTTGGCTTCACAATTAGTTGAAAGGGCTCTCTAATTCCTATCCCATGTATTTTACTAATATTTTTCCTTTTATAAACATTCTTTTCATGATTTCCATACCAACATTCTTTTCATAGCATCATTTTTTTTAACATGGCAACCTATAATATATGTAGATTCACACACATTCTTATCTTCAACCTGTGTGCAAGTGTTTTTACCTACTTTAAGATGTGAAACTAAAAAAAATGTGTTAGTGTAATTAATATTTAATTGCACTTGCATAACTTTCCCTAGGTAATATTTAATTCCTAGGCTTATTATTCTCATCCTTATCTTGTTGAGCTATCTTGTTGCTCAAGATAAGATTAGGGTTATGCATACTTTGCTTTTATAAATCAAATCATCTCATGTAATTATGAATTACTGAATAATAATATTTTGCACATCTTTTGCAAAGCTCTTTCTTTTTCTAATTTTCTCTTCTGTGGAAAGATTTTTTGGTTTGCATTTCAGATCTTGGTTTCTAACATGGTATCAGAGCCTCAATTTGTAACCCCTTCTCAGATTTTTTGAGAAAATCATTGCAGAGTTTGTTCAGGATTGTTCGAGGGCATCATGCCTTGAGTTTATTCATGCAGTGTCTTGGATCAGATCAAGCTTCACCATTGGATTCAAAGCACTAGAAAAAGTTAGGATTGGCTTTTGTTTTATAGATTTTGGCCATCATTTTCTAGATCCATGAGGGTTTCAAGCTGGGAGATTTTTTTCAAGCTCTAGAGGCAGCCAAATTTTCATAGCATTTTGGGCACAAACGGAGGCCACCATCATGTTCGCAATGACCAAAAACACTAAGATCACCTTTTGTTTCATTTATTTTGGTGAAAGTTGTTTTTGAGGCAAAATTTTTTTGCAAGGGAGGTCGTACGACCTCCCCAACACGCTTCCCGAGGCTCACAAATCAAATATTTTTTAATAAAAATGTGGTTTTTTTCTCCTCCATTGGCACTCATAGTATAAATCTCACCCTCCACCACCGTGCCACCCAATGGCCACCAGGAGTAGCAGCCATTAGGTGGGGCCAGCTCATCTGCCGTTGGCCTTGCCTTAGCTCCCGTGGGCTCTTCCAAGTTGGCCAGTAGTCATTTGGACAACCAGGCTCTCAGCCTACCCATTCATGGGCTCCCACCAGCTAGCGTCGATCATATGGGGGACCAGGCATTATGCACCCAACCCCCGATCGGCCCCTTCTGCACTCCAGTGGTCATATTGATCACTAGGAGCCCTGCAACTAGACCCCGGTCAACTGCCTGCAAAGGAATATTCCAAGATAGGGAGCATATACTGTCGGATGAGAATTTTTTTGGGCAAGGGGCCATTCTTTTTCCCCGATGGCCTCTAGGCTATCAAATTTAAGCTCATGAAGTGTTGATGTCAGCATGACGTCAACGTACAACTGACCCTCTTTGCCCCCTCCTAACCCCAGTTTCAATTCAAGGAGCAGTTTTGCTCTTTTTGGTGTAACTTGGTCATACGGTATCGAAATCGGGAAAATGAGATATTACCAGAAAGCTGGTTCTGTGCACTTTCTAGTGGTGTACTTTTTTTCAGTATTTTTTTGTTTAGTTGCATTTATTTATGTTTGAAGTCAAATGTTCATTTATGACTTCTGAGCTCATAAATTTTTGCCACAATCTCTGATTTTTTCCATCTTTGCCGGGTTGGAAAGGTATTGAGGAGCTCTATTTTTATATCCATGCACTTTTTTCTATATCTTTCCCAGGTTTATCATTATTTCAGATTTTTCCGGATGGGTGTTTTGGAGATTACTTGGATGTTTTGGCAGTTGGAAAGGTGAAACTTGAATATTTGCACTTCATTTCAGTACCACATCATCTTATTTTTTGTTTATGCATGTTTAGCATTCTCTCCTTTTACAATCATTGGGTTATTGTAATAAATGAACCGAGATAAAGTTCTATTAGGGGGGTTTCTTGCATAATAATCTGATTAGAGTGTGCATGCACTTTGATCTCCATTTTCATCTTGTTTTGATGACAACTCGCATGCGTTATCTGGTTTCTTAGTTTATTTTGGCCATAATTTTTCTCTTACTTGACACATCAGATTCATCAGTTCACACTTTAGATTAGGAGTTTATGGTTATTGATCCACATTGGTTCAAACCTTTCTTAGTTTGAGGGCCATATTTTTATGGTTAATGTTATAGAGTCTTTATGGTACTTGTTCCTATGGAAGAGTTTTAGTCTTAGTTTGGCATTGGCATCGAGATACATGGTTTTAAGATTTTGTCATCATTTCATCTATGGTTGCTTCACAGATTCTAGGGTTGTTCCAGTTTATGAGTTTTCCAGTGTTCTGTGGCATCAGGTCTGCTGTTGCATTATTATGATTCTATTTTTGGTTTCTTGTAGACATGAGTATCTTTCCTTGCTTGCTAGATTGTGGTTTGAGTGTTACTCTATAGTATTCATCCAATGCTTCTTTGCAGCAGTCATCTCATTGTAGGGGGGTTTTGTCCCACTAGGTTTTCCTTCTCTACCTCATTATTGCATTTGTACATGGGTACCTGATTAGGCCTTGTTATTGAGACCCATTCATGCTTTCTTGCATTCATCTTAGTTTTAGGTGCATGCTTTGTTAGTCTCCCTAAGTTGCACTTATGGGGGGGTGTTAGTGTAATTCATATTTAATTGCACTTGCATAACTTTACTTAGGTAATATTTAATTCCTAGGTTTATTATTCTCATCCTTATCTTGTTGAGCTATCTTGTTGCTCAAGATAATATTAGGGTTATGCATACTTTGCTTTTATAAAGCAAATCATCTCATGTAATTATGAATTCCTGAATAATAATATTTTGCACATCTTTTGCAAAGCTCTTGCTTTTTTTTATTTTCTCTTCTGTGGAAGGATTTTTTGGTTTGATCTTTTGCAAAGCTCTTGCTTTTTTTGATTTTCTCTTATGTGGAAGGATTTTCTGGTTTGCATTTCAGATCTTGGTTTCTAACAAAATGCAACTAAGAAAAACACAAAACAAACAATCATGATTAGGACTAGTTGAATTCAAACAAAGCACAAGAAAATGGAACTTTTTACCTTGTTCAAATTGATAATCCGGTTGGACCTTGTTGATGTTCAATTGTGTGATCCTTTCTTGGAAAAATGACATGCAACTATGATAAAAAACAAGCTAAAGTCATGAAGAATGAAATGGAGGATGTGGGTATGTGAGTAGATGCAATATGGAGGCTCAAAATGTTACAATGGTGATGGTTTAAATGGCTAAGTCTTGGCTTGAATGATTGCTAGAGTGTGAGATTGCATGATGATCAAAATGGAGAAATTTCCACCATTTTTAGGGGAAGTGCCTCTAAAACAATGGAGGGTCATGATTAATCCATGGTGGAGGAGATCAAGGGCTAGGGTGAGTTGAGAACTCAAAATCCCGCACATTTTGACATGTGGCGAATGATGTGGAAGAGAAAAGGTGAGGTGGATATGACATGGAGGTACCATGATGTACCTTGAAAATGGACAAGATCTCCTCATAAAGGAGGTCCTTGTCCACATGTTCCTTGAGAGGAAATGTGAGGAATTAAAAATTTCTCACAAATCCTCATGGGTATGGGAGAAGGAATTTAAAATTCCCTAAAATTTCTTGGAGGAATAAATGTGAATTAAAAATTCACATAGGGAAGGGGATGCCTTCTCCAAATAGAGAAATAACTTAATGTAATTTGACTAAGGACACATGCCATAAATGGCATGAAGATTAGTTTGGCTTAATTAGGTGATTAAGGTTGTGCAAGTGCATGATTAGATGGGCTAATGGTAGATTAAGGGCAAGTGGGAGATTATGGAGGATGTGACCCTAATGATGATTAGGGGTGTGCACATCCTAATCAATTATTAATTAGGTTAATCTAGATTGAAGATGATTATGGAGGATGTGACATGAGGAGAGAAAAGAATATGAATTAAAAATTGATTTAATTCAAAAATGCTAATAAATAGATTAAATAAATTATATTATTTATTTAATTTAGAGAAGAATGGGATAAGGTATTTAATTAATTAACCAAATACCTTAGGAGACATTAGGTTGAGATGAAATATTAATCAGATAATAACTTATTTAATTAGTATGGTTTAGGGATGTAGGATAAATGAATGAAACGATGAATTTGATCATATGGGAGTGGTCAAATTCAGGTGTCTACATTTTCCCCCTCTTCAAAATACTATTAGAATAAGAGTATTTCAAAGAAAAATGAAACACATACGACTCGATAGAAGAAAAATACATTAGATGATGGCCCAATATAACAAGGAAGTGAATAGGAAGGAAGAATGATGAAATATGGTAGGGTATTCCCCTCAAGAGGGTGGATGGGGAAGAAAAAGAGGCCTCAAGTGACTTCTCAATAGGAAGAAATGGAGGGTACCACACAATAGAGCATGAAAAACCATGAAGAATGGATTTTGAATAGAGGAAAGTGGGTTGACGAGGTGAAAATGGCAGTCGTCAGAAGAAAAGGGGGAATGAATTAATAAAGGGTTAATTAAAGGGTAAAACATACTCAAAAATTAAAAGGCTAAGTAGGGTCAAAAATGAAAATTATAATTAGTAAATTTAAAAATTAACTATTCATCTAATTCTCATTTTCACACTTGGCATTTTACGATTCAATGAGAGAGAGAGAGAGATGAGAATGGTTGATAGGGTGCGTGATAAGGAGTTGGTTGGTGATGACGAGCTGATCCATCGAGGTGAGGAGGTGCACCAGTTCTACTATGAGTGAGCGGTACCCGCCAGATAGGTCTCAAATCTTGACTTTGTGATTTTGATTTGAATTTCATGCACATGTTTAATTTCAAGATGGGTAGACTAGGGTACAGACTCACCACAGAAGAGTGGATTTTTTGTTCTGACAAGGAACATTCACCTGTTTGACAGATCAATGAGGAAAGGGGAAGACTCATGCACCATAGTGCAGGCCATGCAAAGAGGGGCGATTGTGAAATCACTTCTCTTGGAAAAGAGTGAACCTGCACAACACAGGGGTGGGGGAGATTCGGTATAGGCGATTGCAAAATTGCAAAAAACAAAAAAAGGGTAGAAGAGAATTTTCCAAAAAGGGGAATAGGCAGAGGTGAATCCACTCATTTAGGGAAAGGGTGAATTTGAATTTTCCACTTAGGAAGAAAACACATAGGGGTGATTGTGATATCACTCATGGGGGAAAAAGGTGAATTTGAATTTGCCTAAGAGAAAGATGGGAAAATTTGTGCCTAGACAAGAAAGGGGGAAGTCCGCTTGGAAAATAGTTAAACCTAAAAAAGAAAGACACATGAGCAAACAGACTAGCTAGACAAGAAAATTCACTAGGAAGGGAAATGGGTGAACTCGCCTTACACAGAAGCAAACTCACAAAATCAGGGAAGGGGTAAAAAGGACAAGAAATAGGAATGAAATATTAGAAATTCTAATAGAATGTTTTGAGATGCTAAGGACGCAAGAGAGACACTTGGCAGTGTTGGATGTTTGTATGAGGTCAATGACCCCAAAGGATCACACATCATTAGCCCAGGCTGGACTAATGCATATGTTGGGATATCCCAATATCAGAGCACACACACCCCTTCTAATAGCATTGATGGAGTGATGGAGCTCTGAGACTTTGACCTTCCTTCTCATGATAGGGGAGATGATGGTGACACTGGAGGATGTATGGAGGATCATGTGGTTGTCCATCCAAGGGAATTTGATCAGCACTACACCTCAACAATCGGTAGATAGGATTGTGCAGGCATTGTTTAGACCTAGTGACCTTCCAATCCAAGGGAAGGAGTTAGATATTGATGCATGTTTGGGGCTTGATATGGTTGCATTACCTCTATACCTGTGCGACCTTATCAATGGGATCTGATGTGCATGTCTTGCATAGATGCCCTAGCTTAGGCAAGGACTCCCCTCTTTTTTGCTCCCGACAGCTCATTCCTACTCCTGTTGGGTAATTTTTTCTCTTGCCTCACTTTGTGTGCCCCTGTTCTAGGGTCCAAGTGGGTCACATGCCTTAGAATGATCAAATTCCCCTTGACTATATTCACCCACCTAATTTTCACTAAGTCTTTTGCTTTCACAGAAATGCCCCTCTGGGTTTCCCTTCTCCCATTGCCCCAACGTCCTCCAAGCCTCGTGAACCTACAACTAACAGTCACCTCATACAGGTTATTGGTCATGTTTTTATACTGAGTTGCAGCCGACCCTTGACTCCCACCTACATGGAGGGCTCCACACTTAGTTTCTTTGTCTAAGCCTTGACCAAGCATCAAAATGGGTGTGGGTTTCTGCATCTCACCTAACTTAGGTTTTCTCATACCAAGAAATCAATGCACACCATTAATATAAATTGTCCTATAAACACTGCTCCATACCCTTCATTTTACCTAGAGCATTTTATTTTGAGAGAGAAAAAAGTCCCCCCTTCCTTTTTCCGCTTTTTTCTTTGCTCCTACTGACTTGGTCCCTACTCACTTGCTTCACTTTTTCCTTCATTTTTTGACTTTGGGGACAAGTTTCTTATAGATTTGGGATGTTTTTGTGATGCCTAAATGAACTACCAAGGTTTCATTGAGTTTTGGGAAGTTGTGGTTCTCCAAATTTCCTTGCAGGTCACCGCCCCTCTATTGTCGTCTACAGGAATTTCCTTGTAGGTCACCATCCATGGGAACTTCCTTGTGAGCCATCGTCCCTCCATCACCATCCACGGGAACTTCCTTGCAGGTCACCATCTCTCCATCATCGTCCATAAGAATTTCCTTGCGAGCCACCATGTGCAGGTTGTCATGTGCTCATTGTGGTTTTTAAAAGGGCGATGAACCCTCTAGCTTCCCCCTTCCAAATCTATGCATTTCCAAAAAGGGTGAAAAAGTCAAGTTTTCATCATCTAGGGACCATCAAATGAGTGTCTTCACATGCCTAAAGAGGTTTGCATCAAATTTTCCATGTGTTTAGACATTGCAGAAATTTCCTTGCGAGTCACCATGTGCTTATTGCTGTTACAAAAGGGCGAAGGACCCTCTGACTTCTGCATTCCAATTTTTTGCATTTTTCAAAATGAGTCAAATCTTAAGGAAATATGTATTGGAACTCTTTTTACCCTTTTTCCCACATGCTAAAATTGAAAAATCTCAAATTTACTAAGTTTTGTGAAGTTGCAAGAATTTCTATGCACGTCGTTGTCCCTTCGTCGCCATCCCTCCATTTTCGTCCATGGGAACTTCCTTGCGGGATTTCATCTCTCTATTATTATCCATGGGAACTTCCTTGTGGGTTGCTCTCCCTCCGTTACCATCCGGGTGAACTTCCTTGTAGGCCGTCATCCCTCTGTTGTCATCCACACGAATTTCCTTAAGGCTTGTCTTCCCTCCATTTCCATCCATAGGAACTTCCTTGTGCGCCACCATCCCTCCGTTACCATCCATGAAAAATTCCTTGTGAGTCGCCATCCCTCCATTGCTACTCACAAGAACTTCCTTGTGGGTTGCCATCCCTCCATTGTCATTCACAAGAAATTCCTTGTAGGTCATCGTACCTTTGTTAACATCCATGGGGGATTTCTTGCAGTCTATCATTCCTCTGTTGTCGTTCACAAGTCTACCACTGAGGAAGGATGTCTTCCACCCACCATCCACCCATTGTTCTCCATTTTTTTTCCATCTATTTTCCATCCATAGCTTGTAGGTCTACCCCTATGAAAGGTTGTTCACCATCCACCTGCTATTTTTCGTCTGCTCACCATCTGTCGTTTACCTGCCATATGTCATTCTTCGTCCACTTGCTGCCCCTTGTCAACCAATCATCTATTGTTCACCCACTGTCTATTGTCCATCATCTTCCTGCTGCCCACTGTTCACTGGTTGTCCATCATTCACCCACCGTCTGTCGTCCATCATCTACCCACAACTTGCCATCTGCCATTCATTGTCCACTCACCCTATGACACCCACACCCCTAAACTTCATTTATGTTTGTGGTCAAAATGAGCTCTAAATATGAATATTATGATCTTGTAATGATGTATGGATGGATTTAACAATGAGTTTGCAGGATTTGACAAACATTTTTCTTGATTTGTGTATGAATTCACTTACTGCACTTCGTGTATGCAAGACTTATAGAACTTACCACGAGTCCGTCAGGGAGGCCCATTGAGGAAGCTGAATGAGAAAGGAGCACATTTCTTGAGTCACCATTCATTCATTGTTTTCATCTCCTACTAGCACCTATCAACAGAGTTGGCATTAGAAGGCTTGTTTTAAGGAGGTCGATGACAAAATTCAAGGGGGTGGCCTTGAAGAAAGTAGGAGGGAGTTGTCCTAATTTTCACTAGATGATGATGATCATTAAGGAGTTGTCCACCCAGATTAGAAGTTGTTTATTTGTTTCACAATGACACAAATCTACAAACAAGAATATACTTAATTGGCTGCAAGAATGTTGCGAACACATTAGACAAAGGGCAACCTTTAGCAATTTCAGCTATAGTAGGGAAGGAAGTCACTATAGGACACAACTACTACAGTGCCAAGGTCACTAGATGACAAAATAGGCTACAAGCTAGAATGGAGAAGAGGAAAAAATAGAATATTTTAAATTGTGAAATATTGGGGGTAGGTGAAACCCTAACTTGTATTGAATCTAAGCCATACATTGTGAATAAATCCTAACCATTCATTTAGGCTTTTGAAAACTATAAATAGGGGCTTGCCCCTCATTTCAGAATGGTTGGAGAATTGGTGCAAAGGGAATTTTGTAGCAATACAAGGAAGCATTGCATGATTTTATGGGTGTTTTCTTTGAGTTTGTTCATCTTTCTTGCATGATTCAACTTCCATAATATATTTATTTGTAGTTTCTTAAATGATTGTGATAATTCTATTTGTTGTTATGGTATTTGATGAACTTTTAGCCCATACTTCTGGCTCTTGTTGAGGACAAGTTGTTGTGAAAATTTAGCATGGGCTTCCTCATTTCATTTTTGCAACTTAGTTCAATTGTATGTTCATGAACTACATGTGCAATCTAAAAATCAGCAGACCTTAGGAGATTGCATTGGTTTTGTGTAGTTGTAGGCTCCTCTTGGTCAAGAAAAACCTAGTTTTATGAAGTTTGTCTACTGTAGCACCCTCCATTGTTACTATTCATTCATAGCTTAGGATTTAGGATAGCTTCTCTTACCCTCTCCATTTTTCTATTTCTTTTGGACCTTTGTTAGAGTAGAATTCCAAGCATCACCATGAAGCTAAATCAGATGAACTTGGTGAGTTTCAGCATGCTATTTTGAGTGGGTAGCCATTGTTAGTTCACTTACAACACTTTGAAACTCCATTTGTAGATCCAAATTACCATGCTTTATAAACCATAAAGGCCACCCTATGATTTCTACTAAAAAACATCAACCAACTGAACTATTCCAAGCATTGTCATGACCTGACATCCAAAACATTGGGGTAGTGATTTGTAACTCATTTGCATATTTCTACCTTTCAAGAGAGGTAGTGCACTCATGTTTCTTATGTTGAGAAGGTGCAAAAATACCCATCAATAGAACTGGTGCTAGAACGAGGGCTTGGTTGCGCACAAGGTTGAAAAGGTGGAAGTTGAAAATCACATTCAAGTAAAAATATGAGATAGGGAGATCTCATCATTTGTTGGAATTTTAAATCAGAATTTGGAAGGAGAGCAACAGTTGAGTTGAGATGGAACAACATTTGCAAATAAACATCACTCAATTGCATGCAGATTTAAATAGGATATTGAGGAGACCATTGCAACAATTGCATTGGAAAACAAGTGTAGAATCCATTGCACTTGTAGAAACAATGAATTGGGATGTATAACATTCTTGGACATAATTGAAAAGTTCTTGCAAGGAGAAATTCCCTTTTGGGAAATATACCAGCCCTTGACTCTTGCAAATCCAGAAGAGCAATTTTCCAACATGGTAGCCAAATCATTCAAAGAGATGATCCAAGAACATTTGGAAAGTAAGGATTGGTTAAAATTGGAGGAAGTGTTGATGTCTAGTTGGTGTAGATTTCACAATGCACCCCACTCAGAATTCACTTGTTCTTCATGTGTATACATTATCAATCAAGTCAAGGGAAGTTTGAACAAGTCTGAACATCAAACTCTCAATGAATGGGAGCTATCCCATGAGGCAAGAGAGCTGTCAAGATTTAGAGGACAACACATTCAAGTTGAACCAAGAAATTTGACATAAGTTAGTGTTGGAACAACAGACACTAAGGCTGAAGGTCAAGAGGAAGGAGCTGATTTCCTTGGGATAGCAAGAACCTTTGGTGAAAGTTCACTTAGAAGGAGATTAGAAAGCCTCTCCTTCATTGGTAAAGGGAATCCTTCCACTAAGGAAGAGGAACCCTTGGAAGTTCAAGATGAATTAATAAATTTTGCAGAAGCATATGCTAGGACAACCAATACAAATGTTGAAAATCGGTAGGAAAAAGCGATTGAAAGCCTTGGGGCAGTCAAAAATGATGATGAAAGAATAAGTGAAATAATATTAGAAGACCTATCCTTCATGAATGGTAGTGATCAAGCATCTAAAAATGAGGATTTGGAGGAATGGGAACAACCACATGTTGTGGTTGTCTACCATCAAACTTCCTTCCCAACTAATGATGAAGATCCAATGGTGGAAAGATACAATGAGCTTGTGTCAAAACTCACTAGGGATTGGTCCAAGCTGAGATACCAAGTGGATTTGGAGGTGTTGCTACTTCCATGTTGGTGAAGGATCCATGATTTTCCACATTTAGAGTTCACATGTGAGCTATGACAAGAGGCCATTGAGCAAGTTAAAGCACAAGTGGGGTAGCCAAGTGCACCACTTCCTGCCATTGCTGCTAGGATCAAAGGACAGGTCCAAAAACATGAACCATGTCGCAACCTAGTTGAAGGAAACCCTCAAGAAGGTATTGGGATAGCAATAGAAGAAGAAGAAGAAAATTTAGGGCCTTCGAATGATGAAGTAGATCAAGTGGGAGAGTTTTCAATTAGACATCAAGAGTCTTTCCCTTTTGAAGAGAATCTATACACCATAGTTGATAGGCTTTATGGGGAGATCTTGGAGGGAAATCACATAGTAAATTTTGGCCCTCTTGATGAGGTGCCCTCCATTGATAACTTCTTTCCATTAGGAGCTATACTCCAAAGGTATACCAACACCAAAGAAGAGTACATTTCAAGAGAAGGCAATAACAAAGACATACTTGATGCAGGAGCATCCAGTGGTGTAAGGGCAATCTTGCATCACCCAAAAATAGTTAAATTTCAATTTTCTCAGTTTTAGATGTTTTTACATTTTTGGATACCCTTTTTGTCATAATGAAATTTCCAATTTACGGTTTTTATTTTCTATTCTTGGGTTGAAAGATATTGCAGTTTTAGTTTCCCAGATTTACACCTGAAAATCTTCCGAGTTAGATTTGAGGCACTTAGATTTCTCAGAATGGCCCTGAAACTTGCCAAAATTGGCTTGGCTAATTTTAAGTGCATTATTGACTTCGAGACCTTTCCAATGGTTCAAAAAGTTCATGAATCAGAGTCCCGGATCAAAAGTTATGGCCCTGGGAAGTTGACGCACTTTCTAGAAGATACAATTGCAAATGTTCTTTTGAAATTTGAACTTCAAGTTGTAATTTTTGGTGCCAAACCGCCTAAACTCAAATTTGAATATTGTTTTGGCTCCAAACTAAAGAGGAGCTCTATTTATGGGCTACTTTCTAATTTTTGGGGTAGCTTTTTGGGGACAAGCTCACATATTGCGAAAGGGTTATTCTGTAGCTTTCTGTAACTTGCATGTGTTGTAGAACTTGGGGATTTGAGATCCTCTGCATGTAAGAAACTCCATTTTTTGAATAATAAAATTATTCTCTTATTTGTGGGTTATTTTCTAAGTCTCGGGCTACACCCTCATCAAATGGTATCAGAGCCAGGTTTTCTTGAGTGTATAGACAAATCGCTAATCATGAGACAGTTCGCACGAGGACCATGGTTGTGGGTCGAGGTCAAGAAAGATGCCTCCAAGAGTGATTTCTGGTAGGCGTGGTAGTGCCAGAGGTGCTCGAGGTGGCAGAAATGTTGGTGGAAGAGATGCACTATTAGCCCTCCAAAGACAGATTGATGCATTACAAGAGCAGTTGAGAAGACGGTTAAACCCGAGGGAGGAAAGTGAGGATGAAGGAGAGGAAGAAGGTTCAGATGTAGAAGAGGAAGAAGAAGCAATTGATCAAGACCAAATGAGGCTAATAAGGGTCATTTCAAAGATCAGGAAAATAACTAGAGCAGAAGTCCCCAGTTAATCAGGAAGTAGAGGACCTAGATCGGGTTAAGTTTGCGAAAATGAAGCTAAAGGGCCATGCCAGTATTTGGTGGAAAGAGGTCCAATTGGAAAGAAATCAAAAAGGAAAAGGAAAGATCACCAAATAGGATCGCATGCTAGAGAAACTGAAGAAGCAGTTCATACCAGTGGACTACGAGTTAGATCTATTGAAGAAATTGCAAGGGTTGAAGCAAGCAAGCAGATCTATGAAAGAATATACTGAAGATTTTCACAAGATAATCATCAGAACGGGTCACACAGAGGCAAATAAGGAGAAGGTAGCTCAATATCTTAATGGGTTATGACAAAGCATTCAAGAGGAGTTAAGCCTAGTCAAAATTACCACCATTGAGGATGTGTATCAGTTTGCTCTGAAGGTGGAAGAGAAGTTGAACAAAAGATTTGATGGCAAGCAAAAAGGATGAGGAGGTCAAAGTGGAAGGGGAAATGGAAGACCTTCAGGAAGCCGAAATGATGATGAAAAGAAAAGTGAAGATGTGGGTACCAGCCGAAGCCAAAGGAATGACAACTTCTACCACCCTCATGATCAAAACAGTGGTGATCAAAGAGGTAGAAGATGAGGGAGATATGGACAAGGATCTAGAAGAGGTGGTTTCAAATGAATGTGTTTCTAGTGTGGTGAAGAAGGGCATCGAGCCTATGAATGTCCACAACACCAAGAAAGGGTAGACAAAAGGCCAAAATGTCGTGGAAGGGTTGCACATGCAGATGAGGAGGCCCAATATGAACATTTAGATGATGCTGAAAGGGGAGAAGCCCTAGTGATTAGGAGAGCCCTGGTGACTGAGGAAAAGGAACTAGAATAGAGGAAGAATCTGTTTCACACAAGGTGCAAGTGTGAAGGAAAATGTTGTGATGTCATTATTGATGGTGGGAGCACCGATAATATTGTGTTAGAGGAGATGGTCACAAAGTTGAAGATGAAGAGGGAAAGACACCTGCATCCGTATTGGATTTCCTGGTTGTAGAAACACCACAAAGTTTTGGTCAATGAGCAGTGCCTAGTAAAGTTCAAGATTAGGAGATACCATGATGAGGTACTCTGTGATATCATCCCCATGGATGCATCTCACATGTTGTAGGGGAGGTCATGGTAGTTCCATAGGTGAGCTATACATGATGGCCATGCAAACACTTATTCCTTGACAAAGGATGGGGTTCATCACAAGTTGAAACCCCTGAAGGAAACTGAAGAAAAGGTATGCAGTAGTGCTAGAATTTGTTATGTAGATGGAAGAAATTTTTTAGAAGGTATGGAGCATGAGCATGTGTATTATGCATTGATTCCTAGAGTAAGGAGGATAGTGAGAAGGTTCCAAAAGAAGTTTTTGGGATCTTGGATGAGTTTCAGGATATTGTTTCTGATAATATACCTGAGGGTTTACCACCAATAAGGAAGATCAGTCATCAGATTGACTTGATTCCTGGAGTTAGTTTTCCAAATAAGGCAGCTCATAGAATGACTCCAATAGAAAATGAGGAGTTGAATAGACAAATTCAAGAGTTTTTGAGAAAGGGTTTGATACGGGAGATTTTGAGTCCATGTGCAGTACCTACAGTACTAGCACCAAAGAAGGATGGGGAATGGAGGATGTGTACAAATTCCTAAGCCATAAACAAGATAACAATCAAGTACAAATTTCCCCTGCCAAGGATGAACGACTTGATGAACTGTTTGAGTGGAGCTCAGTACTTCACAAAGATTGATCTGAAGAGTGAATATCACCAGATCCAGATTTGAGAGGGAGATGAATGGAAGACTTCCTTCAAGAGCAAAGAGGGCATGCACGAGTGGTTAGTCATGCCTTTTGGGCTAACCAATGTACCGAGCACATTCATGCAACTCATGAACGAGGTACTAAGAGAATTTTTGGGAAGTTTTGTTATTGTGTATTTAGATGATATTTTGATTTTCAGTAAGATGTTGGATGAGCATCTGATGCATATTCAAAGTTCCTTTGAGAAGTTAAGAGAAGAGAAACTGTTGATTAATCTAAAAAAGTGTAGTTTTGTGAAGAGGGAGTTAGTGTACTTGGGGTTTGTTGTCTCAACATAAGGTCTCAAGATGGACCCAGAGAAGGTGAAGGCTATTCTGGAATGGCCTACCCCAAGAATTGCTACCGAGGTGAGATCTTCCATGGTTTGGCTAGTTTTTATAGAAAGTTCATTAGAAACTTCAGTATTATTTGTGGACCCCTGACTGAAACAATGAGAAGGGATAGAAAAGAATTCAAGTGGAGCATTGGAGCAGCAAAAAGTTTTGAATTGTTGAAGCAGAAGGTGATAGAGCAACCTATTCTAGCCCTCCCAGATTTCAACAAGGTGTTTCAAGTGGATTGTGATGCCAGTGGTTGTGCCATTGGAGCAGTGTTGAGCCAAGAACGTAAGCCCATTGCCTATTTCAGTGAAAAGTTAAATGATGCCAAGAGAAAGCATTCTGTATATGATCATGAATTTTATGCAATAGTTCAAGCATTAAAGAAATGGAGACATTATTTGTTTTCGAAGGAATTTCTTCTATATATTGATCATCAGGCCTTGCAGTACCTAAATAGTTAAGGAAAATTAATTCAGAGGCATATGAAATGGGTAGAGTTTTTGTAGAGTTATACCTTTGTTTTGAAACATAGGAGTGGGAAGTCAAATAGGGTTACAGATGCCTTTTAAGTAGGAGGCATACATTGATGAAAAAGATGCAGATTGAAGTGGTTGGGTTCAATGAACTCAAGACACTATATGCAGAAGATCCTAATTTTGTAGAGGCTTGGAAAGCTTGCAAGGAACCTGTTATAGTGGATAGGACAAGGTGGCTAGATTTCATAATCTAGGATAGCATGTTATTTAAGGGAAGTCAATTATGTATCCTAAGGAGTTCCATGAGGGAGAACCTGATAAAGGAGAAGCATAGTGGAGGAATGGCAGGACATTTTGGTCGGGCTAAGACCATTTCCATTATTAGTGAGCATTATTATCGGCCTCAGTTGTCACAGGATGTGAAGAAGTTTGTACAAAGCTGTAGGGTATGTCAGATGGCTAAAGGAGTAAGCCAGAATACATGATTATATCAGCCCTTACCTTCACCAGAGAGGCCATGGGAGGATATAAGTATGGACTTTGTTCTTAGTTTTCCAAGGACACAATGAGGGAATGATTCAGTCTTTGTGGTGGTTGATAGGTTTTCAAAGATGGCACATTTCATTCCATGTCAGAAGACCCATGATGCAGTCCACATTGTTGAATTGTTCTTCAAAGAGGTGGTGAGGCTACATGGTCTGCCAAAGAGTATTTTTTTAGATCATGACACCAAATTTGTGGGGTAATTTTGGAGGACCTTGTGGAAGAAGCTGAAGATAGAGTTGAAGTTTAGTTCTGCACACCATCCACAAACAGATGGGCAGACAGAGGTTGTTAATAGGAGTCTAGGTAACCTACTAAGATGTTTGGTAGGAGATAAACCCAAGGGATGGGACTTGATCTTACCCTAGGTAGAATTTTCTTACAACAATTCTGTCAACAGAAGCACTGGTAGATCACCATTCTAGATTGTGTATGGAGGTAGCCCCAGAATAGCTCCAGAATTGAGGAAAATGGACCAAGAGAAGAAAATAAGTGTTGAAGCTGAAGATTTTGCAAAGCACATCAAGAATATACATGAGAAGGTACGAGAAAACATTAATAAGATGAATATGCAATATAAGGCCAAGGCAGATCAGAAAAGGAGGAATAAGGAATTTCAGATTGGTGATGAAATAATGGTCCACTTGAGGAAAGAAAGGTTCCCCATGGGAACCTATAATAAATTGAAGATGCAGAAATTCGGTCCCTATAAGATTTTGAAGAAGCATGATTCAGGGAATGCATATGAGGTAGAGTTGCCGATGGAATCAACATTTCCCCTATGTTCAACATTTCAGATTTGACAAAGTATCATGAAGGTGGAAGCAGGAAGCACCACAATAGGGGTAGTATGGCATTCCAGCACCTACTTTAGAAAGGGAGGAGATTGAAGCAATCTTGGATAGTCATGTGGGAAGGAGTACCAAACGGCAATATGAAGAATATCTGGTGAAATGGAGAGGAAGGCCTATGGAAGATTCATCTGGCTATCTAAGGCAGTGGTTGGTTGGGTTTTCCTCAACCATCTGAGACGTTGGGTCACTTCTCAAATTACCCTGGGTGTCTGATGCAGGAGCATCCAGTGGTGTAAGGAAAATCTTGCATCACCCAAAAATAGTTAAATTTCAAGTTTCTCAGTTTTTAGATGTTTTTACATTTTTGGATACCCTTTTCGTCATAATGAAATTCCCAATTTATGGTTTTTATTTTCTATTCCTGGGTTGAAAGATATTGCAGTTTTAGTTTCCTAGATTTGCACCTGAAAATCTTCGAGTTAGATTTGAGGCACTTAGAGTTCCTGGAATGGCCCCAAAACTTTTCAAAATTGGCATAGCAGATTTTGAGCGTGTTATTGACTTCGAGACCTTTCAAATGGTTCAAATGGTTGAATCGGAGTCCCGGATCAAAAGTTATGGCCCCGGGAAGTTGGTGCACTTTCTAGAAGATACAATTGCAAATGTTCTTTTGAATTTCAAGTTGTAATTTTTGGCGCCAAACCACCTAAACTCAAATTTGAATATTTTTTTGTCTCCAAACTAAAGAGGAGCTCTATTTATGGGCGGGTTTCTAATTTTTGGGGTAGCTTTTTGGGGACAAGCTCGCATATTGCGAAAGGGTTATTTTGTAGCTTTTTGTAACTTGCATGTGTTGTAGAACTTGGGGATTTGAGATCCTCTGCATGTAAGAAGCTCCATTTTCTGAATAATAAATTATTCTCTTATTTGTGGGTTATTTTCTAAGTCTCGGGCTACACCCTCATCAATACTACTTGAACCTCTCAACATAGAAACATTAGAGTCTTTGGATTGGGAGAGGAACTCCTTCTCCATCTACAATGATAGTGAACATGAGGAAACAAGTTAACATCATGAGGAGATACATGAACTACAAGAAGAAGAAGACAAAGGTGGGGGTGTTTTGATGGCTGCCAGCAAGTATGACACACTTGGCCAACTACAGGATGTGACAAGGAGTCTTTTCGCATTGATCATCACTGATCCTATAAAAATAAGGTCAATACCTAGGAAGGAGATGGGATGGTACGATGCCCCTTCAAGATGACAATCTAGTAGAGGTCTAGACTACAAAAGATCAAGAGGATGAAGTGTATCGCCTCAAAGAGAAACCAATGTAGGTTACAAATCCCACACAAGACTTGGAAGAGGCATTCATTGCCCCATCCTCCCAGCCCTATACATTCCCAAGACCAAGAATGTTGCACCATCCATTGCCTCCACCCGAGGTTGTCGATGTAATGATTGACAATGCGATGCTCGTTCTCGACTGTCAATTGGTGCCACTGTCTCATGATGACATCTAGGTTCTATCTTTCCTTTCTCCTATGAATACTTGCAACTGTGATTATCATTTTTTTATGCAGACAAAGGGAAACAAACGTGTTTATGGATCAACCATGGATTTAATGAATCACCTTAATTGTTTATTTTTCTTGAATATACTATTGAATTTGAATGCTATAATGTTGTACTTCATTTTTCTAAATATAATGATGATTTTACATGGCTTAAAACTATGACGATCACCCTTCTTCTTGTGCATGCATTACAAAATCCAATGGGTGTGAATGTTAGTTTTCCCTACATGAACATAGTGCTTTGTAAATATCTTTGTACATAGTCCATTTTGAGTAGTGTAGGTTTCATGTGCATAACTTGGGTTCATGTATATACCTTGCTTTCCTTCTTTCATTGGGTTAGTTGGCTTGTTGTAGGTTAGTTTGCTTTAGAGTAGCTTCCTTGTTGTATTTTACTTTCCTGCTTTGGCTAGTTTAGGTGTTTTCTTTCTGTTTGCTTCCGTTTTGTTATTGCTTTGCTACTACTTTTCCTGGGGTCCCTCTACTTTTACCTTAGCACATTTGTGCATACAATAACCATACTTATTGTCTGGGGTTTTTCTGTGTATTTCTTCATCAAACTCTAATCAAGTCTTTCGAGTGGATTATGAGGGTCTTCTATTAGTGTCAAGTGACCTAGATGTTTGGTCAAAAGGGGATAAGTTGTTGGTTGGTCTGACTCTGATGTATTCTAAAATATTATATCTCTTACACATCTTAAGATTTTGATGGTCATTGTAGGTCCTTTGTGAAGTATAGTTAAGTGAAAAATATAAAATTTTGCTATAGCCCCACAGTGATTCTCAACCTTGAGTGTGAGCTTCACTGCTCATAGGTTGAAATGAAAGGAATTGAAAAAGGGAAAAACAAAAGAAACAAAAGAAAAGAAAGAAAAACATTGAAAATCAAAAGAAATAAATTTAACTTTTTAGGGGAATCCAAGCAACTCTAATGGGGATATGGACACTTGGCTGGCAGTAGAGCAATGTTCGAGAGAATCACAGCGAAAACCTTGTCAGGCTATGGATGCCTGACTAGTAGTGAGGCAATGTCCAGGATGCTTTTGGAGTTAGAATAAACAATGTATCTTAACTTGACAGAGCTTAGGTTCTTGTAGCAACTCAAGGATGGGAATTAACATAATTGCACACACTTTAATTTTCAACATACTAAAGATTGGATTAACTAGTGGTTTTGATCCTTTGGTTGAGTGTTCGGTTTGTTTTCCCTAGCGTGAAGGTTAGAACCAGATATTTTAGGTTCATGATTCCAGCTTGTCATCAAAATGCACTGGAGCATTTCCCTAGTGAGTCACCATTTGTTTTGCATTTCTTACACACACACTCCGCCTTAAGTAGGTCCCCCCCTCTTTTTCACTCCCGATGGCTCATTCTTGCTCTTGTTGGGTCATTTTTTCTCTTGCCTCACTTTCTATGCCCCTATTATAGGCTCCAAGTGGGTCACATGCCTTAGAATGATCAAATTCCCCTTAACCAAATTCACCCACCTAATTTTCACTAAGTCTTTTGCTTTCATGGAAATGCCCCTACGGGTTTCCCTTCATCTACTACCTCGGTGTCCTCCAAGCCTTGCAAACCCACAAATATAGGTCACCTCATGCGGGTTGTTGCTCATGTTTCACTGTTGAGTAGCAACCAACCCTTAACTTCCACCTTCATGGCAGGCTGCACACTTAGTTTCTCCATCCAAGCATTGACCAAGCATCCAAATGGGTGTGGATTTCCACATCTCACCTAACCCAATTTTTCCATACCAAGAAGTCAATGCATGCCATTAATGGAAATTGGCCTATAAATACTGCTCCCTGCCCTTCATTTTACCTGGGGCATTCAAATCTGAGAGAGAAACAAACTCCCCCTTCCTTTTTCTACTTTTTCCTTGCTCTAACTTGGTCCCTACTCCTTCATTTTTTGACCTTCTTTTTCTATGATGCCTAAGTTTTTCCTGTAGGTCATTCCTGCTAACTTGGTCCCTACTCACTTGCATTTGAACTTCCTTTCTATATTCAGATTCATAGTGGCCAAATTTCTTGTAGTCAAGAAGCACTAGAATCTGGATATTTATCATTCCATTTTCTACCTCTTTATGCTTTGATTTTGAGTTTTTTTGGACTATCTTGATTGTTCTTGTGTCGAATTTTCTTCTCCATGTTGATTTGAACTTCTGCCTCTGTTACTTCTCTCCTCTTATTTCCTCTACCTCTATCCATGGGAACTTATTGAAAGAGGCTTAAGTCTTGAAAGCTTGTTCCAAAGACTCTTCTTCTAGATTTAGTCTAGTCCTCGTGTGACAAGAGATGTATGTCATTCACCTACCATTAGTTACCTATCCACTACCACTATTCACCATCATCATCCGCCCACCATTCATCATCCACCAGCTATCCATCATCTCTTGTTTGTTGTACGTCACCCTTCTGCCCTATGGAACCCACACCTCTAAACCCACATTTATGTTTGTGGTCCAAATGAGCTCCAAATATGAATATTATGATCTTTTAAAGATGCATGGATTGATCTAACAATGAGTTTGCAGGATTTGACAAACATTTTCCTTGATTTGTGTATGAATGCACTTACTACACTTTGTGTATGCAGGACTTATGGAACTTACCGTGGGTCCATTGAGGAGGCCCATTGAGGAAGTTGGATGAGGAAGGAGCACATTGTTCCAGTCACCATTCATTAATTGCTCGCCTCTCCTCCTAGAATGCATCAATAGAGCTAGCATTAGAAGAAGGCCTATGCCAAGGAAGTCAATGACAAAATGCAAGGGGGTGTCCTTGAAGAAAGCGAGAGGGATTTTTCCTACTTTTCACCAAATGATGATTATCATTAAGGAATTGTCCACCCAAATCAGGAGTAGCTTATTTGTTTCATAGTGACACAAATCTGCAAACAAGAGTACACTTAATTGGGTGCAAGAATGTTGCAAAAACATTAGACAAAGGGCAGCCTTTAGCAGTTTCAACTACAATAGGGAAGGCAGTCACTACAGGACAAAATTGCTACAGTACTAGGGTCACTAGATGACAAAATGGGCTACAAGAAAAAATAGAGAAGAGGACAAAATAGCTTATTTTAAATTGTGAAATATTGGGGATAGGTGATAACTTGTATTGAATCTAAGCCACACATTGTGAATTAATCCTAGCCATTCATTTGGGCTTTGGAATACTATAAATAGGGGCTTGCCCCTCATTTGTAAATGGTTGGAGAATTGGTGCAAAGGGAATTTTATAGTAATAGAAGGAAGCATTGCATGATTTTATGGGTGTTTTCTTTGAGTTTTTTCATCTTGCTTGCATGATTCAACTTCCATGATAGATTTAGTTGTAGTTTCTTGAATGGTTGTGATAATGTTATTTGTTATTATGGTATTTGATGAACTTTCAACCCATACTTTTGGAACTTGTTGATGACAAGTTTTGGTGCAAAGATAGCCTAGGCTTCCTCATTTCATTGCTTCAACTTAGTTCAATTGTATGTTCATGAAGTTTATGTACAATCTAAAAATCAGCATACCTTAGGAGATTGCACTAGTTTTGTGTAGTTGTAGGCTCCATTTGGTCAAGAAAAACTCAGTTTTAGGAAGTTTTTCTACTGTAGCACCCTCCATTGTTATTGTTCATTCATAGCTTAGGATTTAGGAAAGCTTTTCTTATCCTCTCCCTTTTTCTATTTCTTTTGGACCTTTTTTAGTGTAGGATTTCAAGCATCACCATCAAGCTAAATCAGATGAACTTGGTGAGTTTCAACTTGCTATTTTTAGTGGGAAGCCATTGTTCATTCACTTACAACACTTTGAAACTTCATTTGTAGACCCAAATTCCCATGCTTTGTAAACCGTAAAGGCCACCCTATGATTACCAACAAAACAAATCAAACAACTAAACTATTCCAAGCATTGTCATGACCTGACATCCAAAACATTGGGGTAGTGATTTTTAACTCATTTGCAGATTTCTACCTTTCAAGAGAGGTAGTGCACATGTGTGTTTCTTGTGTTGAGAAGGTGCAAAAACACACATCAACAAGATCCTTCTAATGGATAGGAGTGGATGATTCTTCAACCTCAAGATGACTGAGGCTGTCTGACACATAGTGGAGTGGCGAGAGAGAGAGTATGCATGGGGGTCATGCATGTTGGCACAACTATATGAAGACATGCATGTCATCTACTATAGACAATCCTTGAGCATTACACATGTGACACTACTACAAGTTTGGGATTGGGAGCATATTCAGACAGTGAGGCCAAACATATTGATTTCCAGAGTGCAGGATGAGACGTTGGTAGAATATTGGTGGGGCAATGAGTATGGTTGGAGATTGCACTACTAGGAGGCAAGGAGCTTGGAGGAGTGGCAGAGGAGGTTGGATGGACTGAGGGGGAGGATATTACATGCAGATCCTACATGGGAAAATGATTTTTGGGATATAGAGATGATGATAGAAGATGGAGGGGCTACTTTTTCTTAGTTTGCTACTTGAACTATTGGGATCTGTTTATTATTGAGCTAAACAAACCTGATAGGGTGACCCCGCAGTACAAAGTACAATAGGACATGCTTGTAGGATCACAAATGTTCAGATAGGTTAGTCCAGAGTTGAGGGCGATATGGGGTGAGCAGATCACCATGGATTTTTCTTGACATATGTGGGATGTAGTGTCAATGACATAGTTTCCATGGAAGGGAGGGTTGGATGATGTAGGTACAATAGTACGATATTTTTCCTAGTGGGATCAACATAGGCCGAGGAGGACTATGACTGTAGAATCGATCGTGGGGGTGTTAGGGTTCAGATTGGATGATGAGAGGGAGTTGGCTAGGCGACAGAGGAGAAGGAGGAAGACTGGCATGCAGAGGAGAGTGGGATATGGGGATGTGGAGATGGAGGAGGCTAGGGGGGAGGAGTAGGTGATGGAGGAGGATTCCCTTGCACTAGACTCATTATCCATGGTCATATATGTGCCATCACCACCAAAGGATCCCACAATATTGTTGACAAGAGCCCTGACTCAGCTAGGTATAGCAGAGCATATGTTATAGGAGTTGGAGGTAGATAGAGACAGACTTCAAACAAAGGTGGGGAAACTTCAGGCTGAGGTGGAGCAACTACAGGGTGTACAAGGAGAGGGAGATAGGGACTTCAAGCAATTAGTGGATGAGGCAGCGAGGAGATTACATGTGGCAAAGATATAGAGAGATGATCTGTGGAGGCTAGTGGGGGGGTTGTAGGGAGGATTGGAGGAGATACAAAGAGAGGGAGATGAGGCTCGAGACAAAGTGGAGTGTTTAGAGACAGCCATGGAAGATGTAGGGGGATTGTTGGAGAGGGTGGAGAAAGTAGAGGCATAGGTACAAACCCTGTAGAATGAGAGGGATTCAACAACATAGAGGATATATCAGCTAGAGGCATAGGTTGAGCAAATATAAATGGTGCAAGAGGCTTGGGAGTGGGAGAGACAACATATAGGTGGATAGAGGGACATGTACTATATAGAGAGAGAGACTTGGAAAGGGCTTAGGTAGTAGGGGAGGCTAATGCTAGGATGGAGGCTGGGTACTATATGGGGGCATGTTTTAGGGAGGTACTAGATCCAACCTAGAGAGTGCCTCTGTATGTTAGAATGGTTCAACAGATGCCAACACCCTCTCGCTCAGTTCAAACACATACCAGAGGGTACAACCATTTCATAGAGACTCCCCCTCATGGTTTAGATGTAGGGTTAGACTACCCTCAGAGGTTAGATGTAGGGATCTATTGATAGAGGGAGATGGATACAGGATCTTAATTTTGACAGGCGCAGGGTGGATGGGTAGGATAGGTAGGTAGAGGCTACAAATTCTTTTGTGCGGATTGGATGGATTCATTCTTTCATTCATTCATTTATTCATTATTTATTTATTATGGACATCGTGATGTGTCAAATGTAGTCATCTATATTTGATTAGAAATCTACACTTGTATCTTTATTCAATGGACTTTGATGGATATTTATGGTTTGTTATTATGGATTTGTGTGGACCTTTATGATATTTTACTATGGAATATGATGGACCTATTATGTGAATTATATATATTTTTATATATAAATGATATACGATGGAAATTGATGTGATATTGATGATTCCTATATGATGTTATGGATGTTTATTATGCTCATTTGGATTATGGTGATTATGATATATGCATGTGATGATGATGATTTATGCTTATGTTTATGTGAATGTTATGGATGGAATGCATTATGTCTAACACTTTATGATACAATATGTGATGAATGATTTGTGATTTTATGATATGTGCTATGAATGTGATAATAATAGTGAGTGATGCAGGTGATGTTGTTAATGTGATTTACCATGGGTGATATGGACAAATGATTATGCACGTATGATGTCACATGCAAATATGTAATGATGAAAATATATGATGTATGCATATGTGATCATGTTATGGATGGATGAGATAAATGTGATGTAATGTAGTGTATGTGGTGGAATGAACTAATATATTTAGCATAACTCTAAACAACCTAAAATGATAATGCAATGAAAGGATAATGAAATGGAATTAACTTAAGATGCTTAGAATAACCAATATAGATCCATCTAAACAACTTAAAATGAATATGAAAATGATAGTGCAATGAAATGAGATGAAAATGAAGTTAACTTAAGATTCTTAGAATAATATATCTTTATTAATCTAAACAAATTAAGATAATTATGAAATGATAATGCAATGAGATGAGAAGAAAAATAAAATGAAATTAATATGCTTAGACTAATAGATCTATATTAATCTAAACAACTTAAGATGATTATGAAAATGAAAATGCAATGGATAATGAGCCTAAGTGAATAATGATAGGTATTTTAATGCAGTGCATAATGAAATGAACGATAATGGGTGAAATGAACCTAGAAGATAATGAACATGCATAGTGAGATTAATGATGGGTGTGATGGTGCACCTATCAAAACCATAGGAATCATGTTAGGAAGAATAGATGGAAGAACATTTGCACAACCAAAATCACTAACCATAGGCTAGGGTAAAAATTAGATGGGGGGATAAAGGCAATGCAATGGGATGATAAATGAAATGCAAACCTAATGCCATTTTTCCATATTAGGAGCGCTAATTTTTGCTATAGCATAAAATATGATGTGCCAAATGCATAAGACAAACATGAAAAATAAGAAGGCTATCCCAACACCCAAATCCACAATGGCTTTGGTCAGGGCTGATGTTGGAATAACCAAAAGCACAAAGGATGACCCAGCATAATACAAGACCACAAGAATCTTGGTGGGTGCTACGTGGGACAATCGAGAAGAAAAGATCATAGAAAAATAAAGATATTCCCCTAAGTTTACCTATCAAAGCATAGCATGATATGATGGATTGTGGCGACCCTATGAAAGTATAGTATCAAGCTCAAATGATTAAAAAAATGCCAAAGGTACCAAAAGGTCACAACAATTTTCAAATGTCCTTTGCTATAGGATCAATAGGTGGATGTGATTGATGCAGTTTGATTTAGGAAGGATACAACATGTTAAGAGGGTATGTGCAGGATCATGATGGGCCAAAAAGTGGTGATATGATGGGTATTTGTAGGGTATGTGGTTAATGAATTTTTTTAACCCAAAATTAATGAAATGAAAAGGGTTTTTAAAGGAGATTCTCAGCTTTCCACCAATATAAATTATGATTTACTTTGAATTTAATAATCAATAATTATTATTCATTTTCTATTTAAATTATGACTAAATTCCTAATTAATAGGCTGATTGAAAAACATATATAGCTTTCAAACAGTATCACATTTTTTGAATATGAAACATGTGTCACATTCTATGCTTGTATACTATAGGATTAAGAAAATAAAATTGAATTTCATGAAGTTTTGACCAAGTTAAGGTGGTTAGGCGACGATTTTTATAACTTTTAAAAGTTGTATTTAAAAAATCATAATTAATTATTTATTTGAAAAAATTAGAAAAAATATGCATCACATCGGGGCATGAGTCCTCTACTTATATCTAAAATATTATAAAAAATATTATCATTTTATTGTGGTTAGGGTGGTTGAGATACCTACTTTATTTTTCCACGAAATTTAAGTACTTGCATTGAAATTTCAAATTTTCACCAAATAGATTTTGTTTTAAAAAAATAAACCTAGTAGTTTAGAAACTACATTCAATTTTCTACAAATTCTATTCTTACATATTTTTGAAATAATATAGATAACTTATTCAAATTTTTACGTCAAGTTTCCTAACTTTGATTTTTCTAATTTTTTTGCCACTTAAGGGCCTGTTTTTTCCATGATGATCCTACACATACCTAAGACCAAGGATGTAGGATAGATTAGGTGATTGACGTGACTCAAGATACTCAAAATTGATTGGACCATATAATACTAGTGGATTTTTTTTGTTAGGAACCAATTGGATAGGGACATACTTTACGACACGATGCAGGACCAAGACACACCCTAAACACCTAGGGGCTTGGGGGTTGATCAAAGATTAGCCTTGCCTATCATGTGAAAGCACAAAGCCCTTGTAGCTCAATAAAAGACTAACAACTGACCATGGATAAAATCAGAAAGAGGACAATGGAGACCTGGATGGATGACAAAGACTGACACAAAAGGATAGACAAAGCCTTGGGGTGGATCATATGATCTGCCTTTCCTATGTGAAATCGTAGGGGCAACATAGTTTGAAAAAATGGATGAAAGAAAACATGAGACCTAATGATGACTGACATGATGAAGGACCCTAGATGAGAACACAGGACCAAAAAATTACACCAATGTACAGGTGATGAAAAGCTTAGACTTAAGATAAAAGCTCAGGAATTAGGATAGCCAATCTAAATCATCCAATAATCAATCAAAATATACCAAGCGATGGATAGAGAGGATGTTGATGGGAGGATAGGTGAGATAGGACGTGAGGATAGGATATGTTGATAGGGTGAATGTAAGGATAAGGAAAATAGGATGCAAGGTAGATAATGATTAAGCCCTCTACGAATGGTACCTATTGCTAGGTTTTCACTATATTTACTTATCCAAGGCACCACCAAGGGTGGTTTTCACCATAGGATGGATTATTCTCTTTACTATTTTTTTATTTTTTTATTTTTTGGTATTTTTGCTGATTTTTACCTTTTCTTTGGATTTTTCTAGGGAGGACAACCCATCTGACCTAGGTGTAGAACTGCTTTAGGTGCATGATGTTGATAGGCTCTTCTAAGGGTTCCCCTTTATGAGTTGCAAGTCAATATTCCCCAGGACCATATTTTTCTATGAAAACATATGGACCGAACCAATTTGCTTCAAAATTTCCTTTCTTTTCTTGATCCTACTAGGTACGCTGGTTCTCTTTCAAGACTACATTGCCAACATTAAATTGTTGGGGATGAACCTCTTTTTTGTAATTTATCATAAGACGATGTTGATATGCTTGGAGATGATTATAGGCCTTGATGCATATTTCATATATGAGTTCCAGTTGACTTAACCGTTCGACTCGAGCATCTTAATCACTGGTGAGATTCTTAAGAGAGATTCAAAGTGATGGTAATTCAACCTCAATCAACAAGATGGTGTTGGCGCCATAAATGAGGGAGTATGTAGTAGTTCTAGTGGGGGTGAAAATGGATGTATAGTAATCCCAAATGGTGAGATTGAGATGGAGGTGCCAATCTCGACTAGTGTTGTTGATAACCTTTTTAAGGATTTTGATAAGGGTTTTGTTGGTCACTCCATCTTGGCCATTACCTTGAGGGTAATAAGGGGTTGACCAATGATGTTGGATATGGTATGTTTCACAAAGGGACTTCATTGTACTAATTTTTTAAGGGCTTACCATTGTTGGTGATGATGGTGGAGGGAATACCATATCTATAGAAAATATGGTAAAGGATAAATTTAGAAATCTGAATACCATTGATTAGAGAGAGTGGAATTGCTTCCACCCAATTAGTGAAGTATTCAATGGAAGTGATGATGAAGGTATGACCATCCAATGATGGAGGGTAAATCTTGCTAATTAAGTCAAAAACCCAATGTGAAAAGGGCCATGGTGTAATGATAGGTTGCAAATATTGTACAGGAGCATGGATTAAATTTGTGTGTTGTTGGCACAATACACATTTCTTCATGAACTCATAAGTGTAATGCTCCATGGTGGGCCAATAGTATCCTACTCTTAGAGTCTTCTTTGTTAAGGACATTAAATTAGAATGGGACCCACATACACCACTATGCACCTCATTTAATGCAACACAAGATTCAGATTCATTAGGACATCGAAGAAGAGTGCCATCGTACCCTCAATGATAGAGCACATCTCCCACAATTGTGTATCAGGAAGTGTATTGGATGAATGATTTACGTTGGTTATAGGTAAGTTCAGGTCATAGGATTTTTTCATGGAGGTAAGCATAAATTTCATGATACTAGGGTGATTCAGGACCTATGATATTACACACCATCTCATTGTCAATAACATTGTATGCTGGGATTAATAGTTGCTCAACAAGGAATTCACAATCTGTTCAATCCTTGGGCATGTGGTGTAGGGGCCCACCAAGTTTATTTTGAAAATTTTGGTCAAGCAAAGACTAATGTTAGGTTTGTTGGTTTTTGAGTCTTATTTGGGTCCAATAAGGTCATATGAGACCATTTATGATCTAATAAGTCATATTGAGGTCATTTGAGTTCATTTTGTTACATTTTTACAATATTTCAAAATGTTGTCATGAAAAGATGTAAAAATGAAAATTATGGGAAACCAACGGTCATGGATTTTAAAATTTGGTTGAGTCAACTTTTTTTGGTGTCAAAATTTTTTAAAATCCCCATACATGTTGAGGCAAGAGGTTGGAGATTGTCATAAGTTGGTTGAATCAATCAAATGGAAATTGTTTTCTTTGCATTTTGACTGGTAATTTGTTGTAGTAGCCTTCTATATGACCCCGTACAGGTTGATTTTGATTCAAAGGCATTAATTTGGATGAAAATATGAGTTAACTTTGATTTAGGATTGGTTTTATTGATTTTTTGTGAAGTTTGGTGCATTTCATAAGCAAATTTCTAAAACTGGCCTGTAGACCCCTGTTTGAGGGTTTGTAAGTTTTTAAAATGTAAAAAAGACCCATTCCACAATTATATTTTCATGTAGCTTGGTGGAGTGGGGATTTGTAGGTAGGTTTAGTGGCTTGGGGATTTTTTTTGAGTGGAGTAGGTCATTTAAGTGATTTTTCATGATGCCTTAGTTGTCAATATTGTGTACTTTTGGTGAAATTTGGTGGTTAAAGAGTGGAAATTGTAGAAAATTTTTGGGGAAGCAATTTTTAAGAGTTATATAATCATGTACAGGAACATTTTGAGGTTTTTTAAGTGTTATTTTTCTGAGAGAGGGTTTGGAGACCCTAGTTTCAATAAACCCCCTTATAAATTAGGCAAAATGGGGGTTTTATGAGTGAATGACTTAGTGAACATTTACATTGATGAAAGTTGTGGAATTTGGATGTTTATAACCTAGTGAGAGACTATCCAAAGGAATTTGTGGTTGGCAGGTTGTTTAGGAGAGGTTTACTTTGTAAATTTGGGCTAATTAGAGCCTTGTTTAACATATAAGTCCATTTTAAGAGGTGTTGTTCCAAAATGAAGGTATGCTCCTTTTAGATATGTTGAAGAGTGTCATAATGGGTTCCTAAAATTACATTTGGGTTGTGGTTTTGATGAGTATTGTGGAAGTTATGATCAATTATCATTGTTTGCACTACTACAAGGCAAGAATGGTGGATTTGACAGAATGTGCCAAGATAGAGTTTTTGTGATTGGAAAGTGGGTTATTTTTTATTGAATAGTGTTTGTAAGAAGGTTTCCTCCTTTCTCTACATTAGTTGGTATCAGAGCTTAGGAAGTAGATATTGTGAAGAAGAAAGTTGTAGGTTGAAAGTTGAAGAATCAAGATGCCTCCAAAAGGGAAAACTTTGGCTAGAGAGATTGGTGAATTGAAAGACAAGCATGCTAGGGAGATGAGAGAATTGAGGGAAGGGCTTGTTTCTCTAGAATCAAGCAAGAAAAGAGATTTGGACATGAGTTATTAGAGTGACTCAGATGAAGAAGAGGAAAGTGATAATGAAGAGGAAGAGGAATTGGATCCTAATGATCAAAGGATGGCTAAGTTGTTGGGGGAAATAAAGTACGATAGACATAAGGTGAAGATTGATGTACCAAAATATGGAGGAAATCTGAATGATGAAGAATTGTTGGATTGGATTGTGGCCTTGGAAAATTACTTTGAATGTGAAGATGTTCCTGAAGAGAAAAGGGTGAAGATTACAAAGACCAAGTTGAAGGGACTTGCACTTCTATGGTGGGATTATGAACAATCTAAGAAGAGGAGAAAAGGTAAGTCAAAGATTGTATCTTGGGACAAAATGGTAGCCAAAATGAAAGGTAAGATTTTTTCCTCTAATTATGCTATTCAAATGTTTAGGAGACTTCAAGGTTTAAATCAATAGGAAATGGATGTTAAATCATACACTGGAGAATTTTACAAGTTGATTATTAGGTAAATGGTCATAAGGAAGATGAGAATAAAAATATTGCTAGGTATTTGGGTCAATTGAGACTTAACATTCAAGATGAACTAACCTTGGAAAATCTAAGAACAGTTGAGGAATGTTACCAAATAACAATAAGGGCTGAAGAAAAAGCTAAAAGAAGACAAGGCAAGACAAATAGGGGTAGAGCTAGTACTAAAATAGGAAGCGGATCATTTTCTACTCCAAGACAATCTAGTGAAAGCCAAGAAGATACACACAAAGGAAAAGAACAAATTGTTGATCAAAGAGGTGGATTCAGAGGCTCTAGAGGAATATTTGGCGGTGCTAGAATTTCAAACACATTTTCAGGTAGATTCTATCATTTTAATGAGTTTGGTCATCTAGGATTCAAGTGCCTTGAAAAGAAAGGTTCTACTTCAAGTGGTGGTGAAAGGAGAAGTGATAAAAGAGTGCAATTGGTGCAAGAAGATGATTGTGAAAGTTTAAATTCTCCTAGGCATCTTGTTGCTCTAGAAGTGGGAGAGTCATTTATGGTGAGAAGATAACTTCCAAAGGCATCCAAGGAGAAGGAATCAACACAAAGTAGGGAATTATTCAAAACCACAAGCAAATGCAAATGTAAGGTATGCAAAGTTGTGGTAGATTCAGGTTCCACTAATAATATGGTGTCTAATGAAATGGTAGATAATTTGACCTTAGATAAAATTCATCATGAAACACCTTATAGAGTAGCTTGGTTGAATGATGATTAGTCCATTTTGGTTAATGAGCATGCCTTCATTTTGTTTAGTGTTGTAGGTTACAAGGATAGAGTAGTTTGTGATGTTTTTCCAATGAGTTGTTGTCATTTATTACTTGGGAGACCATGGTAGTTTGATAGACATGCCATTTATGATGGGAGAGCCAATACATATCAAATTGAGAAGGATGGGAATACTTTTACATTGACCCCATTGGTTGAAGATGTGAAGGAACAAAGAAAGGTAGCAAGAGTGGTCATGATGGAAAAGAAATAGTTTGTGAAGTTGAAGGAAGAAACACATGAAGAGTGTGCAACCATTGCAAAGGAAGAAGGTGTTAAGACATGAAGCTTGAAGGATGCTTCAATGTTGAAGAGTAAAGATGATAATGAGAAGATGACAAAGTCAGATATAGAGAAGTTCAAGAATGAATTGATAGTGGATATGCAAAATGGGTTAGGAAAGGACATTGAAATCATGGTGGGAATAATACCTTGTTATGTGGTTTCAAAAGAGGTCAGTGGATAGTTGAATTTTGTCAATACATTGGTGAGAAAGTCTGCTAATACAGAGATCCTAATGGTAGAGGGTTTGACTAAAGGTGTTTGCCAAAGATAGGGTGAACAGGCTAAGGGATAATACAAGGGTGGATGGATAAGAAAAAGTACACAAGGAGGGTTAAGAGGGAGATTGTTTAAGATGCAAGTGGTAAGAGTATGGTTGTAGATATGAAGATAGACTTGACTTTAGTTTCTAATGAAAATACAAGTAGACAACCTTCATCAAGTGGAGGACAATATTTTCAAGGAAAGATCCATTTAAAAAGAAGAGACAATACATGGATGTAGTACCTAACTCACTGGAAGGGATCCCTAGATAAAGCTTCACATTATTGAGAATTCAATGTTGAGAGAAAGCATTTTTGGAAGTCATACATTTTCCAAGGGACTTGGAATCTTTTTCAGGCCAGTTGTATGGTGCAAGGGCACCAAGTTTATTTTGTAAATTTTGGTCAAGCAAGGTCTAATGTTAGGTTTGTTGGTATTTGAGTCTTATTTTGTTCCAATAAGGTCATAAGAGACTATTTATGATGTAATAAGTCATATTGAGGTCATTTGAGTTCATTTTGTTACAATTTTGCAATATTTCCAAATGTTGTCATGAAAAGATGTAAAAATGCAAATTATGGGAAACCAATAGTCATGGAGTTTAAAAGTTGGTTGATTCAATTTTTTTTGGTGTCAATTTTTTTTAAAAGCTTCATACAAGTTGAGGCAAGAGGTTGGAGATTGTAATGAATTTGAATCAATCAAATGAAAACTGTTTTCTTTGCATTTTGACTGGTAATTTGTTGTAGCAGCCTTTTGTATGGCCTCGTGCAGGTTGATTTTGATTCAAAAGGAATTAAATTGGATGAAAATATGAGTTAAATTTGATTTGGTCTTGGTTTGGTTGATTTTTGTGAAGTTTAGTTTATTTCATAAGTAGATTTCTGAAACAGGCTCGTAGACCCCTGTTTGAGAGTTTGTAAGCTTTCAAAATGTAAAATTGATCCATTCCACCATTAGATCCTCATGTAGCTTCGTGGAATGGGGATTTATAGGAAGGTTTAGTGGCTTATGGGGTTTTTTTGAGTAGAGGAGGTTGTTTAAGTGATTTTTCATGATGCCCTAGTTGTTAATATTTTATATTTTGGGTGAAATTTGGTGGTTAAAGAGTCGAAATGGTGTAAAATTCTTGGGGAAGCAATTTGTAAGAGTTCTATAAGAATGTATAGGAAATTTTGAGGTGTTTGAAGTGTTAGTTTGCTGACCCTAGTTTCAAAAAACTCCCTTATAAACTAGGCAAAATGGGGGTTTTATGAGTGAGTGACTTAGTGAGCATTTACATTGATGAAAGTTGTAGAATTTGGATGTTTATAACCTAGTGAGAGACTATCCAAAGGAATTTGGGGTTGGCATGTTGTTTAGGATGTTGGTGTAATTAATTATTAATTACACTTTGCATAAGTTTACTTAGGTAATTATTTAATTCCTATTTTTTAGGCTTTATCTTTATCTTATCAAGCTATCTTGTTGCTCAAGATAAGATTAGGTTTGCATCTTTGCTTTTATAAAGCAAATCATATCTTGTAATTAATTGAATTCTCGAATAATTAATGTTGCACATATTTTTGCAACCTCTATGATTTTTCTAATTTTCTCTTCTGTGGAAGGTCTTTTTGGTTTGCATTTCAGATCATGGGTTTCTAACATGGTATCAGAGCCTTGATTTGCAGCCCCTTCTCAGATTTTTTGAGAAAATCATTGTAGGGTTCGTTCGGGATTCCTCAAAGGTATCATGCCTTGAGATCATTCATGCGGCGTTTTGGATCAGATCGGGCCTCACCTTGGATTCAGAGCGCTGTAAAAAGTTAGGATTGACTTTTATTTTACAGATTTTGGCCATCATTTGCCAGATTTGTGAGGGTTTCAGTCTAGGAGTTTTTTTGCAAGATCTAGGAGTAGCCAAATTTTTGGAGTAGTTTGGGCACAAACAAAGGTCACCATTGCATTCGCAGCAGCCAAAAACCCTAAGAACGCCTGTCATTTCATCAATTTTTGAGCAGTTGGTCCAGAAGGCCAAAAAAAATTTCCCTGAGGGGCCGTACGGCCTCCCAACGCTCCCCGAGGCACGTTTTATGAAAAAAATTTAAAAAAACATTATTTTCGGTGCCCACCGTGGGTGCCTCCAGTTCAAAAGGCACCTGCCGCCGGGTGGCCACCTACCGGCTGCTCAGCTGAGCGGCGCTGCCAACTTGCCGCCTCTGAGCCAGGCCCCGCGGGCCCTCACCTGCATAGGCCGCGGTCCTATGGGGGACCGGGCACTATGCGCCCAGCCCCCGGCCGGACCGCCCAGCCCCCTCTACAGAGCCTATGGTCCTATGGAGGACCAAGGGCTCGGCCGAAGCCCAGACTGCAGCCCCTGGTTGCGCACAGGACCAGGGGCCTATTTTTTTAGCCCCTGGGCGCCCTGCAGCCCTTATTGGGCATTTTGGAGCACTTTTCACTAAATCGGGCATATCTTTTGCATACGATCTCCGTTTTTCCCAAAAGAGATACCGTTGGAAAGATGATTCCGATGCCAATTCAGTGGTGCTGGTTTTTTTATCATATTCTGCTCCAGATTTATTTTGCAGGCCTTTGAACTTAGATCTTGTGTTTTTCACTCTGGAGGGCATATCTTTTGACTTGGTGCTCTGTTTTTCGTCATTCTTGTGGCGTTGGAAAGCTAATTCAGTCCTCTACACAGATTTGAGGTCTATTTTAATTTTCTGTGTATGCATTTTTAGTATTCTCTCCTTTTACAATCGTTGAGTTATTGTAATAAACGAACTATGATAAAGTTCCATTCAGGGGGGTTTCATGCATAATAATCTGATTAGAGTGTTGTTTTTCACTTTGATCCCATTTTTCATTTTGTTTTGATGGCAACCCATATGGGTTATCTGGTCTCTTAGTTTCTTTTGGCCACATTTCTTGTCTTGCTTGACACATGTCAGATTCATTGGTTCACACTTCAGATTGAGAGCCTATGGTTAATGATCCACATTGGATCCATCTCAATTTGAGGGACATGTTTTTGTGGTTATTGTTCTAGAGTCTTTTTTTGGTACTCCTTCCCATGGAAGGGTTTCAGTCACAGTTTGGCATCGGCATCGAGATACATGGTTTCCAGATTATGTCATCATCTCATCTCCTATTGCTTCACAGATTCCAAGGTTGTTCTCATTTGGAGTTTTCAAGTGTTCTGTGGCATCAGGTCTTCTGTTGCTTTATCATGATTCCTTGAGTCAATCAGTGACTCTCATATGGTTTCAGTAGTATACAGAAGAATATTTCCTTGCTTGCCTATATCAAGTTCTAGTGTTACTCCACAGTGTTCTTCCAGTGCTTCTCTGCAACATGTCATCACATTGTAGGGGGGTTTTGTCCCACTGGGTTTTTCCTTCTCTACCTCTGCATTTCATTTGCATCTATAAATGGGTACCTAACATGGCCTAGTTGCCGGGACCCATAGTAGTTTGCTTTATTTTTCTTCTCCGTAAGTTGCACTTATGGGGGGGTGTTGGTGTAATTAATTATTAATTACACTTTGCATAAGTTTACTTAGGTAATTATTTAATTCCTATTTTTTAGGCTTTATCTTTATCTTATCGAGCTATCTTGTTGCTCAAGATAAGATTAGGTTTGCATCTTTGCTTTTATAAAGCAAATCATATCTTGTAATTAATTGAATTCTCGAATAATTAATGTTGCACATCTTTTTGCAACCTCTGTGCTTTTTCTGATTTTCTCTTCTATGGAAGGTCTTTTTGGTTTGCATTTCAGATCATGGGTTTCTAACAGAGGGTTGCTTTGTAAATTTGGGCTAATTGAAGCCTTGTTTAGCGTATAATTCCAATTTTAGAGGTGTTGTTACAAAATGAAGGTATGTACCTTTTAGATATGTTGAAGAGTGTCCTAATGGGTTCCTGAAATGCCATTTGGGTTGTGGTTTTGATGAGTATTGTGGAAGTTATGATCAGTTTTCATTGTTTGCACTACTATAAGGCAAGAATGGTGGATTTGAGAGAATGTGCCATGATAGAGTTTTGGTGATTGGAAAGTGGCTTAGTTTTGCTTGAATAGCATTTGTAAGAATTTTACATCCCTGCTCTACATTAGCATGTAAATGAAGGAACTGATTGTAGCCATGGAATTTGTTGCTTTGTTCTGGACTCTAGGAATCTGCTTCAACTAGATGTAGGTGAAATATCTCTTAAAGCCATCTACCATGAGTTTGTAAGGTAAAAGCTTATCATATTTGGTTTGAAACTCATCATTGACATGCTTGATTATCAACTAAGAATTGCCAAAGATATGAAGACAAGTGATGTTCCATTAGACTATGATTTTGTGGCCAGTGATTAGAGCCTCATATTCAACAATATTATTTAGGCATGGGAATGCTAGCTTGAATAACTTTGGAATGTAATAACCTTGTGGGGTGAGGAAGAGAATTCCTACACCAGCTCCATTGTGCATATATGACTCATCAAAATATAGTGTCTATGTATTTGATTCTGCAACTGTAAGGACACCTTCATTAGGAAACTCTGCTACTAGTGGATATGCATCTACCAAAGGAGTCTCGGTCCATTGATCTGCTATCACTTGTCCCTTGATTGATTTATGGTCCAATAATTCTATGCCAAAATCACTCAGTAGCATAACTCACTTGGCCATGCGGCCAATTAATGACGTTCTAGATAATAGATATTTGAGTGGGTCAACTTTTGATATTAGCTTAATAGGATGGTTAAGCATGTAAAGGTGCAGTTTTTGTGAACTAAAAATAACTGCCAAGAAAGATTTTTCCATGGGTGAATAGTTGAGCTCATAACCCACAAGTGTTCTGCTGATATAGTAAATTGCACATTCTTTAGATAACTCATCATGTTGTGCTAGCAATACCCCCAATTCAACTGATGTAGTTGAGATATATAGCAAGAGTGGTTTACCTAGAATGGTCCAGGCATGAAAATGGGTGGATTGTCTTGGTACTCCTTGATCTTTTCAAAACCTTGATGTCACTATGGATCCCATTTGAAGGTGGTATTTATGTAGAAGGCATGTGAAGGACTGGAATTTATCAACAAGTTGGGCTATGAATCGCCCGATAGACTATAGCTTTCCTTGTAGACTCCTTAATTGCTTAATATTTTTGGGTGGGGGAATTTCCATTATTGCTTTGACCTTTGCTAGATCCACTTCAATGCCTCTTCTGGATACAATGAAGCCTAATAATTTACCAGATGTGATGCCAAACACACACTTTTTTGGATTCAGAAACTGCTTATATTATTCTAACAGCTCAAAGATTTTCCTGAGGATCCTGGGATGATCTTCTCTTGTCTTGGATTTTCCTAGCAATTCATCAACAAAATCTTCCATTATGATATGGATAGGGTCATGGAAGATGAGATTCATTGCACGTTGGTAAGTTCCCCCATGTTCTTAAGGCCAAAGGGCATGACATTGTAGTATAAAGTGCCCCAGGGGGTAGTAAAAGCAGTCTTATGCTAATCTTCAGGTTTGATTCTAATTTGATTGTAGCAAGAAAATCCATCCATGAGGGATAGCATTGCATTTCTTGCTATAAGATCTACCAACATGTCAATGTTAGGGAGTGGAAAATCCTACTTCAGGCAAGCTTTATTTAGATCATACAAGTATGTACAAATTTTGATGTTCCCATTTGGTTTAGCCATAGGCACAATGTTAGATATCCATTCAGAATAATCAATTGGTTTGATGAATCCAGCCTCTAACAGTTTTTCCATCTCTTTCTTGACAAGTAGGGCCACTTGGGGATGCATTTTTCTAAGCTTTTGCTTAACTGGTTTTGCATCTTGATGAACATGAAGGTGGTGAGCAACCAATGTTGGATAGAATCCTGGAATATCTAAATAGGACCATGCAAAGTTAATGATCCCTTCCTTTAGCAGATTGAAAATGATGGGATACTCTTCTTCTAACAATGACTTGGCCATAGAGGTGATTTTGGGCTCTTGCTCTATTCCCAGATCAACTTCTTGCATTTCCTTAATTAGAATGGAGGATTGCTCAGATAAATGAGCTCCAACAAGGGGAGGACAAACATCCCCATCCTATAGCACCTCATTGAAAATTTCACTATCAAATACACCCATTACTTTACCTTTTGATGAGTCAAAAAGTACCTCGGAGATGTTTTCACTAGGTGACTCTTTTTTATTCTGTTTCATTTTTCTTTTGTGGTAAGGGTGTTCATCTTCCCCCAACCCCATGAGATGTACGTAAGTTTCCACATAAGGAAAGGTGTTGATAGGTGTACTACCTCGTAAGTGGGTATGTACAAGATCGTCATGGAAAAAATAGGCCCTTAAGTCGCAAAAGAATCAGAAAAATCAAAGTTGGGAAACTTGACGTAAAAATTTGAATAAGTTATCTATATTATTTCAAAAATATGTAAGAATAGAATTTGTAACAAATTGCATGTAGTTTCTAAACTACTAGGTTTGTTTAAAAAAAAAAGAAATCTATTTGGTGAAAATTTGAAATTTCAATGCATTAGTACTTAAATTTCAAGTAAAAAATAAGAAGTAGGTGTTTGTCGACCACCCTAACCACAATAAAATGATAATATTTTTTATAAGATTTTAGATATAATTAGAGGAATTGTGTTCCAATGTGATGCATATTTTTTTGTAATTTTTTTCCTAGTAAATAATTAATTATGAATTTTTTATTACAACTTTTAAAAAATATAAAAAAATTCATATGTCTGACCAACTTAACTTGGTCAAAAATTCATGAAATTCAATTTTTCCTTTTTTAATCCTAGAGTATGCGAAGGATAGAATGTGACACATGTTTTGGATTCAAAAATTTGATACCGTTTGAAAAATATAGATGTTTTTCAATCAATCTATCAATCAACACTTTAGTTGTAATTTGAATAGAAAATGAATAATAATTACTTATTAAATTCAAAGTAAAGAATAATTTATATTGGTGGAAAGCTGAGAATATCCTTTAAAAAACCTTTTTTTTTCATCAATTTTGGGTAAAAAAAAAATGTCGTTAGCCACATACCCATCATATTGCCACTTTTTGGCCCATCATGATCCTGCACATACACAAGTCCCAATCAATAAAGTCAGGATAGAAAAGGGAAAGGATGATGGTAAAGATTGATGTCAAATCAAAGAGAGAAGGGAGATCTACATCATTGTATGAGAGTATGATGGCTTCTTCTTTAGGTATGTCAAGGAAATCATTATCTGAGTTAACATTATTGGAAGTGCTAGTGGATGATGTAGGATCCATTTTATTTTTGTCATAGCCTAAACCCGAATGTCTAGGTCACACAAGTGTCTCAATGGGCTTCAATCTTCCATGTTATTCTACAAAAAGTCCTCCCCCTTGATAATTGTATTTTTCTACTAACTTTGATGCATGAGGATAAACCTCTTGGAAGTATTCAATGAGAGGGGGTGATGGATCAGGTTCTTCTCTATAAACCCATTGACTGATGTCCTCACCTGCCAGATCTTGTTGCATTCTTAGGGACAAGAAAGTGGTAGAACTCATGTTCTTAGAATTGATAGTTTTGGTCTTAATTTCTTCCTCTTTCAGTGAAAACTGGGAAGGTTGAACGTAGGTGCGAGGAGATGGAGGCATGGTTTCCACATTTAGAGCTATGTGCATATCACATTCTCCACAACCTTTATCATTGAACTTGAATTTGGTAATGGTAGATTCGAATGTGGTGGATGATGAATTGGAGGATGGATTGGAAGGTGATTCCTGGGGTACCCCCACTTCGACTCCTAGACAATGTGAGGAGTTGGGGAAGGAAGCTTCTACAACATGATGGTACTCGAAGGTCTGTGGATCTGCATGAATAGTTACTTCAACCCCATTGTATGGGAATTGCAGGATTTGGTGATAGGTGGATGGAATAACCTTCATGGCATGGATCCATGGTCAGCCAAAGAGAATATTGTATGGAAAATCTAGATCAAGGACGTGGCATGTGGTGTATTGCACAATTTGGCCAACCTAAATAGGAAGACAAATGATACCTTTTGAGTCCCTTTTTTCATTATCATAGGCCTTGATTGTAATAGTCTGATTATCTAGGTCAGCATGAGTATATCCTACTTATTTTTAATAAATTTAATGTATATAAATTTAGGGTAGAGCCATTAGCTTGAAACTGGGTAGGATCTATGTCATTGGGAACATGGGTATCCTGAAGACCTTTTGTAAGGATTTCTTGGTGGATTGGGGAAGACCTAAGAAAATCCAAAATGGATATTTGGGTTGGGGTCTTACCAAGATGGTCAAGAATATTGTATTATGAGCTCACATGAGTGGGCTGAGATGAAGTGGAAGCCCCAAGAACTGTTATGTGGGTACGATGTGTAGTAACATCACACTGAAGGTCTTTACCTTTGACATGAATCATAGATACATGAGTCTTTGCTTGATTGATGCACATAACAATACCATCATAATTGTATGGCACATTCTTATAACTAATGTTATTGGTGTTGTTATTGTGGTTGTTATTACTAGACTCAAGATTAGCATTGGAGGTGCTAGGACCCTAATTGTGATTAGGGAAGGCATTATGATATATTTTTAATTGAACACTGCATGATGTAGCCTAATTTGCATCCACTGTGATGACACCTCAATCTATAAGATCTTGGATATAAGTTTTAAGTCCTTGACATTTATTAGTGGAGTGACCTTTAATCTTGTGAAAATCACAATACTCATTTTCCCTATACCAGGCAGGTTTGGGCTTTGACTCATCAAAAGGATTTTTCATAGGATAAGTGATTACATAATTCACTTAAAGCAACCTCTTGAAAATAAAGTCTAAGGGTTCTCCTAAAGGAGTGAATGAGCGTTTGTTATTCCCTTGATTGTATTGATTGTACTATTGGGGACAATGAGGTGCACTATGTGCCACAAATATGATGTTGGAAACCAATTATGGATTGGGGACATACTGTGATCTTTGTGAAGTGTTAGCTACTTGGATGTGTTTGGTGTTAGTGAAACCATAATTGAAAACATTTTTTTCTTATTTCCAATAGTGGGACCTATCTCCAGATGATTTATCCTTTTCTGGGTTAAAGACCTTGATTTGTACCTTAGCGATGACAACCCTCTCAATGGTAGTGCCCTTCTCAATGACTTCAGAAAAGGTGGTAACACAATGGAGGCATAGGTTATGGGCCAGTTCAGGGTGGTTGTTGGTGACAAAGATGGTTACCAAATCTTTCTCATTGAGATGGGATTTTAGCCAACTATCCAAGGTTAGGTAGCTTGCAAACATTTCTCCCTCACGTTAGCTACCTTTCAAGAGATCCAAGGTATCAATGTCCTTCTCTAGATTGAAGGAGAATTGTGCAATGATTTTTTTGATAGATTCACAAAGGAAGAAACTAACCCCTTAGGAAGACCCATGAACCAGTTTAGAGCTTGCCCCATTAGACTCCTAGAAAACAATTGCAGAAGGTAGTTGTCATTATGCATGACCTCCTATAAATGTGTGTAAACTTCTAGCAAATCATTCCTAGGATCTCCCCTTCCCTTGTACTTATCAAATTTAGGAATCTTGAAATGCTTAGGAAAGGGGATGAGTGAGAATGAGGGATAAAATAGATAGTGGAAAATATCCTCAAATTTGAAGGACTTCTTAGAGGTTCCCATTCGCAAGTCCTTTAGGGAAGCTTTTATCTCTTCCCACTCTTTATTGATGGGTGTTGAGGTGGAAGGACCTAATAGATTAGACTGATCATATTGGAGATATTGTTGATGTGATGGAGGTGAAGGTGGAATGGATTTACCATATGATGATGGAGATGGATATGAAGGAGTTTATTGGTATTGATTGGGATATAGGGATTAAGGATTGGCATAAGCCTATTGGTATGATGGTGGGGCTTGGTAATATGAGGAAGAGGCACCTTGCAAATATGATAGTTATTATTGAGATTAATATGGGTTGAATTGGTAATTGTAGGTTGTTTGTTGTTGGGAAGCAGAGGAAGGCTATTGTGAGATGGATTGCTGGTAGTAGGGGCTTTGATGTGATTGTGAGGGAATCGTGTATGACATCTGTTATTTGGATTGTTGTGGATTATAGTAAGAATAATTGGGATTGGGATTGGATGTAGAGGCATGTGAATAATAGGTACTTTGGGGGTGATATAGGTATTGGGAATTAGGGTTTCCTAGAATTCGTTGGGATGATTTTTGTGATTGCATCAAGATCTATGAATGTTGAGGGGCTTATTGGTAGGATGGTGGTTGTTGCTAAGGAGGTTGAGATGGGATTTGTGAATGTTGAGGGGCTTGTTGATAGGATGGGATTTGTGAATGATAAGGTGGTTGTTGATAGGATGGTGGTTGTTATTGAGAAAGGACTTGTGAATGATGAGGAGGTTGAGATAGATTACCTTGATGTTGGTACAAAGTGGGTTGTTGATGTTGTGACGAAATTTGTGCATGATGTGAAGGTTGTGAAGGAATTTGGCTATGCTATAGAGGTTGTGATGGGGCTTCCTGCAATGGTTGTTGGTGAGGAAGTTGTGATGGTACATGTTGTGGATTACCTTGGGATTGATGCAAGGGTGGTAGATTTCCTTGAGGTTGTTGTTTGGATGTGGAGGTGGCATAACAAAAGGATTGCCCCCAATATTACTTGAAATATCACTTGATTGATTTAGTGGGAGAGGTGGTGTGGATGGTGTAGGATTTGGGCCATATGGGATGTTCATGCCTTATGGATTGGGAGGACCTTGTGATATACTAAGACCAAGAGGATTGTTAGGAATGGGGCCTTGGGGATTATTAGGATTATGTCCAACACCCATTACTAAAATCAAGATGCTGGTAGGTGGAAGTTGATAAAGCATGAAATTGCCAAATCCCAATTGGTACCATGTATCCTGTGGCATGACCTAGGGGACTTATGGAACTGATGACCTAGGATTTGGATCTTGTGGTAGAGTAGGGGGTGTAATATTGATGTATTTTGATAAATCAAACCTCGATGGTGGCTTGATACCCTTCATGAGTAATGTGGAAAGGATTTTATCCCCATGCTCATCGAGAATATAGTATGTCATTTTCATATTAGTGGGGTTGCTAAGATACTCATCAACTATAAGCTCAGGTTAGTTGACCATACTTTCCTTTGGGGGAGACTGGGTATGGATTTTGGTGTTGGATTGGGATGATCTGACATTGGTGGGTTGATCCTAAGGCTGAGTACCTTGGGGATGTTGTTCCATGAGTTTCTTTGCTTGTGATCAAGTGATGGGCATGAAAATGAAAAATAGCTAGATGACTAAAATGACACTAAGCCCTAGGATGCACTTAAAGGATGTACTTGATGATGACTAAAAGGATTTCTAAGATGATAAATCAATTGATTGGATGATTGATGGGATGATTTGGATAATTGATTAGATTGGATTCAATTGGGTTGATTGTTTGGATTAGATAATTGATAGGATTGGATGACTGATAGTATTGGATTGATTGGATTGGATAGATAGGAATAATTCTGAGCTAAGTTTAGGGTCTTGAATTGATGATGTGTGATATTGACAATTGGATTGGATTATAAAAGAATGATTATGACACAAAATCTACCTCATGATGAGAGGATATTGATAAGGCCATGGAGGATTACTAACTCAGAATGGATAACAATCCTAACTTAGCATGCATGATGATAATTAGGGTTAGTTACCTAACCCAATTGGATAAAAATACCTAAAACCAAAGTCCAAAATATTTGGATTGATAAATTGATGATGGATATGCAATCTAGAGATGTCTTAGGATGCACCTATGTGATTTGATTAAGGATTCAATGAATTTTGGAAAATGTAGATGGACTAAAACAATGATTATGGGGAGATGGATGGTGATAAAAAAAATCAATCGCAGAACCAAACTCAAAAAATAATAGGATTTCAATGGTCCAAAGGATTGACTATCAAGAGTTTTGTATGGTACATGCATACACCTATGTGTGTGATAATTAACCTCTCCAAGTGATGGGATCATCTATCTCAAGGTTGATATAATTGCCTCTGTGTAGCATAGGTTCGCCTATCTATGAAGCGAGATCACCTATATCTTAGACACAAAAAGGAAATGAGCAGGCATTAAACAATATATCAGCTATCTATAGATCAGGATCACCAATTTCTTGAAATGTATAGATAGAACAGAAACACCTATGATGGAATCACATATCAGTTGAACAAAACTGCCTATGTCTAAACTATACAGACTAGGATGGTATGGAAAAGACATGGGATCGCCCCTGTGGACAATAGGTTCACCTATTCTAAGGCATGTACGGATGAGGGAGACATATATATGACTCAGAATTCCTTAAAAGGATGATAGGATCACCTATTCTAAGGGAATAGATAGAATTAGATGACACAGATTGGACACAACTTGCCTAGGGATAGGGCAAGATTTCCTATTCAAGGAACAGGTAGACATGAGGTTGCCTAATGAAGGGAAACATAGGAAAATTCACCCCTAACAAGGACCAATTTTCCCAAAGGATGACTAGACTCTGAATCAAGATGTGGAATTTCCCCTTTCAAGGCAAGATCACATGTCCACAATGCAAGTTCTCCCCTATGAGAAGCAAGCTTACCACTAAGGGTAGGGGTAGACTATAGAAAAGGATACAAACATGGAAAACAACAAGCAAAGGGTAGGACTGACTCAAACTGATGAAAAGCATTAGGATCACACAAGAAGACACTCTAGATAGCATAAGCCTACAATTAGTATTATGGGTTTGCTAACTTGATGTAGGCCCACCACCTTAAGGGGACACCCCAAGGTTAATACTTTGTGATACTAGGGTGGTTCTCTAGATCACCCTTTCTTGTGAAGGGGGATAGCTAGATATTTAGTGGTAGAGGGTCATCAACAGACACCATGGGATCACCTTCATGCTCTCTCTCATAGAATATTTAAGTCCACCATGAGGTTTTCTATCTCAACCCAAGGGAGTATGTGGTGAGTAACTTTAGGGTATAGTGTGCATCCCCTGCACTACAATAAGACATGACTGAAACAAAGGTATCTATCTAGGCTAAAAAAAGCTATCTCGTGCATCCTCGATACACCAGGAGGGTGTGTGAGGCACAACCGTGAGCACCTTCCCATCACAAGCATGGATTGGAATCCCCAACAATGTAGTAGAAACTCAGACCAACCCTGCACATCTTATCTAGGTTTCAACCTAGCTTCGATGCTTCACTAGACATGACGTGATTGGATTGGGGTACATTTTTTGTTCTCCCCCCTTTAGATACCTCGCTAGTAACACGTGGTTGGAATCGTCCCCTGGGTGATGAAATCCCAGGAAGGTCCCACTTAAGGAAGGAAACACTAGATGTTTTGGCTGGTCCCTAGGCTTGCACGTAGTGCAATGGGAGAGCTTACACACACTAGAACTTCTTGGGTAGACTAGACTAGACTGGAATGAATTGTGATTTCTCATCACCCAAGATCACTGAAAGGTGGAAGGGGAGTGGACATGTCAACAACTCAAGTTTCCAAACATGACAAACAAATTAATTGACCCTTTAATTAATCTACGTGTGCCTAAATTTGTGCAAAAAAGGGTTACACAGACATAGATAACTAGGGTTCTTCAACCGATCGTCCTATAGAAAATGAATTAGTAGTTTCAATCTTTGGTCTTGGAAAAATGATTTATTGTACAAATTTTAGTAAAACCACACAATCATTGAGAAATGAGTTAGATGATTAGTACCTAAAACCAAAATCAAGTGAATGCTCAAATCAAATAATTGAACATTCTAGAATACCTCAAATTTTCCCCTGTGTAGAGCAAGTCTGCCTTTGTCTATGATGCAATGTTGCTTGTCTTATAAAAAGGTGGGATTGTTTTCTCCTTTTGGATGGAAGTGAATATGCCCTTTTTCCTCTGCATTTAAATTGATTTTTCCCCTTTTTCAATCAATTTTTCCCCTTTCTAGACCTCTAAGCATATTCATGTCTAAAATCAATTGGTTCAAATTAGGATCATCAAATTTTCCTTTTAGATGAAAAGGTGTATGTGAGTTTTCCTTTTTTGTTCATAACCTCTATATCAAGTAGATTCACCTATTGAAGGTGGAGTTTCCCTTGCATGTGAAATCCAAACTTGTAAAAATTCAAACAACAACAAACATAAACTAGACCTTTGAAATGGGTCCCACCGGGCATGCCAGAAATGTGTGCAAGTATTTTTACCTACTCTAAGATGTGAAACTAAATGAAATTCAACAAGGAAAAACACAAAACAAACACTCACGATTAGGCCTAGTTGAATTCAAACAAAGCATAAGAAAGTGGAACTTTTTACCTTGTTCAAATTGGTAATCTGGTTGGTCCTTGTTGATGTTTGATTGTGTGCTCCTTGCTTGGAAAAATGACATGCAACTATGATGAAAATCAAGCTAAAGTGATGATGAATTCAATGGAGGATGTGGGTATGTGAGTAGATGCAATAAGGAGGCTCAAAATGTTGCAACAATGGTGATGGGTTGAATGGCTAAGTGTTGGACTGGATGCTTGCTAGAGTGTGAGATTGCATGATGATCAAAATGGAGACATTTCCACCATTTTTAGGGGAAGTTACTCTAAAACAATGGAGGGTCAGGATTAATTCATGGTTGAGGAGATCAAGGGCTAGGGTGAGTTGAAAACTCACAAGCCCTCATATTTTGACATGTGGTGAATGATGTGGATGAGGAAAAGTGAGGTGGATATGACATGGAGGTACCATGATGTACCTTAGAAATGGAAAAGATATCCTCATAAAGGAGGTCCTTGTCCACATGTTCCTTGAGAGGACATGTGAGAAATTAAAAATTCCTCAAAAATTCTCATGGGGATGGGAGAAGGAATTTAAAATTCCTTAAAATGCCTTGGAGGAATAAATGCGAATTAAAAAATCACAAGGGGAAGGGGATTCCTTAGATCCAAATAGAGAAATAACTTAATGTAAGTTGACTAAGGACACATGCCATAAATGACATGAAAATTAGGTTGGCTTAATTAGGTGATTAAGGTTGTGCAAATGCATGATTAGATGGGCTAATGGCATATTAAGGACAAGTGGGAGATTATGGAGGATGTGACCCTAATGATGATTATGGGTGTGCACATATTAATCATAGATTAATTAGGTTAATCTATATTGAAGAGGATTATGGAGGACGTGACATGAGGAGAGAGAAGAAGATGAATTAAAAATTGAATTAGTTCAAAAATGCTAATGACTAAATTAAATAAATTAGGGTATTTATTTAATTTAGAGAAGAATGGGAAAAGATATTTAAGTAATTAACCAAATACCTTAGGAGACATTAGGCTGAGATGAAATATTTATCAAAAAATAAATTATTTAATAAATATGACTTAGGGATGTAGGATAGATGAATGCAAGGGTGAATTTGACCATATTGGAGTGGTCAAATTCAAGTGTCTACAAAAACATACACTTTGTTTACCTAAAGAAGCTTTGGTTACATCACTTGTATCAAATAAATAAGACAAACCATTTGTATCACAAGACATATCACATATTAGATGTTGAGACCTCAAATGCTCATTTTCCTTTAAGTATACTACAAGTAATTTATCAAACTATTTTTTTCATCCTTTCATCTTTGTTATTTCATCCTTTTGAGAATTACTTTCTTTTCAAAATACTTTAAATTTTCTTCTAAATATTCATTCTTCTTTTTTAATTTCATTAAACAACTTCAATTTTTTAGTTCTTCATTTTCTTTTGAATGTTCACCAATTTATCTTTTAAAATATCATTTTCACACATTAAAATTTCATTTTATTTCTTTAATTTTTATCCAAAATTTTCCATTGAAATAAATAATTTACATATACCTGGTGCTACTACTTTGCTTTATTTTTTGTCCAATTTTGGCAGTTGTTCTTGTCAATATCATCAATAATACCACCATTCATAATAGATTTTAACATTTCAACCTAACCTTTTTGATGATCGTAAACTCCCCCTTCATCAAAAATCACATTGCTTGACACAATAATGCTATTAGTGAGAACATCATACAACCTATAAGCCTTAATTTTCTCACTATATCCAACAAAAATGCATGACTCAATTTTGGGATAAAACTTTTATCTCTTTTTATCGACTACATAACATAGGCTAAACAACTACAAACTCTATAATTATTAACAATAGGATTTTTTCCATACCATTCTTCATAAGGTGTCATCATTTTAAGTGCACTAATAGGACCTTGATTGAGAATGTGCACTAATGTAGCAACTACATTACCCAAAAAAAAAAATCTTAATCCCTTGGTTTGTAATATACTCCTTTGCATTTCCACCATTTTATAATTTTTCCTTTCAACTACTCCATTTTCATGAGGTTTGTAAGTAGTGGTGAGTTGTCATTTGATGTCATTCATATCACAATAATTATAAAAGTATTTGATACCAAATGAAGATATCGAAAGAATTTCTTTCTCCTAAATTAATCAATTGAATGAATATGATACTAGAGAGAAAAATAATAACAAAAAACAAGTGATAAATAAAATCACTTAGTGTCCTAACAAATACCCACTCAATAAAGAAAAAAATCAGATCATTCATTGATTTCCATTAACACAAAAAATTCTAATTTATTTCTAGAATGTATATCTATTACACAAAATTTTTATTAAAGCTTATACAGAACAACACAAGGAAAAATGATTAATAATTCTTCTAACCATTAAGAAATATATTGTAGCATCTATCATACCTTACATGAATTATTTGCATAAATTTTTGAAAATGAGATTTGAAGTCATAGTTACTATATAGTTATCTAATGCTAAAATAATTTAATGTTAAAATCAAGATCGTCTACAAGAATAGAAACACCAAACATCTTACAAGAGTGAAGGTGAATGCAATTGATTGATTTAATTGATAAACCTGAGATATATTTATACAAACAACATAATGAAAGAACTTGAGAATTTGATGAAATAGTTTAACTGAAACAAAAATTTCCCACTAACAATGTAATAGAGTTATCCTAACATTCCCCTCTTATTACATTGTTCCTATGAATGTATCCCTAAAACCATTCAATTCACTTTGCTAAGGGACCCCCCCTTAAGGCTTACATGAAAAAACTTGTTGAGAATAAAATAGATATACATTCTTAAGAAGACCTTGCTTTGATGAAACAAATCCTAAATCAAGTGGGACTCTATAAAAATTCCTCGTGACCCTCGAAAGGGTGTAGCTCTAAGCTGAATTCTTGATTTCTTCCTTCCATGAACACCTGAATCCCAGATTCCTAAATTATTTGACAACAATCCATATTAATCTCTTAAAACATACGACTCCGTCAAGTTGTTTGATGACCCTTGAAAGGGTATAAGTCTCTATCATAGTCTCATAAACTCACTGGAAATCAATCCATATTGAGTTCAACACAAAATCCCTTACTTGTCTCCAAAAATAAAACTTCACAATATATGCATTCTTCAAATCTATTAGCAAAAATAAATAAAGTAGGAAAGAAAGCCAAAAATGCTTCTCATGCAAAGCACCATCTCAAAGTGAGAAGCTAATTTGAGATGATGGATACTCCTCCATCCTCTAATGTCACTAGCCTCCAATATGACTCTGCTTTACTTTATCGATTTGATGTCTTGGATGAGTTTTTGGAGGCCTCATCAAGGGTAGAAAATATAGCCTCAAATTTCCAAGAATGATTGTTTGAAGATCCATTGGTAACATTGATAAACTCATCTAGAAAATAATCAAAAAATTGTTTCAATTTTTTGGAATGTACTTTCCCAAACACCATTCACTTGGATTTCCATAAGATAAGCCTTCTTTTCCTTCAAACCTTTCATCTTCTTCATTTGAATGTGAGCCAAAATCCTAATAAGATGGGTATACTTCTTGATTTTCACAAACTCATCCTTGATGCTCTCTACATACTTGGTGAAGGCCTTCTTCTTGGCCTTGTACCAATTCTTGTACAAAAACAACTCTTTACTAAAATGTTGATCCCACACAACATTCAACATGTGGACTTCTTCTTGGCCTTATAACAATTCTTGTACAAAAACAACTCTTTACTAGAAAATGTTGAGCCCACACAACATTCAACATGTGAAGACTATGAGGGGTCATGATGTAGGAAAACATACTTATAATCACCACAAGCAGATTCTCCATAATAATCACTGTCTTGCAAATATCCTTATTATGAAGCTTGGATATGAGATTCTTGACCTCTTTGAGGGTACATGCCATGATAGCCATGAAAACCCTAAACTCTGGGTTGTAAATAATGTCAATAGGGCCTATTCTTATTAGCTTATTTGGTAAATTCCTATCAATCTTGTGCAAATTGCTATAAAACAATCCCTGGATTATCATGAGATGTTGCATTCAACAGGATTAGCAGGTTGCTTCTGTATTATGTGCAACTATCCAAAATTTCATGCCCTCATCAACCTGTAACACTAGGAGGGAAAACCCTTGGTGGAGAACTGTGGATCACAACAAGATAGGAATTTTTATGAAAAAAAATGGAAGGATATAGGCAGCAATGAATCAAGGATGTAACAAAATTCAAGAGCATATAAGAGATAAGGGAATGGTAGAGACAAATAAACAAGTTAAAGAAAAATATGATGGGAAAAAATACCAACAAAAGTAGGAAAAGATGAAAACATAGACAATGGAGACAACAAGAAGGAAAAATAAATTTTGTATTTCATTCAAATATGAAAAAAATTACATTAAAAAATATTTACATACAAAAATCAGAGCTATGGCTTTGTATTTCCTTCATACAACAAACTGAACAGATTTTGATGCAACACAGCTTTCTGTGTGCTACTCTGTGTTGCTAGTGCAAATATTCTAGAGTAGTGGAGCTTTGCACTCTGTGCAATATCTTATGTTGTTGTAGATTCTTCTTCTCCTTCCTTTGTTCTATTCTCCTGAACACTCCCTCCTTTTTCTTCTTCTCTTTTTGTTTGCTAACCTCTCCTTCTTTTATTCCTTTTTGTCTTCTTACCTTTTCCAAAAAAAATTGTTGCTCAAATTCAAATTCAACCTCCAAAATTAATTAGTTGCTAGAAACATTAACTAGGACAATAAATGTCAAACATATAAAATGGGGGGAATGATCCAAAATGGATATCTTATGATGCTACATTAAATGCATTTGGTTGAAATTGCTCAAGATTATTAATTCCAACACTCCCCCTTAATCTTGAGCCTTTTTTTTTTCATCACCATTCAAAATTTTTAAAGCAAAATTTCTAAAGTAAGTTTTTGGAAAAATATTGTTTGCACCTACTCTATGTTCTAGAGCTATCATTCCTAGATCTATTCAAAATTTTGGCACTTTTCTAAGTTCCATAACTAAATTTTTAGAGCATTTTTTCATCCCAATCCTATCCCTTAGGCGTTCAAAGCAATCTTTGCTTGAATGGTTTGATAAAAATGTCTGCAAGCTGTTGCTTAGACCTACAAAATTTTATTTTAATTTCACCATTCTAAACTAATTATCTTATGAAAGAATACCTAATTTTAATGTGCTTGCTTCTTCCCTGAAAAGTGGGATTCTTTGTCAAATCAATTGATGAAATATTGTCACAAAATATGGTTGTTACAATATTTTATTCTTCCTTCAAATCTACTAAGATCCTCCTTGGAAAAATAGCCTCCTCAGAAAAATAGCTTATCATGTTGTATTTACTACTATATATTTAGCCTCAACTCTAGATAGAGAAACTATGGGTTGTTTCTTGGAAGCTCATGAAATGACTCCCAATCCCAAATGAAACACATATCCAAATGTTCTCTTCTTGTCATCTACACTCCTTGCCCAATCACTATCTGTGTAACCAACCAACCCAAAATCATTTATTGCACCATAAAAAATTCCATATCCTTTAGTTCCATTCACATACCTCAGGATTCTTTTACCCTCTTGCCAATGTGACTCTTTTGGAGTCTCCATAAATCTAGAAATTAGACTTACACTATACATTATATCAAGCCTAGTTGTTGTTAAATACATCAAGCTTCCAACCAAACTCTTGTACATGGTTGGATTCACATTTTTACTGTAATCTTCCTTTCTTAACTTCAAACTTGTGGCTATTGGTGTAGGGAAAGGCTTGCTATCTTGCATCCTAAACCTCTTTAAAATCTCTGTTGCATACTTTCTTAAGAGATAAATATACCATCATGCATTTATTTTACTTCTATTCCTAGAAAATACCTCAATAGACCTAAGTCTGTCATTTCAAATTCTCTTTTCATAGCCTCTTTAAAATTAGAAATGAGGAAATCATCATCCCTAATGAAAACCAAATCATTAACATGGGTGATCCCACAAAGTTGGTTTACAATTTCTGGGAGATTCTAATTTTTGCTGAAATCACATATTTTTAGAAAATATAATGATTTAAGCCTTAAAAAGTTCCATTTAAAGCATTCCAATTGAAGAGGGTTTGATCTAAGGTAGTTTGATCAAACCCCCTTGGATAGAACCCCGCTAGTTTTAAACCATACCTATAATGGAGTCTGCTTTACACCTATCAAAATGCTGATAAAAAACCACTTTTGATTTACCTTCTGGGGGATCAAATGAATTCATTTAAAAATTAATTTTTGTAAGTATGTATCCCTTATTATAAGCTTCCCAAAAAGTATAATTTTAAATAAATTTAATTTTAATATTATATTCATTTTTTATTTCTTGTGAATGTAGATTTCTCACCAAAAATCAAGTTCTATGTTCTACACGTGGAAAAATAGCAGATTATCATTTTTTTTTTTTGAAAAATATGAGTGCACTAGATATTGAAGTCCTTGGTCCAACAAAAATTAAAATTGAATTTCAATACATACAAAAAAAGTTACACATTATATGGTCATGCTATGTCTGAATTGTAATTGGTTTGACTTCGAAATTTGATTAAAAAAAAAAATTCAATAAAAAACTATCTAACAAGTGGAAGAACTAGATAGTAGAGTTAGAAATCTAAATTTGAAAGAATTATAATTTTATCCTTCATGGAAAAAAAATTTATGTGTTATATGGTGAGCGTCACTTTTTAAAAATGTTGTTTTTTGAAAAAAACTAGTTTTCGAGGGACATGGAAAAAGAAGTGCAATCTAATTTCAATTTTTTTGAAAAAAATATATTTAGAATCTATAGACAAAATTTCATGAAACTCTAGTTTTCATCATCTTCAAATTCCTTATGGTTTAGCCACTATAGGTTCCCGAAAGTGAAGATTTAGTTAAAAACAATTATTTTAGTGTCCAGCTTGGCCAAAAATTGTAAACCACTATTGTGGGATCACCCACATGCAAGACAACAATTAAAATCTTACCATCAACTTCCTTGATGTAAAGAGTGGGATCACCATCGATTTTGCTAAATCCATTGCTCAACAAATATGAGTCAATCATGTTGTACCATGCCCGTGGTGCTTGTTTCAGCCCATAAAGAGTTTTCTTTAGCTTGTATACCTTGTTTTCTTGACCTAAAACTTCATTACCAGGTGGTTGCTCCGCATACACCTCTTCTTTTGGCACTCCATTCAAAAAGGCTGAATTTACATCCATTTTAAATACTTTCCATTTGTGCTAGGATGCAATTTCTATGACTACCTGCACGGTTTCCATCCTTGCAACTGGAGCATATGTCTCTGTTGGTGTAATTAATTAATTATTACACTAGCATAAGTTAACTTAGGTCTTGCATTTAATAATTAAGTCATAGGTTGCATTATTAGATAAATCATTTAATAAATGGGATAATATTCCCTTCCTTATTTGTAGGAGATAAGATTCCTTCTAGAAGATGAGTTGTCCTTCTAGAGCTTATCCGCTCATTTAATGATCATCACCATTAGGGTTAACATGTTGTCACATGTTGTTAGATCAAGACACATGTCAACATCTCATGCATATTAGGGTTTAGCTCTTGCCTATATAATCAGGCATCTTGTACATTTGTAATATATCAAGATATCAATCATATCATATCAATATTGAATCTCCATTGTGCATGCCTAGTTGCAACACTTTCTAAGTGGTTGGTTATCTTTCCTGGCTTAAAGGTCCTTCATCAAAGACTGTAGCTTCAAGGACTGTGCATCCATAATCCCAACATGGTATCAGAGCTTATCCAGTGAAACATCAACCCTCGATCAAGAAAGTTGGTGTGCGAGATTCTTGCAGGTTGAAGGTTTCCATTGAAGGCTACTTGTTTCCACCCGGGGACCAAGCTGATTTATGAAGTAGATTGAGTCAAATCCAAGCTCGCCATTGTCTTCAGAAGGCCTTGAAACCCTAGGATTGCCTGCCCATTCATCAAAATCGGATACATCAACTTGGGAGCTTCAGAGGTATTTTTAGGGTTTGCAAAATCAATCGTACTATCCGTACAATTTGCAGTGAAAAATCATCCCGGTCAGTTGTCCTCTGAGGAAATTTTTTTTTAGCAGCAGGCCACTTTTTGTTTCAGGAAAATCGGGCTAATATCTTTCTTTATTTGGAAAAAATTATTTTTCTATAGTTTGCAGAAAAATATTTAATTTTCGGGCGACCTGCTATTTATTTATCTCGTTGGCATTTGAGGTTTTATTCTATCGGCATTATTTATTTTATATGGTCGGCCTATATATTATTTTTTGATTTTTAAATTGCTTTCACAATATTTAAAAATCTTAAATAAAATCAAAAATATTGTTTGTCGGCCCCCCAAGTCTACGAATATATTTTTTGTCGGCCGTATTAATTCTTGGTAGAGGGGACGATATTGTATGAGCCTGTCGGTGTTCTGTAGCCAGCTATTCCCGCTGGCCCACTCTGTCTGCTCACCGGTTGCCACCGGCGCCCGCTATTGGTGACTTCATCGGCGGTTATTCTCACCGTGTATCTAGTGCTCCCGCTATTCACCGCTACCAGAGTCTGCCTGACGTTGACCGCCGTGCACGTCCCTCCTCCCGCCGGCTATTCTCCCGGCCTCGTCGACCACCTCGCCGACCGGCCGAGTCTTGCCTCCCGCCGACCGCCCATGTATTGCCATCAGCACCAGTGATTATCCACCACTGGCGGAGCTCCTCCATAGGCGGTGTCTCCTGCCAGCGGCGCCGCCCCGTCGCCACCTGACAGCCGCGCGGCGGCCCTTCTTTTTTGCCATTATATTAGCCCCAGTCATATCACCGACCAGGAGCCAGTGCCGGGGTGCTTAATTTTTGCACCAGTTTAGCCTGCAAGTGCCATATCAAGGCATTTTTTTCGTTTTATCATAACTTTCACCTAGGATATCAATTTTTTGCAAACGATATACCGTCAAAAAGGGAATTTTGCGTACTTTCTAGTGGTGAGATCCATTCTATGAAATTTTTCTCACAAAAAACTCTACATCCAATTGAAGTCTAAACCCTAATATGGACTCAAAGCTACATATCTTCTCAACCGTTTGTCGGATTTCAGTGATTCCAGCGGCATCAGGAAGGTGATTCAGAGCTTTTTTTTATCAGTCTAGCCCCTTGATCAGTTTCAGCTCCAGGTACTCTTGCATGTGATTTTTTTCAGTTTGGTGCATTTGTTCAATAACCTGGACATCCTGAAGCTTGGGAAACGATTTTTTGATCCGGGTTGCATCACTTCAGTTATCCATCATATTTGGAAGTCTTTATTTGCTGTTGAAGGTCAGCGTCTTTGTTTTTTGTGGAGAAATTTCATTATGGGGCTTGCATGTTCTCCTTTGACTATGTTGCACAAGGGTAACTATTTGCAATGGCGAGATGGGATCTGCCACCATCTTCGATCACTTGATTTGTTGCCACATATATTTGGTATTGTTCCTCATCCAAGTGAAAGTATTCATGAACTTGCTTGGAGTTGTAGCAGATACACTGCTTTGGAGATTATTTCTATGCAAGTTGATTGCGATGTTCTGAGTACTATTGATCATTGTGATTGTCCTCACATTCTTTGGACTAAGCTTTGGGAGATCTATGGAGATTCAGATACTCCACCATTCCCCAATGGTCATGCTTCAGATCAAGTACCCTATGATGATATTGTTATACAGGAAGTTGATTACCTTGATCTTTTCGAAGAGGTTGACAAGGTACCTTTCAGTGCTTCTTCTTCATCAGAGACAGTTGGTATCCCTTCACATTCAGTGATTCCTTGTCCAGAATCATTGATTGAGGCTTCCACTATCATCATCCATTAGGACACATTCTATTTTTTAGACTTGACATCACATGATGGCTTTGTTTCAGGTATCATTTCCTTGGCCACTTCTACAGGTTTGGAGAACATTCTTGAGGGGGTATCACTCCTCTATTCTGATTTGGCTTTGGAGAGTTGTTTTGAGTCTCCTCATTTCTTTGTCTCGACCTTGATTGGGAATCCCGAGACCATCTTGGAGGCACTTGGTTACTCTTCAGTGATTTCATATCCGAGACTTCTTCCCTGTCATTCCACTCAGGACTTGAGGTTTCTTCAGCATCCACCATTGGATTTGCTTCAGACTTCTTTCAGTGGTTTTGAGGACACTTCATTCAAGGGGGGCTATCAAGTCTCCATCACATTCATTCCATCTCAGTCTTTGGATATTGTTTAGCATCAGTTTCTGCATGGTCCTGGTTTGTCACCCTCTTCATTGTTTGGGACTATGGCATTTTCTTCATCAGGCAAGGAGACACTTGAGCAGAGTTCTGAGACATCATCGACATCCATCTTCATCCTTCCTTCCTTCAATTCTATCCAGAATGGGAAGCATCTCTCCACTTGCAGTTGGTTTGTTTCTTCCGAAAGGGAGACAAGTTGTTTGTCGACATTGGATCTTGTTCTGTCTTCAGACTCTTACCTTCTTTGCAGGTGATCACATCTTTTGGGGGGGCTATTTTGTCTCTCTCTTTACCTCCTATGGGGGGGATTTTGATTGTATTGTATCCATGTGACAGATGGTGTACTTGGGGGGTATTTGAGAGTCCTCCATCCTTCCCATCTTATCTCACATTTTTTGGATTTTCATCTCTCTTTTGGAGAGGGGTTTTGTTCCCATTGGGTTTTCCCCTTTTCTCTGATTATGGGAGATTTTCTACATCTCCATGTACATGGGTAGAGAGTCCTCCATCCTTCCCATCTTATCTCACATTTTCTGGATTTTCATCTCTCTTTTGGAGAGGGGTTTTTTTCCCATTGGGTTTTCCCCTTTTCTCCGGTTGTGGGAGATTTTCTGCATCTTCATGTACATGGGTACCTAACATGGCCTCGTAGCTGGGACCCATCATCATCTTGCATAATCATGCATTTTCCTCCCTAAGTTGCACTTATGGGGGAGTGTTGGTGTAATTAATTAATTATTACACTAGCATAAGTTAACTTAGGTCTTGCATTTAATAATTAAGTCCTAGGTTGCATTATTAGATAAATCATTTAATAAATGGGATAATATTCCCTTCATTATTTGTAGGAGATAAGATTCCTTCTAGAAGATGAATTGTCCTTCTAGAGCTTATCCCCTCATTTAATGATCATCACCATTAGGGTTCACATGTTGTCACATGTTAGATCAAGACACATGTCAACATCTCATGCATATTAGGGTTTAGCTCTTGCCTATATAATCATGCATCTTGTACATTTGTAATATATCAAGATATCAATCATATCATATCAATATTGAATCTCCATTGTGCATGCCTAGTTGCAACACTTTCTGAGTGGTTGGTTATCTTTCCTGGCTTAAAGGTCCTTCATCGAAGACTGCAGCTTCAAGGACTGTGCATCCATAATCCCAATAGTCTCATCATAATCTCTCCCAAACTAATGTTTGTACCCCTTAACAATTAATATTTCCTTCTGCCTCTCTATTCTTCCATCAATATTTCTCTTGGTCTTATAGACCCATTTTACTCCAATGAGTGCTTTCCCTTTAGGTGAATTAGTGAGCTCCCATGTATTTTTTCTCTCTATTACATCTATCTCCTCATCCATAGCCTCACACCATTTCTTTTCTTTCACAACATCCTCAAAATAAATCAGATCACTATGAGAAAATAATGCAAAATTCATACTTTCATCAAAATCTTCATCATACCTTGTGCTATCATAAATTTCCCTCATGCTTCTTATCTTTTGTGGAATTAATGATGCACGCCTAGGGTTAGCATTTTGGGACCTGCTTGACTACTAGACTGATGAAGAAGACTGAGTGCTAGAATTTTCACTTTGTTGTAAATTTTTGAAGCAAAAGCTCTACTAAAAATTTCTGGAGTTGTTGTTTTATGAACTATTACCTTGTTGTAGAGTTCTGGAACTCCTAACTTCTAAAGTTGCTTCATCCTCAAAGGGTATTGTGATAGAAGTACCCATGTTGTTGTCCACTATTCCATCCCATGATGCATTCTCTAAGAACTCTACATCTTTGCTTATAACTATTTTCTTGTTGACTGAGTTATACAACTTGTAGGCTTTGGAATCTTCACTATAGCCTGTGAAGATACACTTCTCACCCTTGTCATCCAAATTTTTCCTCTTCTCTTTTGGCATAAGTGCATATGCCACACACCTAAACACTCTCAAGTGCTCAACCGTCCACTTGCATTTTGTCCATGCCTCTTGTGGTTTTTTTGTTGAGAGGATTTAGCATTGTTGTCATTGATGTCAAAACCCAGGTCTGGAAGGTTATGCTTTGGATGATATACAAAAATGATCTATCCTATCATATTCTTTGATTTTGCATAGTGTGGATATTATTCTTGATTCAGATATGGTGGTACTTCTTTTTGGGACTCTCGTCGAAGTCAATTAATGTAGAATAATGTATTCTAATTTTTTGGCATTGGCTACTGTGCTCAAAGCTTACTTTGAGTAACCTTTCTATTTGAACATTCATGTAGCATGATACAAGTTTTGGTATGTCAAATTGTGTTTCTCCTATTCATACTGAAATTGATTATAATCAAGATTTAGTCTTGGTTGTGGCATTTCCATCAACTTCAAAATATATTTCATGTAATTCAAAGTTTTCTATCTTTTGATAATTATGTTATGTATGACCTATTTATGGGTCCCTTGGTAACATGGTAAGATATTTATGTGCAACCTATCATTTGGGTCTTGTGCTAGCATGCAAGGCCTTATTAAATATTTCTAGGTTGTTCTTCATGTTGACATGTTTTGTGGTGATCTAAATTCAAATGGTGTTTGGATGACTTAGGAGTTTATGAAGACATGGAATGGTATAAGTAACGGTTGATTTTATTCAATAAAGAAATAAGAGTGGATTATGGTGTGTGTGAGTAGATACAAGGGTGTGCAGGAAGAAATAATATTAATTGCAAAGGTTATGCGAGGAAGGTGTGCAAAAAATTCTTGACCGGATTTGTTGTAGATAGATATTGTGCTCTTAATCGAAACTGAATTCATGCATATGTAGATGCACCTTCTTCAGTTCACGTTTTTAAGTGAGCCTTTCTCTTTTGGTAGTGAGCCTTTCTCTTTAGGTAGTGAGCCATTCTCTTTTGGCAATGAGATTTTTTATCTTTGGCTGTAATAGTTGGGCAGTGAGCCCACCGATAGTGAGCCTTACCTAAAGTGAGAAACTTGGTAGTGAGCCTTTGTAAAAATCACCTTAACCCGTGTCACCTTAACTAGCATGTTCTATAATTGAGAATTAGCATTCTTTGTGGTTTTTCCCTTCTTGGGTTTCCACATAAATTTTGGTGTTCATTGTGCATGGTGTTGTTGTGTGCATTCATTTTCATATCTGCTTGATTATTTTTTGATTGATATATACCTGCTCTAGATTAATTAAAGAAAATAACTTTTTTTAATGATAACTAATTCACCCTTCCCTTTAGTTATTTGAACTATTCAACAATTGGTATCAGAGATTCATTCCTTGCAGATAGAGCTTAACTGCTTGAGGGAGATCTTGGTATTTTGAACAAATGGAAGGAGCTTATCAATTTGAGGAAGAACTAAAGATAATGTTAGATGATATGTAAAGCATGGAATCTGAAAATGAAGAATTGAAAGAAAACCTTAAGGAAGAAAATGGTTGTATCTCGAAGCTAAGGGAGAAAATCTAGAAATGCAAAGCAAGACAAAGAGAGGTCAACTAGGAATTAAAGGAGTTATTTAGGAAAGTATTGTGGTTTTAAAACAACAACTAGATGAATGCAAGAAGACTGAAGAAAATATCAAAGATAATGTCAAATAGAAATCAGAAGAAAATGAGAAGTTAGATCAAGAGTTAAGAAGGCTGAAAACATAAGCAAGATTACCTAAAAGTAGCATAATTATAGATCAACTATTTTCCCTACATAAATGTCATAAGGATAAGGTAGGACCTGGATTCTCTGGTAAAAACTCAAATCATAACACTAAGGGTGAAGACAAAGTAATTGAAGCTGAAGTGAGATCTAGTGTAACAAGCAAGGTCAAGAACTTTAGAACACCTAAAAGATCACCAGTTAGGCAACCAAATGCTCAAAGGTACTTATCATTTAATCATTGTTGTTTTCTATGAAATAACTTTGGACATAAGGATGTAGAGTGTAGAAGAAAGAAGGAACCAAGCACTCAATGCCTTAACTGTCACAAGTTTGGTCACAAAGCAATTCATTGCAAAAGTGAATTATCTAATCTGGATAGAAGGAATGGAATGGATAATTTCTTTCATGGTAATTGTTATTTATGCCATGGTTATGATCATAAAGCTAATTAGTGCAGATCTAGGGATCACATAGTTAAGCCAGGACAAAGATGTTACAAGTGTGTAGTCAACCTAGACATTATGCTAACACATGCATATATGTTGCTCTAGAAAAGACTAAAAATAGAAAGAAGGTTGCAGAATTAGGTGAATCTAAGAAGAAGACTGTCATGATTTGGAAGAAAAAGGAAATAAATGTAGAGAGCTCTTATGTGGTACTGGATCTCGGTACATGCTCTTTCGGAAACTAAACCAACTGCCTTGGCTCAGTGGAAGTATTGCTATGCATATCCTATCAGCCCCCCTCTCTAAAGTGATATTGATACATTTTTGACATGATTAAGCTTGATTCGGTTGGTGATATATGATGAAGCTTAATCCAGCAGATTGAAAAGTGAAGTACATTTGATGGTATCATTGATGCAAGTTTTTGGTAGAAAGTTCATCATGAGCAATTAAGGTTAAAAGGTGGAGTTTCAAATCATTTCTCATAGTTTACAAAGAAGGAGAAGAGGTTTCGATGAGCAATAAATGGTTTGAAATAGCTAAGCACGATGGAATCCATTGACAGAGAATCGAGTGGCAGTATTCCGCTAAGGATGAAGGGAGTAGAGTTGGACGAATTTGATCACTAGAAGATGAAGGAAATGGAACTAAGGTTGAATTCTAATGAATTACAGAATGTATGCGTCCTGGGTATGGATTTGTGGGGAGAATTTCCCTAGTTTTCCAACAGAGAATCTATCTTGTTCTTGTTGAGTCAATTCAAGGATGGTAGCATTGTTTTGGACAAACCTTATTCGATCACTAAGGAAGCCATTGAAGCTATTACTAGATTGTGCAGCATTGGTGATATCCTTGGGAAGAAAATGGTGAAATAAAGAGATGCCGCTCAGGAACTTATTGCTATCAAAAAAGACCCCCAAGCTCTACAGTAATAAATACCATTTCTGATTTTGCAATAAGGTATCTTTCTTACAATATCACTTACAAAATTTATTTCAGAAATCGTGAAGGTTCTACTTTGGCTATTGTTGTATATCTTGCACATAAGATCATGAAGGAAAATAAGTAGTTTGACTTGTGTATCCTCATAATGGAAAACCTAATTGAGAATGCCAGAATTTCTTTGGTTGAGTTATCCTTTCTAGTTTGGAACTATGCGCATATGTTTAGTATTTTACTTTATGATTTTTCTACTGTCAAAGGAGAATGTTAAGTGGAAGTCTAACATCCCTGTCAAAAAGCAAGTCTACAAGTATCTAGAATGTATGGAAGATAAAGAAAGTGCATGCAAAGTTTATTTCCCATCCTTGCAGATGAATCTGTGCTCCAGTGTGATAGTGTCTAGTCTGTTGAAGGAGGGTTCCTCCTCCGATAAGAAGGCATTAGAGGTTGTCATTGGCAGTTCCCCTCTAGAACCTAAAAGGAGAAAAATTAACACAAAGGATGTCATTGCTATCTCAAAAGAAAAGGAGAAGGAAGAGTCTCGACCTAGATTTGACTCTATCAATCTAGATGAAGTTCGCTCTGTGTTGGATGAAGGTGATATGAAAAATATTGGTTAAATTTGGTATGCTTGCTCTTTAGTCAATAGGATTAGAATTGATGATTCCTTTGTTGATTATCTTCTCAAAAATAAAATAGTTTTACTATTTCAAATGTTTCTGACTCATTACCAGATGATTTGGTAGAAGTTGTTGAAGAAAGGTTCTTGCTGGAAGGATCTGAAGGAAACAAGTTCCAAGCTATGATTGAGAGAAGGTGTTTCAAATCCAAATAGAAGTTATCCAAACACAATGGTGAGATAAGAGAATGCATTAAGGATACGTATGAAATCTACATGTATTGTCTCTAGTGGCCCACTGTTGTTGATAATTTTAGAAGTAGAATTGAAGCTATTGAATCTGAATAGAATGATTTTGGGAAGTGTTTTGACTTATTCAAAGATAAAGGTGGAAAACAAAGAATAAGATTTGGAGAGTTACAAACTGAGTAATTGTATGTTTAGATACATAGGGAAGATTTGGGTAGAACTTTCTAGTTGGTCAAAGAAATTATTGAGGTCTAGTTGGATCATCTTTATGGGATACTTTCTAATGTAGAGGATTGTGAACAACAATGATTGTATTTGAACTGGTCATCTTCATTTATGTTGTTGAATCTACCAGATAGTATGTGTGCCAGAATGGTTTCTATAGTGCTAGCTTAAACGAGGATTCTTCCAACTGTGAGAGAAAGGTACAAGAAAATTTTTCATGTGAAAAGTGTTATTTTTACTTGATCTCTAGAATTTTCTTATTTGGTCGTTTTCCTTTCATGGAAAAAAGAGGGAGAAAATGAAGAGGAAAACAAACACAAGAAGAGGTATTGAATTAGGGGGAGTGCTTGGAGTTTTGGAGTTTTTTGTTTTTGGAATTTTGTTTTTTTTCCATCAATTCCAAAGGGGGAGATTGTTGAGAAGTTGTTGAAATGATTTAGCATTGTTTTCATTGATATCAAAACCTAGATCTGAAAGGTTGTGCTCTCGATGATATACATAAATGATCTATCATATTGTATGCTTTGATGTTGCATAGTGTGGATATTATTCTTGATTTGGATATGGCAGTACTTCATTTTGGGACTCTCGTGGAATTCAGTCAATGCACAATAATTAAGTCTAATCTTTTGACGTTGGCTACTGTACTCAAAGCTTACTCTAGGTAACCTTACTATCCGGAAATTCATGTAGCATGTTACAAGTTTTGGCATGTCAAATTGTGTTTCTCCGGTTGATAATAAAATTGATGATAATCAAGATTTGGTCTTGGTTGTGGCATTTCCATCAGCTCTAGAATGTATTTCATGCAATTCAAAGTTTTCTATCTTTTGATAATTATGTTATGTATCACCTATTTATGGGTCCCTTGGTAACATGGTAAGAAGATATTTATGTGCACCCTGTCATTTGGGTTCGGTGCTAGCATGCAAGACCTTATTGAATATTTCAAGGTTGTTCTTCATGCTGAATTGTTTTGTGGTGATCTAAATTCAAATGGTGTTTGGTCGAATTAGGAGTTTATGAAGACATGAAATGGTATAAGTAAAGGTTAATTTTGGTCGATAAAGAAATAAGAGTGGAGTATGGTGTGTATGAGTAGATACAAGGGTGTGAAGGAAGAAGTAATTTGATTTGCAGAGGTTGTGCGAGGAAGGTGTGCAGAAGATTCTTGACTGGATTTGTTTCAGACAAATATTGTGATATTAACCAGAATTGAATTCATGCATATGTAGATGCAGCTTCTTTACTTCACTTTTGTCATTGAGCCCTTCTCTTTGGGTAGTGAGCCTTTCTCTTTTGGCAGTGATCCTTTTTATCTTTGGCTATAATAGCTAGGTAGTGAGCCCACTAGTAGTGAGCCTTACATGTAGTGAGAAACTTGGCAATGAGCCTTTGTAAAAAACACCTTAACCAGTGTTCTATAATAGAGAATTAGCATTCTCTATGGTTTTTCTCTTCTGCAGTTTTGTACATTCATATTCATATCTTCTTGATTAGTTTCTGATTGATATATGTCTGCTCTAGATTAATTAAAGAAAATATTTGTTTTTATGATAATTGATTCACCCCCCTCTTAGTTATCTAGACTATTCAACAATCTTGTCACAAACTGCCTTTGCAGGACTTCTATTTATCAAATATATTGTTGTTGCTATAGCTTCATCCCAATATTCATTTGGAAGTCTCTTGGCTTTAAGCATACTTCTTGCCATATTCATAATGGTTTTGTTTATTCTCTTAGCCACTCCATTTTTCTGTAGAGTATAGGCAACTATTAGCTCCTTATTAACTCCTTGTTCCTTATAAAAATTCACAAACTGATTGGAGGTATATTCTCCCCCTCTATAAAACATTAGGGCCTTGATGGAATTTCCTCTCTCCTTTTTAGCATGGGCCTTAAACACTTTAAACTTGTCAAATGCGTCAGATTTCTATTGTAATAAATAAAACCATATTTTTCGACTGTTGTCATCTATGAAGGTCATAAAATATTGGCTCTTACAAATAGAAATTGTTTGCATAGGGCCACACAAATCAATTCGCAGCTCTTTCCCTTCTAGAATTTCCTAATTGAAAAGGATGCCTATGTTGCTTGCCTAAAATGCAGGCTTCACATCTACCCTAGACTCTATAATGGTTGGAAAACCTTTAACCATACCCTTCTTTGACAAAAGATTGAAACCATCATAGCCTAAGTGTCCATTCTTGAGAAGCCAAAGCTTGGAAGGATCTTGAATGATTATCTTGAAGGCTTCTTGTTGTTGTGTTACTATACATTTTTCATGCCTAGGAGGTGCAGCTATGGACTGAGTTAAGAAACACGTCTCTAACTTCAAAGGAAACATTTTATTCTTTCTCATTGGTACTGCTGCAATTATTTTCTTGCTTCCATCCTTCTCATAAATGGTGCATTCACCCTTTTCCATCAACACTTTGTATTCTTTTTGGGTCAGTTGTCCAATACTCATGAGACTATTCATTATACCAGGGGAAAAATATACATTATCAATCTCCTTTTTCTCACCTTTCTTGGATAGAAACATAATAGACCCCTTTCCCACAACTAGAACTATTTCATTGTTCCTCATTTTTATCAATGAAAGAAAATAAACTCTCATTACTACTCATGTGGTTACTACATCCACTATCTAAAAACCATACCTCATCACTACCTTGCTAAAAAAAAATTCACATGATGAAGGCCTTTGATTGATTACCCTCAACCACCTTTTCATCAGCCACATTTGCACTTTGCTTGGATTGATCACATTGATTTTTTCAATACTCACTTGCATAATTACCAAACTTATGGCAATAATAACATTCAAAGTTGCTCTTGTCAAACCTCTAACTCGAATTGTTGTTCTTGGCTTGTCCAATGTTAGATTGAGAACTGCTTGATTCCTCTCGATTGTGTTCTCTTCTTGAGCTATCTTCTTCAACACCTCCACATCTAGATCTGCCTCTACCTCTGCCTCTTGAACTTCATCTAGAGTTGTTTTGACCTCTCCCCCTACCTCTTGCATTGGCTTAAGCTTTGAAAGCTTTCTCATGGGAAGAATTTGCAGACCTATTCAAGCATTGCTCATGGCTTTGTAGAAAACCTATTAGCTCATCAACAGACAATGTTGAGAGGTCCTTTGCCTCTTCAATGGTAATCACTACTACATCAAACTTTATGGGTAAACATTTGAGGACTTTCTCCATAATTCTTTGCTCTTCCATGGTTTCTCCATTCATCCGCAACTGATTTATCAAACTAGAAATTCTTGTGTGAAATTATGAGATAGACTCATTGTCCTTCATTTGGAGAGTCTCAAAATCTATTTGAATCATTTGTAGCTTCACCAATCTGAATTTATTAGTCCCTTTGTAACTGGTTTGGAGGATTTCCAAAGCTTCTTTTGCAAAACTAGTTACTCCTATTAGAGGAAAAATAGCCTTTTTCAAGGCCGCCTCAATCAAACTAAGGGATTTAGCATCATTTTCTCTCATCTCCTTCAACTAATTCTTTTGAGAATTGCTCAATATTACAAATTCATCTGAGTCAGTCACATCTATGAACCCATTTTCTACTAGCTCCCACAAATCATTTGCAACTAAAATAGTTTTCATTTTATTTGCCTAGATGTCATAGGTTTTACCATCAAACATAGGTGGTTGTTGCCAAATCCTATTATCTCCTCCAACCATTTTTCCAAGTGGTGAAAAACTAGAAATACCTAGAAACTAGGGTCTTATCATTGCACACCCAGAAAACTATAGGGCTCTAATAGACACAACTTTGATACCAAACTGATGGGAAAAAATCCCAACTAAAGTGGGAAAATATGAAAACATAGACAAAGGAGACAATAAGGAGGTAGAATAAATTTTCTATTTCATTCAAATACATAAAAAATATTACATTAAAAAATGTTTACATACAAAAAATAGAGTTATAGCTCTTTATTTCCTTCATACACCAAACTACCCAGATTCTGGCACAACACAACTTTTTGTGTGCTACTCTATGTTGCTACTGCAAATATTTTGAAGCACTGGAGCTCTACACTCTACGCAATATCTCTTGCTATTGTAGATTCTTCTTCTCTTTCCTCTATTGTGTTCTCCTAAACATTCCCTCCTTGTTCTTCTTCTCTTTTTGTCTGTTGACTTCTTCTTTTCTTCCTTTTTGTCTTCTTACCTTTTCCAAAACAAAATTTCCACTCAAATTCAAATTCAACCACTAGAATGAACTAACTACTAGAAATATTAACTCAGACAACAAATGTTAGACACAACAAATGGGGGGAACAATCCAAAACAAATCTCTTCTGAAGCTGCATTAAATGGATTTGGTTGACGTTGCTCAAGATTATTAATTCCAACAAAATATAGATTCAAATATAAGCTTAGATAAAACACATGATGGATCATAGAAAAGGAAGAGACTAATGGAGAACACTTGAGATACTATTTAGAAATGAAATGAAATTGAAAACGTCTCAGAAGATTGTTTACTAAGAATGCAGTGCTTTATCAATGATTAAGGAAACTTATAACCTCCCTCAAGTGCCAATATTTCCCTAATGTCATTTTCAAGCAACACCTTCTTATATTGATCTACTCACAAATCATTATCATTCCTTACTCGCCAAAAAATTACACCCACCATAGATTAATGCCTCTTTTACACAAAGCTCTCTAATCATGCCTAGCACAGGTTCACGCCTCTTCTCCATGACTATGTTCCTTTCTCCATTGCTCTATCCATCATGCATAGGAACAAAACCATTTTTGTGAATGGTGGCTTCTCCAAGTAGTTGCAGTCTAACAAGATTCCATTCCTTCATGCTAGTTATTTCTTATGCTAGTTTTAGCACATAGCATTAACAAGAAGACTCAAATTTCCCTTTGTAATGGCTTCGATACCATATGAAGGTGAATGTAATTGAATGATTTATTTGATAAACCTAAGATACATTTATAGAAGCAACACAATAGAGGAACTTGAGTAGTTGATGAAATGGTTTCACTAAAACAAAAAAAAACCACTAATAATGTAATAGAGTTATTCTAACAATGAGGTGGACAATTGCACACCTTACATTTTATTAAAAAAAAAGTATGCAAAAAAAAGAATAAGAAGATAGAGAGATAAATCTCATAATTTGGAATAAATAAACTCATGATAAGAAGTACTTGTATAGTGCAAAGGATAGCAATCAAAATCCATGCAAGAAAAAGGTTAAAAGGAACACCTAATTAAGCTTATCTCTAGAAAAAGAAAAGTCTATGCAAGAGAATATACCATGGAATATTCTACACTAATCATTTTGTAAAGTGAATATAGACTAATTAAGTGCAATCAATTAGAGACATTCAATCTAAATTAACTAAATAGAGAGAGGGGAATGATCTTATGATAACATGTGCAAGTTATTCTATTAAATATAAATACAAAAATAGTTCATACTTATCTTGCTAACAAAAAATGAGTGTTTGTATTAGATGTAAATTAGATTCTTTCTTTATTTGAAGACAAGTTTCTTCACTTGGAACAATGTCACAATTGGTGATCTATATACTCTAACTTAGAAGTTGTATCGACAATCAATAATGTTTGTTCTACAACCTTACCTAAAGGATATATGTTTTATTTATTCACTCTAAATATTTTTGGTGTAGATAATATTTATAAATAGCCATAAAAAATGTAAAAGAGCCAAAACACTAAGCAAGTGCCCAAGTACGTAGATTTGTTAATTTTATTGTTGTGCCAAAATAAAATGTGTTGCCTTTAATTGCTCTAATATGCTGTCTTAAAATTTTGAAGACTCCAAATTATATGTTTCATCTACACATTGAAGGCTTGAGCTTCCTTAATTCCAACTATGAGAAAGTAAAAATCCTTTTTTTCATATAAACCCACTAATAGTAACTTTCAAATCCAAAATTTACTTGCACACGATGAATTTTTTTTGTCAAATAGCTCAATTTATATCCTTTCCCCTTATCAAAACCTTAGAAAATTTATTTATTAGATCCTCGATCCCAAAATCCTATCATTTCCATCCATAAAGTGAAGACATTCTTAGGATTTTTGTTCTTCAAGAGAGCTAAGTAGTAGAGCATAAGTCTCAATAGATCAATCCACTTCTCTACCAATCTGTTTTGATCTAATCCACCAATCAATGCATTCCAATGTTTAATTATTTCATGACATTAAATAGTAAAATTTACCTCTAATTAAATTTAATTTATTAGAATAATAAGAATAGTTTCAACAATAAAATTTTAATAAATGTACAAAAAATCATTTCAATTTTACTATATTTTTTCCACTTAAAACACAAACTAAACAATGATCAAATTATATAGAAAATTAATTATGATGTAACCCTACAAAGAGTTGTTTTTCCATTGTGTCAATCACCAAAGATTTCAAACACTTTAAATAAAAAGAGTTGTGTTGTAGCTAGAATCCCTGCCGAAAGAAATATTGCATTTCAATGTTGCATTGAAAGAAAATGAACATGAAAACTATTCATTTTGCACATTAATCTAACCAAAACAAAACCACAAATGCTAGTTTAGAAAAAAAACTATAGAGATCAATTAAGAGTACCTCCAATAGCATAAGGTTTTGATATTATGAGCTCAAACATATCAGCACCATCAATCTTGTCATCTGACATAAGTGCAGCTACTAGTGATTTCCCCCCCAAATTAGTTTTCTCGTTTGTGAAATAAAAAAAGTGAAGGTCAATGGGTTTGTCATAGACACCATTTTCTTGAACAATAGTATTTCCTATTAATGAAAAGGGGCTCAATCTTGGCCAGTGGTCACCCATGTCACTAGACCTGGCCTCAACTCCTTGAACATCTAAATACTAAAATGAATTGCTAGAATCATTACCAGTTTGATATTATGCATACTATCACCATTCACAGAGACAAAGAATAAAATTGGAAACCTTGTCTCCATTATGTATAGAATTATCAATTGGAAAGAGCATTCAAGTACCTCTGAGACTCTTCTTTCTATCGTTGTCTGCAAACACTGAATAACCCACTACCTGTTTGCTTCTAAATTTAATGCTTGACCATCTACATATCACAATGAAATCCAGTCACAAAATGAATGGAAATTGAAATGGAAGCCTCTAGGCATGTATGAATTCTCCACTAATCAGTTTTGGATTAAAACACTGTGATTTTTCCCTAAGTGTGTTGATAATTTAACATAATTATTTCAAATATCAGTGGTCTATGTGAAGACAATTATGTAAACTACCATTACAAATTTTTCCATTGGTGAAAACAAGTACATGACAAAATAATTAATATTTCTTTATGGAACTTGAACTAAAGGGAGCAATTTTCCCAATTGAAACCTATGTGTAGAAATGTAAAAATGCACAAACAACATAGAGTTGCTACTATATTTCCCAATCAACTAGGAATACCCAAACAAAATGTGAAAGCATAAACAATGCAAGGAGACATGCAAATTTATTTTCTATTCAATAAGCTGGAAATGACATTACAGAAGGGTAAACTTAAAAACTCAGAAAATAAATCTAAACTATAGATTACAATATACTAGGAGCAATTTGGAGCTACTCATACAAACTAACAACTCTCAGGAGCTTTTGAGAGCTCACTGTCCTTCTACATAGAACTATCAAGAGCTGCACACAACTCTATCTAGAGAAATCATTGCTCATACACATACAAACAAAATGCAATTGTTCTTGTTCAGAAGCTTCTCTGAATCACATAAAGAAATTAAAAAAAAAAATTGTCTTCTCAAACTGCTACTACAAAACTTCTTCCTTCCAACAAACATAACTAACTAGCTTCAATTTCTTTTGTCTATTCAAAAAAATTCCCTCTCAATTTCAAAATGACCTACCACATTTAATTCTTTTGCAAACTAAGTTGTACGTCAGGAGCAATTTGGGAAAGAAATCCCCAAAACAAACTTCCTGTTGCACTAGCAGCAAATGCTCCTAACAGGTAGGTGGCACTAGGAAGAGGCTCAAGAGAAATTAATATTTCCAACACTCCCCCTTTTTCTTGAGCTAACTAAACAAGATCAATCCTGATCCAAATTAATAATGCCCAAACTATTCCTTAGGCACTTGAAATTGTCCCTACTTAATGGCTTGGTGAATATGTCTACTAGTTGCTACTCAAACCTGCAAAATACCATTTTGATTTCACCATTTTCAACTAAATCTATGATAAAATGATACTTGATTTAAATGTGCTTGCTTCTTCCTTGAAACACAAGATTTTTATCAAAGCTATTGATGAAACATTGTCACAAAAGATTGTTGTTCCATCCTCTTGTTCTTCTCTCAAAATTTCCAAGATTCTTCTCAGCCAAATGGCTTGACATGTTGTTGTGCTCCACATTTTCTACTATGTACTCAACCTCATATGTTGATAGGGAAAATATGGGTTGCTTCTTCGAAGCCCACAAGATAGCTCCCGATCCCAAATGAAACACATAGCCTGATGTGCTCTTTCTATCACCCAAACTTCATGTCCAATCACTAGTTGTGTATCCAACTAACCCAAACTCATTTGTTGCACCATACAAACTACCATATCCTTTGGTCTCATTCACATGCCTCAGGATTATTTTACCCACTTGTCAACGGGTGTCCCTTGGAGTCTCCATAAATTTGGAAATAAGACTCACTCCATGTATTATATTAGGCCTAGTTGTAGTCAAATACATGAAACTTCCAACCAGACTTTTAAACATGGTTGGATCCACATTGCTACTGCAATCTTCCTTACTCAACTTTATACTTACGATTGTTGGAGTTGGGGCAGTCTTGCTTTCAAGCATCCTAAATCTCTTCAAGATTTCATTTGCATATTTTTCTTGAGAGATAAATATACCATCACGCATTAATTTTACTTCTATGCCTAGAAAATATTTCAAGAGACCTAAATTTGTCATTTCAAACTCTCTTTTCATGGCCTCTTTAAAGTCAATAATGAGGAAATCACCATCATTTTTGCTAAAGCAATTTTTCATCAAATATGAGTCAATCCTATTGTACCATGCCCATGGAGCTTACTTCAACCCATAGAGGGTATTTTTCAGCCTATACACCTTGTGTTCTTGACTGGGAACTTCATATCCAAGTGGCACCCTGCTCCACATAAACTTCCTCTTTCAACACTTCATTTAGGAAGGTAGACTTCACATCCATTTGAAACACCTTCTATTTGTGTTGGGCTGCAATTGCTATGACTTCCCACATGGTTTCCATCCTTGCAACAAGGGTGTATGTCCTATCACAGTCTCTCCCAAACTAATGTTTGTACCTCTTAACGACCAATCGTGCCTCGTGCAACTCTATTCTTCCTTTGACATTGCATTTGGTCTTGTAGACCCATTTCACTCCAATTACTTGCTTGTTGGGAGGAAAATCAATTAACTCCCATGTGATGTTCCTCTCTATTGCATCTATCTCCTCATCCATGGCCTCACACCATTTCTCCTCTTTCACAACATCCTCAAAATAAATTGGATCACTATGAGAAAATAATACAAAATTCACACTCTCATCAATTTACTCATGATACCTTTCACTTTGGTAGATCTCCCTTAGAATCTTGGTCTTCTTTGGCATTAGGGAGGTGAGAGTGGGGTCTAAACTTTCACTACTACTGCTGCTCTACTAAACAAACCCTATCGGGAGCTGTTGAGAGCCAATCCTCTGGCTTTCTATAGCTACTTTCCTTTTTGTCTACTCATGTCAGGAGCTGTCAAGAGCTATCGGGAGCTCTCTATGGCCAATTCTCTGGCTGTCTGTGACTGTCTACTTGCATTAGGAGGTGTTAGGATTTGTCGAGAGATCTCTCTAACTAAATTCTAAGATAGTCTATTTAATTGCTTGTTTGAGTTAGGAGTTGTTGGGAGTCCACTATCTCTGCTACTATAGGATCTTGTTGATCTTCATACTAATCTTCTTCATCATCAAGTGACACTCCAACTAAGTTACCCAAAGTGGTGTCCACTAAGCCATCCCAAGACTCATTTTCAATGAACTCCACATCCCTACTAATCACTATCTTCTTAGTGACTGGGTTATATAGCTTGTAGGCTTTGGACTCCTCATTGTAGCTCGTGAAAATACACTTATCACCCTTTTCATCCAATTTCTTTCTCTTTTCTTTGGGAACATGAGCATGTTCCACACACCTGAACACTCTTAAGTACTCAACTGTCCACTTGCATTTTGTCCATGCTTCTTATGGGATTTTGTCACAAATCATCTTTGTTGGACTTCTATTTATCAGATATGCAGTTGTTGCTACAGCCTATCCCCAATATTCATTTTGGAGTTCCTTTTCTTTCAGCATGCTCCTTGCCATCTCCACGATGGTCCTATCCTTTCTCTCAGCCACTCCATTTTATTGCAAAGTATAACTGGTTGTTAGCTCCTTCTTGATGCCATTTTTCTTGAAAAAATTCACAAACTAATTTGAGTTATACCCTCCTCCTCGATTTGACCTTAGGATCGCGATCATTTGTTCACTCTCATTTTCAGCTTGGGCCTTAAACAACAAAACTTATCAAATGCTTTAGACTTATGTTGCAAAAAAAAAACCCACATCTTACAACTATAATCATCAATGGAGGTCATAAAATATTGGTTTTTACCAATAGATATGGTTTACATAGGGCCTACCAAATCCATGTGCACCAGCTCCAATGGTGCTCTTTCCCTGGTAGATTTTCCTGATTGAAAGGGTTGCCTATGTTGCTTGCCCAAAATGCAAGCCTCACATTTAAAATTAGGCTCTACTATTCTTGGAAAACCATCAACCATTTTTTTCTTGGACAAAAGATTTAAACCAACATAGCCTAAGTGTCTATACCTGAGTTGCCATAGCTTGGAGGGGTCTTGAATGGTGCTCCTGATGGCTACTTGTTGTACTGCTATACATTTTTCATTCATGAGAGGTACAACTTTGGATTGAGATAAGAAACACGTCTCAATATTCAAAGGAAACATCTGGTTCTTTGTCATTTGAACTATTGAAAACACTTTCATCCTCTCATTCTTGTCATAAATAATTCATTGACCCTTCTCCATCAACACTTTATATCCATTTTGGAGCAACTGTCCAACACTCATGAGGTTATGATTTAACCCAGGAGCAAGAAATACATTATGAATCTCCTTCTTTTCACCTTGCTTGGTGCGGATCATGATAGATCCTTTTTCCACAATCGGAACTAATCAATTGTTCCTCATTCTTATCTCTAACTTTATATTCTTATCAATGAAAGAAAATAAACTTTCATTACCACTCATGTGGTTGCTACAACCATTGTCCAAATACTAGACTTCAGGGCTACCTTCTTCACCAATGTTGCGCATGATGAAGGCTATGGACTAATTGCCTTCAACAACATTCGCATTAGCCACATTTTTATTTTGGTTTGACTGATTGTTGTCCTTTTTCCAGCACTCACTTGCATAATGACTAAATTTATGATACTAGTAGCATTCAACATTGCTTTTGTCATTCTTCTAATTCAAACTATTGTTCTTCTTGCCTTGTTGGGAGTTGGTCTAAGAGTTTATCACTCCCTCTTGGCTGCTTGCTCATCCCGATCTTTCTTCTCTTGCATTTCCTTGTCCAGAGTTGCTATGACCTCTACCTCTTGAGCTCCTTCCACCATTATTTCTTCTCCCCCTTCCTCTTTCATTTGAATGAGCTTTAAAAACTTGCTCTTGGGAAGAAGTAGTAGACCTATTTAAGTGTTGCTTATCAGTTTGCAAAGAACCCATCAGTTCATCAATGGACAATGTTGGGACATCTTTTGCCTCTTCAATGAAAATCACAACTGCATCAAACTTGGTGGGTAAACTTATGAGGATTTTCTCCACAATCCTTTTGTCATCCATGACTTTTCCATTCACCCTCAGCTGGTTTATCAAACCAGAGAATCTTGTGTGGAAGTCTAAAATGAACTCATTGTCCCTCATCAAAAGAGTCTCAAAATCTCTTTGAAGCATTTGGAGCTTCACCAATCTGACCTTATCAGTCCCTTTTTAGCTGGTTTGGAGGATTTCCCAAGCTTTCTTTGCATAATTAGCTACTGCTATTTTGGGAAAAATGGCCTATGTCAAGGGTACTTCTATTAAACTCAATGCCTTAGCATCTTTCCTCCTTGTTTCCTTTAGTTGATTCTTTTGGTTGTTTGTGAGAGCTACAAATTGTGCTGGGTCAGTAACATCCACAAACCCATTTGTCAAAAACTCCCACAAATCATTGGAAACCATAATAGTCTTCATGTTGTTTTTCCAAACATCATAGTTCTATCCATTAAAGGATGGTGGCTACTGCCAACTCTTCCCCTCATCTCCAGCCAATTCTCTTGCACAAAAGAAAATTAATACCTAGAGAAAAGAAATGCCCAACTCATGAAGAAATGGGGCCTATGGCTCTAATACCATGTAGAAATGTTGGAATGCACAAAACAACACAGAGTTGCTACTTTGTTTCGTAGTCAACTAGGAATACCCAAACAAAATGCGGAAGCACAAACAATGCAAGGAGACATGCAAATTTCTTTTCTATTCAATAAGTTGGAAATGACATTACAAAAGGGTAAAATTAAAAACTTAGAAAATAAATCTAAACTGTAGATTACAAACTACTGGGACCAATCTGGAACTGCTCATAGAAACTGACAACTTTCAGGAGCTTCTAAGAGCTCACTGTCCTTCTACACATAACTATCAGGAGTTGCACATAGTTCTATCTGGAGCAATCACTGCTTAGACACATACAAACAAAATACAACTACTGCTGCTCAGAAGCTTCTCTGAATCACAAAGAGAACTCAAAAAACATTCCTCTTCTTAGACTGCTACTGCAAAACTTCTTCCTTCTAACTAATAGAACTAACTTACTTCAATTCTTTTTGTCTATTAAAAAAAATTCCCTTTCAAATTCAAAATGACCTACTATATTTAATTCTTCTGCAGACTCAAGTTGGGAAAGCAATCCCCAAAACAAACTTCCAGCTGCACTGGCAACAAATGCTCCTGACAAGTAGGTGGCAACAGGAAGAGGTTCACGAGCTATTAATATTTCCAACACTATGTTCATTCATGAACAAGGTTGTTCAATTTTCATGCAAAAGCATGTTTTACAAATAAAAATTTAACATAAATCCTATGCTAGTAACATTAATTGCAAGTTCAATCATGGCTTGGAAACTTTGCATAAGAAAATGGAATAACAGTTTGATTTACCGTTACAAACAAGTTGCTGTTGGACTGCGCTTGAAACTATCCAAAGTATAATTTTTAAGCTAAGAATTATAAGATAGCAATTTCAGAGTACTAGTAAAGATTAATGAACACATAACAAAAATGAGAATGATGGGTACCAAACAAAAAGGAACTTGATAAAACAGAGGAGATGCAACCGCAAGAAAACCGTTGTAGCATAGAACACACCCATTTGGAAGCAAGGACAGAACAACTCGAAGTTTTGTAAATAAACAGAAGAATTTGTAATTAGCAGTTAAACATGAAAATCCAATTGCCTTAAAGTTGAATTTTAGGTTGACGACAAGTTGCTTTGAATTGGAGCAAGACAAAAAAACAAGTACAGACAACAGCTGAAGCAAAGAATGTATCTATAAACTATTCAAATTTTATATTTGTTTGAAATTTGTTGGTTATCCATTTTGGATTATGAGCTACAGAAGCTCATTACCAATAGAGAAATATACATCCTTTGCAGTTCATGATTTTAGAATTACATCCCCATGATACATTTCCACACAATTTCAAAACGTGTGCCTGAATGCATTTCATAGATCAAAAGCAATCAATAAGCCAAATGAAACTTATACTCGTTATAGCAGGATCCCATTAAGAAGGATACTGCTTGTATTTATATTGCACAGGTTATGCCATGATTCAAGTTTTCTGCTGACTTGAAATGACGTGCTTCACTACATACTAGATGTCCATGATAGGAAGCATTGAACATGTAGCAAATAGACCGGTCAAACATCTAGTAGATACACAGAAAAATTAAGGCAAAAAACCATGAAGCTGTCTAATAGTACTGCATCTTGAAAAAATGGGTGAGGTGATAGACAAGTGCAAGGTCACTGCATAAATACTCAGACTGTAGTGCAATCATGATCTATAAATACAGTTCCACATTTAGATTCACAATAAGAGTGGTGAGTAAGGCTGTCAATTGACGTAGTCAACCCATAGTCCATTGAAATAATTCCAAGAGGCTCCGATAAACAGATTTTAATTGGCTTTGAAATATAGCAGTTCCATATCAAACTTCCTATTTTGTGTTTCATAGTGGTCTGGGCCTTATACTATACAGCTTTATTCAGATATGTTGAGAATTCATTATTGGTTGCAGAAAGGCCTGCAAAAGCGTCAGTGAAGCACCATAATTTATTGGCACAACATCTCCCATTAGCAATATACAAAGATGCAATATTCAATTGGGTAAACAGGCCATGTGTTCCATTTATTTAGCATCCATTAATATGACTAGATGTCTACCAAATGGTTTAGACAAGTGCTGTACAAGACATTCAAATCATTCAGAATATTAAAAGGAAAATGAGTATTAGGGACATGCCAGTCTCACAGGTGATCTGCAGCCAGTTGTGCCAGAAGTGAATAAAACTTTCAAAATCATAGAACTTACGATGCAAAGCAGCAGGGAAGGAGACTGTTCTAAGCAATTGCAATTGGCAGGCGTAAGGATAAATTCCACAATCTTTGCCAGTATCCTTCCAGCTTATGTCAAAATGGGAGTTTTTAAATAGGGTATGGACATGTATCAAAGCATTATGCAAACAGCTTTCACAGAAATAAAAAACTAAACGTAACAGAAAGATGCCAATGCATCGTGAGCTAAAACAAAACTAAAACGAGACTGCTAACGGAAGCTATCGCTTGAGGATAAAGATCTGAAGTATGCAAAGTGGTAAGGATCGATTTATATCTGAAGTATGCAAGTGAGTTTTCCATAAAAAGGGGCACCTTAGGTGGATGTATTGACTGTCACATTTGAAATGATGCAATGCTATCTGACATGATGAACACTAATATATTTATGGTTACTTTTTGCTGCACAATGATATATTGATCAAATTTATTTTTATTTTTGCTGCACTTAATCTAAACTGTTAATTTTCAAGAAAATTTATATCGATATTTAAACTGCTGGCCATGAATATCAAACATCATAAAATTGCGGAAAACGTTGAACTTATCACCTATTGAATGCATCAAGGAAATGCATTCTCTTGGACTGCAATGATTGCAGAAAACAGAACTATAGCTTAGGGAACATAACCATGGCATACCTGTTGCTTACAAGAGATGCAGCCGTAAATCTGTGATAAAGGCGTTCCCTTGGCTGCATAATTTCACCATAACGGCTATTATTTTCAACAGCTTGCTCCTAAAACTATTGAAAGGAGTTGTTAGTTTCATGTCTCGCTCAAAAAAATTTCAGCATATTTATTAAAAACTACTTCAAATAACTACATAGAAAACAACAAAAAAAAAAGAGAGCAAATTTCCAAACAACAGTTCGAATGACACCGCTACAATATCCGCAGAAAGGCATGTTAAATTTCCCCTACACCCATTTCACGAAATTGAATGTAAACAGAAAGGTCTTAAACCCTCAAACCTTATAAATTGCCGGTTTCTAGTTTTTAGGGTTTTGTAAACGCAAGCGAAATGCAGTGAAAAGTTGTGGAAAAAAGAAACATTTTGTTCATATCCTGCAATCTTGGCATAGAATGAGACCACGTCAAACAGTGAAAGGAATACCAATGCTGGAAACAGGAATGCCAATGGAGCAAGGTACAGTGAGCCCACCAAAGTTGCAAAGTCCCCTGGAAAGGGAAACATAGCAGCACAAAATGACCTAAATGTAAAGAAGAGTGCACAAAGTATGAATCGAGTTATTAGGTTGTGTGTGGAACTTTCATGTTCAACCAGCCTACAAAATCTGGTGTCAAGAGCCTCATGCACTGGAACACAGAATATCTGTAACCGTATCAAGCCAATCATGCTCATCGATTTCTTGCTTTGTACTTGTAATGACAAGCTCTGCAGCATCCAAGGATAATTCTTCGGCTTCAATTCGGTGCATTATTGTGTAAGTTGTATTAATGTCCTCTCTTGATTGTCCTTGTTTCGAAAGTTGCTCTAGTTTATTTTGCCCAAGGGAATGACCTATAAGACACATCGGAACATTCAGAGCTCCCGACAAGAGTGTTGCACTATCCCTTGCATCTGCATAGTGGCCATGAGTAATATAACGCCACACTGATTCCCCTCCACCAATTTTCTCTCCAAGTACCCTAGACATGTTTAAAATATGAGCTAATGCTCCATCAACAAATTCTTGAATGTGAGGCCATAGTAACTCCTTGCGAATATATTTATCAGTGTGTTAAGGGTTGGGAGGATTTACATGCGCACCAGCTCTGAAATGACAAACCAGGGCATGACTATGCACCAGCTTTGAAATGACGCTTAGGCATGTATTCAAAATATGGTAGCAGAAACATAGGCAGGGACTAAAAATGATCTCATATCCTTTGTTTCATAAGGCTGTCTCCAAATCAAACTATACATAAAATATCATGCAGATAGAATGTAATCCTTTTACTCCTGTCTATAAGATTAAAGTAGTCTCAAAGCTCTAATGACATAACTTACATGGTATTTTCGGCTTTGGTAATGCTTTGCAAGCTTTCAATGTCTGGTTCTATGCCTTGTTTTCAGCATCGACATTATTTGAGAAAAAAACTACAGAGAAAGAAAACCAAAACAAATCTTACAGCAAATATGAAAGAAAAAATTATATGAGAGCAGCAACAAAGTAAACTGAAGCATATTTGTTTACACCACCATATAGTGGTGGATTTACTGTTATAAGGCTGTCTTTGGAGGAACCTCCAAAACAGTTATACTTATAAGACTGTTATATATATTCACAAAGCAAACAGCTTGTAAAACACTCTAGAGAGGCAGATTATAGGAAAAAGAGGCAGATATCAAATGCTCAGTGCTCCAGATACTGAAAAGTTCGAGATATATTCTACTAAATACACATTATTTCCAAAGGTTAGTTTCTTCGTGGATATCTGATTCTATCACTATCCCCACTTTTTCGTAACACAGGGTTTCGAGTTTACTATGGGTGTTCTTTTTTCTTACTAAAACATCTGGAACGGGCACCCATCACTCTTATATGCTAATTTAATACACGAGAAGTAGCCTCTTTTGCAGAGAAGACTGTAATTTGCCAGCTTCATGCTCTTTGATATCTTCTCTATACATGGCATGGAAGAACAGACATACAGAGAATTCACTTGTTGTAAACTGAGTCATATGCACATCTAGGCCTTGCTTTTCAACCTCCTCAATCAGCATGGAAATGCACCTCGCCCTTGTAATGCTATAAATGTTAATTATAACCTCCCTTCCACAAACATCCACGTCCACCTTAATAAGCTCTCTGCTTTCTTTTTCTGTTTCCCCACATTTCTGTATCGCAAGGAGATTGTCTCTGTGTCCTTTCAATAGGTATATTTCATCCTGCAGTTTTCGAATGTAGTTACTGGCTTCCTGTAATACCCCACACCTGTCGAGCTGCGATGCCAAATACAAATGAGTTCAATACAGTCAGTCATATCTGTGTCCTATAGCTTTTAGCAGCACATTTTCATTTAAAAGTAAAAAAAAAACAATACATTAATTAAGAATTTAAAGAAATTTATAAAAATATTTCTAAAGAGTTATAATTGTTATTAAAATCTATAAAATAAAAAATTTAAGGAGGTTTTTCACAAATCTTCTATTTTCAAGAATGAAGGGAAACCATGGATCTAATAAAACACATAATCTTTAGAAAAGATAAATCAAAATGATCAAACCAAATCATTACAAAGGATTTTAAGAAACTATGAAGAGTGAGAAAAAGATAAAGATTTCTAGTCTATCTCATTTCAGTTGTGATTAATACTAGAGTTCTGTTTGGTCAAAGAGTTTGCAACAACATTTCATTTTCTAAGAATATGAGCATAAAATATGGACTCAATTTTTCAGAAAGGCAAAAAGTCTACTCCACAAAAGATGCATCCTCCTAGAAGAATCATGAAACCTTCCATTATTCAAAAGGGAGATCCAGATTGAAGCGTTGTGAAAGTTGATTAATTATTTGATGATCAACAATGCCTTTATATAGGTGAGGAAATAAGGAGGAAATGGTTGGAGAAACTAAAAAAGGTTTAACTGCATATGCATACTACCATAATTAACAATATAACAATGTAATAATATTATGCTAACATTCCCCACTTTATTATATTGTTCTTATAAATGTACCCCTGAAACAATTCAAATTTTACCTTGCCAAGAGACTTGGTGAGTATATCAGCTATCTAAGAATTTGTTGGGTAGTATTGGAGCTGAATGTTGTGGTGCAAGACTTGTTCTTGAATATAATGACATTTGTCCTCAATATGCTTTATTCTTTCATGAAAAATTGGATTCTTTACAAGCTTCAATACCCCTTGATTGTCGCATAAAATAATAGGTGGTTTTTCCTCAAGAATGCCCATGTCAACTAGAATGCAATGTAACCAAATCACTTTGCACACAACTCCTTGTGCGGCATGATATTCAACCTTGGCGGGTGAGAGAAATAATAATTTTCTTCTTACTAATCCATGAAATAGATCCAAATCCAAGATGAAAAAACATTTCATGTAGTTGACTTCCTATCATCAACAAATCCAACACAATTTGAGTTGACATATCCTTGCCAGAAGAACTACGGGTTCTTGTATTCCAAACCATAATCAAGTGCACCTCGGACATATCTCAAAAAATGTTTAGTTGCAACCCAATGACATTGCTTCAGCTCCTACATAAATTTAGTCTAGTATAAGTCAAGTAAATGAGACTTGCAACAAGGTGTTGGTAGAGAGTTGCATCTACCTGAGTTGAATCATGGAATCAATAAATTTGTAAACTTTTCTCCATTGGAGTGGACACAGGTTTAAAATTGGAAATTCCAAACTTTTCTAGGAGTGTCTTAGCATATTTCATCTAGGAGATAAAAATGTGATGCTTCTTTTGCCATATCTCCAAGCCAAGATAGTATTGAAGTAGCCCCGAGTCTGTCATATCAAAGGAATTTTTTAGATAATTATTTACATCATCAATGAGTTTTTTTGAGCTTCCTATGATAACAAGATCATCCACATACAAGACACAAATAACAATGTTTGTGTCTACAATATTAATATACAAACTTGGATCTAAGGGGCTACTGAAGTGAAATCATGCTACAAGAGGTGACCATCTATTTTTATGTACCATGCCGTAGGGGCTTGTTTAAGCCCATAAATTGACTTTATTAGATGACATACCTTTTGAGGATGATGTTCATCAATGAAGCCTTCTAGTTGGGTCAAACATACTTCTTCAAGATCACCATTTAGGAAACCACTCTTGACGTTCATCTGATGAAGCTTCCATCCTTTTTGTGTTTCCAGTGCACAAACAACTCTGATTGTTTTGAGATTTCAAATAGATGTAAATGTATCCTCATAATCAATCCCCTCCTACTGAGAATATCCCCTTGCAACAAGTCATACTTTATATTTTTTGATGAATTCATTTTCCTTGTATTTTGTTTTGAAAACCTATTTTCAGCCTATGAGTTTCTTTCCTACATGTAGATTGACAAGTGCATGTGTATGATTTTTTATCAAAGAATCATAATCAACATCCATGGATTTCTTCCATTGTGGTCAACTCAAGGCCTCTCAAACTATATCAAGTTCAGTGGCATTATCAATAACTGAAATCATCAATGCAAGATTCACCTCATTTCTCACATATCTTCTTATTCTAACTCTTGATGAGAGATCTTGAAGAGAATCTAGATGGGAGTCCCTAATGGTGGTTTGGACCCAGTTTGGACATTGAAGTTGTTGCTGATGAGAAGAATGATGTTCCAAAGGGCTAAGATCAACAAACAACTCTTCTTGCAACTAATATTCTTTTTGAGAGGAATATTTATTCTCATCATCTAACTATGTGAGCAATCTATGAAAAGTGAATGAATCTTCCTTATTTGTAAAGAAGTCAAATGATGACTCATCACATACCACATATTGAATCTTATAAATCTTTTGTGTATCAAAATTTGTGAGATAATGACCTTTTTAAGTAGTACTATACCCTAAAAAGCTGCACTGGAGTGTCTTAAAATCAATCTTTAGCCAGGGCACGCATATATGAAGTATAGCCAAATACTCGAAGATGAAAAATTGAAGGTTTATAACAAATCCATACCTCTTCTGGTGTCTTTTCTTGCAAAATATTTGTAGGATCCTTATTGAGAAGATACATAGTTTTCTGGATTGCTTTTTCCCAGAATCGATCCTCCAATTGAACTAGGGAAAGCATTCACCAAGCCATCTTGATGATAGTCCAATTGCAATGTTTTGAAATACTATTCTATTGGTGTTTATAAGGGGCATTCAAGTTTTGTTTAATGCCATGATGCTTCAAGAATACCAAGAGCTCCTTTATGTGAATTTCCCCCTCAATATAAGTGGAGGATAAGAAGAGACTTTCCCATATCCCATATAACTAGTTGATAGAAGTATTGAAAGAAAGAAAAGGATTAACTCTTCTTCATGGGAAAATACACCCAATTCATAAGAGATATGTCATCCACAAAAATATGAAAGTACTTGTATCCTTGAAAAGAAGTAGGCAATGGTTTGCACAAATCAGTATGTACAACCGCAAGATGACCCTTGGCATAGAAGGTACTTCACTCAAATATATCCCAACATTGTTTTCTTGCAAGACATCTAAGACATATAGGCAAACAATGGGAAAGATGAGAAAGTCCTCTTACCATCTCCAATACTGATAGAGCGATCCAATTGAAAGGTTCCATGGATATTGATAATGTCATAGAACAATTGACTTGGTCATAGAGAAAAATAAAGAATTTAAATAGGATGAAACTACATCTAGTGCAAATAAATGATACTTTGTAAAATTGATAGCAATGATCATATCTTCTCTATAGAACAAACATGATTTGATGTCTTCCATGACATGAAACTCCACCTTAAGCTTGTGATTTAAAAGATGATTGATAAATAAGGGATTTTTTTTCAAACCTAGAACATAGAGCACCTTTTTGAGAGTACAACTTCTTGTCCTAAGAGGACTGGTGACATTTCCAATTCCTTTTGCACCATACTCCTTATTTTATGAAATCCAAAATCGATCGCCAATGGGTTGATCAGTTAGTGTATCAAAGGACTCTCTATTTCTTGTGATATGCTTACGGGTGCTAGATTCAATCAAGCAAACTTCCCTTGAAGACTATGAGGTTTGAGAAACAAGAACAACGTTCTGATTGATGTGAAAATTAGTCACATTTGGTATATCCTCATAAGTTTTATCATCTTGTTGCACTATGATATGTCCTTTGTGCTTCCATTGGTGAGGACGTCATTTTGAGTGAAAATAACCTCCACTATATGTATCTTCTTGACTATAATTTCCCTGAATAAAGCCATTATACCAACAATGATCAATGTCATGTGTGTGGGTACTAGAGATGTAATACCATCGATTTTCCTTCTAAGGATTCTATAGCTATTATGGTGGCTTTTGTGAATTATTTTGTGGTTGTCCCTGTCAAAATTTTTGACTATGTTGTTGTATTGAGAACACTGCTTTGTCTTCAAACTCATCTTCCATTCATTGGATGGCTTCTTTCTATTGAATAAAATTCACTAGGTCTTCAAATGACACCTTTTTGATTGTGATATTCAACATTGTGACAAAAGTTGGGAATTGATGTAGAAGTGTCTAGGATCCCAAGTGTCAGTGTTTTCATTTAATGCTTGCCTATCCACGTGTTGACCTAAGCCTACTTGGGCATGGCATTTATTGTGCAGGTTAAATATCTCATGAAATTTGTTGTGCAGGTTAAATATCTCCTAATATTTTTCCCTGCTGATATTTTTCTGATATTTTTGCTCATAGTTGGATATTTCTCCTTTATAATGAGACCTTTCACTATCTATCAATATGGATCAATATTATGCAATTTATTGATAGTGCTTGCTGGATATCTCTTTAGTTTCTGTAAGTTTACATGGTATCAGAGCCATGCAGGATTTTAGCAAGCCGTAAGTTGGTTAAAACTGTTGTTTTTGTTTGATTCTTTGTAGACAACTCAATTTCCAGGGATCTTGGTGTTGCATTCTCTGCCTCTCAGCGTGTTAACTGTAGACCATCTTGTTTCATCTTCAAGCTGAGTTCATCTCTGCAACTTTCTGGGAATCATCCATTGGAGACCAAAATACTCTTTGCAGGCCACGATTTAGCTGTGACGGTGTTTCGTGAGTTGAAAGGCCATGTATAAGATCTCTTTGGGCCAAGACTTTCCTATTGATAGTTGACTATGGAGCTACGTCCCCTATTTTGCTACGTAGAGCTGCTCATGACCCCCCTTTCCTTGCCATGATTTCTTATGGGAGAGGTATGTTTGTGTTGCTGAGATTTGTGAGCACTCCCATCACACCCATACTCCTGTGCATGCATTTCTATAGGCTATCTAAAGTCGCCTAGGACAAGAGGCGCTGCCCAAGCTGCAAGGAATCTGTGGAAGAGGCGAAGGAGATCTGAAGTAGAAGCCCCCACAATTTCCTTTGTGTTTGGTGTTTTTTGGGAGAGGAAGGGAACGTTTCCTTTCTTCTACGAAGGAACCTCTAAATACATGATGAGAGGCTTGATTCTGTCTAGCATGTGTTGACTTCTTGAAGGCAACAATATCACAAAATTGTCAAAACTTTTATGCCAGGCAAAGAATGAAAACATGCACAACGGAAGTGTATGTAAGGAAGGAGACAGGCATAAACGGAGACATAAATATTTGCAATATTCTATTTACTTAGAAAAAAGATTACATTTATAAACTGTTTACATATAAAAATATTCAGAGCAAAAGCTCTGTACACATATACTACAAAAGATGTACGTTTTCCAGTGCACTAACGCTTATGCGCTGCTGCTCCGTGTGGGATAGCTTCCAGCGCATGGGCGCAAAGCTTACTGACTTCTGCTGTGGCAGATACTACTAAACTTCACTGTTCAGTTGCTCCTGAACATTCCTTCTATTCTCTATGTTCTGCTAAACATTCCCTTCTATTCTCACCCAGAAAAACTTCTGTCAGTCACTTACACAAAATATGCATTCAATTCTACTTTTGGCTTTTCAGCCAATACACAGAAATTGTCGCTCAAAAATTTGAACTCACCTACCAATAATAAATTGCTGCCATAATGCAATTACTGGATAGCAAGAATGTCAGACACGGTAGGGGGAAAGAAATATGAGTTGATTTCATCTGATAGTGCATTTAATGCATCTGTTTGTTGGCTGCTCAAGATTAATATTTCCAACACTCCCCCTTAATCTTGAGTCTTTCTGCTCTTCATCATTATTTGAAAACTTCTGGCGCAATACTTTCGGAGCAAAGTTTCTGGCGCAAAAGTTCCTGCTCTTCAACACTCTGCAAAACTTCCGGCGCATCGCCATAAAAATTCCGGAGCACCGGTGAAAAATTTCTAGTGCAAACCTGTTCTTCAACACTCTATGAAACTTCTGGCACATCGCCATAAAAGTTCCAGAGCATCGGTGAAAAGTTTCTAGCGCAAACCTGTTTGCCTTTGTTCTGCATTCTGGAACTGTCTGCTGAAGTTCCGGCGCATCTGCGCTTCTCTGTGTTTTCCAAAAATGAAGTTCTGGCACATTCCTGCACACCCAGCCTATATCTTAGGTGCTCAAAAGGTTTTTTTGACAAAGCCTTTGTAAAAATATCTGAGAGTTGCTGCTCTGACCTGCAAAATGCTATTTTAATTTCATTATTCTCAACCAATTCTCTAATAAAATGATATCTGATTTCAATATGTTTGCTTCTTCCATGAAACACATGATTTTTGGTCAAGGCTATTGATGAAACATTGTCACAGAAAATTACTGTTCCATCCTCTTGTTCTTCTCTCAAATCTGCTAAGATCCTTCTTAGCCACACAGCTTGGCATGCTGCTCCATTCGCTGCTATGTATTCTGCTTCGGCTGTGGATAAAGCAACAATTGGTTGTTTCTTGGAAGCCCATGAAACTGCTCCTGAACCCAAGTGAAAAACATACCCAGATGTGCTCTTTCTATCATCCACATTTCTTGCCCAATCACTGTCAGTGTACCCAACTAGCTGAAACTCATTAGAGGCGGCCACGACCCAGTGAATAGTCAACTCGAAAATCTGCAATGGCGTCCAGAATGAAGAGCTGGGTAGAACTCCGTTCAAGCACAGCAAGAAAGGGTTAGCAACCATTGCACACGCAGACATTGCTTCAACTCGCACGCAAAACCCCGAAAGTCAAGGTAAATTTAACATAGTACGCAGGGAGTAACTGGTACAGTGTTCGAACTGAATGAGTCATTTATTTTTCACCCATACTCCTGGCAGGACACCCATACCGGGTGCAGAGGAGCAGCGTACGGAGTCAGGGAAGTGGAAAACCAACCGCACAAAATGCCGTTGTAGGGAAAAAATTCTGGTGGGAATCCAGCCGGAATAGTCTCAGCCGGCATCAGACATGAGACTTTTCCGGTTGAATGCTCACCTATAATAGCCTATCGGCTAAATATTCCAGTATACTTTTTCCCGTATGAAATGTGGGAGTAAAAAATAACTTTAAACGTGAAAACGGAAATGCAAAGTTTACAGGAACCGAATCCCTCAAAAAGTGAAACATGGAAATGATAACGAACGGAAATGTCGGCTAAATGGGCCCTGCAACCTTTCCGCTTTCTCTCTTTCTGGCTTTAATCAAAAGATTCCGTCCTTCCAAGATAACGCAGGATGTCAATAATATTTTCCTTTTAAATGCTGAAAGCGTGTGATGTGAAAAAGGTTTGCAGGTCCTGATCAAATGCGTTGGATTCACGTGATAATAAATCGTTAATGTTCTGTAAACATCATTAATGATAATAATAACATGGTAATAATATGCGCCCACAATAGTCGCCTTTTAGCCACTGTAATAGTAGGAAACTGAATCCACGTTCACATTGTAAGTGGGTAATTAGGTTTCCAAGAAAGATAATTGTTTTCGCTAACTCCGTATGCTATCACCTTTTTCTTGGTGGAATTTATATGACGTTCTCCACGGTAGAATTTATTGAGGTTGAATGGCAGTTGTCAATTCCCAATATTATCTAAATGTTCTCATTGTTTAATAGTAGTTAGAGTGCCGGAGGTGTTTGAGGATCTATTTTCATGGAGTAAACGGTCTCATGAAGCAAAATGATTTATGGTACAAGATTAATTCAATCTTTTTTTGAAAAATAGCAGCCTCTATTTATTAGGAGTGCAAATTTCAAGGGTGAAATTGAGGTGATGCTAGAAATTGCCTTACAGCTTGGGAATTTTTTCTGCCACTTGTCTATCACTTAAAATTTTAAATACCTAAAAGAAAATAAAAATGAGAGAATTTTTATTTATTTATTAATTTTTATCAAAGTACTCTAATTCATTCCTTCAATTTTAAAGCTCAAATTTTTAAGCTCAATTCCAAAATTAAATTCATGGGACCATCAACTTTAAAATATTCCTAAAATGCAATTACTTAAAATGTCATATGTATTATTATACTTTTCATAGTTAATATTCTAGATAAAGATTTATAGTATTAGACATAGATTCATTGTCATTTCCAATGTCTATTACTTTCATTAAGTAAATGTCCATTTCACTATTTCACTATTATACTCACATCAGGTAAATGTCTATTTCACAATTATATTGTGTGAATATTCATTGCATTATATGCTTTATTTCATGAAGATATATCGCATTGTCACTCTACGTAGATATTTTAACATTTCATGTTTACTTGGTGTAAAGATTTATTGTATTTGTCACATTGTGTAAGATTTGATCACAATATTGCATTACTTTTAGTGTTGATGACATTTCCCATATTGTGCAAAACACTATCATATTGTCATATTGCATTGTATTTTAGTACATGAATACATCACATGAAGCCATATCACATTGATATATTGCACAAAGTATTTTCATCAGTTTTTGTATAGGTGAAATTCTATGTCCTCATTTTTAAGATAGTATAATAAGCTTCTATTTTGTGCCTATTTTGATTATAAGGTAAAGAGTTATCCGTTGCATACATACATACATAAATACATACATAAATATATTTTTTAGTGGCACTCTCATACTAATAAAAATCTAATAAGAATTATTGTATCATCTTTAGAGTTAATATCCTTTTATGGGTGTTTGAATTATTTCTCATGTTGACTATGAATGTCCATATACTTTAAAATCCATGCTAACAAGAAGATTTAAAAATAATATTTCAAACTAATGTACTAACTCTATGCAAACCTATATAAATAAATGACGAACGTTGGAGCGGTGTTGGGCGGGAGGACGTGTGAAGTCCAATAGAATGTAGCTATTTTGAATGGTGATGCATAGGGTGTGGGTGGGGCTTTGCTACAACCTTTTGGGGTTGGTCGGGGGGAAGGGGCGGGGCTGTGGGGGCCCTTCTCCTCTGGTGGTTGGGGCTCCCCTATTGCATTGCGGGTGAATGGAGATCCCTCTGCTCCTTTTCTCTCTATGGTGTCATCTTTCGCTCCTGTTTCTGGTGGTCTTCCTACTGGTGGTAATCAGAAGTCCTTTTCTGAGGCAGTTTCAAAGTATTGTACTCGATCTATGCTTGTTATAGCTAGGGTTAGACCGTTTCCCTATGCATGTGCTTCGCCTATTATGGTTTGTGGACTTGAAGTTTTTGAAAATGAGGATTTCTATTTGAAACAGGGTCTGGTCTACATGTTTAATGGCTTGTGGTCATCCCTTCCCAATCTCCTTGATTGGGTTTTGTCTTTTGGAAGCCTATTGTCTCTGGGTAGATTGAGCTCTACCCCAGTGTTAGGGGGTTCTTCTTTGCTACCTTTGCCTCCTTTGTGGAGTAGGACTGTGTACTAGACATGGGATGGATGTGGGGTATTCATTCGCTATCTATCAGGCCTTAGTCTTACACTTTCAATCCTCTTACTAAGTCATTGAATACCAGATCAATCTGGGTCTATCTGTCAAATCTCCCTTTCTAGTTTTGGGAGGATTCTTGTTATGAATCTATTGGCAACACCATTGGACACTTTCTGATTGTCCAATGGCTTGTATTTTAGTTGATTTAGACATCTCCAAACCTCTCCATGGTGATATGGTTTTGATGGTGGAGGACAAGCCTTGGACGCAGACTTATTGGACCATGAGGGCCTCCCCTTTTGGCGTAGGAGGTGTTTCTCCACTAGTCAATTAGCCTCTAGTTGCCCTCTTTCTTGCCACAAGGGTGTTGCTACTTGGTGGAAGGAAGCTCTCACAGACCATCTCATGGTTGGTTCTCCCTCTTTGGATGGTTCCTCTGAAGAGGGTGACCCTCCCTTGGATCCCACGGTGTTTGAGTCTTGCCTATCCCCTCTTTTGGCTCTCCCTTCCGTGGAACCTTTGTTTCCTCAATATACTATAGTTGTTCAAGCAAAACCTTCTCATCCATCGTTGAATGACTCTACTAGTCCTTTGATAGCTCCTATTTCCTCTTCTATGCTACTGGCTCCCTCGTTGCATGGTGGCTCCTTGCTTGGGATGGTTGTTGAGGATTTTCTCCTCTCACCTCACTCGGTGGATTTTGATTTTGAGTCTTCCTGGTCTGTTGTGCACAGGAAAAAGGGACTCCCCAAATATGTTGCTTCTTCGCAGTCTAGGGTTAAGGGAGTCATATTAGTCCTCTTAGATTTTGGGGTTGTCTAGTCCTTTTTTGTTGTTATATAGTTGTATGTCAATTGTTTCTATTTGTGGCCTGTTTGACCTATTTTTTCGGGCCCTAGTGGCTCTTGTTTGTTCTTCTCCTAGTTCATGTTGATTTGAACTAGCTTGTTTTTGGCCCTATGGTTTTTCTATGTGAAGGGTACAACACCTTGTAAATGTTGCTTATTCAATCAAAAAGTCTATGCAAACCTTTGATAGAGAGTTACATGGATATGCTCTAGATAATGTTTATTAAATATTAATGCTGGAATATTTACTAGCTCAAACTAGAAATAGAGTGATTTGAAATAAATTATTTGATCTTAGTTTATAAAATTTGATTTCAAATTGAAAGCTTATTGATGAGATTTATTCACGTTCCATTTTATATCATACATATCAATTTGCCACTTTTATGCTACATATGATTATATATATAAAAGCAATATTTAATTTAGTTTCTAGATAAAATATGTTAATAATAAATATTGGATTGTATTTATTAATATTTTCTTCCATTGTGTTAAGAGAATAAATCTTACAACATGCTCTTGGAAGTGGAGAACACATATTCCTTGTTGCATGTTAGCATGTACTTACTAGCAAATTAATTTCAAGTGTAAAATTGTTTGCTCATGAAATACTTTGGTTATTTTGTTATAACTAATTAATCTTTAGTTTATAATTCTATGGCTGAGGGTGGTCTCACACCATAAATAATCTATATTATTATTGTAACCGCAAACTAAAATAGCTCCTGTATTTTAGGATGATTTGTTAATAATAAATAAAACAACTCCTTATAACTCATGATATCTCAAACCATAAAAGAGAGGAAGTTTGTGAATGTAGGAAAAACTATGCAGATTTGTTAAATAAAGGAAATGTAATGTGTGTGAGAGGGATATGGGGAATATCGTAGAAATGTAAGTGTGCAGGGTAACATGAGAAAATGCAAGGAAACATGAAATTTGAAGATTAACACAACAATGTTATAGAAGAAAGAGGCGTGATAATAGTTTGTGGAAGATAGCATATATGTAGCAGCATGAATAAGTGTAGTATCTATTTATGTAAGAGTCAAAGATATGTAATTTATTTTAGAAAAATAAATAAATACATGCAGTTTATGAGTTGCGGAGTATTATGTACCAGACCAACCACCGCGTGAATGAAGAGGAGGTCCCCCTCTAATGAAATGTAGTGATGTCATTTTTATTTTATGTGTGTTTTATTTTCTGTGGTTGTTTTTTGACCTTAAAACGTGTGATTAAAAGGTATGGTTTTATTTTCATTGTTTTAATATGGTTAATTATAAATTTCTTTTCATTTACATGTTGAGTTTGATTTTAAAATTTATTTTATAATAGAGTTTTTATAGCAGTTTTGATTAATATTTTTAGCTACATTTCATCAGTACTCATTTCATCAGCACAAATTTAGTTATTGAATATTTAATTATCTCATTATTTACCCCAATTTTTGCCTATCTCTTATCCTATTGAAGCTAGAGAAAATCATGAGAGGCAACTTGATTATTATTAGATAATTCATTTATTTATTTAATATATTTATTTGAAAGAGAACTAATTGATTTTATTTTGATTTGTTCTTTGGTTTTGCCTTCTTGAATATTTGTTAACTATTTTGATCAAATGGTTTGTTGGTGTTTTTCCCATTACACCTAAGAAATCTCTAAAGAGTAGCCAACTCCTATATTCAAGACCCTTAAAGTGAATGGCCAACTAACAAGATTCAGTTAAAGACTAAAAATATTCTATACTTTAAGCTATGTGGGACCTATGAGGGTGTTCCTTTTGAACATTTCATTTGACTATCTCAATAATTGACATAGCAAATCACATATCAATTCCTATAAGGGGTAAACAACATAATTCACTCAAAGGTTGGCTAATCTTCAACCAAATATCTATTAATTTACTAGGAATAGGGAAAATATCTCACAAACCTGCTTCATTGTAGATAATTTTAAAAAATTTGTATTCTAACCCTAAATTGATAGTCCAATATGTTATTATCACTCAAAAGGAAAATACCATGACAAATAGGCCAGTGTCTTCATCAATTGGGTAATTGAGTTGTGCATCTTACAACCTGTCATGCATAAATTCTTTAAATATGATAATTATGGACTACTTCCATAAGGACTTGCATTATGGAAATTCTGTACACATAATATACTTAATATTATATTCAAAATTGAAGGCATTTATTCAAATGAAACATTTGAAGATGAACAAAATATAGTTGATATTATATTCAAAACTTGCAAAATGGTTTACAAAGAAGAGTAAATGAACTATGTATGGAATTTACTTTCTATATCAGTAATTTCTACAAAACTCTTTAAGATTTTCATATGAAGAGTTCAAAACCAAGACAATTTGACTACCCTATTTTCTAGTATTCTTCTATATTCTATTTTCTACCCTTTTACATATCAGACTTGAGGACTCAAAAAGTTAGAACCCCTACAAATGAGCCCTAAATTCCCTTTTATAGAGTAAGGGAGAAAACAAGCTTCTGGCTCGAAATGTAGCTACATTGCAAAATTTCATTTCGCATCAAATTTTGATTGCATTTCAAAATTCCCCACATGATAATTCTATTGAAACAAGGAAACCATACTTGTAACAACCTCCATAAAGAGAAATAAAGTATGACCAAAATTCCTTTGACCACCATGTAAGTAGCAAACCCAACAATCTTAGTACCATGAGGACACACAATCAGCATCCAACACCCCAAAAAGTAGTCACACACAAAGAGAGAAAATAATTGCCACAAAAATTACCAATCAAAACAAAAATTTCATTTCACCACCACATTTTAAATCAGCTACAAGACCTTCCACCAGCATCACACAAACCACAGTACACACGTGCACTTCATGTTGTAGCAAGGGTTAGAGATGAAACATCAACTCCTTCCTTGTCCTTATCTCGCTTTAGCACAACACCATCACGACCACTAGGAGTTTTGACCACTAAAGGTTGAACGAACAATACCTCAACTCCAAGGGATGGAGCTCGACCAAGGGTTTCAAGACACTGATGGTAGCTAGAATCTGTCTCTGTTTTGGCCTTCGATGAGCTCTTTGTGATGTTAATCAGAGAGTTTTTTTGTCCAAAGGATCCACAACCATATCGAAGCTTTCATTGAATTCTGCTAGAGGGCCAAATAGTTTCTTCTCCTTTTTCTCCCGCTGCTTATGAGCTCTCATCTTGGCCTTTTAGATGATAGCTGCATCTGGTAGTAACAGGTACAAATCCTTTTCCCTGGGTATCCTCATGAGTGCATTGTCTTCGCTTTGGGTCTTCATCATAGGACCTCTGTCAATTAAATCGAAAATACCTCCATACCGAAACTAATGAAGCACCACGCTTTCTCATTCTGTGACTAGAAAATCTACATTAGTAACCTCGGCTCTCTACACAAACTCAAAGACCTGATAACTAATTTCTATGGTGAAAATAACAACTCACCACTTATATTTATTGAAGAAAGTGATGATAAAAATCATCAATGTCCAATGAAGAACACATGTGCAAACTACACAATTTGTTGGCATGTATATTGTCACCGTTTAATTCCCAAATGCACGGAAATATGCATATCCTACTTCATGATTGTTGGAAATTAAGTTTCCACACACACAGAGATCAATTTGATCACACATGCAAAGAATAGATCATTAATGCTCAATGTTTTTAGAATGAAATGACTATCACGTGCTAGTTTATCAACTTTGAATGTCGATCGTTGATCTTATGATGAGATGGTAGATCAAACGGTTCACTTTGGGCTGACTAGGTTTGAAATCCAAAAAAAGCATCATTGATTTTCCTTCGAACAATGGCGCTAACCCACCTCAGATGGTAATTCAGACATCAACAAACTTCATCTTTCTCATAGATTGGGTGGATTGATCCATGTCTCACGATCTTGCTAATCTCACACTCTTTAATGAGCCTCCATCTTTTCTTCACAAGCTAGCGAGGAATGGTGCATATCGTTCCCAACATTCAATCTTGGTCGTCAGTTTAGAACCATGGCAATGAGCTAGATAGTGGAGAATGGGTCCCACGTCTGTATGAAGACATGCATCATAATCACATTGTTCTTGCACTACATAACTGGCCAACATTTTTTGTCTGTGAGTTGGTGGGGTATGGTCAAGATCTCCTCCCACAGTTTTGAATCAATAAACTTGCATACAAGGAAAGATTAGCATTAAATAAGGGGCCAATACTAGGCCGATGATGACTTGACTCTCACAAACAGATGACTTAAGCCTAAGTCACTTGGGGGAAAATTTAACACCCAACTTTAGGACACAACTAAAATTAACAACTAACTAGGTGACTAGTGCTCTAGACCAAAGGGGGCCGGTAGCCAAAAATACACGATGGCTCAGGTAATGACTTAAGGAAATGGAAACTTGTAGGTGTAGACACATAAAATTGTCCTAAGCTTGCAACTCTTAGATTATTCAGCATTGCCCCTTTCATTCTTAATAATTAAATAATTTTTAATTATTTGATTATTTTCTAAAGTCATAATTCTTCTATTAATTAAATAATTTTAATTATTTAATTAATTCATTTTTATCTTTATTCTCCTCTTTGATTAATTAAATAAATTTTATTTATTTAATTACGTCACTAATTAAGTCCCTTCTTTCTAAAATTAAATAAATTCTTATTTATTTAATTTTTATCCACTTCCACTATAATTAAATAGTTATTTTAATTATTTAATTATTCATTAGCCTCTTCTCTCATAAATTAAATAAATTTTATTTATTTAATTTGGTCCACTCTCTTGAATTTTGAATTAAATCATTATTTAATTCAAAATGATTCTTTTGTCACATTCCTCTATAATTAAATAATATCTTTTATTATTTAATTATTCATTGGTCACCTAAATTAAATAAATTTTATTATTTAATTTCTCCAGCAACCTCTTTGTCCGTGCCAATCTTATCTTCCAAATCAAATCTTATCTCTTGACATCTCATTTAATTTCAGCCCTTGATTGAATTATCTTATAATTCAATCTTGGCCATTCATTTTTTATTATTTTCCCTAATTTTGACCTAACCCTAATGCATACTACAACATTCAATCTTGATCATTGATCCTAGGGTTTTTTTTATCTTCTCATCCTGGCCACACATTCAAAATTGCAGTTTTTATAAAATGGCAATTTTGTTCTCATTTGGCTCTCTCTCGGACCTCTCTCTCTCTCTCTCTCCATCTCATCTCATGCTTATTCTGTCAACTTAGATTATTGTCATTGTCATTTATAGTCATTGTCTTTTTAGTCTATTGAGGTCATTTCTTTTATTCAAATCCTTCAACACTTGCATAGGGCTTTGTCATGTGTCATAGTTGCTCATACAAAATCTGAGGGCATCTTTATTTACTGCAAACTAGAAGGTGTAACAAAGGTGAAGCATGGAAGATGAAGACTTAGGGTAACATTGTTCCTTTTTGTTTTCATATTATTTCCTTTGTACTTTGTTATTTCATTGGAATTTTAATGTTATTGTGTAACCCCTTTAACAAAATCAGATTTTCCCTTGATTACATTGGTGAACCTGACGTATTTTAACACATTTTGAGAAATCTTGGAGTTGGATCTTTTTATTGCAGGTTTTGTTAGCTTTTTGTTGCAGGTTTGGCATCATTTTTGGACAAAGCCCTAGTTTCCAAAGATTCGACCATAACTTTCAAACGACTATATATTTTTTCACAAAATTTTGTTTGTAGATTAGAGACAGCGTCTAGAGATTCCATTCCAAAAATCAAATTTTTCGGGGCTAGTTTGAATTTTTAATAAATTGTTTTCTGTTTTTAATAAAAAATCAATTTTGAGAGAAAATTATCGAATTTTTTGGATATTTTTATATTTCTGGAAATCTCTCCAAATTTTAATAGGGGTCTGTTCTTTATCTTTCAAATTTGGATGCACAATTATTAGTCAAATAACAGTTTTTTTAAAATTAGGGTTTCACACATATTTACCTATATCTCACAAACGGTTACTGATCGGATCACAAAAGTTTTTTTGCAGATTGGGAATGACAGAATACGACTTCAGTAAAAACTTAAAAATTTTTGGAGCTTTTTTGTATTTTTTATAAATATTTTATTATTTTTCATAAAAAATTAATATTGGGCACAAAATATGGAATTTTTTTGACTTCTTTACATTTCTGGAAATCTCTCCGAAAAATAATATCAGTCTCTTCTTTAATTTTGTATTTTTCAGATCAATAATGTCTTCAAATAATCGAATCTAATTCGGCTATGTTAAAAATATGTATCTGAAATTGCAATTTTCTAATGAGCTTCTTTTTTTTTTTTTCATGGCTGCATTATGATATTATTTCTTTTGATTTTGTAGGTGATCATAAGGAGTTTTAGTGGCATAAATATCCTTCAGACACAACAAATTGGAAAGCAAATAATCAGCTGCACATATTCCATCTTCCATTTCTTAATCTTGTTTGTCACACATTTGGATTTGGGGTCTTAAAAAAATTGAATTTTGTCTTCAATCACATATCAAAATTGGGTCTAAAATTAACCATTGTCTTCCTACACATTTGAATTGGGGTTAAAAAGAACAAGTGCTTCTATTGTTTGCATACAAACATTTCATTTCTAAGGGAAATTAATCACTGCGAGTGTGAATCAAGTGTGTGTGTCCTCCAAAACACCTCACTTGGTTTGCTTTTGTCATACCCTTTTTAGGAGGCCTGCTTGGAGCACACACCCCTCCAAGAGATGACCTCAATCCAGTGTGAATCTAAAGACACGCTCATTTGGGAGTTGAAATCTTGTCACTCTAAGATAAGCCCCAAAGAACTTTATACCTTTGGGAAGTGAAGGTGAAGGGTGGGTTACCCCTTTCTCCTGGCTTATTGGCAAGATTTTTCTTTCAAAATTCTTCCTTAGTCAACCTTGTGCAATCTAGCTTGAGACCTAATTGGCCATACCCCACTTGACTAGTCATAGGGCTCGTTGTTGTGTATTCAAGTGTTTTCCTAATCATAACATTTAATCTTGGAAGAAAAATTTATCATTGTGCTTGGTGTGTGTGTTCATGCATTTACATGTAAAATCTTGTGTTTGATATTGCCCAAGTCAAACTTCCAATAAAATTTTTCCACATCATCCAAGTCATCCAATCTTGTCATTCCACATCATATCCTAATCATCATCATCTCTTTAATCTAATCAACATCATTTTACACCATGACAACATTTGAAGACATAGCACTAGGGCTTATTCACATTCTTCATAAAGCTCAAACAAATCAAACACCTTTAGACCAACAAATCATTCAAAGCGCCCATAACATTATCCAAAAACTTCAAACCAACCAATCACCACAAATGCAACAAGTCATAGCACAAACCAATACCTCATGGCCAACTGTCAAGTCCAACAAGAACATTATCAAGTCCAATCACCACATCAACACATTTCACATCAACCCTATGTGTCACTTACATCATCATATCAACCTCATCCATCCACATATCATGTTACCCCTTCATCAACCTATCACAACTCTTCTAATTTAAACTCTTATCCACATCAATCAACCTTTCAACAGTCATTGTCCTATTCAACCCCTCCATCATCATCACAACAACAAATCATATCACAAGTCCAAACACCATTCCAACCACAAGACATTCAACCACAATCCTATGTGTCACCTTCATCATCATGCCCACAAAACCCATTTACCTTCCATGTCAATCCCACATTGACATGTCCACCCATATCACAACAACAACGTAGCTTCCCAAGTCCACCTTGGCAACAACATCAAAATCCTTTAAGTCTTAATGCCACCTTTGACAAGGGGAACACCAATCTAGTTCATGCATCCTTACCACCATCCAATCAAATTCCTATCCCTAATCCACCATGTCCTAGTCCTAATCCATTGGCCTCTCCACCTTCTAACCTATCAAACTATTCATTACCCCCGCCATCATCTAATCCTCCATCAAATCAATACCTTACATTTAAATATTCAAAACATAAATTGATGGCATTATCTAAATCCACCAATCCACCTACAAAGGATGTGACCCAAGGGCTACAAGAAAGGAATCAATTGCCACCATGTCATTCAACTCATATACTTGAACATACAAAAGAGTCCTCAAACAACATGCCAAGTCCTTCAAGTCAACCATGTCATCCTCAACCCCTTGGGCCAAGTCAAGAGTCTCCCCTCATAAGTCCAAGTCAACCTCCATCATGCTCCTATGTTGTTGACCATCTAGAACATGTCAAGTCTCTCCAAGAGTCATCCCCTTCTACTTCCATTCAAGCAACCCAAGATGTATGTCAAGAGCCTAATCCTAAGCATGTGGAAACATCAAGCCCTAGTCCTAATCAAGATCAAATCATTGTCATCCAACCTATCCATAATCTATATCTCTTTTATGATCAAGATGATATCCATAATGATGAAGAGCCTATCCATGAGCAAGATATTCCAAATTCGCCTCCACCTAGCACCATCCATGACCTTCAAACATCCACTTCCCTTGATGAGACACTTGCCTCCCAAGCTAGTATAGAAGATCAAACAAATACCTTGGATCTAAATGAACACAATGCTAATCAAGATCCTAATAATCCTCCATCATCCACTATCGACCCCATTGCAAGTCCTCCATCATATCCACTTGGTCTTTCCAATAAGGAACTCGTGTCTAGTGTTCCACCTACACCTAGTCCCATTGTCCATTGCATACCCCAAGGAAACCAGTCTCAAGATGTTGGTATTTCCTCCATGCATTCTAAGTCCACTTTCCATCATAAAACCTATCATATGCCTAAAGTATATGTTGCCATTCCACCACCGTCATCCTACAAATGTCAAAAGCATGTGACCATACACCTTCCTCCATCCAATTTACCACCATTACTTCCAACTCCTAATACCCCTCCATCTGCTTTGCCACCATTACTTCCAACACCTAATATTCCAATCATTCATAAATACCCTAAATATCCTAGTCATGACCAACAAATGCACACATTGTGTAAACATAAAGCTTCCACTCATTCCATCCAACACATCGGATTCAAAAATAAAAAGTTGGATGCCTCTATTTATAAAGTCAAAAATTCTAAAGGTCTTAATGCCTTAGAATACAATTTCAAAAAGTCAAAGCCAAATGCATCCAAAAAGTTATATAAGCCCATACCTCCAAAAGAAAAGTCTAAAAACAAAATGGTTTGGGTACCTAAGCAAAAAGAAATCAAGTCCAATGAGGCATCCACATCACAAAAATCCCAACCATCCCCTCCCATCCAAAATGCACATTCCATTCAAAAATATCAAAGTCCTAAAACCCACAAGCCAAATAAAAGTCATAAAAATACTAAGTCTATGTGGGTACCTAAAGCACTTCATCCACCATCTCCTAAGAAAACATCTCCATTGCTTCCTACACCTCGTCCACATCAAAAGCTTCAACGTTTATCACAATGTGTGCAACCATTGGTCATGATTCCATTCCAACATACCTCTATCTTTCCATCACCCTTCACTCATTATCCTACATATCTCCCCCATCACATCCCTATGATCCATGCTTTTGGCTAAGCCTCCCCATTCATCTTTTGCATAATTCCTACATAATCCACCATTTTCCTCCATAATACACATCATAATCCATCATATACCTACTCTATCTCCATTTCATGTCATCCCTTACCAACATATATGGGCATAATGGCATTTGACATGGTCCATGCAATGCCATCCATCTCTAGTGAGGTTATCACCTTTCATGGAACTAGACACTTGAGTCCCTCCTATCCTTCCCCTATTCAAAAAAAAAAGAAAAAAAAGTCAAAAACAAAAAGTCAAAAGAAAAAGAAAAAAAAGAAAAAAGTAAAGAGAAATCCCTTCGTCCAATGGTGAAAACTGGTAAACAGCGCCCTGGATAAGTACCATGATGAAAACCTGGCAAACAGGCGTCATGTGTAGGTTGATCTTCTATGTCACTTACACTTGGGGGCACAATGTCTTATCTATCCAACCTATCATTTTCATGTCATATCATTTCCATCCTACCTACCATCTTAGCTGTCATACATACCTATCGTATTGAGTCCACTTATCCACCCTTCTTCTTTTGATCTTGATGAATAAATAGGGTCAAAATGTTGACACATGTTTTTTGGGTATCTCTTGACATACCTCATCCTATTTAAACCAATCATATCATTATCCTATTGTCATCAACTTTGTCATGAAAAATCCTAAGTCTTGTACCTAGAATGGGGCATGTCATTCCTATGCGACAGAGTCTTTGGAGATCACATCCTTGCTCTTTTATGATGCATACATCCTTTCCATCCATCCATTTATCATGTGCCTTTTATCCCTTATCCTATCACCCACCCTTGCACCTAGACTTGGTTTTCCCCTTGTCATTGGTATCTAGCACAAAGGCTACCCAAATTTTCATCCATTGACACCTCAAAAATGTCAAAAATCTAAAAAAAAACAAAAAAACAAAAAATCATAAAATTTCAAAAAATTCCCCAAAAAATCATAACATGTCAAAAATCCAAAAACATTCAAATCAATGTCAAAATCCTAAAAATGGAGTCAAAGTCAGTCATGTCATATTCCATGTCATTGTCAAACTACGTTGTCTCTGCGCATTTGCTACGTAGGCAAGACCATCAGTCGATGAGTCCCCGAGACATTAGGTCAGTCCTTTTAGGTTGGTCAAAATAAAATCATGGCATTTGTCACAATCGTCACATCAGTCAAATAAGTCAGACATAGTCAAACTCAAACACAAGACAGTAATTCAAAACGTCAATGTCAAAATTGGTCAAAATTAGACAACACAGTCCAATCAATGATATAGTCAACATCAGTCAACTTGCCAAAATGCATTAGTCAAAACAATGTCAATCTTATCACTCTTTGGTCCTCTTCAAGATGTGTCCTTCTTGGAGTTAGACCTTGTCAAAATGTTCTTTGCCTTTTCAGGATGTGTCCTTCCTGACAATAGGCCCCATCAAACCGACAACACCGTCAAATTGGCAAAACTCTTAAACTGTCAAAACTGTCAAATCAAACAAGAATTCAATCTTTGGCAAAAAAACATTGGCAAACAAAATAAAATGGTTGTTAATCTTTTTGTTCTATCTTGTCTTATCTTTTGGCTATCTTGGCTATTTTGTCTTATATTTTTTACTATCTTGTCTTTTTGGTCATGTTACTAGCTACCTCGAGGATGTCCCATGAAGGATTTAGAGGTGCGATGACGTCTCCTGGCCTATTTTATTTTCTCTGACTGCTGTCTGTGGGTTGCCTTGACAAAAAGACTGGGGCAACTTCGCCCTTAGTATGAGTTAGGACATTCCTTGTCTTTGACTGTCTATTTCTCAAGTGGATGACCTTGCACACCTTGGTCTACGTCGTATCATGGTGTTTGTTATCCATTTGTGTCATTTTTATTGCCCAATGATGATTAAGAGCAATAAATATTAGTCCTATGACAATGTTTTGAAGGATTTGGTCTAGGAACTAACATGCATCTTCTTTAGTCTTGTCATCTTCTCTCACTCGTCTCATATAGGCATTGCATCCATATCTTTTGCACTAACATTTCTTTGTCTCTTCATATTCTAGTCTCCTAACCAATTTCGAGAGCACACCCATGTTCTTCGAACCCATCTGTCCTCTTGAGGGGGCATACCACAACCCTCCTCGTCATTCTTCCTCATCTTATTTTGCACTGGGGCATTTTTTTTGGCTTATTTTCTTTGTCACAATGCGACATACTACATTATGACAAAGAGGGGCAAAATGTAGACACATAAAATTGTCCTAAGCTTGCAACTCTTAGATTATTCAGCATTGCCCCTTTCATTCTTAATAATTAAATAATTTTTAATTATTTGATTATTTTCTAAAGTCATAATTCTTCTATTAATTAAATAATTTTAATTATTTAATTAATTCATTTTTATCTTTATTCTCCTCTTTGATTAATTAAATAAATTTTATTTATTTAATTACGTCACTAATTAAGTCCTTTTCTTTCTAAAATTAAATAAATTCTTATTTATTTAATTTTTATCCACCTTCCACTATAATTAAATAATTATTTTAATTATTTAATTATTCATTAGCCTCTTCTCTCATAAATTAAATAAATTTTATTTATTTAATTTGGTCCACTCTCTTGAATTTTGAATTAAATCATTATTTAATTCAAAATGATTCTTTTTGTCACATTCCTCTATAATTAAATAATATCTTTTATTATTTAATTATTCATTGGTCACCTAAATTAAATAAATTTTATTATTTAATTTCTCCAGCAACCTCTTTGTCCGTGCCAATCTTATCTTCCAAATCAAATCTTATCTCTTGACATCTCATTTAATTTCAGCCCTTGATTGAATTATCTTATAATTCAATCTTGGCCATTCATTTTTTATTATTTTCCCTAATTTTGACCTAACCCTAATGCATACTACAACATTCAATCTTGATCATTGATCCTAGGGTTTTTTTTATCTTCTCATCCTGGCCACACATTCAAAATTGCAGTTTTTATAAAATGGCAATTTTGTTCTCATTTGGCTCTCTCTCGGACCTCTCTCTCTCTCTCTCTCCATCTCATCTCATGCTTATTCTGTCAACTTAGATTATTGTCATTGTCATTTATAGTCATTGTCTTTTTAGTCTATTGAGGTCATTTCTTTTATTCAAATCCTTCAACACTTGCATAGGGCTTTGTCATGTGTCATAGTTGCTCATACAAAATCTGAGGGCATCTTTATTTACTGCAAACTAGAAGGTGTAACAAAGGTGAAGCATGGAAGATGAAGACTTAGGGTAACATTGTTCCTTTTTGTTTTCATATTATTTCCTTTGTACTTTGTTATTTCATTGGAATTTTAATGTTATTGTGTAACCCCTTTAACAAAATCAGATTTTCCCTTGATTACAGTAGGGTAGGTCAATGTGACATTAGAAGACTTGAAGGATATCAAAAGAAAAACCCTACTTAGATATGGGACAAGGGTTTAAAATGCAGACAAGGTCCATGGGGTTCTTAAAATTCTTAAGAATTTTGGAAGCTCCATCGGTGGCTCATGCTCGGGGACATATACCCCCAGTGGGTATAGCAAGAATTTGAATCTCAAGTTGAAGCATACAAAGGTAGAAGAGAAAAACCTAGGAGCATCCTGGGACAAGGCAAGCAAATACAACAGAAAGCCAACACACCAAACAAACCTATATACACAATTTAAAAAATATAAATTGCAGTTTACTTCCATAAATTGGAGGCCCTTGGCCCCCAAAATTTAGGGACAATTCTTTCCTTTCTCAAACACTTTGGCTTGTTTTACTGATAATGGGTCCACATGAACATTATGCAACTCCAAGCCATCAGTAGAATCACAATCAACACTGCCTATGAAATTTGATGTAACCTTAACACACTTATCCCTTTCCATGATAGGCTCATCAAACTGAAATGGGAAGATGAAACCCTCATACTCTACACTATCATGAAGTGTATAATCACATCCCACCTACTCATCAAATTCTAAAACTCCGTAGACACTTTTGCTCATACTTGGCCAATCTTTTATGAGATCAAGGAGAAGAAAAACATGATTAGGCATATCCTCAATCTGTTTGTCACAAGTGTCATCTGCATGAGATGAAAGAAGTTCCATGATAAGGTCCATAAGATAGGGAGCATATGCAAAAAAACTCTATTGCAGCTTCATATTGACTTATATCACTCTCCTTTTTATCTACTCTTTTGAACTGATCCTCATATGGATGAAATGATCCTGCAATACTAACATATTCTATAGAATCATCAAATAATCCATTCTCAACATAAAACAATGTTGTCTTAGTGTCCATGTCTTTATCCCGATTCATCTCTTGGTCTCCTAAGAGTGGATTTCCTTTTATATCAAGACAAATATTATCATGTGGAACATGAATAGCTGAAATTTCAATTATCTTTTCAAGTACACAATCGGTCACCATTGGAAGATTAGTACAATCATGTACATCCTTTTTGACATCCATGCTACATTCAAAGCTAACATCATAGTCTTGAACTTCTTCATCATGTGAGCTATTGTCACATTTAGACTCCAACAAGTCTAAGGCATTCTCTTGATACTTCTACCAAGTACAATTTGCTCAACTAGATGTTCGTGAATTGATTCAGTATTATTTGTGTCTCCACATCCTCCATTTAATTATCATTTATAACCTTACTTTCCAATGTCGGCTCATCAAATAAAGGATTTTTACATACCTTCATGATAGTTGCATGTACCTCATCTTGCTTAGTGTCAAGATTCCAACAATTCTGATCATCAATGCATTCAAATTTAGAGTAATCACTTGAAGAACAAAGAGAAACATTCTCAAGATCCTCCTCATCATTTGCACTCACAATAATTGACCCGCATTCAGCAAATTCTTCACATGAAGCGTACTACTCGCTACCTAGGAAACACACACCCTCGATGCTATTAACATATCCCCTACTAGAAGCAAGGGATTCCATCTCCACTTCATAATAAGAATCATATTCAATAGAGGAATCTCCAAACTTGGTCTCATCACTTTGATTCATCATTTGTGCCATATCATCAAAACCAAGTATATTCCCATCATTGACTAATGCATGATTAGTGTTGGGTGAATCAATTTGTGAGGTTTCACCATATATCTCGTGTTTTCTCATAGCTTATGACATCCCAAGGAAGATAATTAGATACTACCTTGTTTTTACATTATGTCTCTTCATCCTCATCACTGCTACATGCACTTGCTTCCATGTTGCTTGTAAAATAGCAACTTTCAATAGTCAGTTGCTTATACTTTGATGCTTCTCCTTGATCTGTCAATCTCAATCTTTGATCCTCCTCACTGTGGCAATTATTTCCCACATTATGGGAAACAACTAGGGGCATATGACCATGCTCAGTTTCTTCCACAGTGTTAATCCAATCCACTACTTGATCAAGGCTATGAGGCTTTAGATTCTCAAAAAACTGGCTTGATCCTGATATGTAGGTTTCACAAGATAAATTAATGCACATTAAATCACTAGGCCTAAAACTCTTGGGTATCTCCATCAGAACATCCAAGAATCTTGAAAATAAGTCATATGGCGACTCATTTGCATGTATTTTCATTTCATACAACTTTCTAAAAGAGAAAATCAAGTCATTCATTCCCATCCTTGGTTGATGTGAGGTTGATGCTTGCTCATGTTCAACATCTATTGGGAGTAATGCAGATGTAACATCTATGGGATCCTTTTCTTGATGAACATTTTTACTTCCTAATCTACTTGGTTCAACAACCTAGATACTATTAGAACTATTGCTAGCAATTGCAGGTCCTCTTGCCTCTTAGTAAGATTGTTGTAAGGTGGAAGGCTCTTTATCTCTCAACAAGAAGCTCATCTTACTATCAAATGCTCCCAAATATACAACAAAACACTTTACATCATTTGGTCTCATGTGCTTGGGGATTTCCCTTATGACCTTAGCAAATCTAAGGTTGATAGTAGGGACCAATTCCCCCTTATCCCTAGAAATATCTATGAAATTATTACTTGCAACACTTGGGTTTATCCTTTCACCAAATTGTTCCATGAAGGTTGCCTTAAGTTCATTCCAACAATGTACAGAAGAATCAAGCAGAATAGAGAACCTATCTCTTGCATCTCCTTTCAAAGATTGAAAAAATAGCCTCATAACCACATCTTCAGGGTCTATCTCATAATTTTTGTGTATTTTTTGCATACACGCCCCACCATAGGCAGGGACCCCCTTTTTTTTTTTTCTCCTGACAGGCTGCTTTGCTCCTATCTTCTTTTGCGTGCCCCATTTTCCAAGCTGAAATTGGTCATGTGCCTTCAAACTATCAAATCCCCTACCCAAATTCACCTACTTGGGGTATTCAAATCTACGGAGAAATGAGGTCCACCATCCCCTTTTCAGCCTTTTGTCTTGTTCTTGCTATTTTGGAACATTCGTGAAGCCCTGTCGCTCCCGTTTCCACAATTTTGACTTTGGGGCCAACTTTTTGGTGGATCTGGGATGTGTCTGAAGTGCATAAATGAATCGCCAAGGTTTCATCAATGTTCCGTTAAGTTTCAATGGTTTCAGAACTTTCCCTCCAGAATTCCCTTCCTCAGCTGTTTGCAAACATCCGTGGATCCCTGTCGCTCCCGTTTCCACATTTTTGACTTTAGGGTCACACTTTTTTGGATCTAGGATGTGTTTGATATGTTTAAATGAACTGCCAAGGTTTCATTAAAGTTTGGTTAAGTTTCGGTGGTTTCGAAGCTTCATCCCCCTTTTGTTGTTTTGGAACATCTGTGACCACCTCCCTTCCGGCCTTTGGAGCCCGGCCCCTCTGTGGTCGTTTTGAACATCCGACAGCCACCTCCCTTCCAGCCTCCAGAGCCCGGCCCCTCCGTGGAAATTTCTGGGACTCCACCTCTCTGTGGTTGTTTTGAACATCTGATGGCCACCTCCCTTCTGGCCTCCAGAGCCTAGCCCTTCCATGGCCATTTCTAGGACTCCGCCTCTCTGTGGCCATTTTGAACATCCGGTAGCCACCTCCCTTCCAGCCTCTGGAACCTGAGTCCTCCATGGCCATTTCCAGAAGTCCATCCCCCTTTGGCCGTTTGGAATATCCAACGACCACCTCCCTTCCGGCCTCTGGAACCCGGGTCCTCCGTGGCCATTTCCGAAAGTCCGTCCCCCTTTGGCCATTTGGAACATCCAATGGCCACCTCCCTTCCAGCCTCTGGAACCCGGGTCCTCCGCGGCCGTTTCTGGAAGTCCATTCCCCTTTGGTTGTTTGCAACATTCGACAACCACCTCTCTTCCGGCCCCTAGAGCCCAGGTCCTCCGTCGCGATTTTAGGAAGTTCGTCCCCCTTTGGCCACTTGGATCATCCAGCGGCCATCTCCTTCCCAGCCTCTGGAACTCAGGCCCTCCGTGGCCATTTCCAGGAGTCTGTCCCTCCTTGGTTGTCTTGAACATTTGGGAGCCTCCCTTCTTCCTAGTTGTTTTGAACATCCAGGATCTTGCCTCCTTCCCGATTGTTTTGAACATTCGGGAGCCTCCCTTCTTCCTGGCTATTTTGAACATCTAGGAGCCTGCCTCTTTCCCGGCTGTTTTGAACACCCCAGAGCCTCCCTTCTTCCTGGCTAATTTGAACATCTAGGAGTCTTCCTCCTTCCTGACTATTTTGAACATCCGGGAGCCTCCCTTCTTCCTAGCTGTTCTTTAACATCCAAGAGTCTGCCTCCTTCCCGGTTGTTTTGAATATCCAAGAGCCTGCCTCCTTCCCGGCTGTGTTGAACATCCGGAAGTCCGCCTTCTTCCCGACTGTTTTGGCTTCCATCCACTATCTGCCTTCTAGCTTTCTTCCGCCCTTTGGCGCTCACACCCTTGAAGCACACATTAATTTTTATGGCCCAAATGAGCTCCAAATATGAATATCAATATATTTTGATGATGCATGGATAGATCTAACAGAGAATTTGTAGGTTTGACTAATATTTTCCTTAACTCATGTATAAATGCACTTATGACACTTCATATTTGCAGGAGTCAAGAAGCCTTATGTAGGTCTATCAGAGAGGCCCATTGAGGGAGTTGTCCTACCTTTTTCCAGATGATGATTTCTAAGAAATTTTTTGCCCGAATTAGGGGACACCAATCCATTGATGCCAATCGTCGACGGGCTCATTTGATCAAAGGAAAAACACTGTGAGCACATCAAGCAAAAGACAATTTTTAGGCAGTTTGAGCTACAGGGAAAAGGGAAATTAGCTAAATGATGAAATTGCTACAGTGACTGGTACTAGATGACAAAATAGAGAAAAGACAAGGAATGTATTTTAAATTGCTAGATAATGGAGGGTAGGTGAAACCCTATGGTAAATCAAATTTGGGTCATTCGATGTAATTGAATCCTAGCCATTCATTTGGGCTTTAGAAAACTATAAATAGGGGATTTCCCCTCATTGTAAGGGTTGGAGAGCTATTGTAAAAAATATTTTGTAGTAATAGAAGACAACATTGCATGAGTTTATGGATGTTCTCTTTGATTTTGCTCATCTTGCATGCATGGTTCTACTTCCATATTAGTTTTAGTATTAGTTTCTTGAATGACTGTCATGATGGTGTTGCTGTTATAGTATTTGATGAGCTTCCAACCCATACTTTTAACACTTGTTGATGACAAGCTACTGCGCAAAGTTAGCCTGGGCTTCTTTATTCCATTGCTGCTACTTAGTTCGATTGTATGTTTATGATGTGCATGTGCAATTTGAAAATCAGCAGACCTCAGGAGATTGCACTGATTTTGTGTAGCTGTAGGTTTCTCTTGGTCAATCAAAAACTCAGTTTAGGAAGCCTATCTACTTTAGCAACCACCATTGTTACTGTTCATTCGTAGCTTAAGATTATAATAACTTTCTTAACCATTCTCAGTTTGCTATTTATTTTAATCTTTGGTTAGAGCAGGACCCAAAGCATCACCATGAAGTTAAATCAGATGAACTTGATGAGTTTCAGCTTACTGTTTTGAGTGGACAGCCACTGTTCATTCACTTCCAGCACTTTGAAACTGCATTTGCAAATCCAACTTCCCATGCTTTGTAACTCATTTATAAAACCATCTTGTGATTGCAGCAAATCACCAAATCTGCGGAGAAATGAGGTACACCATCCCCTTTTCTACCTTTTATCTTGTTCTTGCTATTTTGGAACATCCGTGGACCCCTGTCACTCCCGTTTCCACAATTTTGACTTTGGGGCTAACTTTTTACTGGATCTGGGATGTGTTTGAAGTGCGTAAATGAATTTCCAAGGTTTCGTCAACGTCCCATTAAGTTTTGATGGTTTCAGAACTTTCCCTATGGAATTCCTTTCCTCCTTAGCTGTTTGCCAACATCTGTGGACTCCTGTCGTTCTTGTTTCCACATTTCTGACTTTAGGGTCACCCTTTTTTGGATCTGGGATGTGTTTGATGTGCTTAAATAAACTGCTAAGGTTTTGTCAAAGTTTGGTGAAGTTTCGGTGGTTTCGGAGCTTCGTCGCCCTTTTGTTGCTTTGGAACATCCGGCAGCCACCTCCCTTCCGGCCTCCGGAGCTTGACCCCTACATGGTCGTTTCTGGGACTCTGCCTTTCTATGGCCGTTTTGAACATCCAACGGCCACCTACCTTCCGGCCTTCAGAGGTCAGCCCCTGCGTGGCCATTTCTGGGACTCTGCCTCTCTGTGGCCGTTTGGAACATCCAGCGGCCACCTCCCTTCCGGCCTCCGGAGCCCAGCCCGTCTATGGCCGTTTCCCGGACTCCGCCTCTCCGTGGCCATTTCTGGAAGTCCATCCCCCTTTAGCCATTTAGAACATTCGATGACCACCTCCCTTTCGGCCTCTGGAATCTAGGTCCTTCATCGCAGTTTCTGGAAGTTCGTCCCCCTTTGGCCGTTTGGAATATCTGACAACCACCTCACTTCTGGCCCCCAGAGCTCGGGTCCTCCATGGTAGTTTCTAGAAGTTCGTCCCCTTTTGGCCATTTAGAACATCCGGCAGCCATCTCCTTCCCGGCCTCCAAAACCCGGCCACTCCGTGGCCATTTTCAGGAGTCTGTCCCTCCTTAGCTGTCTTGAACATCCGAGAGCCTCCCTTGTTCCTAGCTATTTTGAACATCCAGGAGCCTATCTCCTTCCCGACCATTTTGAAAGTCTAGGAGCCTGCCTCCTTCCTAACTGTTTTGAACATCTGGGAGCCTCCCTTCTTCCTGGCTGTTTTTTAACATCTAGGAGTTTGCCTCCTTCCCGGTTGTTTTGAATATCTAGGAGCCTGCCTCCTTCTCAGCTGTGTTGAACATCTGGGAGCTCACCTTCTTCCTGGCTGTTTTGGCTTCTATCTATTGTCTGCCTTCTGGCTTTCTTCCACCCTCTGGCACTCACACCCTTAAAGCACGCATTAATGTTTATGGCCCAAATGAGCTCCAAATATGAATATCAAGATATTTTGATGATGCATGGATAGATTTAATAGGGAATTTGTAGGTTTGACTAACATTTTTCTTAACTCATGTATAAATGCACTTACGACACTTTGTGTTTGCAGGAGTCAAGAAGCATTCTGTAGGTCTATCAGAGAGGCCCATTGAGGGAGTTGTCCTACATTTTTCTAGATTATGATGATTTCTAAGGAGCTTTCTGCCCGAATCAGGGGCCACCAATCTATTGATGCCAATCGTTGACAGGCTCGTTTGATCAAAGGAAGAACATTGCAAGCACATCAAGCAAATGACAATTTTCAGGCAGTTTCAGCTTCAGTGAAAAGGGAAATCAGTTAAATGACGAAATTACTACAGTGACTAGTACTAGATGACAAAATAGAGAAAAGACAAGGAATGTATTTTAAATTACTAGATAATGGAGGTTAGGTGAAACCCTATGGTAAATCAAATCTGAGCCATTCGATATAATTGAATCCTAGCCATTCATTTGGGCTTTGAAAAACTATAAATAGGGGCTTGCCCCTCATTTGTAAGGGTTGGAGAGCTCTTATAAATAAATATTTTGCAGCAATAGAAGACAACATTGCATGAGTTTATGAATGTTCTCTTTGATTTTTCTCATCTTGCATGCATGGTTCTACTTCCATGTTAATTTTAGTATTAGTTTCTTGAATGGCTGTCATGATGGTGTTGCTGTTATAGTATTTGATGAGCTTCCAGCCCATACTTTTAGCACTTGTTGATGACAAGCTGCTGTGCAAAGTTAGCCTGGGCTTCTTTATTCTATTGCTACAACTTAGTTCGATTGTATGTTCATGATGTGCATGTGCAATTTGAAAATCAACAGACCTTAGGAGATTGCACTGGTTTTGTGTAGTTGTAGGTTTATCTTGGTCAAGCAAAAACTCAGTTTAGAAAGCTTGTCTACTTTAGCAGCCACCATTGTTACTATTCATTCATAGCTTAGGATTAGAATAACTTTCTTAACCCTTCTCCTTTTGCTGTTTCTTTTAATCCTTGGTTAGAGTAGGACCCAAAACATCATCATGAAGTGAAATTAGATGAATTTGATGAGTTTCAGCTTGCTGTTTTGAGTGGACAGCCAATATTCATTCACTTCCAGCACTTTGAAACTGCATTTGCAAACCCAACATACCATGCTTTGTAACTCATCTATAAAACCACTTCTCAATTCCAGTAAATCACCAAATCTATAGAGAAATGAGGTCCACCGTCCCCTTTTCTACCTTTTGTCTTGTTCTTGCTATTTTAGAACATCTGTAGACCCTTGTTGCTCCTGTTTCCACAATTTTGACTTTAGGGCCAACTTTTTGGTGGATTTGGGATGTGTTTGAAGTACGTAAATAAATTGCCAAGGTTTTGTCGACGTCTTGTTAAGTTTCAATGGTTTCAGAAATTTCTCTCTGAAATTCCCTCCCTCCTTGGCTATTTGCAAACATCCGTGGACTCTCATCGCTCCCGTTTCCACATTTTTGACTTTGGGGTCACCCTTTTTTGGATCTGGGATGTGTTTGATGTGCTTAAATGAACTGCTAAGGTTTTGTCAAAGTTTGGTTAAGTTTCTGTGGTTTCAGAGCTTCATCCCCCTTTTGTTGTTTGGAACATCTGCAGCCACCTCCCTTCTGGCCTCCAGAGCTTGGCCCCTACGCGGCCGTTTCTGAGACTCTGCCTCTCTGTGGCCATTTTGAACATTTGATAGCTAGCTCCCTTCTGTCTTCTAGAGTCCGGCCCCTCCATTGCCATTTTTGAGACTCCGTCTCTCTGTGGCTATTTGGAACATCCGGCTGCTACCTCCCTTCCGGCCTCCGGAGCCCAGCCCCTTTGTGGCCGTTTCCAGGACTCCGCCTCTTCGTGGCCATTTTTGGAAGTCCATCCCCCTTTGGCCGTTTGGAACATCTGATGGCCACCTCCCTTCTAGCCCTCAGAGCCCGGGTCCTCTGTGGTCATTTCTAGAAGTCTGTCCCCCTTTGGTTGTTTGGAACATCCAGTGGCCATCTCCTTCCTGGCCTCCGGAACCCGAGCCCTAGGTGGTCATTTCCGGGAGTTCATCCCTCCTTGGCTGTCTTGAACATCTAAGAGCCTCCCTCTTTCCTGGTTGTTTTGAACATCAAGGAGCTTCCTCCTTCCTGACTATTTTGAACATCGAGGAGCCTCCCTTCTTCCTGGTTGTTTTGAACATCTAGGAGCCTTCCTCCTTCTGAACTGTTTTGAACATCCAGGAGCCTGCTTCCTTCCCGGCTGTTTTGAACATCCGGGAGACTCCATTCTTCTTGGCTATTTTTTAACATCCAGAAGCCTGCCTCCTTCCTGACTGTTTTGAACATCTAGGAGCCTGCCTCCTTCCCGAATGTATTGAACATCTGGGAGCCCACCTTATTCCCAGTTGTTTTGGCTTCCGTCTGCTATCTACCTTCTGGCTTTCTTCTGCCCTTTGGCGCTCGCACCCTTGAAGCACACATTAATGTTTATGGCCCAAATGAGCTCCAAATATGAATATCAAGATATTTTGATAATGCATCGATAGATCTAACAAGGAATTTGTAGGTTTGATTGACATTTTTTTAACTCATGTATAAATACACTTACGACACTTCGTGTTTGCAGGAGTCAATAAGCCTTCCGTAGGTCTATCGGAGAGGCCCATTGAGGGAGTTGTCCTACCTCTTTCTAGATAATGATGATTTCTAAGGAGCTTTCTGCCTAAATCAGGGGCCACCAATCTATTGATGTCAATCGTTGACGAGCTTGTTTGATCAAAGGAAGAACACTACAAGCATAGTAAGCAAAAGACAATTTTCAGACAGTTTTAGCTATAGTGAAAAAGGAAATTAGCTAAATGACGAAATTGCTATAGTGACTGGCACTAGATGAAAAAACAAAGAAAAGACAAGTAATGTATTTTAAATTGCTAGATAATGGAGGGTAGGTGAAACACTATTATAAATCAAATCTAGGCTATTCGATGTAATTGAATCCTACCCATTCATTTGGGCTTTGAAAAACTATAAATAGGGGCTTACCCCTCACTTGTAAGGGTTGGAGAGTTATTGTAAAAAGGTATTTTGCAGCAATAGAAGACAACATTGCATGAGTTTATGGATGTTCTCTTTGATTTTTCTCATATTTCATGCATGGTTCTACTTCCATGTTAGTTTTAGTATTAGTTTCTTGAATGGCTGTCATGATGGTGTTGCTGTTATAGTATTTGATGAGCTTCCAGCCCATACTTTTAGCACTTGTTGATGACAAGCTACTGTGCAAAGTTAGCCTGAGCTTCTTTATTGCATTGTTGCAACTTAGTTCGATTGCATGTTCATGATGTGCATGTGCAATTTGAAAATCAGCAAGCCTTAGGAGATTGCACTAGTTTTGTGTAGTTGCAGGTTTCTCTTGGTCAAGCAAAAACTTAGTTTAGGAAGTTTATCTATTTTAGTAGCTACCATTGTTATTGTTCATTCGTAGCTTAGGATTAGAATAACTTTCTTAACCCTTCTCCTTTTGCTATTTTTTTTAATCCTTGGTTAGAGTAGGACCCAAAACATCACCATGAAGCTAAATCAGATGAACTTGATAAGTTTCAGCTTGTTGTTTTGAGTGGACAACCACTGTTCATTCACTTCCAGCACTTTGAAACTACATTTGCAAACCCAACTTTCCATGCTTTGTAACTTATCTGTAAGACTGCCTTGTGATTCCAACAAATCACATCAAATAACTGAGATATTCCAAGCACTATCAAGACCTGACATTAGAGACTTTGAGATAGTGTTCTGCAACCTGATTGTGGAAGATTGTCTTTCAAGAGAGGTAGTGCACATATGCACTACCTATGTTGAGAAGTGCATAATGAACACATCAACAGAACTGGCACTAGAAGGAGGGCATGACATGTTGAGGCTACAAAGCTGAATGTTGGAATTCGAAAAGAGCACTTCCAAAGAGGAAATCTGAGATAGGGAGATCTTTTTCAATGCTAAAAATTAGAAAAGTTTGAAGGCAAAAGAAACTAAGTCAAAATGGAGCAGCATGCACAAATTGACATCACTCAACTACATGCAAATTTGAACAAGAGACTGAAGAAGCCATTGCAGCAGTTTGCATTAGCGGATAGATGTCGGGTCCATTGCACTTAGAGGCAAAATGAGTTTGGGTGTCTGACTTTTTTGAATAGAATTGATAAGGTCTTGCAAGGAGAAATCTCCTTTTGGGAAATATACCAGCCTTTGGCTCCCAAAGACTTAGAGGAAGAATTGACAACTATGGCAGCCAAGGAATTCAAGGAGCTGATACAGGAACATTTGAGCAACAAGAATGGACCAAGATTGGAGGAAGTTCTAATGGCAAGTTGGTGTAGATTTGACAATGCACCACATTCAAAATTCATGTGTTCATCATGTGACAACATCATTTCTCAAGCCAAGGGTTGTTCAAACAAGTTGGAATAGCCAAATCTCAATGAGGAGAAGTCATCCCATGAGGCAAAAGAGCTGTCAACATTTGTAGGAAAACACCTTGAAGATAAACAAACTAGTTGGACACAAGTTGGTGTTGGGACAATAGACATAGAAAATGAAAACCAAGGGGGAGGAGCTGAAATTCTTGGGAAAACAAAGTGCATTGATGAAAATCTGATTGTAAGCAATTTAGTAGAATTTCCCTCCATTGAAGAAAAGAATTCCTCCACTCAATAAGAGGAACGAATGGCAATTGAAGATAAATTAACAAAATTTGTAGCAGCATATGCTAAGACAGCCAACACAAATGCTGAAAATCAAAAAGAGGAGGCTGAAAGCCTTGGAGTAGCAGAAGGAGATGGTCAAAGCATGAGCAAAATCAGATTGGAAGACCTCTCCATCTACAATGACATCGATCAATAATCTGAAAATGAAAGTTTGGTGGAGTGGGAACAACCACTTGCCACAGCTATTCGCCATCCAACTTCTCTCCCAAGTGATGATGAGGACCCGATCATGGAGAGATATGACCAACTATTCTCCAGACTAGCAAAGGATTAGTCGGAGCTGAAATACCAAGTCGATTTGGAGGTGCTATTATTGCCAAATTGGTGCAGACTTCATGATTCATCACACTCAGAGTTTACATGTGAACTGTGCCAAGAAGCCATCAAACAAGTTAGAGGACAAGTGGAGTAGCCAAATACTCGACCTCCTCTACTTGCTGGCTGGATCAAGGTAGAAGACTAAGAGCTTAAATCAAGTGATGGTTCAGTTGAAGGTAGGCCTCAAGAGGATGTTGGGGTAGCAATAGAATAAGGATAACAATACAGTCTCAGACTTCTGAGCGATGATGTAGATCAAGTGGGAATGCTATCCACCAGTCATCAAGAAGTTCTTCCTCTTGAAGAGCAGTTGTGCACCATGGATGATAGGCTTTTTCGCGAGTCTTTGGAGGGAGATTGCATAGTGAATTTTGGTCCCCTTGATGAGGTGCCATTGATTGATGACTTCTTTCCATTGGGAGTTGCACTACGAAGGTATGCTCATGTCGAGGAAGAGCACATCCTGGAAGAGGGTAGTGATGAATACATACTCCTGAAGCCCCCGAATGGTGATGCACTAGAGTTTCCAGATTGGGAGAGGAGCTCCTCCATTTATAGTGATAGTGAGCAAGAGGAAATGAGTGAACGTCATAATGAGATGCATGAACAATAAAGGGAAGAAGACAAAGGTGGGGGTGTTTCGATGGCTTCCAGCAAGTATGACAGAATTGACCAACTCCAAGATGCAACTTGCAACCCTTCTGCCATGATCGTTGTTGATCCTCCTTCATATTCAGATGGATGCAATAGGATAGATTCATGTATGTCATCATCCCATGACATTGAACATCACGAAAAGGAGGTTGATACTTGGGGAAGGAGATGAGACAACATGCTGCCCCTTGGGGACAACAACCAAGTGGATCCCAAGTTTGCAAATGATCAATGTGGAGAAGTATTTCTTTTTGAAGAACTTCCAACCAAGGTTGTAGGTCCCATTGGCGGATTGGAAGAGCTTTCTGCTGCCCCGTCCTCCTAGCCTTATGCCAGCTTAATGTCTGAAGTGTTGCACCCTCCACTGCACCTGCCTGAGGCTGCCAATGCAACGATCAAGGATGTTATGCTTGCTCTCAACTGTCCAACGTTGCCACCTCCATGTGATGACATCCAAGTTTTATCCTTCCTTACTTCAATTAATTTTTATATCTGCAATTATCATTTTGATTATGGGAACAAGGGAAAATGAACATGTTTATGGATTAACCATGGGTTCAATGAGCCTCCTCAATTGCTAATTTTTCGCGATGACATGATTGAACTTGAGTGCTGTAACATTGAATTTATTTTTTCAAAATTTAAAGATAAATTTGCATGGTTAAGAATGACAACAATCGCCTATTTGCTTGTGCATGCACTACGAAATCCAATGAGTGTTAATGTCAACTCACCTTGCTTAAACATAATGCTTTGTAAATATCTTTGTACATAGTCATTTTTGAGTAGTATAGGTTTCCTATAAATACTCTGATTTCCTGCTTTCCTTAGGTTAGTTGGTGTGTGTAGGTTGCTCGCTTTGTAGGTTGTTTACTTTCATTTTCTTTCACTTTGTTGCTGCTTTCCTTGAGGTCCCTTTACTTTTAGTTGGGCACGTTTGTGCGCACAACAACCATACTTATCACCTAGGGTTGTTTTATGTATTTCTTTGTCAAACTCTAATCAAGTCTTCAGAGTGGGTGGTGAAGGTCTTCTGTTAGTGTCAAGCAATCTGGGTGTTTAATTTGAAGAGGATAAGTTGTTGGTTTAGTCTGACTTTGACATATTCTGAAATCTTATATCTCTTACACATCTTAAGAATTTGACAGTCACTATAGGGCCTTTTGTGAAGTCTAGTTAAGTGAAAAATCTAAAATTCTGCTCCAGTACCACTGTGATTCTCAGCCCTGAGGGCGAGCTTCAATGCTTGCAGGTTGAAATAAAAGAACTAAAAAGAGAAAAGAAAGAAATAAATAAAACACTGAAAATTAAAAGAAAAGAAAATTCAACTTTTTAGGGGTATTCAAGCAACTCTACTGGGGCTATGGACAACCAGCCAGCAGTAAAGCAATGTTCAGGAGAATCACATCGATAACCTCGTTGGGGCTATGGACACCTAACTGGTAGCGAGGCAATGTCCTGAATGCTTTTGGAGTTAGAATAAACTATGTAGCTTAACTAAATAGAGCTTGGGTTCTTGTAGCAACTAAAGGATGGGAATTAACGCAATTGCACACATTTGGATTTTCAGCATACTGAAGGTTGGGTTGGCTAGTGGTTTTGATCCTTTGGATTGGGTGTCTAGTTTATTTGCCCTAGCGAGAAGGTCAAAATGAAAGATTCTAGGTTTGTGATTCTAGTTTGTCATCAAAATGGTCTAGAGCATTCCCCTAGTGAGTCGCCATTTGTTGTGCAAGTTTTGCACACACGCCCCGCCGTAGGCAGGGACCCCCTTCTTTTTCTCTCGACAGGATGCTTTGCTCCTGTCTTGTTTTACGTGCCCCATTTTCCAAGCCCAAATTGGTCATGTTCCTTCAAACTATCAAATCGCCTACCCAAATTCACCTACTTGGGGTATTCAAATCTACAGAGAAATGAGTTCCACCATCCCCTTTTTTGCCTTTTGTCTTGTTCTTGCTGTTTTGGATCATCCGTGGACCCCTGTCACTCCCGTTTCCACAATTTTGACTTTGGGGCCAACTTTTTGGTGGATTTGGGATGTGTTTGAAGTGCATAAATGAACTTCCAAGGTTTCATCAATGTTCCATTAAGGTTCGATTGTTTCAAAACTTTCCCTCCGGAATTCCCTTCCTCCTTGGCTGTTTGGAAACATCTGTGTACCCCCGTCGCTCCCGTTTCCATATTTTTGACTTTGGGGTCACCCTTTTTTGGATCTAGGATGTGTTTGATGTGCTTAAATAAACTGCCAAGGTTTCGTCAAAGTTTGGTTAAGTTTCGGTGGTTTCAGAGTTCTGTCCCCCTTTTGCTGTTTTGGAACATCTTGTTAGTTCTCAAAAATGCAGGCTGAATGCCTCAAGAGGCTGCCAATCTCTTCATACGTTTTAGGGCAACAGAAAAAGGTTTGAAACAATCAAACCTTCTACTCTTCAGGTGTTGCAAGACATAGGAAGGTGTACCTAACTGAATGATGCAGACTTAACTTGTGATTTTCTTTCTGAAATGCTTTGTCCACAATGGCAGATGAAAGTGAACAGATGAAATCAAACTTGATAGCTACCTTCTGATCTAAATCCTAGAATGCTTAATTAACAGATGTAAAGAGATTAAGTGAATTGAAAATGATGAAATGTAGAGACTAGTGCCTTGTTGGGTATGCAAAGTCAAATGAAACACACGTGAGCAACTTATTCTTGCAAAAAATTAAATTGTAGGCATATGATCTGTTTATAACTTGTATAAACAATGCAAGATTATGATTACTAAGCTCTACTTTAAGAACTAGATGAATTCCCCCTGATTACTATGATCAATAGAAAGGATTTAATCCCTACTCGAGAGAGCCAGTCAATTAACCACACAGATACAACAAATGTGCATTGATAAACTAAGAATAAACTTGTTATTTCAATTTAAGCAACCAGAAAGAATCAACTTGGAGATAGCTTTAGCAATGCTTTTCAATAAATTCAACATACAATTGATACCAAAAACAATCTGCCACACCAGCTGATTTTATTTGAAACCACCATTTGAAATCATGCACATAGTCTCTGAAAAGAGAAAATTATCCTACTGTAGCCATCTGACTAACTACTGCTTTTTGATCTAAAATCTGATGATGATCAATTACAATCCAGGATGCATATAAATACACCAGCATTAGAAATCATATCGTTTAAGGTTCATGTCGGCCCAACACCAAATTCGGGCAAATCTCACATGTCGAAAAGCAATGGTCATCAAAGAAAAAACATGTCGGCCCTGATATTTAAAATTATGTTACATCAGTGAGACAGTCGGCAAGACATAGATCATCGTCCTGCCAAATGCAATTCACTAGTTACATCCCCTATGCTTGTTCACATGTTCCTCATGCATCGCCATAACAGACTATTCACTACTCCGAAGTTACTAAGTATCCATTTGTCTTCCTTATGTTTCAGTATAGCCCTGTGATATTGGTGAGATGTCATATAGATAACAAAATGTTATATCAAAATGTGATTCTTCACATGCTTTCATTTGTTGAGACACCATGTATTTCTCACTGATGAGCTCTTTTGGTCTTGATCATAGTCACCATAACATTCTGTCATCGGCAAGACCACCTACAGATTATAGAGTTATACCGAAAACCTTAATGTATGCCGTGACAAAGGGAAAGTCTTATCAAAAAGCACACATGTTTTAACCACTATCGTTGTAACCACACAACTTTAGAGATACCTCATGTAGACTGCTCATCGCTTCATCGAAAGCTTCCATCACATTATTTCCCAGTCGCCGAGGCAAGGCAACATCTACGATGACAAAGATCCACAGTCGCCATAACATGCAACCTTCGGCGACATGTCATGTAGAGAACTCTTTGCTTTACCGAAAGTCACCCAAGATCATTCGTGTTTGTCAAGACAAAATATAACTCTTTCCAAAAGCCACATGTAGGAATCATTAAAGCCCTATCAGTGAGACATACTAAATTGGCTAAGAGATGCCACCGAAACCCAAAGACTCTTGCTAAAATAGCATCCCTTTGCATTGTCAATCAGTGAAATGACGCGAAGTCATTATAACCCTTCACCGAAGTCCATGTTTGGCCGAAACGAACATTGAAGCATAAGTTGCAAGACCCAAAAACATTCACCAAGATGCAATGCCAAAAATTCCAAGCTTTGTCGATATGTGTATCATCCCAATCGCCGAAACAAAACCAAGGTCTCGTCAACAACCACCTGTAAGTAAGATCCAGTCGCTGTGACAAATGATAAGTCTTGCCGATAGGAAATATAGACTTATGCAAGCAAAAAACGGTCAATGGGTCGGGGAGACAATAGAAGACCTATGCCGATAGGCACCAAAAGATGGAAAATGCAAGACCCAAAGGATTCAAAGGGACAATATGGCAAAATATAGATGAAATATGCACATGATAGGACTAGATATGGAAGTTCATAGGTGAAATAATATGTAAAAACATCAGATTTTTACAATTCTAATAGTGGCTCTGACTGGGGATGAACGATAGTCAGATCATTGCAAGGATCTAGAATCATGGGGTGAGCAAACCGGAGCAAACACAAAATGAGCCATTGAGCAGAATGGAAATGGAAATGAAGCATGAAGGAATGAAAGCAAAATGAATGCAAGATGGAGGTGAATGTAAAATGGAAATGAAACAAAGCCCTAAAACTACTGTGCATGGAAAAGAATTTTTAAGAGGACAAGCAAGAGTTGTCCATGCACTGGCAACCCTTAATCCTCTGTGTTGTTTCATCTGTTTTGAACTGTTACAATATGAAACTCAAACCAAGCTTTCCCCTATCAAACACCTAGTTTTGCATCGAGTTCATCAAATTCTTCTTGAAGATACTCGTGCAATCTTTCCTATCATTGTTATTGCAAGTTCTAAGAGTATCGTCATGCCTGGTTTGGCCCAAAATCCCTACACCATCCTGTAATGCAAATTCTTCAATATTTTGGGACAAACCCCTATTATTTTCAACATTCAAGATGCATGCATGTGAAATACAATATTCCTTATTAGCTTCCTCATTGTTATGTATCATAAAGTATTCACTCAGCTATATAAAAATTTCACAATCAAAGTGCCCCTCTTGAGAAACAAAAGATTCTATCAGACCAATATTATCTAAAACAAGCGAATCTGAAACCCTATGCACCTCTTCGATATCTTCATTCAGAGACAATACTGGATCATGACTCATGTTTTCAATATCATGCATGTGTGAACCAATAAAATATGGAACATTATCATCCTTGGTATGCAGACAGATGTCTTCTCCACATGAGTTAGAAACTTTACATACCTTATCCCGAATTGAAGAAGACCTTTGATCAACACCAAAAGCATCACCATCATTCCAAGAAATGCACATGGAGTCATAAGAATCTTTACACAAAGAATTTTCACTATCAAAGCAAAAGTAAGCTGGAGACAAAACCTCAAAATCACCCTGATGTGTATATCTCTGATATTCAAGAGTTAATAAATCTGAAATTTGCTCACAACTGAGTAAACAAGTTTCAATATTTTCATTATTATAATCATACTCATCACTTTTGTCATCATCAAAAAGAGGCCCAGGATCAAAAGAGAATGAAAAATAACCAGGATAGTCACTTGTTCCATAACTTGACACATCACTTTGTTTATCTAAAAATACCTTTTTCTCAACATCAAATGGATCTGAAAATACTTGAAATTCATTCTAGGGAAAATCTTTGCAAAAAATTATCTGATCCTCTTTTAAAAATTCATCATGCAATGGGCCTAAAAAAAATTGGAAACCACTTTCAAATGTACAAACCTCTTCTTCATCGAATGCGTCCTCATGGCTTTCAATTGTAGCTGGAGGCATTGTATACTCACTACCAAATGAATCAACATTTCCCATTGCTTCTTCATCCATATCCTCATAAGAAGTAGAAGAATTCCCTTGCTGCAAATCCAAATCTACAGACCTGTATCTTCAAAATATGAATATCCATTGGATCCCTCATAACACACACTTCTTTCCCTGTCACAATTTGTTATACAAGAGAGATCTCTTGTATCTTCATCTTCACTATGCAAACAATTATAGGAATCATACTGGCTTGTACATACCTCATCTTTTATTGGAAGCATTGTTTGATCAATTTCTATACACTCATCAGAAGTACAATCATTGGAATCAACATTGACAGTGTTCTCATACCCTATCTCCTCCATGGCATCAATGAACTTATTCAAGTGACCACATGCACGCTGTATTGACGACCATGACCAATAAGCTGATTCAAGCTTCCATGCTCTTACAAATTTCTCAACAAAAATGGCCCTTGTTGGCCTATAATGAGAAGGTATCTGAAAACATATATCTATCATTCTATTGTACAGAGACCCCAAATCCTCCCCATCATACATCCTTATGTAAGAAAATGTTTCCAAGGGGGAAAATCTGCACTCTGATTTTGTGATTGAGTCCTGGCTTCAAGCATACTCATCTTCTTCTACTTCAAATTGTTGACTATGACACAAATTTTGCTACATGTTCTGATCAGTATCTCTATCTTCATCAATGATGTCACAATTATCTTCATATCTTTTCCTTTCTACAATATTATCCCATTCAACTAGTTGATCTACAAAAATTGGTTTGTATGACTCAGGCCAATATACTAGGTTTGGATCATAAACTTTCATGAACTGCAGAATGATGTCAGACCTACTAGGTGGGAATCTAATAGGCATTTTTCTACAAATATCTATCATTCTTTGGAGCAAAGAGCGCCCAAATTCTCCTCTATATCTCCTTATACTAAGAAAGTCATCCAAAAGATTTTTGAAATATTCATTAGATTGTTGGTTTTGATACATACCATGTTGCAGATTCTAGCTGATATCTCCAAGTGAATTAGAATTGTGCTACCCTTGACATTGATCACATTGAAATTCTTGATAACTTTCCAATCTTTGTCCAGGAGGGACTGGATAAGCATTTTCCTGCTTTGATGGCTACGATGAATAAGTGCTCTGCTGTGCATGATATGCACTTCCACCACTGTAAAAATTTCCAACTGTACTACCAGGCATATGAGGTGCCTAGTACTGTCCTGCATTTGTGTATTCATTCATTCCATACACACATTCCATTCTTCAAATTTTTTAGAGTGGCCACCTACTTTTCCAAAAGTAGGAAAATAATTCTTTCTGATCTTCTCCCAGCGGAATCACCTTTTCTGAAACTTTTCAAATTACAACTTCTTTAATGACTCTATATGATAGTCTTCAACTGAATCTTCTGATATGTTCCCTAGCGGAGTCACCAATTTGTTAGTTGTGTGACTCGGATGGGGAGCTACAAACTACACAATTATGAATCTCTATTTGAAGACCTGATTTAAAAAAAAATTGTATGACTCTATAAGGAAAGGTTGTCTGCCACCAGATTTTCTCAAGTTATTCCCCAACAGAGTCATCACTTTGTTTGTTCTAAAAAACAAAGGCTGAATGCCTCAAGAGGCTGCCAATCTCTTGATACGTTTTAGGGCAACAAAACAAGGTTTGAAACAATCAAACCTTCTACTCTTCAGGTGCTGCAAGACCTAGGTGGGTGTACCTAACTGAATGATGTAGACTTAACTTGTGATTTTATTTTTGAAATGCTTTCTCCACAATGGCAGATGACAGTGAATAAATGAAATCAAACTTGATAGCTACCTTCTGATCTAAATCTTAGAATGCTTAATTAACAGATGTAAAGAGATTAAGTGAATTCAAAATGATGAAATGCAGAGACCAGTGCCTTGTTGGGTATGTGGAGTCAAACAAAACAAAGGTGAGCAACTTATTCTGGCAGAAAATCAAATTGTAGGCATATGATCTGTTTATAACTTGTATAAAAAATGAAAGATTATGATTACTAAGATCTACTTTAAGAATCCAGATGAATTCCCCCTGATTACTGTGATCAACAGAAAGGATTTAATCCCTACTTGAGAGAGCCAGTCAATTAATCACATAGATATAGAAAATGTGCACCGATAAACTGAGAATAAACTTGTTATTTCAATTTAAACAACCAGAAAGAATCAACTTGGAGACAACTTTAGCAATGCTTTTCAATAAATTCAACATACAATTGATACCAAAAACAACCTGGCACACCAGCTGATTTTATTTGAAACCACCATTTGAAATCATGCACATAGTCTTCAGAAACAGAAAATTATCCTACTGTAGCCATCTGACTACCTACTGCTTTTTGATCTAAAATCTGATAATGATCAATTACAATCCAGGATGCATATAAATACACCATCATTAGAAATTATATCGTTTCAAGTTCATGTCAGCCTAGCACCAAATTCGGGCAAATCTCACATGTCGGCAAGCAACGTTCATCAAAGCAAAAACATGTTGGCCTTGATATTTAAAATTCTGTTATCATCAGTGAGATAGTTGGCGAGACATAGATCATCATCCTGTTGAAGGACATTCACTCGTTACATCCTCTGTGCTTGTTCACATGTTCCCCGTGCATCGCCATAACAAACTGTTTGCTACTCCGAAGTCACTAAGTATCCATTTGTCTTCCTTATGTTTCGGTATAGCCCTGTGATAGTGGTGAGACGTCATACAAATAACAAAACATTATATTGAAATGTGATTCTTCACATGCTTTCATTTGTTGAGACACCAGGTATTTCTCACCGATGAGCTCTTTTGGTCTTGATCATAGTCTCCATAACATTTTATCATCGGTAAGACCACCAACAAATTATAGAGTTATACCGAAAACCTTAATGTATGCCATGACAAAGGGAAAGTCTTATCAAAAAGCACATGTTTTAACCACTATCACTTTAACCAAACAACTTTGGAGAGACCTCATGTAGACTGCTCATCGCTTTATTGAAAGCTTCTAATCCATTATTTCCCAGTCGCCAAGACAAGGCAAAATCTACACCAACAAAGATCCATAGTCGCCATAACATGCAACCTTCAGTGAGACATCATGCAAAGAACTCCTTGCTTCACCGAAAGTCACCCGAGATCATTCGTGTTTGTCAAGACAAAATAGAACTCTTGCTAAAAGCCACATGTAGGAATCATCAAAGCCCTGTCAGTGAGACATACTAAATTCGCTATGAGATGCCACCGAAACCCCAAGACTCTTTCTGAAATAACATCCCTTTGCATTGTCGGTCAGTGAAACGACGCGAAGTCATTATAACCCTTCACCAAAGTCCATGTCTAGCCAAAACGAACATTGAAGCATAAGTCGGCAAGACCCAAAAACATTCGCCAAGATGCAATGTTGAAAACTCCAAGCTTTGTCGATATGTGTATCATCTCAATTGCCAAAACAAAACCAAGGTCTCACCGACAACCACTTGTAAGTAAGATCCAGTCGCTGTGACAAATGATAAGTCTTGCCGATAGGAAATATAGACTTATGCAAGCAAAAAATGCTCAATGGGTTGGGGAGACAATAGAAGACCTATGCCGATAGGCACCAAAAGGTGGAAAATGCAAGACCTAAAGGATTCAAAGGGACAATATGGAAAAATATAGATGAAATATGCACACGATAGGACTAGATATGTTAGTTTATTTGTGAAATCATATGTGAAAACATCAGATTTTTACAGTTCTAACACATCCAGTGGCCACCTCCCTTCCGACTTCTAGAGCCCAGCCCGTTCATGCCCGTTTCTGGGACTTCACCTCTCTATGGCCATTTTGAACATCCAGTGGCCACCTCCCTTCTGGCCTCCAGAGCCTGGCCGCTCCATGGATGTTTCTAGAACTCCGCCTCTCTATGGCCATTTTGAACATCCGTTAGCCACCTCCCTTCCGGCCTCCGGAGCCCTGCCCCTCCGTGGTCGTTTCTGGGACTCCGCCTCTCCATGGCCATTTTGAACATCTGACGACCACATCCCTTTTGACCTCTGGAACGCGAGTCCTCCATGGCCGTTTCCAGAAGTCTGTCCCCTTTTGGCTATTTGGAACATCCAACGACCACCTCCCTTCTCGCATCTAGAACCTGGGTCCTCCGTGGCTGTTTCTAGAAGTCCGTCCCTCTTTGGCCATTTGGAACATTCTATGGCCACCTCCCTTCTGGCCCCCAGAGCCCGGGTCCTCCGTGGCCATTTCAGGAAGTCCATCCCCCTTTGGCCGTTTGGAACATCCGGCGGCCATCTCCTTCCCGGCTTCTGAAACCTGAGCCCTCCGTGGCCATTTCCGAGAGTCTATCCCTCCTTGGCTATCTTGAACATCCAGGAGCCTCCCTTCTTCCTAGTTGTTTTGAACATCCAGGAGCCTACCTCCTTCACGGCTGTTTTGAACATCTGGAAGCCTCCCTTCTTCCTAGTTGTTTTGAACATCCAGGAGTCTGCCTCCTTCCTGGCTGTTTTGAACATCCAGGAGCCTCCCTTCTTCCCAGCTATTTTGAACATCCGGGAGCCTCCCTTCTTCCTGGCAATTTTTTAACATCCAGGAGCCTGCTACTTTCCTGATTGTTTTGAACATCCAGAATCCTACCTCCTTCCTAGCTATGTTCAACATCCAGGAGCCCGCCTTCTTCCTGGCTATTTTGGATTTCGTCCACTGTCTGCCTTCTAGCTTTCTTCTGCTCTCTAGCACTCGCACCCTTGAAGCACACATTAATGTTTATGGCCCAAATGAGCTCCAAATATAAATATCAAGATATTTTGATGATGCATGGATAGATCTAACAGGGAATTTGTAGGTTTGACTGACATTTTCCTTAACTCATGTATAAATGCACTTATGACACTTTGTGTTTGCAAGAGTCAAGAAGCCTTCCGTAGGTCTATCGGAGAGGCCCATTGAGGGAGTTGTCCTACCTTTTTCTAGATGATGATGATTTCTAAGGAGCTTTCTACCCGAATCAGGGGCCACCAATCCATTGATGCCAATTATTGACAGGCTCATTTGATCAAAGGAAGAACACTATAAGCACATCAAGAAAAAGAAATTTTTTAGATAGTTTCAGATACAGTGAAAAGGGAAATCATCTAAATGATGAAATTTCTACAGTGACTAGCACTAGATAACAAAACAAAGAAAAGACAAGGAATGTATTTTAAATTGCTAGATAATGGAGGGTAGGTGAAATCCTATTATAAATCAAATCTGGGCCATTCGATGTAATTGAATCCTAGCCATTCATTTGGGCTTTGGAAAACTATAAATAGGGGCTTTCCTCTAATTTGTAAGGGTTGGAGAGTTGTTGTAAAAAACCATTTTACAACAATAGAAGACAACATTGCATGAGTTTATGGATGTTCTCTTTGATTTTGCTCATCTTGCATGCATGGTTCTACTTCCATGTTAGTTTTAGTATTATTTCTTGAATGGCTGTCATGATGGTGTTGCTGTTATAGTATTTGCTGAGCTTCCAGCCCATACTTTTAGCACTTGTTGATGACAAGTTGCTGTGCAAAGTTAGCCTAGGCTTCTTTATTCCATTGTTGCAACTTAGTTTGATTGCATGTTCATGATGTGCATGTACAATTTAAAAATCAGAAGACCTTAGGAGATTGCACTAGTTTTGTGTAGCTGTAGGTTTCTCTTGGTCAAGTAAGAACTCAGTTTAGGAAGCTTGTCTACTTTAGCAGCCACCATTGTTACTGTTCATTCGTAGCTTAGGATTAGAATAACTTTCTTAACCCTTCTCCTTTTGCTATTTCTTTTAATCCTTGGTTAGAATAGGACCCAAAGCATCACCATGAAGCTAAGTCAGATGAACTTGATGAGTTTTAGCTTGCTATTTTGAGTGGACAGCCACTGTTCATTCACTTCCAGCACTTTGAAACTATATTTGCAAACCCAAATTCCCATGCTTTGTAACTCATCCATAAGACCGCCTTGTGATTCCAGCAAATGACATCAAACAACTGAGATATTCCAAGCACTGTCAAGACCTGACATTAGAGACCTTGGGATAGTGTTCTGCAACCTGATTGTGGAAGATTGTCTTTCAAGAAAGGTAGTGCACCTACGCACTACCTATGTTAAGAAGTGCATAAAAACATATCAACAATAATCACCTATCATATCAGTAAATTCTTGCACATGCTTACTTATTAGTTTTGACTTTTCATCGTTGAATCTTGATATTTTGTCTGTGATCCTTGGTGGTACAATATTTGGGTAAGCATAAATAATGTCAAAGCTAATAGCCTTGTACCTATCAGTACTAGAATTTATTTGGTGAGACAATGATTGGTCACCCTACATTTCTTTTTCCATATTTATGCTAGATGATGTGAATGATAACCCGTCCTTAATTCTTGAAAATGAATTTACAATATACCAGGTGAACATACAATATTATCCCAATTCCTTTCACAAAATATGATTCTAAGCCTTCAACAAATGTATTTCTTACAAATGCTACCTAAGATCTAACAATCTGAGATGCTACTTTTATCATAATGCATAGATTTTAGCTTGTACGTAAAAGAATATTAAAATAATACTATCATTCCCACACCTAGTCCTAATTCACTCATCAGGGAATCATTTACATCTAAAGTATGGTAAATTTATCTTGATTTATTAGTAATATGCTCAAATTTCTTCAAATTCTATGAAAATACCTAGTAATTTGTAGTAGGTGACTATCCTTTTCCTTTTAAGTTGTAGATCCGATCAATTGGTGTATGCTTTAATAGGTCCTTTGAGTTAGAGTTGCCACCTCCTTTAATGAGGATTGAACTTCAAGTGAGATGAAGTTTCTTTACAAGTAGTATATGTTTTTGGATATCTTCCACAACAGAGTCACATTCGGATCCTTCAATCTTTGTTGCACTCAAAATATTTTCTAGGATCAAGAATCTGTTATTATCTAATCAAGATGTTTAGGTTCATTTCACCCTTTGACTCTTTATTTTGTATATGTGTCTAGGCAATGAGAATTTCCCTAGCAGATACGCCATTCTGTTGGTGTTTGTCATAGTACACCTAAGAAATATCTAAAGAGTAGCCAACTCCTATATTCAAGACCCTTAAATTGAATGGCCAACTGACAAGATTTAGTCAAAGACTAAAAATCTTCTACATTTTAGGCTCTGTGGGACCTAGGAGGTTGTTCCTTTTAAACATTTCATTTGACTATCTCAATAACTGACATAGATAATCATAGATCAATTCCTATAAGGGGTAAACAACATAATTCACTCAAAGGTTGGCTAATCATCAAGCAAATATCTATCAATTTACTAGGAATAGAGAAAATATCTCACACACATGCTTCATTGTAGATAATTTTAAAATATTTGTATTCTAACCATGAATTGATAGTCCAATATGTTATTATCACTTAAAAGGAAAATACCATGACAAATAGGCTAGTGTCTTCATCAATTGGGTAATGGAGTCATGCATCTCACAACCTGTCATGCAAAAATTCTTTAAATCTAATAATTATGGACTATTTCCATAAGTACTTGCATTAGGGAAACTCTCTGCACATAATTACAAGTTCATGACCTCATTTAAATAGTTAGTAGTTTCTTCTCCCTTTTCTCCCACCGCCTATGAACTCTCATCTTGGCCTTTTAGATGATAGCTGCATCTAGTAGCAACAAGTACAAATCCTTTTCCCTAGGTATCCTCATGAGTGTATTGTCTTCACTCTGGGTCTTCATCATAGGGCCTCTATTAATTAAAATGACAAGACCTCCATACCAGAACCAATGAAGCACCGAGATTGCTCATTCTGCAACTAGAAAATCTACACTAGTAACCTTGGCTCTCTACACAAACTCAAATACCTGATAACTAATTGCTATGGTGAAAATAGCAACTCGCCACTTCTATTTATTGAAGAAAGTGATGATAAAAATCATCAATGTTCAATAAAGAACACTTGCACAAACCAGAAAATTCATTGGCATGCATATTATCATCATTTAATTCCCAAATGCATGGATATCTGCATATCCTACTTCATGATTTCTGACAATTAAGTTTCCACATGTGTGAAGATCAATTTTATCACACCTATAGAGAATAGATCATTAATTCCCAATGGTTTCAAAATGAAATGGCTATCACATGCTAGTTTATCAACTTTGAATGTCGGTCATTGATCTCATGATGAGATGGTAGATCAAATAGTTCACTTTAGCCTGACAAGGTTTTAAATCTAATAGAGCATCATTGATTTTTCTTAAACCCATGGCACTAACCCACCTCAGATGGCAATTCATCTATCAGAAAACTTCATTTGTCTCATGGACTGGATTGATTGATACACGTGTCAAGATATCGCTAATCTTGTGCTCTTTAATAATGAGCCTCCACCTTTTCCTCATGCGCCAATGGGGAATGGTGTAGATCGTTCCCAACATTCAATCTTGGCTGTCAGTTTAGAACCATGGGCAATGAGCTAGATAGTGGAGAATGGGCCCCACATCTGTATGAGAACATGCATCATAATCTCGTTATTCTCACACTACATAACTAGCCAGCATTTTCCATCCACAAGCTGGTGGGGTATGATCAAGGTCTCCTCCCACAGTTTTGAATCACTAAACCTCCATACAAGGTAGGATTAGCGTTAAATAAGGATCCAATGCTAGGCCAATGATGACTTGACCCTCAAAGATGAATGACTTAAGCTTAAGTCACTTTGGGTAAAATTTAACACCTGACTTTAGGACACAACTAAAATTAACAATTGACTGGGTGACCGACACTCTAGACCAAAGGGGTCTGGTAGCCGAACATGCATGATGGCTTAGGTAATGACTTAAGGAACTAGAAACTGGAAGGGTAGGTCAATGTGACATTACAAGAATTTAAGGCTCTCAAAAGAAAAACCCTACTTAGATATGGGGACAAGGGTTTAAAACGTAGACAAGGTCCATGTGGTACTTAAAATTCTTCAAAATTCTTGAAGCTCCATTAGGGTTCACTAATTTTATTTATTTGTTTGTGTGAGATGGTGAAATGAGATCTAAGGCTAATGACTAGCCTAAATCACATATTCAACCATTGACATTAGGGGACACAAAACTAACCAAGAAAAAATATCAGGATATTATCCTCAAAGAAGAGGCTAAATAATTGGTCAAGGTTTTGGTTCCCTTTTTTTTGTTGATGGATTGATATGGTGTGTATGTGTGTGATTGATGTTGTGAACTGTGTAGAAAATATAATACGAGAAAATTTTCACATAATTTGAAAAAGATAGAATACAAATACAAAATTAGAGATTAGGGCTAAATAATGTAGAGAGGAGAGAACTTGTCATTAAAATCTAAGAAAAAAATGGTTGGATAGGGATGAGGGTGCTCCAGTTTGGAAATGGCGCTTTTCAAAGCTTCAAAATTTGTATAGGAGCATCACACTCTATAGGTATTTTCCTTCTGAGGTTAAATTAGTATATGAATAATCAGTATTGCCCTAATTTTATGAGAGAGGGTTCATGAATGCTTGTCTTAGGGTTTTGAACTCTTGAGATCTCTAATCTGCCTGAATCCACTTTAGACCTATAAAATACAAGAAGGATAGGGGAAGAAGGGTTGTATTGTAAAGAGGATTACCTAAGTCAAACCATATTTTAGTGTTTCCACCTCCACAAATGACTATAATTATGATGGTAAAGAGTTCTTATACGAGGTTAGACAAAGGAAAATGGATAAAAAAGAGTTATAAATGACATTGTTGTAACTTACAACTCATATTTGTATTCCTTGTTGGATTGAGGTTTAAATTGGCTTATCTCATACAAGGAAAAAATCATAATTTATTGACGATCCTACATATTTTAGTCTCATAAAAATAACAAACATGAAGCATCTTACTATGAATAATATGGGTTTGTTGATGTGTTGTGAACATATATTGAATAAAACAATGTTGTAGATATGTTATTTATTTCATTGTTGACATCACTTTGATTTCCTTTTGAATTCCTTAAGATATATTCACAAAATAAATTATATGTTTTGATTAAGATAAAGATAAGTAAGCTAGTAATTACAAAATGACAATGAAGGCCACATAGGGGAGCTCATGAGATGTGAAACACCTAGAAAATAAAATAGCCTTAATGATAAACTGAAAGAAAACAAAGAAATAGAAACAAGAAGAGATCAAAAATTAAAAAACAACTATTGGTCATCCAAAAGCTAGAGGACATTGATTACCTACCATTCATTCGCCAAGAATTATAATTTTCTTCAAACGATAGAGGTTTTTGCTTCTTGGGATTTCCATCATTGATAGGGGGTGTGGTATAACTATCCACCTTTTTTCCCTTCTTCGTGGAACTACCAACCTACAAAATATCCTCCCTATCCTACTTACCTTTTGGAAACAAATATTTTGGTTACCTTAATGCTATAAGCTCCTTCTAGGGTTTTCCACCTTAAAGGAGATATGATTAGGGCCAAAAATGCAATGTGTACACTCAAAGAGGGATATGATATAGATGCAATATGCCTAAATGAAGTAATTTAAATGTAAAGAACTAAAAAACACTAGTGATTATGTATGCAAAACTAGAGAATATGAAGTGTTTGAAAACATAGTGTTGTATGCAAACATCAACAAGAAACATGCACAAATGAAAAAAAAAACTGAATGAGATTGAATAGGGTGCACCTGGTGAGGGAATTCTAATACTGGAAGGTTTTGGAATTTGATAGAAATCATTGTTGATGCATAGTGGGACTCATTCGCCACTGATGGTGAATCAATCCTTCTTCTGGTAAACTATCTTGAAATTGGTTTTCGACTGTTGGGAATTGATATTTGATGAAATCACCTTTTCTAGCCTAGCAGTGGGACTCATTTTCCATTAATGGAGAATTATTCCTCCTCCAAAAATCTACAAATTCTAAATTCAACTCTGTGGGTCTAGATCTACACTTGTCTTCTTGTTGGGTTGACAGAATCAAATCTATAGAAAATGGACTAAACGTTGTCTCCAAGCTTAAATTAGGGTTTGGTTGATTTGAATCACTTTTATGACTTTTTGACCACTTTTCAACACCTATTTGTTTTGAAAAATCTTCCTACAAGACCTGCAAACACACATGCAAAGAGGGGGAAAATGGTTAAGGGTTAGAGTATAGGGATTTTCCTTGGTCAAATCCCACTTTGGTAATAAAACCCTTGATAAAGAAATGAAATGAAAACAAGAAAGAAATGATGAATAAACAACATGCAAGTGTCCTAAACTCACCAAACCCTTGTTGTTGAAGTCTGAATATGTTTCAATGGCTGCTCCAAGATGCTTGATTCAATGATGCTATGATGCTCAAGTGCTTAGATGGAATGCAATGATGATTGAATGGATAATTGAATACTTGAATGAATGGGGGTTAAAATAGATGGAAAAATAGTTATTTATATACACTTATGCCCTAATTACCTAAAAATACCACATCATAGGCCAACATAAAGTCTTAGTGAATAAAATTAGAAGAAAATTTGAAATTATTTTAAATTTTGTGTCAAGAGGGACTCATTCGCCACCCATGGCGAATGGGTCCCACTCAAGGCATGCAAGTGGGTGTCAGGAATTAAGTTGTATTTAATGTTTTTTTTCAGGTTTGTATTAAAAAACACACTTAATTAAGGCCTATAAGTGCATAAAGGGGCCAATTAAAGAATAAGAAAGGTGTAATTAGTTGTGACAATCCTAGAAAAGCGTGAAATATTGTTACAATACTTTACAACACTTTTAAATAGGACTTGGTAAGTGATGAAAAAGGAATATTTAGATGAATTATAATAAGAAGAGTCTAAAAAAGTGTAGAACTATGTTACAACACTTCACAACACCTTCACAAGATATCATAAATTCTTAATAATTTGAACATTCAAGACCTAATGTGAATGTATAAGTTACATTACAACATTAAATCAAGGTTAAATTAAGCACAAGGAGGGACAAAAATAGAAAAAGTAAAATGGTTACTATTTTCGTGTCCACAATTAGTCCCCCACTTTAGTGAGAGGATGAACTTGCTTCAAAATATCACTAAAGTAGAGCAACACATCTTAGGAGGGGTCTAAATGTACTAATGCTTGATAATATGAGAGAACAATGATCAAGAGGGATGATCAAGCCCCAAGGATGAAGATCTCATGGTAAATCAATCATAAGCACAAAGGAACATGCATGAAAGTGATAAAAAATAATGAAGAAGAGAAAGCTTAGATCATCTGTCCAACTCATTGTAGATTTGATCTAGGCTTTTTGTTTGAAACAAGAAATGTGTACCCATTCTAGGGCAATGGAACTCATGGCTGTCTATTAGGTGAGAAAGCCCAAGTATACTCACTCTAGGGCCACAAAACTTCCTTTTGTCTATAGGGTGAGAAATCCCAAGTATACTCACTCTAGGGCCATAAAACTTTTGGTCATCCGCAGGGTGAGAAATCCACAAGGTGGCTATGGGGAAAATTCTTGCCTCGGAATGGGATTTCCCACTCAACCATATCAAAGTTATACCTCCTGATAACTTTAATAAGGTACCACAAAAGACAATGTCATTTTGTGCTTCATGAGACAAGCAAAGCTTTGTATGCTTAAAAATCATGAACAGGTGCAATGGTAGCACATGCATGCAAGTTATGTTATGCAAGGCGGCCATGTAAATGCAAAATGTAACATACAAAATAAATATTCAAATGAGCCTTGTTTGGTTCATGTGAGGTCTATAACTTAGGGAACATTTTTTCTAATGTCTCCAAGAGAGGACTGATCAAAGAATAGAATATTTGCAATTTAGAGGACGTAGTGTGTCACATCAGGGTATGTGCAGGATCATCATGGAAAAAATAGGCCCTTAAGTGGCAAAAAAATTAGAAAAATTAGAGTTAGGCAACTTAACATAAAAATTTGAATAAGTTGTCTATATTATTTCAAAAATATGTAAGAATAGAATATATAGCAAATTGAATGTAGTTTCTAAACTACTAGGTTTATTTAAAAAACATAAATCTATTTGGTGAAAATTTGAAATTTCAATGCAATAGTACTTAAATTTTAGGGAAAAAATAAGTAGGTGTCTGTCTGACCACCCTAACCATAATAAAATGATAATTTTTTTTATAAGATTTTAGATATAAGTAGAGGACTGATGTCCCGATGTGATGCATATATTTTTGTAATTTTTTTCCAAGTAAATAATTAATTATGAGTTTTTAATTACAACTTTTAAAAAATATTAAAAACTCATATGTCTGACCACCTTAACTTGGTCAAAACTTCATGAAATTCAATTTTTCTTTCTTTAATCCTATAGTATGTGAAGCATAGAATGTGACACATATTTTGGATTCAAAAATATGATATCATTTCAAAGCTATAGATGTTTTTGAATTAGTCTATCAATCAGGACTTTAGTCATAATTTGAATAGAAAATAAATAATAATTACTTATTAAATTCAAAGTAAAGCATAATTTATATTGGTGGAAAGCTTAGAATCTCCTTTAAAAACCTTTTTAATTTCATCAATTTTGGGTAAAAAAAAAGTCGTTAGCCACATACCCATCATATTGCCACTTTTTGGCCCATCATGATCCTGCACATACCCATCACATCCAATGTCATCCACAAAGTGACAAACACATCATATAAAGTAACAAGGTTGCACTAGGAACCAAGAAAAATAAAAATACAAAAGAATAATTTGAATGTATTCCCCCACTTTAAAGGAATTGCTACACACCATTATGTGAGCAATTAATTTGAAGTAGCAAATGAAAAATGGAAAAATAAACAAGACATGAGAGCCAAATAGGAAAGCCCCTATGCCAACTCATATGTTTCTGAGTAAGGCTACTTCATGTGAAAGAAAAGGAACAAAACAAAAAGGGGTTGCCCCCAAAAGGAACACACCAAACACATAAGAGATCTATGAATTTGGGGTCAATATGTTCGTTGCTGCAATGTTTTTATTCAAGAGCTCAAAATTGTCATCATTCCACAAATACATAGAACTTGAAGAATGACACAAAGAGAGTTAAAACAAAGAAAAAAAGGATCTATTTTGGTTCAACATGGAAGATAAATTGAAGTCTCAATGCTTTGCATCATCCCCTAAAGGAGAACACAAAAAAAAAAGTGAAATAAAAAGGACCTTTTGGGTCAACATGGAAGAGACATAGGCCATCTCTACACTTTGCGTCATCCGCAAAAAGGAAAACAAAAAACAAAAATGAAAAAGAAAAGGAAATTTTGGGTCAACATTGAAGAGACATAAGGCATCTCTATATTTTTCATCATCCCAAAAAGGAAAACACAAGCGAAAAGAAAATGAAAAGGCTAAAGAAAAGGAAAATATTTTGGGTCAACATGAAAGAGATATTGTGGTCTCAATGTCTTGCATCATTCCCAAAAAAAAATGCAAAACAAAAGTGAAAAAGAAAATAAAAGAACATTTTGGGTCAACATGGAAGAGACATAGGGCATCTCAATGCTTTGCATCATCCCCAAAAGGAAAAACACAAAACAAAAGCGAAAAGTACAAGCAATGTATGACATATAGAAGAATAGAGGTACAAATAGAGGAATGCCACAAAGAGAGGAGAACACCAAATGGAACATCACGAGGGAACATGATATGCACATGCTATCACATCAAATAAAATAAAAAGAAAAGGGAACTAGTAATAAAAATGTAAGTCACGCATGAAACACATCATCCACCTCCCAATCTCAAATGGTATAAGAAAAAGATGAATAACGTAGCTAAGGGAAAAAGACCAATGCATTACGAGGGCAAGGCTAACAACTTCTTTTTCCCACTAAGTGTAAGGAAAGAATGAGCAAAGATGGATGAAAAGAAGGATCATGCAACAATGAGAATGGAAGATTCTACAACTATTGCATGATAAGGTTGGTGATAGGGTACTATGGGATGACAGGATAACAGTCGGTATAAGTGAAGTGATACTTACTCAGTATTTCCTTCAATGTCTAGCATTCATCAATTAATTGTCTAAGAATACGGTGGTATTTGCAATAGGGTACATTAGAATCTTTAGGATGAATGACCAACCTATTCGAAGGTGGTAAGAGTAGAAGACCTCTATTTAGAAGCATTTTTAGTTTCCTTTCACATTCAAGAGGTGTGTGGATAGGAAACCTTATTTTTTTCAATTTGTAAGGTCGTTTACATTTACTAGATTCACCTTTTTCATGGATTGAAGGAGGAAGAGGACCCATGGGGATGCCAGCATCCTTGTTCGTGGAATCAGGTATAGGTTGTTCACGTGGAAGGAGAACATTCAAGTTAGGAGGGGAATCAAAGATCACTATGCCATCATTCCAAAGTCTCCAATATTCAAAAGGAAGCTTGTTGTCATGAGAGAGATCTTGATATCCTAATCCAATTGTGTTTTCATTTGTTGGTTTTTGTTCTAGAAGTTGGTGAATGTTATGTTTAGTTGTTGTGTCACAACCTTGTTTAATTAAGATAGTAAAGCCTTTTCCATATGTTTCTTCAAGGTTGATTGGTGTGTTTTTAACTTTGTGATCATAAAATGGTTGAGGATTTACTTGGTTAGAGGAACTAGGTCCACTTGTTGGAGGGAACATAGGACCTTCATTTATTTTAGGATGTAGGTATCCAAATGATCAAGGGGTGCAATAGTAGGAAGGTCTTGTGTTCATTGATGGGTAAAAGGTTACATTGGCTTTGAGGTTGTCAAGGCATTTAGTTAAGAACTTATTCATGCTATCATAATTTTCTCCAATGATGTCAATAGCACGAAGAGGACATTCATGAGGAGTTGAAGGAGCATGAGGAAGCTCAAGGTCATTAGGATCATAGCCCAAGGCACAATTTGACACATCCACTGAGGATTTTAGTGAATTCCAAAACTTATTAAGGCAAAAATAGATGATGACAATGAATGAAAGTAAGCTAATATGCAAGAAAGAAGATAAAATAGAAAAATTGGAAAGTATGATAGAAAGTAATAACATAATACTATAATGCAGAAAATGCCTAGAAAATGCTTGAAAATGCAGTCCACAATGTGCAACTAGACTGATTCGCCCACGGTGGTGAATGAGTCTAGGGATGGAAATTTTTTTTTTTTTTTATTAAAAAAAAAAGAACTGATTTTTATGCTTTTCAGATGTATATGCTGAATTTTAGTTTTTGTAATGTTTTGAAGTGCAAAAATGAAATCTATATGAGATATTTACTAATGCAAATTGGTAAATCCTAGGATGCAAAGACAGTGCAAAAGCTAATGCAATTGAGTCCTAGGATGTGCACGCAATGAAAATCAAAAAGACATAGTGTTCAATATGCAGGTTCACCAAAATGGAAACAAAGATTTTGGTTATCTTAATGCTATAAAATCCTAGGGTTTTCCACCAAAAAGGAGATATGATTTGGAACCAAAATGCAATTTTTACACTCAAAGATAGATATGATATTGATGCAATATGCCTAAATGAAGTAATTTAAATGCAAAGAACTAAAAAACACTAGTGATTATGTATGCAAAACTAGGGAATATGAAGTGTTTGAAAACACAGTGTTGTATACAAACATGAACAAGAAACATGCACAAATGAAAACCAAATTGAATGAGATTGAATAGAGTGCACATGGAGATGGAATGTTGATGCTGGAAGGTTTTGTAATGTGACATAAATCACTATTGATGCCCAGTGGGGCTAATTCACCATTGATGGTGAATAAGTCCTTCAAGTAAATTGTCTTGTAACTGGTTTCTGACTGTCGAGAACTAAATTATGATAAAATCACCTTTTCCAACTTGGTATTGGAACTCATTCTCCATTGATGGTGAATCATCCCTTCTCCAAAAATCTACAAATTTTGAAGTCCACTATGTGGGTTCAGATCTGCACTTGTCTTCTTGTTGAGTTGACGGAATCAAATCTGCAAAAAATGGGCTGAATGTTGTCTCCAAGCTTGAATTAGGGTTTGGTTGACTTGAATAACTTTAATGACTTGTTGACCAATTTTCAACACCTATCACTTTGAAAAATCTACCTAAAAGACCTGCAAACACACATACAAAGAGGGGGGAAATGGTTAAGGGTTAGAGTATAGGGATTTTCCTTGGTAAAAATCCTACTTTGGTAGACAAAGCCTTGATAAATAAATGAAATGATAACAAAAAAGGAATGATGAATAAATAACATCCAAGTGTCCTAAACTCACCAAACCCTTGTTGTTGAACTATGAATATGTGTCAATGGCTGCTCCAAGATGCTTGATTCAATGATGCTATGATGCTCAAGTGCTTAGATGGAATGCAATGATGATTGAATGGATGGATGAATACTTGAATGAATGGGGGTTAAAATAGATGGAAAAACACTTATTTATATACATTTATTCCCTAATTACCCAAAAATACCACATCACAGGCTGACATAAGGTCTTAATGAATAAAAACCTGAAGGAAATTTGAAATTATTTTTAATTTTGTGCCAAGAGGGACTCATTCACCACCCATGGTGAATGGGTCCCTCTCAAGGTATGCAAGTGGGTGTCAAGAATTAAGTTGTATTTAACATTGTTTGTTAGGTTTTTATTCAAAAACACACTTAATTAAGGCCTATAAGTGCATAAATGGGCCAAAAAAAGCATAAGAAAGGTGTAATTAGTGGTGAAAACCCTAGAAAAGTGTGAAATCTTGTTACAAGACTTTACAACACTTTGAAATAGGACTTGGTAAGTGATAAAAAGGGAATATTTAGATGAATTATAATAAAAAGAGTATAGAAAAGTGTATACTTGTGTGTTACAACACTTCACAACACCTTCACAAGACATCATAAAGTATTAATAATTTGAATATTCAAGACCTAATGTGAATGTATAAGTTACACTACAACATTAAATCAAGGTGAAATTAAGCACAAGGACAAAACTAGAAAAAGTAAAAGGGTTACCTTTTCTATGTCCACACCTTTGTTGTTCTTGAGTTTATGTTGGAACACCTAGATGGTGACAATAGTATTTTTCACCATCTCTTTATTGTAGTCCACAATCTCTTGTAATCTTTAAAGGGTTTTTTCCTAGTTGCTATGCATGGTGGCCACCACTTCTTGTAGTTTATTTCTCTCCAATGAAATCTCAATTGTAGACTTAAGCAACTCAACCTTTATCTAAAATTTATCCCACTTCCTAAAGGTCTTTGTGAGGGTTGACAAAAGGTTCCAATGGACCTCATCCTCAACTTTACTCAGCTAGTTTTACTTTTTGTTGAGCATCTTCATCTCCAAATTTTCAACATTATTTTAGAAATAATTAATTACGCAAACAACCATTTTAAGATATTATTTTGGATGTTCACTGCTTCACTTAATTCCTTCATTTTCAACCTCAATGGAGCACAACTTTTATAGACAATAACTTCCATCTGAGAGTGTTCAAGGATTTGGTCCTAGTTCACATTTTAGGCTGACGAGTCTAAGGAGCTAGTAGGGTTAGTGGTCTAGGGGGAACTTGGGGGAGAAACAATAAGAGAGTCTTATTTGGAAGGAGATCCATTAGGGAATTCCTTGGGGGTGGGGTGCCATAAATCATTAGAATTTTCTAAAATAAAAATCTATGTAGATTGAGAAAAAAATATTTTTCTTATAGGTAGAGGTGGGGTCCTCTAAAATAAGGGACTTACATTTTTGAGGCTCAAGAAGGGTTTGAAATAGTGATTCTATGATGAGTGCTCGATGTTAACAAATACATAGGGCTTGCACTAGAAAAAAATACTTTCAAGGATCAACAAATTTTTTAGAACCAAGTTAGGGTTACTCTTCCTCAAAATTAAGGAAATGGATAGGGAATGTGCATCCTTATAATAGTACAACCTAAAGAGAAGACCCTAGTGAAGGGAAAATTATTTCTCCTTTTCTTGAATGACCCTAACGAATTGTTCAAGAGATGACATAATCAAAACTAAAAAAATCATTTTAATGTTATAGAAAAAAATGTTAAGCATTGGAAATAGATGAGCATGAAAGAATTTGAATCTTCCTTCTAGTGTGTAGTATCTCATGAGAAATTCAACTATATTTCTCCAATCTTCAAGAAGATCATCCCTACTGAACCCATTTTGGAGATAATTTAACTTCTCCCCCCTTTTTGAGGAATTTGTCCATGTCTTTATTATTTAATAGCCTTTCAAATTTTTTGGGATGCAAGCCTTATCAAGGGAGAACCTTTGAACACCTATGATCATCATACCCAAACTTCTCAAGCATATCTTCAACCATGAAGAAAGGTGAAGCTCAACACTAAACATACCTATGTCACACTCCACACTCTTATATTCAAATTTTCTCAAAAGGAATTGGAAACCAAGTGAACTCACTATAAGTACAACTATTATCCATTAATAAATCAAGAAAAAAACTAATGAAAACATCGCAACACATTCTTATCAAACCATAACACATCCATATTAGCATCAATACTAACAAAACTAGTAATTGTACCACTAATCAACTCCAACACTAGAAATCTCCAATAATCTTGATACTGTTGACATGAATAACCAATAGTTGACATTGATGAAAACACCAAAAGAATACTTGCAACAATCTTCGGGCCCTTTGTTATTGATGACAACACCAACTCTTTGAAAAGCCATAAAAAAGAAACCAACAACAAATTTACAACAAACAACACTCCCCTTGACTAGAGAATCCCTTACTCTTCACACTCTCTCTTTAACTTCTTCTTCACAGACTTCTCCCCCTATCCAAGGATTTCTTCATTCTCTCACTCTCTTGTGAACACACTTTGTCCCCTTGTGTTTTTTAGACTATATTCTTTCTCACAATACTCCTCTACAAAGTGGTTTTTCAACCAAAACACTCCCCCTTTGACATCAATGGAAAAGGGCCATAGAATCATCCAACTCTCTTTCATACATACTTCATATTTTTCACTATTCTTTCTCTTTTCTACATTGTACTCTTATGCTCTCCACCTTCGACAACACTCAAAGGGAAACACCTAAAGCAATTTTTCTTTCCTATTCTCCCTCTTTGATATCTCTATACATCACTTTGACAACTTGCAACACCAACAAGCAAGTACACTCTCTCTTCACTACACTCACTTTTATGCACCTTGCCCCTTAGGGGCACAAAATATGTTCCATCTAACTACATCAACACAAATATCACTACCTACTTCCCCTAAGAGGTAGCTTCCAACATCAGTCCAAGAACAAGAATGTATTTTGAAATGATTCCCAAATAGATGCACCAACTTATGCATCTAGTTGAAAGGAGGGGAAATAAACCCTAACTTCTACCAGAGATATTCAAAAGTATCTTTTGGAAGAGCCTTTTTAAAGATATGTACAATTTGATCCTTTCTAGGTACATATTCTAGCTTCATCGCATTCTCTATAACTTTCTTCTCTTAGAAAGTGATAATAGATAGAGATATTTTTTGTTCTTCAATGCATTATTGGGTTCTTTGAGATATTTATAGCCCTTGTATTATTATTAGTGATCTACAACAAAAATTTTCGGGCCTCTGGAATGAGATAAATCTATTCAATTCCATTAGTGTGGTTAGCTCTTGCTCGTGGCATTACTTAAATATGAGTATCTAAACCCTAAATACTATTAAAAAGCCTCAAAACATCCTTGTTAAAGATAACAACGATTTAAAAGAGCTTCATATAGTGGGTAATTTTACAGGTATAAGGAGCATACCACTTAGAACATACATGCATTCCTTGAGGCCCTGAATTCATGGAAGAAGTGTACATATAACTCTTGTATATCTTCTTTCATCTTCTTGTCACATGACACCTCATCTAGAACTCCTTTTGCCATCATCCAGTCCCTTCAATGTTCACTACTAGCAAAAAAAACCCTAAAATCTCCCTCAACATGTTGCATTCTTCATTTTTGCACCCATTTCCTTCAATTTGGTGCCTAGCTTCAAGTTTGACCTTTTTCTTGGCTTTTCAACTAGAGTTTTTTTGCCTCCTCTTATACATTACATCTCGATTTTTCCTTTCATTGATTTTTTCTAAGTCTGAGATAATGTTTTAATAAAATATTTTAAAGAGAAATGCCTTTCATTTATTTTACTTTTTTAAGAAAAAATAAATATTAAAACAAGAAATTTTTTAAAATAATTTTTTAAAAACATAAAAAAAATGGACTATAGTTCCTAGTACAACACTTGTTGTTGTCCCTTTGGCTAGTTATCCACCTTCCGCATTTGACAAACAAGATTCAGATGTGGATGACTTGCTATAGCTTGACTCATATATTCCCTAATAGTCTTTTATTTCTTTTCTTTTCATGTTATTTTTGTGTGATTGCATGTGTGTAATATGATCCCCTATATTGTTCTATTTGATATGTCTTTATGTTCATTCCTCTATTTGCACCTACATTCTTCTATATGTCATAAACATTTTCTTTTTTCTTATATTTTCCTTTTGGGGATGATGCAAGGCATCGAGCCATTTAGGTTTCTTCCATGTTGTCCCAAAATATTTTCTTTGTTTTCTCTCTCTATTTGGCATTCTTCCAGCTCTATGAGTATTTGGGGAATGATGACATTTTTGAGCTCTACAATATCACTGTACCAAAGACATGCACTGACCCCGAATCTATGGATCCCTTATGTGTTTTGGATCTTATTTTGGGGTAATCCCTTTTCATGACACGACTTCATTTGGAAACATATGCTTGACATAGGGCTTTCCAATAAGCTCTCATTTCTTATTATTTATCATTGATCATTTTATTTTACCTTAGTAGATTATTTTGTTGATGAAGATGACTTAATAGATTGAGAGACCCCTATATTATGATTCTCAAGAAGATGCGTGAGGCAGTCAATTTTCTTCACCATGCACTTGTCCTCATCATGCTCAAGTTTCTTGCAATAGGAACACTTAAATTTTATTCCATCGATTCCCTTGGTTAGAAGATGATCTAGTGTTGATTTTAGAAGATTTTGATTTCTATTCTTTTCTAGTCTCCTCATCCTGAATTGGATGGTTTTTAATCACTTTCAAGTTGTTTGAAACCTGTTGTTTGTCATTATCAACAATAAGTGCTTGATATTTTGAAGACTCTAATGAAACCATTTAAATTAACTTACCTTTCTCCCTAGTCAAGTTAGCAATGAACTCATCTAGAGAAGGAATTTTGCATGTTGCTTCAATAGCCCTTTTGGTGGAGTAAAAGGTAGATGCAACTATAGAATATTCAAAACCTAATTTAGAGAGTATAGAAATGACTAGTTGATAATGCTTTTTTTGTTTCTCACATTTTTTTTAACTTCAACCTCAATGACTTAGACTTAGTGAAAAGTATTCTAGGGTGTCAAAGTTCCTAGGGCTTAAGCTTGTGAGTTTATTCTCTAACTCATGACTCGTCATTTCTGTAGTGTAAAAAAAAAACCCTTTTCCACATTTAATTTGGGAATAAATGATATTGAATTAACCTAATTATGCCTTGGTTTAGTGTTGTAATGTGTTGTACAAATTCACATTAATCTAGGGCCCTTTTAAACAAAATGTACTTAAATTGTACCTTATTTATGGTGTTGTAAAGTGTTGTAGTACACTTTCACACTTATCTAGGGTTGCATTGATTAATTGTGATTAATTGAGCCTAATGGGCCCTTTAATTCAATTCAATCCCTCTTAATGCATTTTTTGAATGATCTATCCTAACACCCAGTAATCAAATTGTATAACATTAAATTTGGGAAAATTAAGGTCCTAGAAAATAGTGCTAGGACCCATTCACCTTTAGTGGCGAATGGGTCTTCTCCACATAGGACCCCCCTTTCTATGCATATTTGAGGTGGGTTTTTGATGTTGTTTTAACCCCCCGAAGCAAGGTCCTAGAAACTTGTGTTAGGTCCCATTCACTTTTAGTGGCAAATGTGTCCTCCTCACATAGGAAACCCCTTTTTGAATTTAAGTTTGGTGGAATTCTCATGATTTTCAATTGTAGATCTAGCGTCAGATTGAATTATTTGAATTTTGGGTTTAATTCTCAAATTATGTATAAATATAAGTTTTTGTTACATAGTTTCACCTAGAAGATTTTAAGCAAGCTAAGAAACAAAAGAAATTTTCATGAGATAAAGCTTTCAATGTCAAGAAGCAAGCAAGAGGGAAGTTTGGAGCAGCATTGCAGGTCTTGAAGCTCATTTTGTGTCAAAGATCAAGCATTAGTGAAGGTTGATGATAGATGCCTAGATAGAGAATCATGAGGGCTTCTTGGTGTTGGGAGATGCAAAAGGCATACAACCAAGCCTAAGGACTTGTTTCCTAAGTGATTCCATCTTCTATAAGCATCCTACTTGTAGTGTAAAGAGAGGTATATTCAAATTTGTGGCTTATTAAGAGGATTTGTGATCTTTTTTAGTGAGTCATTTGCATTGTTCATGTGTCATTTTAGGGTTTTATTCACAATTGGATAGAATTTCCTTTTCACTCTTATAGATCTTAATCTTAGACATACTTAAGGTTAGGATTGCACACACAATTACATGTTTCAGATTTTCACTCATCATTAAAGGTTTAATTACCAACAAGAGGTTTGACTGAGGCAAACCCCTATCCACCAACAAGCTTTAAATTTTTTCTTGTAGATTATTAGCAGATCTAGATCTGAAAGCAACAATTTCATAGTGCAAGGAAGGAGTGCAAACCTAGAAGTTGAAGATCATATTCAAATATTTTCGGAAGGACCTAGTAGGAGGCATTCACCATTAGTGGTGAATGAGTCCATGTTAGGACTTGAAGGGTAACATATTTAACACTGCACAAGCTTCCATTTTAGATTCAGAGCTCCCCGAATAGGCCTACTAGGACCCATTCACCTTTTATGGCAAATGAGTCCTTGATAGTGCTTCAAAAAAGTGGGATTTGACTAGGTGCACAACATTATCTACTCCTTGTTTTTATCAGAAAAGTTACATTTTCATTCTATTTTGTGTTTGATTCATGCATTATATGTGTTAGACCTAGAATTAGGCTTTGCTTATTAGTTTAATTTATTCTCGACAAATTGTGATTTATCTCACCACCCCATCCTTGCATAAAGGAAAGATTGCAAGGTCCCTAAATCTTGATTTAATTCACCTCTTGAGTTGATAATTGCTTCAAGATTCTCAGTTCTCATCTTTTGAATCAAACCCTAACTAGAGAAAGGGGGTTAGATATCATAGCCTCTCTTTTTTCTATGTTTCAATTTCATCTAGATTCCCAAAGAATTTTTCTAAGGTTGTCCAAACTTCATTAGGTGATTTTAAGGCTTCAACATGAAAGAGGAGTTTAAAATAAGTTACACACAAACAAAAAAGCTTGATCATGTTCGTTAAACCATTTTAATTTAGTCTCATCACCAGCTATTTCACCCTCTTTACCCATAGTTACCCTAGATACAAACCTTTATTCTTGAGAACAAGTTATTCTTTAAGTTCCATTGGTCATAGTTAAAAGGTGTTAGAGGAGTAAATGATTTTTGTGAATCCATGCTTTAATTAGAGTTGTTTGTAGAAAGGAAATGCAAAAATAAAATGCAGAAGGAATGTGGAAGTATGCATAACACAACATAATACACATCGCCTGCCCTCCACCTACCTCCTTGTTTTAGTATTAATTTTTCCTTAGATTGTGACACTTTATATTTTTAGTCCGTAGACTTGTCTAGTTAGAATGAAAAGTGGCACTTCATAAAATTAGTGAAAAACATATTAAATGGATTCAATTCAAATAAATAATTTAATCAACTCTCAATAGCGCATAAAATGATATTAGAAATTTAATTTTTCCTGATTTGCCTCTATTTACCCTCTAAAAAATTTCAAATGCTGAAAATTGCCTCTAAATTAGAGATAGAAAGGCAAGCCTGTCAGAACCAATAGAGGCATGTAAAGAAGGGAAAAACTTCAACTAGTCACAGGAGAGGGTTTTACCAGCGACAGGATTTACCAGGGATTACCAGGCAGCGCGGTTTTACCAGCGACAGGATTTACCAGCGACAGGGATTTACCAGGAGCGGTTACTAGCAGCGACAAAGTCAGCCGAGGCAGAGACAGGGAAAAGGGGAAAAGGGCACGTAGAAAGTCAAAGCGGGACCAGGGACCCCACAAGCCAGCGAAACAAAGCGGTTTCAGATCACGGGAAGGCATGGATAGTGGGCTGCATTTCCAACAGTGGGCATCGAGGCACCTTTCCTTTTGGCGTCTTCTGCTTCTGGCATTTAGGGATCTCTGCGTACAGTGGGCTTCAGATCTGTGGTGGGCCCTGGGTTTTTTCCTTTTCAGCAGCAGGCTTCTCGACAGTGGGAACAGGTGTACCCCACCTCCTCCAATCTCTTTTCACTGGTGGTTCTATTTAACAGATAGGTTTTTTATCTTAATATCTTTCTTTATAATTTTTCCAAACTTTGCATCTTCAATGCAAAACATCTACCTGAAATCTGGGGAGTGTGGGTCCAATTTTAAACTTAAATACTCAAACTAAGGCAGAAACATCAATATCAGTGGTGGGTCTATCAATGGAGATCTCAAAATGCAAAGATGGCACACAGAATGTTTTGTTGAAAGAACTTAGGGAAAACATTGAGAGAGGGAACAAAATGAAATAGACCAAAATGCTAGCACCACACTTTCTCAGTGATTCCTCTTGGAATATGGAGCATCAAGCCTGCACACAAGTCAGAGAGGGATTGACATTTGTAAATGCCAAGCAATACAAGAGGATCTTGCAACGTAGGCAGGCCAAAATAGCTAGAAAACTAAGATGGCTAGGGCACAATAAATTTATTACTATCCTCCCAAAAGTTATTAGTTTCAATCTGACAACTGTCACATCTGAAACTAAGCAAGAGCAAGTAAAACCAGTGATAGAACTTCTGGAAAATCATGAAAATCTGGAAACTCAAGCTGAAAATCTGGAAAGTCAAGTGGAAAACTTGGAAAATGAAGCTGAAAGGATATATTTGCAGAATCAACAGTTTAACGATGCTGAGAGAGGGAAGCAGGAAGAAGCAGCAACAGAGGGGGATGTGGAAGATGAAGGTCAGGAGAACCAATATAGTCCTAACTCAACCCCTTTAACCTGGTCTTCAGACTTGTATGTTAATGAATTAATGGAGCTAAAGAAGAGACTCGAAGGTTTAGAAGTCGTAGAACAGAGGAAGTACAACAAATGGCAAGAGATCATGGACACCAATCACAAACTCTCTCAAGAAAACAAGTTTTTTAGAGAGGAGATAGTCAAACTTCAGGCCAATCTGAAAATGGGTCAGCAAGAAATATCAAACATGAAGCAGGAGATAAAGCAGATCAAAGAGGGAAATTCCACAACAGAAGTGGAGGAAAGGAGCAACCCACTACTAGCGGAGTTCCAATCAGCAATAGCAAGCATAGAAATTAGAGAAGCTAAGCTGAAGGAACAACTGGAAGAGACAAAATCATGGGCACAAGTAACGAAAGGGACAACAGAAAGCCAAAGAGAACACATAGAGAAGTAGATTAAGGTACATCTAGGGGAAGAAAAACATAGGAATGATAGAGCAGCAAATGTAATAATAAAAGGACTGAAGGACTATGGAGAAGGGGAGCACACAGATATGCTAATTAAAGGCTTTTTAGTAGAGAAGGTGAAGTGGGTGGGGCATATTGAACAAGCGAGCAGAATTGGTAAAGTGGCACAAGATGGCAGGAATAGAAATGTAAGGGTAACACTAAAAAATGCAGAGGACAAGAACAAAATTATGAAGAACAAAAGGCTTCTCAAGGGAACACAATTCTACATAGATGAAGATCTAACCCCACTACAATTAGAAGAGAGAAGAAGAGAATGGGAAAAAGTGGTAGCAGCAAGAAATGCAGGTAATGAATCTTGGATGTATAAAGGGAAAGCTCAATTCAGCAACAGAAATACACATGATAAATAGGAAGGCGGGGCCCCCCAGGCACACCTCTAACTGGTAAGCTAGAACTGTAGGGGCTATCCTTGGAGGAGGGGGCCTGGTTTAGGGCCCATAGCTGAGGGGATGGACATAATTGCCCTCCTTGAAACACATGAACATGAGAGCTGCAAGGTTCCGAACTTTGAAGGTTACACAAAGATGTCAGTTTGGAATGAGCTAACCGAAAGCGGCAAGGGATATGGAGGGGTAACAATTTTAGTAAGAGATTCTTGGGGAAAAATCATACAAGTTGAAAAGGAAGATACAAATAAGCAGTACATATGGATAAAAATAAAGTTAAAGGAGAACATAATTTATCTTGCAGCATGTTACTTCGCTCCCCATGGTTCAAAATTCTACAAGAAGAAGAAATTAGACAAAGAAGACCCATATGCAGCCTTGAAAAATGACATAACAACATATAAACACAAAGGGGAAATCATCTTAATTGGAGATTTTAATGCTAGAACTGCAAATAACCAGTCTCTTTGCCTTGATATTGAGATGGGAAGAGGGGACAACCCTTTATGGCTAGAAGAAGAAGGGAATCAAAAGTGGGAAAGATTATCTCAAGATGGAAAAGGAGACATCACACTGTATGGGGCAGAATTATTAGGCATGTGTAGCTTGTATGATTTAATTATATGCAATGGTTTAAAAATGTGGCCTAGTTCTGGGAACATCACATGTCACACATACAATGGCCAAAGTGTGGTGGACTATGTTATAAGCTCAAAGAAACTCGTGACAAGTCTAATAGGCATGGAGGTAAAGGAGTGTCCCATAGAAATGAATTCAGATCACAATCCAATACAGGTGAAAATCAGCATACAAAATGGTACTCAACGGCAAGAGATGACGCAGTATAATGAAAAGAAAGAAGCTACTCAAGGTTCAATCCTTTTGACGCAGGAAAACCAAGAAACCTTCCGAACAACGCTGGAAAAACAATTGCACGAGGTGGGAACCAATGGGATGTTCAACTCAAATAAAAAAAGTATAGACAGCACCATGTTGACCTCTATTATTCTCAAGGCCCTCAATTCTTGCAAAAGGTCTAGGCCTAAAAAAAGTGATAAAAATAGCTTTCCAGCTAACCCATGGTACGATGAGGATTGTAAAGCAGCAAGGAAAAGGGCTAAAAAATGGGGAAATAACAAAGAATATGTAAAGTTGGTCAGACTGAAAAAAGATGTGTATATGCAAACTAGAAGGAAGGAGTTAATATTGCTTGGGAGGCACAATCCAAGGGGCTTTTGGAGAGAATTGCAGCAACAAGACACGAATAAAGAGAACAATATTTCAGACCTTGAATGGTTAGAGTATGCAAAGCAACTTTATGAGAGGGGGCAAGATAAAGACAACCCTCCAATAATTGACTCAAGGGTTAAACTTTTTTCTTCGGAGAACATTAAAGAAGGAATAAAAAGGTTGGCAATGGGTAAAGCTCGTGATATAGATTGTTTACAGGCAGAACACTTAAAATGGGGATTGGAGGCTCTCACACCTCATATTAAAAAAATATTCAATGAGGTCCTTCAATATGGGTTTCCTGCAAATTGGACGACTAGTGTTGTCATCCCTCTGCTCAAAGGTGGTGACATCAACAACCCTTCAAATTACCGCACTATAATGATCAACCCTATTTTTTGGAAAACTTTTTGGGAGTATGATAGAAAAGCGGATCAATGTTTGGGCGGAAAAGGAGGGAAAACGCGCAAAAGGGCAAGCGGGCTTCAGGCCAAAACATTCTACTATTGATCATTGCATGAATCTTAGACACTTGATCGAGAAAGTCTAGGATAAACAAGGAGAGGAGGTTTTTTGCTGCTTTGTTGACTTCAGGAAAGCTTTTGATACAGTTCCTAGGAGCAAATTATGGAGTAGGATGGAAGAATTGGAAATTCCCATACACTATAGAGCTACTGTCCATAGGCTGTATGAGCAGGTTTGGGCCAAAATTTGAACCAAACAAGGATTTTTAGATCGTTTTGGAAGTGATATCGGGGTCAAGCAGGGGTGCCCTTTATCCCCTACATTATTTGGGATATACTTTGACAAATTAGAGGAGTGGATCGATAAGTTTGGTGGGGGTGGGGTCTACTTGACCAATTATGTCATAAAGCTGCTTTTATATGCGGATGATCTGGTCTTAATGGCAAAAACAGCACAAGATTTGAAGGAACACTTAAAAGCGCTAGAGCTCTTTTGCCATCAGGTGGGGATGCAAGTGAACACTACCAAAACTAAGGTCATGATCTTTACCTTGAAGAGAAAGAAGGTTCATAGGGAATTTGTTTTTGAAGGCAGCCCCTTGCAGGTGGTCAATGAATATAAGTATCTTGGCCTTGATTTCCACAACAAACTCAGCTGGGAAACGTGTAGAGCAAAGAGGATACAAGGGGGATGGAAAGCTTTACACTCATTGCAAAATAGATGCAGAAGGGCCGAGTTATGGGATTGGAAGACAAAGAAAACTCTTTTTGGGCTTTTAGTTGTTCCAGTGGTACTATATGGTTGTGAAGTTTGGGGTAGCAACACCTCAGCAAAAAAGTGGAGACAGATAGAGAGATTACAAAAACATTTAATCACACAGAGTCTCAGGATTAAATCTACTGTCCCTTACGAGATTGTTCTAGCTGAGGCCGGGGCTTTCCCTGTTGAAGCGTCTGCTATGTCTCGGTTGCTAAGCTATCTAAGAAGACTAGATAACATGGAGACTCATCGCTGGCCAAAAATGGCAGCAAATGAAAAATTAGATAGAAGAAAGAGCACGTGGATGAAACAGAATATCAAATGGATGAGCAAGTGGGGTATTAGCATAAGTGAGTGTCCAAATGCCAATAGGGAAATAAAAAGGTATGTGCAAGGAAAGTTCAAAGAAAGCATGTGGAAAGGGCCACTTGGGAGGAAGAAAGAATACTATGTCAAACATTTTAACCCTACGCATGACCACACACAAAAGACCTACATCGGAATGGAAATAAAATGGAAAGCGAAAATGTTGATAGCTCAGATTAGAACAAGTTCGCACCAGCTTAGATGTGAGACCGGAAGGTGGATGATACCTAAAGAGGAGTGGGCAGACAGAAGGTGTAGATATTGCACTCAAGGAGTGGTTGAGACAAAATGGCACTACATCAGGGAATGTTCGGCTTACAAGGACATTCGGATCAATTATACTGAGACATTAAAAGGGAACAATTTGGGTGATCTGTTTGAAGAAGAGAAGATAATAGGGTTTGCAGATTTTCTGATCAAGATACACAGCAGAAGATCCAAGATGCAGAAAGAAAAAGAAACATAGGTTTTTTCATTTTCTGGGGTTCACGTCTCTTCGCTTGCTATCTTTGGGTCCCATAGGCTGCTTGGCCTCGTGGACGTGATTAAAAACATTCATTTATTCATTCACATGCAAAAAGATTTTGCAATATTGAAACCAGCGGCATGCGAAAAAACACATGCATAAACAGAGAAAAGGTAAGACCTCGTGACCTGAACATGCAACGCCCAAAGACAATGATCACGATTTTGGTTATTACCTTCATAGCCTACAAAGTGAATTAGGTAGATCCAAGAAATTGCACCCTCTTCTACACTGATTGCAGGTTCGACTACTTTGCAATCAATCGCTAGTTTGATCTTGGTCTTTAGATGCAGTTTTACCATGCATTCAAATGTAGGTTTTGAAAACTATGTTGTAAACCCACAACCTCAATGCCTTCAGATACTAGTTTTAAATCACCTTGAGATGGCCCTTCCTCCTGTTATTCTTCAATCAACCTTTATGATGGTAGCCTCTTAGAGATCAAACATTAGTTAACTATCATATTATTGATCACACAAAATATTAGATCAGATCATGCATGCACAAAAATCATGCTACTGATGGATAAGTTATGCCCAGCTGCTAGTTTACGAGTTGTGCATGAAACGCAAACTAAAGGCATAATTAGAATTCTATGCTAGGCAATTTGATTTGTGCATGGAAAAATAGTTTATTTTAGTGTCTAATTCTATAAAGAGTTTTTCTTGTTGTTAATCTGATAATGTATAATTGAAGAGAAGGTAAGTCTGTAAGTCTCAGACATGATGTAATCCATTTTGAGAGATTAAATGAATAGAAGAAGTATTTGTCTGTGTTAAAAAAAATGATGTTTATTGTCTATTTTTAAATTCAAAAAGTTATATCAAAGGGGTATGTGCAGGATCATGGTATGCCAAAAAGTGGCAATATTTGTAGGGTATGTGGCTGACGACTTTTTTTTCACCCAAAATTAATTTAATGAAAATGGTTTTTAGAGGAGATTCTCAGCTTTCCAAAAATATAAATTATGATTTAATTTGAATTTAATAAATAATTATTATTCATTTTCTATTAGAATTATGACTAAAGTCCCTGATCGATAGGGCTAATTGAAAAACATCTATAACTTTCAAACCAGATTTATATGTTTTGAGTCCAAAACATTCACATTCTATGCTTTACATAGTATAGATTAAAAAAAGAAAAATTAAATTTCATGAATTTTTGACCAAGTTAAGGTGGTCGACAGACGAAGTTTTTATATTTTCTAAAAGTTGTAATAAAAAATTCATAATTAATTATTTACTTGGAAAAAAAATTACAAAAAATATGCATCACATCCTGACATGAGTCTTCTACTTATATATAAAATATTACAAAAAAATATTATCATTTTATTTATGGTTAGGGTGGTCTAGACACACCTACTTCTTATTTTTTCCCTGAATTTAAGTACTACTGCATTGAAATTTCAAATTTTCACCAAATAGATTTTATTTATTTTTAAATAAACCTAGTATTTTAGAAACTACATTCAATTTTCTACAAATTCTATTCTTACATATTTTTGAAATAATATAGATAACTTATTCAAATATTTACGTCAAGTTGCCTAACACTGATTTTTTTGAATTTTTTGCCACTTAAGGGCCTTTTTGGCATACCATGATCCTGCACATGCCCAAAGCATCCACATGAATTTGAATTGGGACAAACCTAACCTTTGTAACTGAATTAGTCAACATTACCATCACTCTAGTCTCATAGACCCACTTAGTACCAAGTCAAGTAAAAAGTTACTTATTTTTCTCCTTCTCAAGAGATCATAAGGATTTCCCTTCTGTTATCTGACATAGAGAAGACTCGTGATACCTTTCAATGTGCCAATCATTAAAAACAATCATCAAGAACTTGAACAAAACATTCAAACCTTGTTTGACCATTATTTCTTTTTACATGTGAACATTTAGGTTTGTACAACCTTTTAAACTTATTTGTAATCTTTTTCCAATCAATACATAAATCCATCCATAATTAATCTACATATATGCATAGATTGTCTATTCCACTCTCTATTCCAACATGGTTTTTAAGAATGACTCTTCAATCAACAAATTGTACATGGATGAATATCCCAATGCATTTGGTTTTTATGTCCTTCCTTTTGACGATAGAAGATTGCATACATTACATTCCTTGAGCTTATTTGTTTGAACCTATAACACTTGTAACGTCATTTCTATCTCTTTTGCCCCTAACATATCTAAGGCCTTCATTCTTTGGCTTCACAATTAGTTGAATGGGCTCTCTAATTCCTTGCCAATATTTTCCAAATATTTTTCCTTCATAATCCTTCTTTTCATGATTTTCATACCAACATCACCTGTATCAAATGAATAAGACAAACTATTTGTATAAAAAGATATATCACATACTAAAGGTTGGGACCTAAAACACTCATATTTCCTTAACTATAATACAAGTAATTGATCTAATTGATTACTTTGCTATTTAATCCTTTTGAGAATTATTTTCCTTTTCAAAATACTTCAAATTTTCTTCTATATATATATATTTAATTTCATCAAACAACTTCAATTTTTTTCTAGTGCTTCATTTTTCTTTTGAATTCTCACCAATTTATCTTTTAGAATATCATTTTCACTTATTTTCTTTCTTTAATTTTTAACCAATCTTTTCCATTCAAATAAACAATTTACATTTACTTGGTGCTATTACTTTTTGTTTGATTTTTTGTCCAATTTTGGTAGTTGTTCTTGTCAATATCATTAATAATACCACCATTCAAAATAGATATTAATATTTCAACATGACCTTTTTTATGACCATAAACTCTGCCTTCATAAAAAATCACATCTCTTGACACAATAACGCTATTAATGAGAGGATTAGACAATATGTAATCCCTACCTTTCTCGCTATATCCCACAAAAATGGATGACTCACTTTTTCAGATCAAACTTTTATCTCTTTTGATCAGTTACATAACATATGCTAAACAACCAAAAACTCTAGAATGATTAACAATAGGCTTTTTTTCATACCAAACTCCGGACTTTGATTGAGAATGTGCACTAATATAGCAATTGCATCACCCAAAAAGGAATTTCTTAATCCTTTGGTTTGTAACATACTCCTTGTCATTTCAACCATTGTATAGTTTTTCCTTTCACCTACTCCATTTTGATGAGGTCTGTAAGTAGTGGTGAATTTTCTTTTGATGCCATTCATATCACAATAACTATAAAAATATTTGATACCAGATGAAGATATTGAAAGAATTCCTTGCTCCTAAATCAATTGATTGAATGAACATGATACTAGAGAAATAAATAACAACAAAAAATCACTGATAAATAAAATCACTTAGTATTCTAACCAATACCACTCAATAAACTGAAAAATTAGATTATTCATTGATTTCTATGAATATAAAAATTTATAATTTATTTCTAGAATATATATCTATTACAGAATAATTTTGTTAAAGCTTATACAAAACAACACAATGACAAATGATTAATAATTCTAGCAACCTCTAAGAAATAGATTGTAGCATCTGGGATACATTACATGCATTATTTGCACATCTCTTTGAAACTGGCAGATTTGAAATCATGGCCATTAGTTAGCTAATGTTAAAATAATTCAATGTTAGAATCAAGATCTTCTTGAAGAATAGCAACACTAGATCACCCATAAGAGATGAACAATTGCACACCTTGCATTTTATTAAAAATGAAAGTATGCAAAACAAAGATTGAGAAGATACACAGATGGACGTGATAATTTGCAAAGAAGATGTTAATATATAGTGCAAAGGATAGCAATAAAACTCTATGAAAGAAAAAGGATAAAAGGAACATCTAAGTAAGCTTATCTCTAGAAAAGGAAAAGTCTATGCAAGAGAATATATCATGGAATATTCTACACTAATTTTTTCTTTAAAGTGAATCTAGGTTAATTAAGTGTAGTGAATTAAACACATTCAACCTACATTAACTACATTAACTAAATAGAAAGGGGTGAATGATCGTAACATGTGCAAGTTATTCTACAAAATGTAAATAAGAAGATAGGTGATTCTTATTTTGATAATAAAAGAATGAATGTTTGTATTAGAAGTATTAGATTATTTATTTATTAAAAGACAAGTTTGTACACTTGAAACAATGCCACAATTGGTGATCTATATGCCCTAAGTTAGAATTTGTATCAAAAATCAATAATGTTTGTTCTAGAGCCTCACTTAAAGAATATATGTTTCATTTATTCTTTCTAAATGCTTTTAGAGTAGATAATATTTAGAAATAGACACCAAAAGTGAATAAGAACCAAAACACTAGGCAAGTGCCCAAATACATAGATTTACATTAATGTTTTTATTGTGTCAACATAAAATGTGTTGCATTTAATTGTTGTAATGTGCTGCCCTAAAAATTTGAAGACTCCAAATTACGTATTTCATTAATGCATTGAAGGATTGAGGTTCCTAAAATCCAATTATGAGAAAGTGGAAATCCTTTTTTTCCTATAAACCTGCTATTGATAACTTTCAAACCGAAATTTACATACACCCAATGAAGAATTTTTTGTCAAATAACCCAAATTTATATCCTTTGAAAATTTACTTATCAGATCTTAAAGCCCAAAATCCAATCATTTTCGTCCATCATTTCCATCCATCTAAAAGTGAAGGCTTTCTTAAGCATTTTTGTCCTTCATAGAAACCTAGGTAGTAGAGCACAAGATTCAATAGAAAACCCACTTCTCTACCAATATGGTTTGATCTAAACACCAATTCAAGCATTCCAAGATGGAATTCTTACATGACATAATTACATCTAATTAAATTTAATTTATTACAACAATAAAAGTAATTAATACAAAAAATCATTTCAATTTTATTCTTTTACACTAAAAACTTAAACTAAACAACAATAAGAATAAATTCAACAATAAAATTACATAATAAAAAAATCATTTCAATTTTACTATTTTTTTCCCACATAAAACACAAACTAAACAATGAACAAACTATACAGAAAATCAATTACGATGTAACTCTACAAAGAGATGCTTTTCCACTGTGTCAGTCACCAAATATGTCAAACGCTTTAAATTAAAACGATCTCATATCCTTTGTTTCATAAGGTTGTCTCCTAATCAAACTAAACATAAAATATCATGCAGATAGAATCTAATCCTTTTACTCTTGTCTGTAAGATTAAAGTAGTCTCAAACTCTAGTGACATAACTTACATGGTTGATTCTTGGTATGTTCGGCTTTGGTAATGCTTTGCAGGCTTTTGATGTCTGATTCTATTCCTTGCTTTTAGCACAGACATTATTGGAAGAAAAAACTAACAGAGAAAGAAAACCAACAAAATAATCTTACAGCAGATATAAAAGAAAATCGTATTATATGAGAGCAGCAGCAAAGTAAACTGAAGCATATTTGTTTACAACACTATATAATGGTGAATTGACTGTTATAAGATTCTGTCTTTGGAGGAACCTCTAAAACACTTACATTTATAAGACTGATATATATATTTATAAAGAAAACAGCTTGTATAACACTCCAGAGAGGCAGATAATAAGAAAAAGGAGCAGATATCTAATGCTGAGTGTGTTCCAGATACTGAAATTTTCTAGATATATTCCACTAAATGCACATTCTATCACTATCCTCACTTTTTCGTAACATAGGGTTTTGAGTTTTACTGTGGGTGTTCTTTTTTCTTACTAAAACATCTGGAACGGGCACCCATCACTCTTATATGATATTTAGTACACAAGAAGAAGCCTCTTTTGCAGAGAAGACTGTAATTTGCCAGCGTCATGCTCTTTGATATGTTCTCTATACATGGCATGGAAGAAGAGATATACAGAGAATTCACTTGTTGAAAACTGAGACACATGCACATCTAGGCCGTGCTTTTCAATCTCCTCAATCAGCATGGAAATGGACCTCGCCCTTGTAATGCTATAAATGTTAATTATAACCTCCCTTCCATAAACATCCACGTCCACCTTAGTGAGCTCTCTGCTTTCTTTTTCTGTTTCACCACATTTCTGTTTTGCAAGCAGAATGTCTCTGTGTCCCTTCAATCGGTATATATCATCCTGAAGTTTTCGAATGTAATTACCGGCTTCCTCAATTAGCCCACACCTGTCGATCTGCGTTGCCAAATACAAATGAGTTCAATACAGTGAGTCATATCTATGTCCTATATCTTGTAGCAGCACATTTTCATTTAAAAAGAATAAAAAAATAATAGATTAGTTAAAAATTTAAAGAAATTTAAAAAATATTTGGAAACAGTTATAATTGTTAAAACGTTTAGAATAAAAAATTGAGGTTTTTTCACAAATCTCTCACTTTCGAAGAATAAAGAGAAATCATGAAGCTAATAAAACACTTAATTTTCAAGAAAAATGGATCAAAAAGATCAAACCAAATCATTATGAAGGATTTGAAGAAACTATGAAGATTGTGAAAAAAGACAAGGACTTCTAGTCTATGACATTTAAGTTGTGATTAACACTAGAGTCCTATTTGGTCAAACAGTTTGCAATAACATTCCATTTTCTAAGAATATGAACAAAAAAGATGAAATCAATGTTTCACAAAAGACATAAAATTTGCTCCACAAAAAGATGCCATCCTCCAAAAAGATTCATAAGACCTTCCATTATTCAAAAGGGAGATCCAAATTGTAGAATTTATTTTATATATTATTTTCTTCTAACCCAACTCGCTTTACTTATACCAACAAGGATGATCTAGGCCTCCATTTAATTATTAATGTCAAACCCTATTATAGAAGAGAAAAAAAGGTGAACTAAAGCAACACCATCCCACCCAACTCCACAAGACCCTAATTCCCCTATATTGATATGAAAAGAATCATCAACATTCATTTTGAGAAAAACAAGTGAAAAAGTCCATTTATCTACTCGATTCATCTTATTAGAAGATTTAATCCTACATCCAAAATGATTAGAGCCAACCAAATGACCAAAATCTATTTGCCTCAAAATTTAAATATCATAGAGAGCTAAGACTTCATCGACAGACAAACACAGTCATGAAAACTCTTTCTATTGAGTCAAAAATCTTTTGCTAGATATATCTAGTAAGTTTTCGACTCGTAAAAACTACATGGTTAAATCCTAATGGCAATATCATAATTTGACACACTATGGAAAAATACCTCCTACTTAGCAATATCTAGTAGGACTCTAATAATTTTGGAAATCGCACAATTTTTTTCCAACCAAATTTGTCAAATAATAAAGATGAGACCAATATCCTAATCTACCAAAAGGAAGAAACAGATGGTTATATACAAAATAGTGCAAAAAATTCAAGTTCAAAAAACGCTACGAACCCGAATCTAGCCCCAGATGCGCCGACAACACCTCCAATTTTTTGTCGTTAAATTAAAAACATAAATCACAGTCAATAATATTAAGTTAAATCCATAAAACACATCGTCGAACTTCTAAAAAATTTTATCAGGCAGTCGTGAGCACCTGAATCATATGCCCCTGTACCTCACAAGCCAGTAGTTCCGCCCTGCCTGGTAACGCCGCCCCAGACCAAGGGCTTTCACACCAATGTGGTGGTGGGGCTTTACGCTTTGCCAAAAGTTCTTATCTCTTTTCTCCCTAATCGAATCGAGTGTTGTTGCGTCCATTTGGTGTCATGGCACTTTTCTGCCATGTAGCCTCCGGTTTTCACGTCGGTACTTTGTCTTGCCGTGGTTCCTCCGCCCGAAAGTGGGTCTGGGGGCTGTCTTGGAGAAGTTGCGAGGGTCTTCATTTCACAAAATTTGGTCTCTTCCACCGCCGCAGGGTCGGTCTTCCTCGATATCTCTTGCCGCTATTTTTCCAAGGGCTTTGTTGCGGAGGTCCAACTCTTCCCTTGGGGTTTTTTTCCATTTCTTGCACAAGTGACTTGGGGGTTTGCATGCCTGCTGAGGATCTTGTTTATTTCTATGCTATGTGGGGAAACATCTAGGGCTAGCCCCATTTTGGATTTCTGATCAACGTTTGGTTCAAAGCCTTCGGTGTATGGTGTGAATGTTTTTGATAATGTGTTGTTTTCATAGGAGATAGAGATGAATGATCTAGGACCGGTTAGTGGTTTTGAGATAACGAAGATTAATGGGTGTTTGGAAAGATGCAAAGAGAGACTGAAGTTGGCTATCCCGATGGAGATGCTTGCAGATGATATTGAATACTATTTGAGGCACTCCTTTTATTGCAAGTTCATGGGTTTGAGAGTTTCGCTAGAATTTTTGGAATCCTGGGCTCAACGGACTTGGATACTGGAGGGGGAGATGGAGATTATGCTCCTTGCGAACAACTATTTTATGGTCTCATTTGATTGCATCGCAGATCAAAAGGTCTTCGAGGGTGGTCCATATTTTTATAACTAGGTGGGTTTTTTAACAAAGCCATGGCATGCTGGCTTTAACCCGACTGAGGCACTACCAAGTCAGATTCTAGTTAAATGGGTTTGGTTGTTGTGGTTTCCAGTTGAGTGTTGGTAGGATGACGTGTTGCATCTGGTGGCTTCAATGCTCGACAAACTTGTTGGGTCTTCACAATAGATGCAGTTTAAAAAGGTAATTACTTTTGTTTGCATTTGTGTAGAAATTGATTTAAGCAAGCCACTGCCAAATTATGTTGAAGTGAGTGTTGGATCCTATACTTGGGTGCAATAGCTAGATTATGAAACCCTACCTTTTGGGTGTCGTCTTTGTCATGAATATGGTCACTTGCAGCGTAGGTGCCCTAGGACTAAGCCTGTGGTGCCCTAGCCTTCTCGCAATCTGCCTAGGACTGATAAGGGGAAGGAGCTTATTCTGGGTGATGGTAACGAAGATGATGGTTATGTCCTTATCAAGGCTCACAATAGGAATCATGGATAGAAGCGGGCCTTGAGAGAGAGGCAGGATGATGAAAATTTTAATAGGTTTGAGGTGTTGGATGATCTCAGCCAGGAGGAAGTGAATCTAGGGATGTTGAACTTGGATCAAGGAACTCTGGGTACAGGACAAGATGGGCCTCCTTTGGAGGCTATGTAGGTTGTGCAAGAGAGTGGGGTTGGGCTGTTGGATACAAAACAACAATTTATTGTCTAGGATAAACAAAAATCTACTATTGGAGCTTCAAAGAGTGGTGGAGGTGGATCCCCATTGCCCTTGAAAGAAGGCATAGAAGTGGGGAAGAGCTCTTTGTCCTCTTCTAGTTTGGGTATTCAGCAAAAGAAACCGAAGAAAGGGGTTAGTGAGAGGACTTCCAAGCTGGGAAGGAAAAAGGATATGGATAAGATTAAATTAACTAGGGAAACTTTGGTGAAGTTAGTGTCATTCAAGACTCTGGATTCACATTTTTCATGCCCCTAGAAATGATTGTTCTCTCATGGAATGTAAGGGGCTTGAACAGTGGCCCTCGACTAAAATTTGTTCATGATTTGGTTAGGAATCATTCTCCGGATGTTCTTTTTCTTTAGGAGACTAAATTATCCATAGATAATATGTTGTACATGGCTCCTAAGTTATGGAAATATGGTGAATGCCAATGTGTGGGGGCTCTTGGTGCTTCTGGATGGGTGGCTTGCTATTGGGACCCTCAGAATATTTTCCATCTCTGGTGGATGTCCTCTAGATCCTCTATGTCCCTAGTCACCTCTTGGTATGAGACTAGTGAGTGTATTCTCCTCTCTAATGTGTATGCTCCTATTGAGTTTCAAGGTAAACTACTTCTATGGTCCCATCTTCGTTTTGTTCGTAGCTTAGCTCCTTTCCATCCGTGGGTTATGGCTGGCGATTTTAATGCTATTGTGGAGTTGTCTGAGAAAAGAGGTGGAATTGCTAGGTTGGAGCCTTTTGCTCTGTTATTCAGAGATAACATTTCATAATTAAATCTTATTGATGTTCAACCCAGTAATGGTCGCTTTACTTGGAATAATAGGAGAAATGGTGAGAGTTGTGTTGCTGAGAGGTTGGATCGATTCTTGGTTTCCTATTATTGGGTTAGAGACTTGTGGTCCACTCGATCTGAAATTCTTGATTGGAGAGGTTCTTATCATTGGCCTATTAAGCTTAGTATTGTCTCTACTCGAGGGCCTCGTTCTCCCTCCTTCAAGTTCTAGCTTATGTGGTTATGGGATCCTACTCTTTATGAACATGTGGTTGAGTGGTGGAGGATTGGTAGATGAGCTTTTGATACGGCAATGTACACTTTCTCCAAGCTTCTTTAGTTTATCAAATATCAACTTAAAAGGTGGAATTGACAATTTTTTGGTAATATCTTTCATACTAAGGTTGATGCTCAGGAGAATTTGAATAATATTATGTGGTTGATTTGTGAGAATGGGGCTTCTGAGGATCTTCTAAGGGAGGAGGCTAGCACTTTGAAAGTGGTTGAGAAATTTGAATTGCGAGAAGAGATCTATTGGAAGCAAAAGGCCCAGGTTGAATGGCTTCAGGAAGGTGATAAAAACACTGCCTTCTTCTTCAATTCAATGAAGTCCAGGAGGCATGGTAATTCCATTTCTATTCTGGTGAATGATAGGGGGGAACGTCTTGCCTCATTTCAGGAAATATTTACTGAGGCATCTCAGTATTTTCTACTTTATTCAGGAAGGATTTGTGGGGGGGCTCTATTGGGGAAGCATAGGTTCTTTCTTGTATTCCTTAGTTCGTCTCCAGAGAGGTGAATGAGTATCTGATGAAAGAGATATCTCTTGATGAGCTAGAGGGAATTGTGTTTCAGATGAAGAGGGGTAAAGCTTCTGGCCCCGATGGTTTCCCGATTGAATTTTTTCAAGAATTTAGGGATATCATAAAGTTGGATGTTCTGGTAGTTTTCCATGAGTCCCAAAGGAATAAGTAGATGCTGCATGCTTTGAATTCCACCTTCCTTGCTCTCATCCCCAAGTGTGAAGGGGCTGATAGGTTATCTCAGTTCTGACCTATCTCTCTTTGCAATGTGGGATATAAAATAATTTTGAAGTTATTGGCTGAGAGGTTGAAAAAGTGGCTTAAAGCGTTGATTTTGGAGGAACAGAGTGGATTTGTGGCGAGTCAAAAAATTCTTGATGGGGTTGTCATTGCTATGGACACCATCCATTCCATGGACAACTCCCATGTGAAGGCAATGTTCATTAAGTTGGATATGGCTAAGGATTATGATAGGGTTAGATGGTCTTTTCTACGGAAGATCCTTGTTTCTTTTGGTTTTAGTGAGGAGTGGATTCAATGGGTCATGAGTTGTGTCATGTCTGTATCTTTCTCGGTTTTCATAAATGGAGATCACTCTAAACTTTTTGGTGCCTCAAAGGGTTTGCACCAAGGGGATCCTCTTTCTCTATATCTTTTTCTACTTGGAGGTGTTGGACATTTGTTGAAAAGAAAGGTGGAGCTTGGCATCATTCAGGGTTGTCAATGGGGTGGAGATTTTCCTCCACAATCTTATTTGTAGTTTGTTGATGATACTGCCTTGATGGGGATGGCTACTATTAGGGAAGCTACTAATTTGAGGTAGGTGTTGGACATCTATCTTGTTGCTTCGGGAAAATTGATTAATGAGGAGAAATTTTCCATGTTCTTCTTCAATACGTCATCCCCCATATGGAGAAGAATTGCTAATATCTTGAGGTTTCAGATACGGTTTCTCCCTTTGATGTATCTGGGTATCTTGATTTTTGTTCACTGACTTCCCAAGGGTTCTTGGCAGAATATTATTGATAAGCTTCGTGCAAAAGTTAATCATTAGACCCATAGATGGTTGTCTTTTGGGGGGCAGGTTTAGCTTCTCAAGTTAGTGGTGCAAGTTCTCCCTACCTACAGATGTATGCTTCAAGTTGCTCTGATGGATTTTATAAGGGAGTTATATTCTCTTGAAAGATAATTCTTATGGGTTGGAAGTTTTCCATCTTCCAAGTGGAGCCTGATCAGGTGGGATGTTGTGTGCAGCCCAAAGCAATTTGGTGGTCTTGGTCTTCGATAGTCTACGTTATTTGGAGTGGTTGTTGCTGCTAAACTATTCTGGAGATGGTGTGTGGAGCAAGATCAGCTATGGGCCAGGATATTATCTCATAAGTATTTCTCAGGGATTCCTCCATAGGATCTCCTTGATTACCCTCTTGAGGGGAAAGGTTCAGTGATTTGGAATACTCTTCAGAAGGGTGCGAAGCTCATCAAGGAAGGTTTATTTTGGATTTGCAAACGGGGCACTAAAGCTCTTTTTTGGTCAGATTCTTGGGATGGCTTCCCCCCACTTACTTCTTAGTTCCCCAACTTACTTCCTTTGTGTTAGATATTTCTTGTGGCTGGCTGGTCTAGGGTGAGTGACTTCATGTTTGTCGCTTCTTTTGGTCAGTTGGAGGTGGCTCATTGGAAGGATCCCACGGAGTGGCCGGATTTGGGACTTGTGGAAGAAAGTGGAGAGCTTCACAAGATTATTTATAGTAGGAGTTGTAGTTCTCTTCTAGAAGAGGATATTCTTGCTTGGACCCATAATCTTAAGGGGGTTTATTCTGTTCCTTCTAGTTATCAGGTGTTATTGGCTCAAAAGCTAATTGGGGCAGAGGTTCATTGGTAGAAAAGGGTGTGGAATAAACTCTCATGGTCAAAATGCAACTGCTTTGTTTGGAATTTAGTTTGGAATAGGTGCTTGACCTAGGATAACATTCGTAAATGGGGATTCCAGGGACCTTCAATTTGTGTTTTGTGTGGGAGAACAAAAGAGGACTCTTCGCATTTGTTCTTCTAGTGCCCTGTTGTTGTGCATCTTTGGAATTGGTGGTGGGAGGTGTTGAAGCTTCCTTGTATTCATGCTTGCTCTTTGGTTGAATTCTAGGATATTATGGGAAGACCTCCTTTTATGGCTTCTGTTTTGCAGGATGTTTGGTACATGGGCCCTACCTTTCTGGTTTGGCAGATATGGCTGGAGCGGAACTGCCATATTTTTTCGTGATCAAAAGTTGGTGGGTTGGAAAGTGTGGATGTGTATGTTAGGAATGGTGCAGGAGTCAGTTTTGGCTAAGTGTGATGTGGTTTTCCCCTTGGAGAGAGGTGATGTTGAGTTGGTGGCTAGACTGGGTCTTCAGGAAATTTCTTTCCTCTTTTGTTAGCTCCAGGAACTGCAGGCATGGGAAAAGAGAGTTCAACGAGTTGGAAGGTGGTTACCTCCTCCAAATGGATTTCTAAAGATCAATACAGATGGATCTTCTAGGGGAAATCCTGGACCTATTGGGATTGGTGGGGTTGGCAGGGACTCAATTGGGTCGGTGATTTTTCTGTTCTCTATACATGAGGGGGTGAAGACTGTTAACTTCATGGAGGGTCTAGCAATTTTTTATGCTATTGAGAGAGCCCTTGCTTTGGGATGGAGAAAGGTTATATGTGAAGCTAATTCACAGATCTTGATTAATCTATTGAATGAGCGGAAGATATCTGATATTAATTGGAAGTTGGCTTCAGTGGTTTAGCGGATTCTTCAGGTTAGTTCTCAGACGGAGGAGGCATCCTTTGTTCACATCCTGAGGGAGTGGAATCGTGCTGCCAACTGCTTGGCCAAATGGGCCTCTTAGCATGATAGTGGTTGGAAGGTTGAGGATTGGGATCAGGTTAACCCTAAGTTGTGTCCAGATTTGGACTGGTTCTTTGAGGAGGATAGGAGGATACATGGGGATAGTTGATTTTGTTTTATGTTGTGGGATTGCTTCTTTGTTTTCTGGGGCTGGGTCTCTTGGTTTTTATTGTAATGCTCTTTTTTTATTTCCAATAAAGATTTTACCCCCTTTGTTTCAATATATGTATAAAATTTATGTTCTACAAATCCTAGCTACATTTTATTTTTTATTTTTCTTGAAATTGAAAAAAACAATATATCACACTTTTACCCCTTGAATATAAAAAAAATCTTATAAAAAATAACATTTGAAAGAACCTTGAAATTCTTTATTTCTTATATTTGTATAAAACTTATGTTCTATAAATCCTAACTGCTTTTATTTTTTATTTTTCTTGAAATTGAAAAAAAATATATATATATATCATTTGCAACTATGCATGAAATGATAGGATATGACAAATTTCTCTTTTTAAAAAAATAAAAAATATTTTACATTCTTATCTACACATAACGTGATAAAGTTTATGTTCCACAAATCCTAGCTACATGTTATTTTTTATTTCTTGACATTGAAAAAAAAAAATCATTTGCAACTATGCATGAAATGATAGGATATGTATGGCATTAGGTAGTCAACAACACTAGGAAATTCACCACCATGACAAATTTCTCTTTTTAAAAAAATAAAGAATATTTTACATTCTTATCTACAAATGAAGTGATAAAGTTTATGTTCCACAAATCCTAGCTGGGTGTTATTTTTTATTTTTCTTGAAATTGAAGTAAATTCACTAATTCACCACTAGAAAATTCACCGCCATGACAAATTTCTCTTTTTAAAAAAATAAAGAATATTTTACATTCTTATCTACACATGACATGATAAAGTTTATGTTCTACAAATCCTCGCTGGATTTTTTTTTATATTTTTCTTCAAATTGGAAAAGAACATATATCATTTGGAAAGTGAATTGTTGGAGGTGAATTTTCCTAGAGCCCATATGTACATATAAGGAGTTTTAATTTGGTAATGTAATTTTAAGATTAGGTTCATCTCAGTTTGAGAAAATAAGAAAGTGTGTGGTTATTAAATTAAATTGTAGTTTTTTTATTATATAAATTGTAAAATAAAGAAACTTGTTTCATTAAAATTGGAATCCACTTTTTTCATTCATTATTTAAAACAATGGAATGTAATTGTGATTTATTTGGTCAAATTGATATTTGACGTTAGTTTTCAAATGTTACAAATTAGGTTTTTACTTTTTAATCTTGGTGGCAAGAACAACATCACATTTAAACCATTACATTATGCCAATACTAGTAGACAAACTAACCTCATGTCCCCATTGGATGCTTAAAAATTTCCATGCAAAAACAAAGAATTATAGCCAAAGAATAATTTGAAATATTTCCCTATTTTAATGGATTAGCTATTTCTTAGGAATTGAAAATAAGAATTCCATGTGACTCCAGAAATTTCTTTCCCTCCTTTATTTTTTTTTTCCAATTTTTAACTACACAAATTATTATTAATATTATAAATACAAATTTTAAATATAAGTAGGAATAAAAGTATGGTGCCCTAAGAATTTTTGTCTACTATTCAATCTTAACAATTTTTTTAGTGTCTTCTCTCTGTAGCCTTAAGGAGCAGTAAGCTATTTTTGGGCTTTCCAGATTCTTGAATACCAATGTGGGTGGTCTAGTGGATGAGCTTGCTTCACTAAAGAATGAACTGAACCCAAGAGTAGCGGTACTGGAACGACAAAATAGACAACTTAGAAGGGACTTGGACACGCTCATTAATATAAGCAAGGGGAAGCTGGAGGCATCTACTGAGGGTATGGTTTTCCTCAACCAGAAGGCTATGGAGTTGACTAGGAAGGGTTTGTTTGATGCTCATACTAACTTGGTTCATGAGGAGGGTGCTTGTTTGGAGGTGAATTCGGCTGATCTGGCTACTGCCCTGAGTGTTTGTACTAGGAGCAAAACTAAGAAAGGTAAGAAGGATCTTGCTCAGGATGTTGAAGAAATCATGGACATGCATGAGAGGATGGCAGCCAAGGATATTGCGTCTGCTAAAGTGCTCAAGGACTTACTATAGTGGCCTTGCGGCCTTGTTATTTTTTGTTTTTTGGTTATGTTGGTTGTCAGATGGTTTCGTGATGGCTGGTTAATCAGCTAGTTGTTTTTTTGTTGTTGCTAGGTGGGCAACCTCTTGTTCTATCTTTGCTGCCATTTTTTAGTGTCTTCATAATAATTTGGTTTGATTTTTTTGATCTATTTTTCCTTATAATTTTACATTTTGCTGAATTCTTTTAATTTTTAAAAATGACAATTTTGAAGAAACCCTCAATTTTTTATTCTATGAATTTAATGCTAGAAATCTAAAAATATTAATCTTATTAATCTTCTAAAGAGTTAAAAATAAAGATCTGACAATAGATCCCATACTTCAAAACCCCTTTCATTCAAACACAATGAGAAATAAATACCGTATTTTGAATTAAAAACAAAAACCTGTTAAACTGAGTAAACAATAAAGGAAGGCCCTTTTAGATTACCTTAGGGAGAGTGATTGGTATAAGAGATTCCAATTTAGCAAAGAGAGATCTCATTCGATTTCTCCTCAATTTCTCTACAATCATTGGCAGTTTTTGGTTGCCACAATCAGTTGGACAACTCAGTCCTCCCAAGACAACATCAGCGAGTGTTCCATTATGTGAAGAGTGAATAGATCTAACAGGTAGAATACAATTTTCGTGTTCCATAAGCGATGAGCATTCGGCGCATTTTACTATCCGGTTGGGGTTTTCTTATAAAATGTCAAGGACTGAAACATAAATTCTGGGTGCGCCTGTAGATAGACGACGACGACGTTTGGTGCACTGTACCCTACACTGCCGTTTGTTTGGTCAATGATATACTAATCACGTCACCCACGTTAGATTAATGTTTTTTTTTCATTGAATAAAAAAGCAGATTACAAAAAGAGATTTCAGTACCTATTTAGTCATATGTTACATTATGCTATCATCTTTCTAGAAATCTTATATGATTAAATATATTAACTAGCATATATATCTCATATATAATCTATATAATAGAGATATTATTTTTAAGGTATATTTTTTTTAATTTGAAAAAGGTAAAAAACACAAAAATAAAAAAAAATGACCTAAAAAATGATATCTCGTATATTATATAGATTATATAAGGTAGATTATATAAGGTACATATGCTAGTTTATAGTCACACAAGGCATACTCAAGACACACTCAATTCTATTATGTTTAAATATTATTAAATGATAGTATTATATTATTATTATTACAAACCCTAATTTTATTTATTTTAACACTAATTTTATTTATTTTAATCTTTATTTTATTTCTCATAACCTTAATTTTAACCCTAACCACTGTTAATGTTATAGCAGTTTCGGTAGCTCCTTCCAGCTCAGCTCCTTCACGAAAATAAATTTGAATGATAGCCATTGGCTATTCAAATTATATTTATTATTATTATTGTTTTTCATCTTATGGGCCGACATAAAAGAATTTGATGTTTATCTTTTATTAGAAGATATCTAATATTCATTTGAGGCTGACCTTTGTTAAAGGATATTCAAAATATATTCAGGCCGACTTGAAGGGTCTTGAGGCATGCGTATTTATATTCTTCTTGTTCATAAATTATCACCAACCAGTAGATTTAAGTTACTCTCAACAGCCTTGCATTATACAATGTGAACTTATGGCAATAGAAGTTCAGTTCGATACATACTGAAGATCAATCTTAGCCCTCATTCAAGTGCGAACACAACTGTTGTCTATATGCAGATTTATCCATCATTCAAGAGCGATCACAGCTAATGATAAAATGCGATCTTGCTTAAGATCTAAGTGCATATACATCAGCTTCATGATTTAAATCAGTGCGAACTCAAGGATCAGGTTGACGCAATTAGTATCAATTTGCAATATCATCAGGTGTAGATAGAACAAGCAAGTGCGAACACAATAATACAAGGATGAACTTTCACAGTGGTGTGCGAATTCAAATTGAAGACAATTCATTGCACAGTCTGAAGACCCCTCAGTGCAGATTGAACATTTTCGGATCTGTGTTCTAATGCTACCAGGTGTCTTCTAGAATTTATTATTTGCATTTATTATTGCAAGGTATCGGTCTTGTGTTAGACCTCTGTGTAATTTGTAAATTTTCCTCTATTGCATCAAATATAAGAGAGATCTTTGTTGCTGGGTTTTTCTCCCTCAAGAGGAGGGTTTTTCGAGGGTATATGCTATGTTATTTTGTCTGATTTTGAATTAATTTTCTGTGCATTTACATCTGATCATAAATTTCAACATGGTATCAGAGTGGGTTTGAGGATCGTGATTAGATTTATTGCACTCAGATCTATATATTTCTCTGCAGGTTTGATGAGGGAAGGATCATGATCTTTCTGTTGTTGTCATTCCTATGTTGTAAAGGAATCTAAAATCAGCCGCTCATGGAAGTGTCGCCTCTCTTCAAATCTCTGTGGATGTGCATCATCATTTAGTGATCTATCTGTTGGTTGATTGTCGGAGGCTTGAATAAAGCTCTAGCTTGAGCCTGTGGATATTTGATGAAATTCTTCATTGAGAATGTTTCTCTCAGTTTGGAGTCCCATCTATGCTCATTTCTGTCAAAGATCAATGGGCTGCATCAGAATATTGGCGGGTCTAAAGCTCAAAAGGATTGAACTTAGGGCATACTCGAATCTATGTTTAGTGTTTGAAGGAAAGAAGCTCATTCATTGTCTTTAATAAAGCCTTTACAGTTTAATGAGCTGCTGTTGTGAGTAAAGGATGAGATTGCCCTCACATGTACTTCATGAGGCAAAAGAGTCTCATGCCTTCTAATCGTGAAAGCATTTCACAGGAAAGACAAGTGTAGACATACACAACACTTAAGGAGATTATGATCTCAAGAGATAAGTATTTTTTATGTTTGTTAAGTTATTTCATTCATTTGGATCTTGTGTGAATAGAGGTTGTATTTTCTCTCGAATTGTGTTCTCTAACATAAAGATCCTTTGAAGATTTCAAATTATTTATTGTGAGTTGGTTCATGCTAATCATCTAGATCTCTGAGTGTGACTTTGAGATGAAAAAGAGAATTGCATTTTCGATTGTGATAGGTTGACCACATCGATATCATTCTCTAATGCATGAACTATGTTAGAGCCTTGAACTCTTGGAGAGAGTTGGTTCTACATGCTAACCGCTTAATGCATTCAAGAAATCTGTAGTTGTGCAGATTATTCTTTTGTTGTGCTGAGTTTGGCACTCTCGAGAGGAGTAAAAGATGAACAAAAGAGTTATACCAAAAATTATATAAAGATAAGTTTCTTTATCCCTCTAGTTTTATTTTTTGATATATTTCTCCTTCAGGTTGATTTATTCATGTTCTAACATTGTGCATAAATTCTTATGTATTCATGTTATAACCTGCGATTGTAAACTTTGTATGATTCTAGTCTTGTTATTTCTTTGGGTAATTATAAACTATTAAGTAATCTCTCTCTAAAATGCTTGCAGTTCAATGTTCTAGGAGCAAGAAGGTGATGAGAGATTAATTAATGATGAAAAGCTTGAGGCATCTTGTGAGGAAGTCATGCTGACCAAAGAAATATTCAAGCAGCCTTGGGACTGAGCTAGTGGCCAGAGGGAGCTCACTTCCTGAAGTCTTCTTTGCAATCTTTGAAGCAAGGATCAAGAGGGAGTCTTGTAACTCACTGAGAAGAAGTGAAGATTGTTGTATTGAAAGGCTAGGTGCTAAACCCTTAGAGGATCCCTTTAGTTGCTGAGATCATAATTGCTCAAGATTGCCTTCTGGATTTTCCATTGGTAGCTCTGCAAACCTATTCAGAATAGTGAGATCTAAGATGAGGTCAAGGAGGACTATTCTGAACTCTCTTCAATACCAAGGTTTGCACTGGAAAACATTTATTTAAGTCAAAGTGTTGTAGGAAATCTTGGATGAAGAGGTCAGAAGGTTGATGTAAGTGCTTGAAGATTTAGGGGGAGCCTGCTGAGCCTGAAGAAGATGGCAATCTTGCTGCAGCTAGTTCAGATTTGGTGGATCCTATGTTGTACAGACAGCTGATTGGATCCTTGATGTATCTAGTTAACACTAGACCTGATATTTGCTATGCAGTGAGTGCACTTAGCCAGTTTATGTGTGATTCGAGACAGATACATCTTGTTGCAGCTAAGCATATCCTGAGATACTTGTGTGGCACAGTTGGATATGGGTTGAAGTATACTTCAGATGCAAACTTGAAGTTACTTGGTTTCACAGATTCTGATTGGGAAGGTTGTGTCACAGATCGAAAGAGCACCTCTAGCTGTTGCTTCAGTTTGGGTTATGCTATGATTTCCTGGTGCAGCAGGAAGTAGTCTTCTGTAGCATTGAGTACAGCAGAGGCTGAGTACATTGCAGCTTGCATGGCAACTCGGGAAGTAGTGTGGCTTTGTAAGCTCCTTGCAGGATTGTTTGGACAATCAAAGGAGCCTGCCATTATTCATTGTGATAATCAGAGTTGTGTGAAGCTTTATGTCAATCCTGTGTTTCATGACAGATCCAAGCATGTTGAGATCAAGTACCACTATATCAGAGATATGGTACAATGGAAGGCTATACAGTTGAGGTACATTAGCACTGATGAGCAAACGGCAGATATTCTCACCAAGCCTCTCACCAGGGTAAAGTTTGTATACTTTCGAGACAAGCTTGGTATGGTGGAGAATCCAGCCTTGACTGAGTATGAGTCTCAGTATCAGTGAGCCTTGTTCAATGAGTTCTTCTCTGTGAGAGAAGTTCGAGGTGAAATCCCTTGTTAATGCATTTTCTTCTGTGACGGAAGAATTTGAGGTGAAAGCCCTTATTTCCACCCTCTGAGAGAGTCATGGTGGATGTCATGTGTGTGACTCCATGACATATGTTGTACTTGTGTTTCACCCTCTAGGAGAGCCATGGTGAAAGTCATGTTGAGGTGACACCATCACGCAAGTGATGAACACTTGTACTTACTATTGCACTTTCTTCTGTGATGGAAGAACTTGAGGTGAAAGCCCTCGTTTCCACCCTCTAAGCTGAGTCATGGTGGATGTCATGTGTGTGACTCCATGACAACATCACATGAGAGAGTTCATGATGATCTTTCTGTACTTGTTTTTCACCCTTTGGGAGAGCCATGGTGAAAGTCACGTTGAGGTGACACCATAACGCAAGTGATGAACACTAGTACTTAACCATGTGATGGTTTATATCACATTTAGGTGATATATCTCTCTTTATATCTGATTGCAGGCAACAGTGGGAGATGAACTTCATATGGAGATAATTTTTTGTAGCTAGGAGTTCTCTCCCTAGCTGAGAGGGAGTGTTAATGTTATAGCAACTTTAGTAGCTCCTTCCAGCTCAGCTCCTTCATGAAAATAAATTTGAATGATAGCCATTGGCTATTCAAATTATATTTATTATTATTATTGTTTTTCATCTTATGGGCTGACATAAAAGAATTTGATGTTTATCTTTTATTAGAAGATATCTAATATTCATTTGAGGCCGACCTTTGTTAAAGGATATTCAAAATATATTGAGGCCGACTTGAAGGGTCTTGAGGCATGCGTATTTATATTCTTCTTGTTCATCCATTATCACCAACCAGCAGATTTCAGTTACTCTCAACAGCCTTGCATTATACAGTGTGAACTTATGGTAATAGAAGTTCAGTTCGATACATACTAAAGATCAATCTTAGCCCTCATTCAAGTGCGAACATAGCTGTTGTCTATATGCAAATTTATCCATCATTCAAGAGCGATCACAGCTAATGATAAAATGTGATCTTGCTTAAGATCTAAGTGTGTATACATCAGCTTCATGATTTAAATTAGTACGAACTCAAGGATCAGGTTGACGCGATTAGTATCAATTTGCAATATCATCAGGTGTAGATAGAACAAGCAAGTGTGAACACAATAATACAAGGATGAGCTTTCACAGTGGTGTGTGAATTCAAATTGAAGACAATTCATTGCACAGTCTGAAGACCCCTCAGTGCAGATTGAACATTTTCGGATCTGTGTTCTAATGCTACCAGGTGTCTTCTAGAATTTATTATTTGAATTTATTATTGCAAGGTATCGGTCTTGTGTTAGACCTCTGTGTAATTTTTAAATTTTCCTCTGTTGCATCAAATATAAGAGAGATCTTTGTTGCTGGGTTTTTCTCCCTCAAGAGGAGGGTTTTCCGAGGGTATATGCTGTGTTATTTTGTCTGATTTTGAATTAATTTTTTGTGCATTTACATCTGATCATAAATTTCAACAACCATAGCCATATTTTAGTCATATCAGTAGTCATAACTGTAAACCTAACGTTAAACCCTAAACCATAATGGTAACCTTGAACTTTCTTTAACCCTAACCCTAATGCTAACCCTCACATAACCATTAACCATAATTATAACCCTAACCATTAACCATAATCATAACTTTAACCTTACCCTAACCTTAGCCATAAACCATAATCCTAACCCTAACTCTAACCAAATCCCTAATTGTAACCCTAAACCCTAACTCTAATCTCATATATAATTCCAACTATTGCTAGAACTCTAAATATAATCCTAAACCCTAAACCAGAAACCATAAACCCTAATACTAACACTACTTTTCTTAACCCTACCCCTAACTCTAAACCTAACCCTAACTCAAAAACTAAGCCCTAACCCTAACTAAACACCTAATCATAACCCTAAGTTGTAACCTAACCCAACTCTCATCCCAATCATAACTATACCTCTAAACCTAACCCTAAAACAAGGATTAATTTTATTATATTATATACATTATATATTAATATCTACATTCTATCATATATAATATTAATTATATTACTATATATTTTAATATATAGTATATTATTATCTACATTTTATTTTTTAAAAGAATATTGAAGAAATATTTTATTTTTAAGATTCCTTAATTTTTAGATTTTTTGTTTATATCTACATTATATAATATATAATATTAATAATATTACTATGTATTTTATTATATAATATATTATATTATCAAGATTATTATATCTTTTTTTTATCTTTACAAAATAATATTGGAGAAATATTTTATTTTTTAGGATTCCTAATTTTTTAGATTTTTTTTTCTTTGTGAGGATGTGCTGCTCCTATTGTAGGGTTACGCCTCTCAACGTAATTATGGTTTTGTAATATAAGTAATTACATCTTGGTGTAATGTACTGATTCAATTTTTCATATTAATAAAAATTAAAAAGACTAAATTTTGTACCTTTGACAGTATTTACCAAGAATGGTAATGATGATTATGTATCATATTGTCGTTGTAGAAAAATGAATAAAATCATGTGAATTAATAAGAGTTTTATTTGGTTGAGTTTCTTGGTGAAGATACATAATAGAAGAGGTGAATCTAAAAATGTGTTAATGTTGTGTCCTTGATTCGTTAAACATTTGATCTCATAAACCTTCATTAAAAATCCTTCATTCATTCATTCATTCAAAGACAACAAAAGTCTTGTCTTGATATTTGTAAGAAAAGCAAAGAAGACTGATTTTGGTTTGTCTCATTTTTACGGCCCATTTTGTCTCACTGGGCATTGTTGGCAGCAAGGCATTTTGGTTTGTCTCATTTTTACGGCCCATTTTGTCTCACTGGGCATTGTTGGCAGCAAGGCACAATTTGTGTAGAATCTTCAAGTAATTCACTTGCTAGGTTTCAACCAGTTTTGGCAATCTGTACACAAGTGGTTTTTTTCTTTTTTGTTTTCAAATTAATTTCAAAACAATTCTTTGGTTATGTGCTTTTATCTATTTTGGTTTTTTTTGGCTTGATCTATATAATAGGAATTCAAAAATATTTTTCACTATCTATGTGGTAGGTTTGTCTTTCTTATTTCATATTATTAAAGTTTGTATTTAAACAAAAATAATAGATTAATTTATTAATTATATTTTATTTTTCTTTGGATAAGTTATGTAGTGTATAAAAATGTATTCCTTTACATTTTTGCACTTTTTTGAGCCCTCTCCACTAAAATTGGGCTTCATTATGCCTTATTTGGTCCTATTTTGCATCCACAAGCCTTATTTAATGCATCTTTTTTAGGATAATATTGACATATATCTAATGACCAATCATAATTTAATGATTTTGGATCGTATGGCCAATATTTAGTGATCTATGACTCATATGCCACCTTGGGAATATGGGTCCTACCTGATTTTTGTGGCGTGGTCTTGAATTTGGCATAAAACTTTAGCTTTCTTGAAATTTGTCCCAAGCTTAGCCTACTACAACTCATATGCCCCAATTGGAGTATGAGTCCCACTTTTCTTGGACCCATTTTAAATCTAAATTCTTGGTGTAATTTTATTGTCCTAGATCTAATGTCATCTTATAGTGTTGTAATTTTGGATTTTTTTTGCATAAACAAGTATAAATATAAGGTTAATTCACATATTTTCTCATAGCAATTTTACAAGTCATTTAGAAACTTTAATGAGAAAATGTGATATAAGAATTCAACCATTCTAGTAATTCAAGAGTATTCAAGAGCATTCAAGAGTTGATTATCAAGCATTTTGGAGCTACATTCAAGATTCAAACACCATGCCAAAGTTTTAATGCATCATGTGTGTTTTTGGGCTAACATTTGTGATGTGGGGTTTTATGATTCAAGTAAGCATTCAAATCAAGATCCACATCCATTGGACTAATTTCATACAAGTTTTCAACCTTTTGTTACAAGGGTTTGATGAGTTGAAACAAAGCTTATTTGTTCAATCATCATTTATTCATCCTATTTCATTTCATTTCAAGGTTTGATTACCAAAACAGGGTTTGACTAAGGCAAAACCCTATCCACTAAGAAAAAAAAAATCCCTCTTTGATGTGTGTTTTGTAGATTTAGGTTGAAGATACATTGAAGAGAAATATTGGAGAAAGTTGTTAAAGTTACAAAGTTGTCAAAGTTGTCACCTTTCTTGCGAGATCAAGAAAGTCACCTACAAGTAAGAATTCAAGGTTTCAGACTCAGAGATCAAAAGGAAGAGAAGCTACAAGAGATCACTAAGGATATCTAACTTTTAAATCAACCCTGATATTTGGACTAAATCACCACTTGTGGTGTATGAGTCCTAGTATACCTTTTTTAACACATTTTCTATAGATACTAGTTTAGCAGTTGTAGATTCCAATTTTGGCTTGAAACCCTAAACTAGGACTAAATCACCCCTACTGGTGTATGAGTCCTAGTGTGCATTAAAAGTAAAATTTTCAATATTTTTGACCTTGTCTCAAGCATCTTTAGTTTTCTAGGTTCCCCTCTCTTCATTCTTAGTTCATTATTCTAATTTTTTTAGTTTCATTTCTTAGGTTACATAGTTAGATTTGCACATTGCATTCATCTCTTTCTTTCTAAGCTGTTACTTAGTGGTGAACCCCCTTTTCTTTAATCACACCCAAGGAAACCATCCTAACCCTAGCCCATTCCCCAATCAATTCAATTGGTTTAGGGATCTTGGTTTCCTCAAATGAAATAGAGAGAAATAGGTATCCCCCTTGTGTGTGTGTTTCATCTCCAAATAGGTAGAACCCCACAACTCCCCTATTTTGTTTATTTCATTTTTGTTAACCTAGCATTTAGAAACCTTATTTTTTATTTGGAATGTATCATAGTCCTAGATCTAGCTTACATTAACTTTGCATTAGGTCTTGCATTAGTTAATTATCATTTAGGGCTTCTAAACTTTACATTAGTGAAAGTGCATCCATATAGGTTGCATTTTTGCATCTTGTATCATTGAATTTTATTTTAAATCTATAATTTCACTTAGTCAAGACATCATATGAACTAGAAAACCTAACATTCACTCAGAATTTATTGAATTTAGTGTAAAAACCCTAATCTGGTGCTCATACGCTCCTTTGGGCGATTTAGTCCTAGTAGAGGTTTTTTTGCCTTATTTTTGGGAATTTTTTGTTGACTATTTATCAACATTTGAACCCTTCAAAAACTATAATTGTTACTCATATTCCCTTTTGGGTGATTTAGTTCCATGTCAGATCTCAAACTACATTTTATAGCATTAAAAACCCTATTTCTCTACTTTTATTTACTATTATTAGATTTTTATTTTAGATTTTTTAGTTTCTATTTCATTAATTTCATTCAATATAGCTTAATTTAGTTTCATCTCAATTGCATTTGTAAACATAAGAATCAAAATTAAAGAATATCGTGTATCTTGTGTTCATTGAGTTTATCTTGCATTCATTGATCTCCCCATGCATGAGCTTTACAACTTGGTGTCCTATTGCTAATACTATATTGAGGAAAATTTGGAGACTCGTGTCATCCCATGATAGCACACTCATAATAGATCTTGGGTTATCTATCTCTTTCACTTATAGTGCTGGGACTAGTTCACTAGATATGGACCATACCCTTAACAACTCTTTACCTTGAAGTAGTATGACAAGTTTTGAAACAATGGTTGCTAGTGTTCCTCAAGAAAGAATAATCCAAATCCATGAAGAGTTAGCAAACCTACAACATCAAGTGAGTATTGAAAACATTTCTAACACTGTTATTCCTACCATAGATAATATACACTGCATGATTGAAAGTGAAGGAGTAGAACTTGTATGTAACCTAGCTCAAGTTTTTGGAAAACATCTTAACTCAATTACTACTTGTGCCCAACCTCTAAAAAATGTCCAGAGTCAAGGAGGAATCCAAATTCCTCCTCCTACAATCATTTCCTCTATTCCCACCTATACCAACCCTCAAGTTACAACAACAATGCAACCTACTAGTAATGTGATTTCTACCTTGGGTATTTCTACTAGCAATCCTAGTACCTTTGTGTCATCTCCTTCCATAATAATTCTATCCACTTCCCCCTAAAACAAATATAAACCTCCACCATATTCACCTCCATATTAAAATACAACCAATGATGCCATCCTTAACCAATTTTTGTAAAATGTTTCATCCCTTCAAAAGAAAATTTCCACCATAAACCAAAATCAAAATGGCCAGTCTACATACTATGTCAAAAGTAATCCCTTATTCTTGGAGATATTAAAAATGTTGATACCACAAGGTATAGATATTCATAGATTTGAGAAATATGGAGAGAAAGGAGATCTTTTTAACCATGTTTCTGCTTGTACACCACCTTATGTAGTGATTTTTTCCTTAAGGATTGTAGTGTCAAAAAATGTTATCTATGAAAATTTCACACTCAATTGGGTCCTCCTTGTTAAATTGGGCTTAATGTTGCCTTGATTTAGTGTTGTAATGTGTTTAACACATTCACATTAGGTATTGGGCCCCTGTAAACTAAATGAACCTAATAACACCTTATTTAAGGTGTTGTAAAGTGTTATACCACACTTTCACACTAATCTAGGGTTTCATTATTAATCGGGATTCTTTATGCTTTAATTGGCCTTATTTTTCATCCACAAGCCTTAATTAATGCATACTTTTGAGGATAATCTCAACAGGAACCAACATCCAATCATAATTCATGTCTTTTTAGGTTGTGTGGTCCAAATTTAGTGATCTGGGACTCATATGCCACCTTGGGCATATGAGTATCACCTAAGTTTCAAGGCATCGATCCTGATTTCACATGAATCTAAGCATTTCTTGAAAAATGTGTCCCATACGCTAGCCTAATGGGAATCATATGCTACTTCTAGCCTATGAGTCATGTGAGGCTCAAAATTAAATTTAATTGAAATTATTGTTGGCATTTTATTCTCCTAGATCTAATGTCAACTTATAGTGTTGTAATTTCAAGAAAATTGGCATAAACAAGTATAAATACAAGGTTATTTCACGCATTTTCACCTAAGACTTTCATAGGAGCATTCAAGAATATTCAAGAGTCTAAAAGAGCATTCAAGAGTTGTTTATCAAGTGTTTTCAAACATTAATCAAGTATCAAGCATCATGTCAAAGTCATCATGCATCATGTTTTTTTTTTTAGCTAACAATTTTGGTGTGGGGTTTCATGATTCAAGCAAGCATTCAATTCAAGATCCATCACATTCAAGGAAGAGTCAAGATCTACATCCATTGGATCCATTTCATACATTTTTGCAACACTATATTGCTAGCATTTTGTGAGTTGAAATACATATTTTTGTTCATCCATCATTCCTCCTTTCCATTTGATTTCAATATAAGGTTTGATTACCAAAATGGGGTTTGGCCAAGGAAAACCCATTTCAACTAAAAAAACCATTTTCCCCTCTCTTTAGTGTGTGATTTGCAGGTGTAGGTTGAAGACATATTGAAGAGAAAGATTGGAAAGAAGTTTCCAAGTGTTCAAAGTTGTCCAAGTTGTTAGCTTATTTAGAAGATCATTGAGGGACTTCTACAATGTAGAATTTGGCAATATAGAATCGATAATCAAGTTGAGAAGATTATTTAAAAATTGAAGAGCAGATTCAAATCATAATTCTCTAAAAAGGCCAAACTGGACTGATATGCCACTTCTAGCATATGAGTCCTAGTTTAGTGGTATTTCTATATTTTAGGTGTTTTAGACATGTCTTTGCCAATTTTTGGTTCTTTCCTAGAAACACTATTCTAGGAATATATCACCTAGGCTGGCGTATGAGTCCTAGTCTTCATTAGTTTCAATATTTTTAACATTTCAAATCTTCATTCAAGCTCCTCTGGGTTTCTAGGTCAACATATTTGGTTTATCAGCTTTCTATTCTGTCTTACATTCATTTCTAGGTCATTCATTTGAGTTTTACACATCATTAGGTTTTATGATTAAATTTTGCATATTACTTGTCTTTCCAAGCCCTATCTTGGTGGTGAACCCTTATTTAGTCTCTAATCAGACACTAGGACAACCTATTGCATGATCTATTTCCCCTACTTCATCCTTTGATTGAGATCTCTAGCATTTCCTTGAATGAGAGTGTAGAAGATTGTTGTTCTATGTATTAAACCATATTAAATGACAATTTTCCACCTTTCATTTTGGTGAACCTAAAAATTTAGAACATTTTAATTCTAATTGGGAGTGTATCATTGTGGGCACTAATTTTGGGTGTCCAAGGGTTCTCTAGCACTTCTAGGGTTTTCTGCCTAAAAGGAGAGAAATGGACCCAAAATGCTAATGTCTACACTCAAAATTAATGTAAATAGGGATTCAATGTGCCTAATTATGATGTATAAATGCAATAAACTGAAAAAGAAATGATTTATTGATGTTAAACCTAAGAAATGAAAAGTGCTAGAAAATATAGTGATGTATGCAGAAACACCTAAGAATGAAAGTAAATGATGAAAAAATTGAACAAGACTAGAGAGGTGCACCTAGAATCTGAAGTTTGATGTAGAGAGGTTCTAGAATCCTACATAGTTGACTAGAAATATTGGTTGGGACACTTATGCCAAGCTGGGTGACTTAGTCCAGTTTCAAGGAAAATCTACTAAAACCATTTCAATTTTTAGGCTAGAAAGTGGGACTAATTTTCCATAGATGGAACCACCTAGGAATTTCTAGAAATTTAGGATAGGATTTTGTAGCTTTTGGTCCACACTTCCTTTTCTAATAGGTGTCTGGTCTAGATTCTGCAAAAAACGAGCTAAAATGGATCTCCAAGCTTCAATTAGGGTTTTGTTGACTTTAATTACTTTGATGGATTGAAAAAACCTTTTTGACACTTTCTTCTTTGATAAATCTACATACAAGACTTGCAAATACACATGCAAAGAGGGAAAAAGGGTTGAGGATGATTGAGAATGATAATTGACACTTAGAGATGGATTAAAGGAAACTTATTTGAGAGAATAAACTGTCAGTATAAATTGTCCTAATTTAATTTAATTAATTTTAATCTGATAGATATCCCAAAAGATTTGGCATTGCACAATGTTCAACATTTGAAATGAGATAGTTAAATCATAATGAAAGGGTCCTGGAAAAGTTTGAAAGTGGTTTATAACAGTTCACAACACCTTTACAAGATATCCTAGAAGTCTTAATGATTCACAATGGTCCAAGACCTAATGTGAATGTGTTGACCACATTACAACATTAAATCTAGGGAAAATCAAGTTAAAGTCCATAAGAAAGGCTCAAGTGAGCATAAAAATCTCCAACTTTACATTTTTTGGTGACACACTAAGCCCCCACTTTAGTGAGAGGATGAACTTGCTTCAAACTCACACTAAAGTAGCCCAACATGCACATCATGAGGGATCCAAATGTACTCATGATGGTAAGAGGAGACAACAATAATCAAGAGGGATGATCAATCCCCCATGATCATGATACCTTGGCAAACCAAACATTGGCACAAAGGAACACACATGAAAAATATGGAAAAGAATGATAGAAAGCTTCAATCATCTTTCCAGCCCATTGTGGATCAGACCTAGGTTGTTTGTTTGGAACAAGAAATGTGTACTGACTCTAGGGAAAAAAAATCATGGATGTCCACTAGGTGAGAAGAATCGAAAGGTGAAAAACATACGTTCACAGTTGGTATGCACTCACACACAAGCAGGTGACTATGGGGAAAAGTCATGCCTCAGAATGGGCTTCCCACTCAACCATATCAAAGTTATACCTTCTGATAGCTTTAATAAGGCACAAAAAAGGAAAATTTCATTTCATGCTTCATGAGACAAGCAAATCTTCATATGCTTAGAACTCACAAACAAATGCAATGGCACCATATGCATGCAAGTTGTGTTATGCAAGTTGGCCATATAAATGTAAAATGCAACATGCAAAAGATGTTCAAAAAAGTATTTCTTAGTTCATGCAAGGTATTTAACTTCAAGAACATTGTGTCTAATGTCTCTAAGAGAGGGTTGATCAAAGAATATAAAATTCAAAACTTAGGGGATGTAATGCATCTCATCAGGACACTAAGAGGAATGTAATATGCTAAGATAGATCATGCTCATGAAAGACATTACACCCAATGTCATCTAGAAATTGACAAATGCATCGTATAAAGTAACAAGGCTACACCAAGAACCAAGAAAAAGAAAAATGTGAAATGAATAATGCCAATGTATGCCCCCACTTAAAAGGTGTTGGAATCAAGCAGCATTGAGAGGGGAGGTTGAATCAGTATTGTGCAATTTTTAACTTTATTAATTTTATCTCTGAAGTGACAACAAAATTCAATCAAAAGAAAGATGCATGCACATAAAAAAATAAGGCACAACACCATAACACAAGGATTTTTACATGGAAACTCTATTAGGGGAAAAACCATGGTGGAGGTCAATCCACAATTTGAGTACTCAAATATAAGTGTTTTACAAAAAAGGAATGCACTTGCATTTAGGCACACTGCCTAGAGCTCACTACTCAAAATCAAGAAGGCTCATTTCCTTAAAAAATATTTGAATTACATAAAAAAGGTTGATCTGAGAAAGTAGCATCTAAAAATTCATATTTATAGTTTTGGTTAGGCTCATGGATCAGATTTTGGTCCTTTTGTTTGATTCTACACTTTGCTCTATTCTATCTCAATTTACTTCACAAAATCCTCTATTGCACAAGTAAAACTATGCATAATCACTGAAATGACCTTCTAACATTCGCTACATACATCAACACATCATAAACACACACCAAAATGAAATAACCAATCTCTTATATATATCTGGTACCAAGGATTCAATCACTATAAGTTGGCTTCAATAAAATAGAAAATATTTACCAACTGCCGGCTTGAATCATGAACAACATTTAATGCGCATCCACCAAATTTTTCCATAGCATAGTGAGGACCAAAAAAAGATCTTCAATATGAAGATAATCCAAATAATTTTTCCTTGAACATCTACAACATCCCATATTCACTTAGTCGGCCTTCTAGCTCACCATTGAATAGAAAATCAATCGAACAAATCTCCCAACTCGTACACCACTTGATTCGATGGAACAAAGCTCGAGGGTAAGACATTCCAAATACCCATGGACCTTCCCTAAGATCCACAATCCAAACTAATAAACTGGTAAATGAAAATAGACTGATAGTTTCAACTTCAGCTAGATATTGTGTTCTTTACTCTGCCTTCCGGTATGGTCAAAATATGTAGTGCAGATTAGATCAATGAATTAGGTTTCCATCAATGATAACACCAAAAACCATATGCCAACAATCTCCCCCTTTGGCATTGATGGAAAAACTTAGTGAAAAATAACTAAGTGTTGAAACCTTCAAGACTTCAAAAAGCCATAACTGACAAAAACTCACCCTAAATTTGATAAGGCATTTTTTACTACTCTCTCTCCCCCTTTGACATCAATGAAAAAAATAGTAAAATATTTTTCTCTCTCCCGCTATGAAGTGTAATAAAAAACTTACTGATACAAAAACTGATTCAATTTTTTTGAAGAAATACAACTGGTACTTTTGTTAGAAAATTATTTTGTAATTTTCCTTCATCTCTGAAAGAAACTTCTTCCAGGATTCTACTGCAATCCCAATGATTATGATCATGTTGTTGTTTTTAGATGTCTAGTTGATAATCTTGATGAGGGATTCCAAAATGGTGATGCCTTCTTCTAATATTTCTCCTTTCCTTAGTATCTCAATCAATTGTTCCAACTTGCATTCTATTATGTCCTTCACTTTCCAAAAGGTGTCAACAATCATATCTTTGGTGATTTGAAATTTTGTATGCTTTGACTACAATTCTTGAATCCTTTTCTTAACTACACCATCTTGATCCCGAAACATGTTAAAGTTTTGTCCAATACTATTCAACTTTGTTTAATTTGTTCCATATTTTCTTTGTACTTGATGATTGCATGCTCCCATCGAAGATAGTAGTTATAGATGTTGTTTGTTGCGCTAATGCATTTCCTTAATTGATTCATGTTCCTTTTGAGTTTGGTAAGTGACAATCTATACTGCTTCTTCAGGTGCAAGGTTACTTCTTCTTCCTTATTCCGAAACTCAGAGTCTATGATTTCCTTGATGCATTCAATCATCTCTTCTGGCAATGTATTATGCAAACTCTCTAATTTGATATGGTTATGCACAAGATGAGCACTTAATAAACTTAAGATCATGCCCTACTCATATGAAGGTTTGATAGACCATATGTTCACAATTTTTTTCATTCCATCTTCCTCCTGAATAAGTTGCAATAGCTCTTCTTTGGTTAAATCACCTTCTTCTTCACTTTCTTTAGTTATTGTCTTATCTTTATTCCAGTTTGGTTGTTTCTAGTTCTTTTCTTTGGGTTTCCTCAGTTTCCTTATTAGATTAATCATCTAGTATGTTCACAATCACCTGTTCTTTTCCTTTCATTTTAACTCTTGTAGTCTTGCAAAAAATATTTTGTAGGATTTTCCATGGGCAATGTACCTTGTCACTAAATCTTTAATTGTGGAGATTATCAATGCCTTTGGTCTCTAATTGCTCTAGTTAGGGTTTTGACTTCTTTATTTTGGATTGATATCTTCCTTGGCACATCCACAACTTTGCATAACCCAGTTACAATTCCAATCACTTCCTTTGAAATGTGGTAGGGTTTATACAGATTTTGAATATCATTATTCAATTTTTCCAGAATAAACTTGACCATTTCTACATTTATGAAATAGGGAAATTCACTCCAAATGTCCACGCTTTTATGTTTTTCTTCTTTCATTCATTTCAATTCATCGTGTGAAATATTTTTTCCAGCTCTGATCTTCTCATTGCTCTACTAATCTAGTTTTATCATTTCTTTGATTTGCTCCATTTTACCTTCCGTACACATGTCTTGAAAATAAGTTCTTCAACCGCACACCAAATTAGACTGAAATTTCAATACAACTGAGGTACCTAATAGATTAGGGTTTTGCCACCAAGTACACTTTCAAAATTATGATGCAAATTCCTCTCCTTTTTTTCTTCAATATAAAGTCGAAAATAAGGGTTTCAACTTTCCTTTTATAGCTCACACACTTAACTTTTGTTCTAATAAATGTTTTTTTCTCTATCTTATCCGGATACCCTATTTCCATATACTACGAAAGATAACTCTTTTGCAAACCTTCAATTTAGCATAATAGTCTTTCCAACTATTTCAACAACACCTGTAGAACATCAATCCAATCACTGCACTCATCCACCTACTAGAGTCAAATATCGGCAGGGGTTTTGAAGGATTTTCTTGACAACTCCCCCTAAGCCAAAGGCCTAAAACTAATTCCTGGAGGAATTACTAGAAGCAAGTTCTAGTGCTGAATCATTTTCTACAATAGAGGGACCCTTCTTCATCCATGTATTCTTCATCTAATCTCTTATTTCATCCATAGTCACTTTCCCTTTTCCTTTATCATCTTTCTATGTAGTTTTTCCTTTGTATGTTGGACCTCTTTTATCCATATTTTTATTTCTACAAAATCTTGTAATGTGACCATATTTGTTGCAATTTAAGCACACAACATGTATTTTTCTAGACCAATCATTCCATTGACTTCTTCTTGATCTGCACTAGTTAGAAATATTCCCAAATCTTCCACAGGTATAACATTTAACATTCCTTCTATTGATAGAGTTGTTTGACATATTTCTACATTCAATTGAATTATGACCAAATTTATTGCAATTGAAACACTAACTAGACAATGATGGATCACTTGATTTCATTTTACTTCTACATTGAGCAACCATATGACCAAATTTATTACAAAAAATAGTATCCATTAAAATTTTGAGCATTAGGTTGTCTTACCAGATGTATTTTTTCTTTTTTCATCAGATTTCCTTGCCTAAAATTCCTTTGTCCAAATCTAGAACTTTCTCATTTTTCATATCCAAGACCTCACTTGTTGTTTCCATTCATCTAACCTTGATTCAGCTCATCAACCTTAACCGATCTAATCTTGAACTTCTCCTTGTAATTATTTGCAGTAGAAATTTCATCCCTAAGAATAATAATCTATTTTTCAAGCTCTTCTTCATTATTTCTGGATTGTTGTAGTTCAATCTCCAACTGAATGAATTCTCCAATAACTCTACTAAATTCATCAGATCTTTCTTTTAGGGACTAGACAAGTTTTTTCTCATTCTTCTTGCTTTCTTCAATCTCCTTAGTCATCTTCATTGCCATAGATTCCTTCTCATGCTTTAGGGTAGCATTGTCTATGGCAAGCTTTTCACATTCTACAATTATTTCCTTCAAGGTTTGATTCAAGTGAACATCATCCATGTGTTTTCTCTCTTTTCGCTTCATCTAGTCACAAAGATCCTTTCTCTTCTCCTTGGATTTAGCAATTTGATCTTTCAATTTCAGAATGAATTTCTTAACATCCTTAAGATTTTCTTTCAATTCCGGGACTTTCGCTTTGGACTGATCAAGATCATCAAGTGGCACCAAAAGTTACTGCTAAAGACTGCCAGAGTCCATTACATTTCAAGATCCACCTCAAGCTATTAAAATTAATCTTGGGAACTTAACTCTGATACCAATTGTTGGAATCAAGCAACATTGAGGGGGGGGTGAATTAATGTTGTGCAATTTTTAACTTTATTAATCTAATCTCTCAAGTGACAACAATATTCAATCAAAAGAAAGATGCATGAAAATAAAAAAATAAGCCACAACACCATTACAAAAGGATTTTTATGTGGAAACCTTGTTAGGGGAAAAACCACGATGGAGGTCAATCCACAATTTGAGTAATCAAATATAAGTGTTTTACAAAATGGGAATGCACTTGCATTCGAGCACACTGCATAGAGATCACTGCCTTACGAAAGATTTGAATTACATCAAAAAGGTTGAACTGAGAAAGTAGCATCTACAAATTTTTGATTACAATTTTGGTTAGGCTCATGGATTGGATTATGGTCCTTCTATTTGATTGTGCACTTCACTCTATTTTGTCTCAATTTGCTTTACAAAATCCTCTATTGCACAAGTGAAACTATGCATAATCGCTCAACTAACCTTCTAACATTCACTAAAAACATCAACACATCAAAAACACACACCAAAAATGAAATAACCAATCTCTTATATATATATATATATATATCTACTACCAAGGATTCAATCACTATATGTTGGCTTCAGTAAAATAGAAAATATTTACCAATTGTTGGCTCAAATCATGAAGAAAATTTAATGAGTATCCACCAAAGTCAGCCATAGCATAGTGAGGACCCAAAACAAAATCTTCAATATGAAAATACTCCAAATAAGTTTTCCTTGAACATCCACAACATCCCATATTCACTTAGTCAGCCTTCTAGCATTGTTGAACAAAAAATCAATCGATCAGATCTCCCAACTCATACACTACTTGATGCAATGAAATAAAGCTCGAGGATAAGACATTCCAGATACCCATCGACCTTCCTTGAGCTCTATAATCCAAATTGATAAATTGGTAAATGCAAATAGAGTGTCAACAATTTCAACTTCAGTTGGATACCCTCTTCTTTACTCTGTCTTCTGGTATGGTCAAATACTCTAGTGTAGACTAGATTAATGACTTAGGTTGCCATCAATGACAACACTAGAAGCCATATGCCAACAAAAGTAATTTCTACACACCATTTTGTGAGAAATTACTTTAAAGTAGCAAAGGAAAAATGAAAATAGAAAGAAGAAATGAGAGCCAACTTGGAAAGCTCTTATTCCAAGTGATAAATTTTTGAGTAAGGTTGCTTCATGCAAATGAAGAAGGAACAACAAAAAGAGGGGTTTCCTCACACAGGAACACACCAAACACATAATGGATCTATGGATTTTGGGCTAGTATGTTCATTTCTGCAATGTTTTGTAAAGAGTTTGGAACTATCATTACTCCCCAAATACAAAAAATTAGAAGAATGACACAATGAGAGTGAAAACAAAGAAAAAGAAAGATCCATTTGGGTTAGCATGGAAGAGACATAGGATGTATCAACACTTTGCATTATCCCCAAATAGAAACACAAGAAAAATGAAAACAAAAAGGTGAAAGAGAATGAAAAATATTTTGGGTCAACATGAGAGACATTTTGGTCTCAATACCTTGCATCATCCCCAAAAGAAAAACACAAGCCAACAAGAAAAATACGAGTGAAAAAGAAAAGTGGGGGCCCTTTTGGGTCAACATGGAGGAGATAGAGGATGTCTCAATGCTTTGCGTCATCCCCAAAAGGAAAACAAAAAACAAAAGAAAAAAAGGAAAATATAAAGACCTTTTAGGTCAACATGGAAGAGACTTAGGGCATTTCAACACTTTGCATCATCCCCAAAAGGAAAACACAAAGAAGAGTGAAAAAGGAAAATATAAAGACCATTTGGGTAACATGGAAGAGACATAGGGCATCTCAATGCTTTGTATCATCGCCAAAAGGAAAACAAAAAACAAAAAAAAGGAAAAATCAATGTATGACATACAGAAGAATGAAGGTACAAATAGAGGAGAACATCAAACGTCACGGTACAAGGGAACATGATACACACATAAAAACAAAAAAGAAAGGGAAAAAAAGACTAGTAAGGAAAAATCAAGTCAACCATCGAACAAGTCATCTAGCTCCCAATCATGTTTGGAAGGTGAAGTACCAGATTCTACAGTTGTTGCAAGAATTTTGTCATTTAAGCTCATGGAAGAGGAAAATAGTGTATTCAGATCATTGTGCACCTCTTCATCTATTTTAGTAATCTTATCATCATCATCCAGATTAATCAAGGCAAGAGGGAATATAGTAATGTCCAAGGATGGGTGTATTATGAGTTTTCGTTGTTATTATTGGGGAGGAGGATCATCATGCATTGCTTCTATCAAGGATGATGGTTGGTTTTCTTTGTTTTATTCATTTTGTAATTGATGAGCAAGGAGACGACATCAATGCCTAAAATCCTTAGAGCCTTGGTTTCTTTTGATTCTATTTTGAAGTTGTGTAGGTGTAAGAGCATGTTGATCCACCATAGGTTCCTTTTCTTCCTTAAGGGGAGGAACAAAATGAACCATAGGAGGTAGGTTAGTCACTTTCTCTTTTTCTTTATAAAATTTCTTTATACGAGGAGGAAAGATGGGGTTGTTATCATTATCACTTGGTTGTTTGGATGATGTGGGGGAAGTTTCAGGTGTTGGTTGAGTTTTATGGATTGGTTCTTCTTCAAGTTGAAGCATTGTTTCATCTAGGATAGAAGTTTCGAAAGTGGATGGGGATATGTTCTAGAGGGACAATTCGACAATTTTCTTTGCTTTAAACTTTTGGTAAGCAATGAAAAATAAGTATTTATGAGGCGTGATAGATTCCATAGGCTCAATACAAAAAGCTTCTAAGGAGAAGTTCCCTTTAGAAGACAAAGGATTAAAGCCACTATGGTGAACAATGAATATGTCATTGTGAAGTGGAAACTTTAAACATTTGTGTATGATTGAAGGGATAGCTTTCATTGAGCAAAGCCATGGTTGGCCTAGTCATAGAAAAAAATGATCCAATTGTGGGATAATGGAGAATGTAACATCCACTATCTTAGATCATATTTGTAATGGAAGGATGATTGATCCTATCATAGGGCAAACAAAACCATATTGTGTTTTGATCCATGTTCTCATTTGTAATAATCATCTTGATAAAGATCATGTAATACCAAAAATTCCTCAGTGATCACATTCTCGCCACAAATGGGATCTATGAGTATCTCATTAGTGGGATTATCATAAATATGGTTGGCTATATGAAGAGGACCATTGAGAAGACTTAGAAGAATATCCTTAGAAGAGAAAGTAATATCAAGAGATTTCTTAGGTTGGACCTTATGATGGATAATGTCTATAATACTTACCATTTACATTATAGGATCAATAGTAGTGGTATCTTTAATATGAATAGGATGCTCAATCATGGTATGAACATTCATGACATCATTGTTTTGAGTTTTACTAGCTTTGATAAATGAAACATTATGTTTGGGAATCGGATTGGTAGAAATTTACAAATTTTGAATGGGCGGGGAAAGAAACGTGTTTCCTTTAACATTAAAATTTGAAACAAATAGGCAGAAAGAATCAATGAGGTCTTGCACAAGGTGTTTAAGACACACACACTGTTTTATGTCATGTTCGTTTTGTCTATGTGTACCATAGAAAAAAGTATTTCTTTATTTTGAGAATAAGTGATGATAAATCATACTTAATAAGGCCTTGATTTAGTGTTGTGGGGTGTTTTTCACATCCACACTAGGTCTTGGACCCTTTCAAATTCATTTAATGATGTCTTGTAAAGGTGTTGTAAAAACTTTCATGCTTTTCTAGACTAATGGACCCATTCTCCCCTTAACTCAATATTGTTAAATATATTTAATTGTATCTTCAAATCAATCTAGAAGGCTTGTAAAATAAACTTAATGTTAGTCTAGTGTTGTAATTTGGATATTGTGCCTTTGTAGGTTGTGTGGACCTCATTTTAGTGTTGTAAAGTGTATTTAATCACACTTTCACATTGAATTTTATGTCCCAAGCCCTAATTGACCTTTACATCATCACTAATAGGCCCCTATTACCCCATATTGTGCATCTCAAGGCATAATTTGATGAAATAACTGACAAAGTCATCATATAAACCTAATTTATGCATTCCACAACAACCTAGCTGGAAAATGGACACCTCTAGGACTAATTCACCATCTATGGTGAATGTGTCCCTACCATGTGGGATTTATTTTCCCAAGGTGGGAAATGAGTCCCATTTGGGTCAATTTAGACTTTTGAGCAAGAAAAATTAGGTTTTAATTTTAATTTTTCTTCATGTTGTCCTTAGGGATCCAATTTATAGGAAAATGAGGTGAATTGCCTATAAAATCAAGTCTCTAAACCTTAATTTACATCTCATAACTCATTCACACATCTCTTATAATTTTTTCATCAGTCATTCATCATCTATCTTCTCTATCAAGTTAAGTAAGTTATGGTTTCATCATTGTAAGTCATCAAGAAAGCTTCCTAAGATATTCAAGGGAAGATTCTTCATGTTTTGTTGTAGAAATTCAAGATCAGTCACTATGGAAAGGTAATAAATCCATTATTGCATGGTTCATTACATTCTTTTCTCATTATGGTTTAATTACCTAAAAGGGGTTTGACCAAGGCAAACCCCTATGCCCTAACATCCAACATCTTTCCTTCTTTTCTTGTGTTTTTGCAGATTTAGGCATCTTAGAGGCTTGGAAATCATTGAAAATCAATTTGAATTTTTTTTCAAGTCATATCTTCATTGGATAAGGCAAAACATTAACAAAAAAGCCACTTTTGTTAGAGAAGTAGAAAGTGCAGACCGAAGGCTCCTGTTTCCAACTTTAAATATTTAGAAATTCAAAAGTGGACTCATTCGCTATGGGTGGAAAATGATTCCCAATTCTAGGATTGATTTTAGGTTTTGACAATTTTGGATACCCATTTGTTCAAAATGGGCTCTAAAACAGTTTCACAGATTTGAGACTGATTCACCCAGAATGGTGAATGAGTCCCACCAGGCCTAAAAATTAGGATCAATAGCATTTTAGATGTCATTTTCAGTCTTCAGCAATATCTCAAGTGGTACACTTTCAATTTCATCCATTTATGTTACAACTTGCATTCATTTTGTGGTGTTTTTGTATTACACAATGTGTTTTCAAACAATCTATTGGTTTTGCATTAATAATCAATCCATCTTATAAATTTCCTACATTCAAACATCACATCCAAGTATATTACATCCATATTGAAGTGAATTTGAGTGTAATATTTCCCATTTTGGCCCTTCTTTATGCTTTTAGGAGAAAAAACATAGAACTACTAGAATGGATTAGGATGCCAAAATCATTGCTACATTTTGGCGAACTTTCTTTTCAAATACCTTCTTATCTGATTTGGAGTCCTTCATCATAGATATAGCCTTGCATTGATCTTGTATTAGGGTTTGCATGGGTTAATTTGCATCCTAGGTTTCAAAATTTGCATTTGTGAAATGTGCATTTAAGTTGCATTTTTGGCATCTTTTTTTTTTCTTTTGAAATTTTGCATTTTCATCTTAGCTCTACATCTTACAGCACAAAAAACATAAAAATCCCTTAGAAAAAGTTTGAAAAATCTCAAAAAATCCCCACTGGGACTCATTCACTACCCTGGGCGAGTTAGTCCTTTTTGACCCCTGAAACTACCTTTTACAGATTTGAAAACCCTATTTTTATGCTTTTTTTTACTACCATTAGTTATCTGTATTAGTTGGCTAAATTTTTGTATCCTACATTTCATTAGATTTAGCTTACATTAGCTCATTTCCTACATTGTTAAACTTCACATTTGCACTTCCAATCTTTCATCTTTCAGATTATTGCATAGTGTTATTAGTAAATTACTTTGTTTGAAATCTAAAAAGTTGCATTTCATCCTATGTCTTTACATTGCATTTTAAGTTTTCATAGCTTCTCTTACACTTAAACCATTAGAAATAAGCATTATCTACATTCATGGCACTGATACTTTTGCAATTTTCATTTTTAGTATTAGTTCTTAGTTCATTTAGATCAGATTCATTAGCAAATGAAAAGAAAAAGAAAAAAAAATTGAATGATCTAATTAAAAAAATGATTCAATTTTGAAAACACATAACATCCAAGCCTTTTATTAGTGATGATTTAGACATGTTAGATGAAGCCTTTAAGGAATTCCTCACACTAAGATCATCCACTAAAGATTTGACACAAAAGGATGCATGCATCGATAATCATGATAATAATAATTATTCTTCTCTCGATATCTCTCCCATTGGTGATGAAGGTATCTTGATGAAAGAAGACACAATCATGGGTATGTGCAGGATCATGATGGGCTAAAAAGTGGCAATATGATGGGTATGTGGCTGATGACTTTTTTTTATCCCAAAATTGATGAAACAAAAATAGTTTTTAAAGGAGATTCTTAGATTTCCACCAATATAAATTATGCTTTACTTTCAATTTAATAAGTAATTATTATTCATTTTCTATTCAAATTACAACTAAAGCCCTGATTGATAGACTGATTGAAAAATATCTATAGCTTTCAAATGGTATCACATTTTTTGAATCCAAAACATGCGTCACATTCTATGCTTCACATACTATAGGATTAAAAAAGAAAAATTAAATTTCATGAAGTTTTAACCAAGTTAAGGTGGTCATACATATGAGCTTTTTATATTTTTTAAAATTTGTAATAAAAAATTCATAATTAATTATTTACTTGGAAAATAATTACAAAAATATATGCATCACATTGGGACATGAGTCCTCTACTTATATCTAAAATATTATAAAAAAATATCATCATTTTATTGTGGTTAGGGTGGTCAGATAGACACCTACTTCTTATTTTTTCCTTGAAATTTAAGTACTACTACATTGTAATTTCAAATTTTCACCACATAGATTTTTTTTTTTTAAACAAACCTAGTACTTTACAAACTACATTAAATTTTCTACATATTCTATTCTTACATATTTTTAAAATAATATAGATAACTTATTCAAATTTTTACATCAAGTTACCTAACTCTGAGTTTTCTAATTTTTTTGCCACTTAAGGGCCTATTTTTTCCATGATGATCCTACACATACCATCATTGAAGATCATGAAATTTTTTCATGTCTTCCTTCTCCTACCCCTTGCAAACACATTAAGACACAAAAAGTTGAAATCATTTCCACTACCGTACTGAGTCCTCATTCAACTCCCAACACCTCCCGTACTTGTGCAAATCCTTTAGTGAATAAGGATAAAATCATGAACGATCATGAAAAACACATTTGTGTTGAGGATATGATTGAGTGCTATGAAAATCCTACATTTCCTACTCAAGAAGACATTCTAGGAAATGAGGATGTAAGTCTAGATAATCATGAAAATCAACCCTTTAGTTCTCCTAATATCTTCTCTACACATGAAGAAGACACTTTAGTGTTAGAAGATATCGTTAATGAAACTCATGAAAAACTTCTTCCTCCCTTCCTTGATGACCCTACCATTTCAAAAGATCTATTTGCACAAAAAAATTCAATCATTAGTATCCATGAAACTCCTATTTATCCTTCTCTTGATGCCTCTACTATGAGCAATGAAGCTATCTTGCTAAATCCAACTATGGCATGTGATCAACCTATTATTTATCACTTTCCTAAAAAATATCCTCCTAGGGTTGATATTATGGAACATAAGAATGATACCTTAGAGAAAACACACAACCAAATAGATCCTTCTTCTCAATCACAACTATTGATACTCAAACAAATCCAACCATTAATCATCCCCCTATGTGTGCTAAGAAACAAGTTGCCAATACACCCAACCTCATTCTTCCAAATCATGGTCTTCGTGATTGTCCTTTTATAGAAATCAACCTATCCAACAAACCTTCACTCAAAATCCATACTATCACTAAATATTCTTCCAAGAAAACTCTACCCTTGGTACATCTTAAATTGATAGATATCTCATTAAACATGTATCAAGCAAAAAATTTGTTTCATTATCCACATAAATAACATTAGTTGCTGCTCCTTTCCATGCAATAGTTGTAGGAACATCACATACTCACTATTGCATTTTTTTCATCCATCACCATGGGAAGCATATGATCATCCATTCTAGGCTCACCCTTATCCTACACTAAGTGGGGGAAAAGGGTTCAACAACTTTATCCCTGTATGTCACTTGTCATTGTCTCTTTTGGCTAATTTTTAGCCTTTCATGAACATATATGAGTAAGCTCAGGATGTGGATGAAATGTCTTAAGATTGAATTGCATGTGACATACTACCTTTCTTCATGACACAAATTATTGAAAAAATATGACTTGGCATAGGGATTTTTCAGATAATCTCTCATATCCTCTTCTAATTTAAAGCAATTGCTCACAAAATGGTGTGTATCAAATTATTTAAAGTGGGGGCATACATAGACAACATATTTTTTTCAAATTTCATGGCGTGATTTAATCCTTGGTAGTGTCATTGGGTTTGATGCCTTCCAAGAGTGAACAATCAATTGAAGTGGCCTGATGTGAACAAAGCATCCCATGGATAATGATCTCGCAAGGGAATAATGATCAACTGAAGTGGCCTGATGCAAATGAAGCATCCCATGGATAATGATTTGACACCCTAACTTGTCCTCTCTTGGAGACATCAGGCACAAGCTCCCTATGAATAAGACCTAAAAAGAATAAATAAAAATCCCCTCTAGCAAAATTCTTTACATATTCAAAAAAATCTACAAAAAGAATTTACATTGTAGTTCCTTATCAAATGTTATTAGGAGCATAACTATGGTATGGTTACTATAATGGGAAGTTGACACACTAGCATGACTTTATCACTAAGAAAATTCTTTAGGATATCTCACCCCACATATGACCTAATGTTCTATGGCCCTAGAGTGAGTGCATAACCTCATTTTTCTTTCCTTTAGTTCTTTCCATCGCATGATTATGATTTGACTCAAAATCTTGGATCCTTGGGGCTTGACTTCCTTCTTGATCTTTTTCATTCTTTGTCATCCACATTAGTACAATTAGATCTCTCTTGAATGTCTACGTTAGTGTGAGTTTGTAGCAAGTTAATCCTCTCACTAATGTGGGGGATAAATGTACCATAGGAAAAATTATTTCTTGCTTGATTTAAATGTACTAAAGTGGGGGCTATGTTTTAATGTGTCTTACACATTCACATTGGATATTGTGGCTTTCTAGGATGTCTTGACCTCATTTTAGTGTTGAAAAGTGTATTTAATCACACTTTCACATTGAGTTTTTTGTCCCAATTCCTAATTGACATTTACATCATCACTAATAGGCACCTATTACCCCATATTATGCATCCTGATGCATAATTTGATGAAAAACTAACAAAGTCATCATATAAACCTAATTTATGCATTCCCAAGCAACCTAGCTGGAAAATGGACCCCTCTACGACTAATTCACCATCTATGGTAAATGAGTCCCTACCATGTGGGACTCATTCACCCAAGGTGGAGAACGAGTACCAATTGGGTCCTTTTTGACTTTTGAGTGAGAAAAATTAGGTTTTAAGTTTAGTTTTTCTTCATGTCGGCCTTAGGGATCCAATTTACAAAAAAGTGAGGTGAGGGATCCCTAAGGCCTACTTTGTTCAACTTTCCTTCTTTTAAGTTGCAAATTTGTTCAATTCATCTCTTCATTGGATAAGGAAAAACATCAATAAAAAGTCAGCTTGAGGCCCAAATTTGATAGTTTCAAAACCGAACACCTAGAGAAGCAAAAAGTGTAGACCGAAGGCTCTTGTTTGCACCTTTGAATCTTCCAAAATTAAAAAAGTTGAATCATTTTCTATGGGTGGAAAATGAGCCCCACTTCTAGGCCTAATTTTGGTTTTCTACATTTTTGGATACCCATTTGTCTGAAATGGGCTTGAGAAAAGTTTAATAGAACTAGGATTGATTCACCTAGAATGGAAAATGAGTCCCACTAGGCCTAAAAATTAGGATCAATAGGATTCTAGATGTCATTTCCAGTCTTCTTCAATATCTTAGTTGCACACTTTTAGTTTCATCCATTTTTGTTACAATTTGCATTCATTTCTAAGTGTTTTTGCATTACACAATGTGTTTTCAAACAATCTATAGTTCATTGGTTTTGCATTAATAATCAATCCATATTATCAATTTACTGCATTCAAACATTGCATATAGGTATATTACATCCATATTCCAATCATATTCCATTAATATTCCATTGATTTTGAGTGTAACATTTCCCATTTTGGCCCTTCTTTCTCCTTTTAGATGAAAAGCCCTAGAAGTGCTAGAAAGGATTAGGATGCCAAAATCATTGCTACACTATGATAATGGAAATAAGCGTTAGGTTGAAAGGTTGGAGGAAAAGGAATAGTTGGATCCAGTAGTTTAACAGTAGGTAAAGTAATCATTTGTTGTATAAGTTGGGACATTATGTTATGGAGAGTGTTTGGTAATGGTGTAAATTTCCATTTTGAATCTCTGTAACTATAAGGTATTGAATGGATTTAGAAACTTCTACTTGGTTTTTGAAAGGTTGAGTTTGTTTTGGAGGGGGATTGAATTGTAATAACCCTTTTTTTGGTTTTTGAAATGGTTGTGGATTGTTTGAAGTGCTAGGTTCATATTTTTCTGTTTGGTTGGAAGTGGACTTTGCATCATGACTACTAACCAAATTGCAATAATCTCAAAGGGTTGTACACAAGTGCATAAAGGAGGGAAAATTCATCATGTTAAATCTATCATGAATGTGACTTTGTAAATTTTCAATGAATATCTTTTGTAGATGCACATCAAGAATCTAGACATTGATTTGGGAATAAAGTGACTACTAGTGTGAGATGAAATCAATTAATTTTTCATCCACTTTTTGTTTGCATCTCATTAAATCAGCCAATGTATTCTTTGGATTCATATGCACTTGAAAATGACTTATGAATTCCTCAACTAGTTCATTGAATGAACAAATTGAATTATTTTTCAAGGATGAAAACCACTCTAAGGCAATGTATTTTAAAGTCCTAGGAAAAAAATTGGCCAATAGTTTATCGTCAAGGAAAAAGCCACTACATAAGGCTACGTAAGCATTAACATGATTAGTAGGATTTCACTTTCCTCCATACTTCTCAAATCTATTCATTTATATTCCTTGTGGAATTGACATTTTCAGGATTTCCAAAGATAGTGGGTTGCTTCAGACATAATAGGTGGGTGGTCCATTTTGGTTTTGGTTGATGGTGGATATTTGTTTTTGCATGGAGGATACAGTTTGGAAAAGTTACATGATGAGAGGGTCAGTGTAAGTGGTTTGAGGTGGAAGGGAAAGTGGTGATGGAGTGTATGTAGTAGTAGGGTAAGTGAATGGAATTCTAATAGATGGTATGGTGGAAGAATAGAAAACATTTGATGCCACAGAAGAATTAGGAATGTTATCAGGAATAGTCAAGGAAGGCATCATATTACTAACAAATTGCATGAATTTTGTGACTTGGGGAGTGGTGTAGGTAGGTATGGATGCTACTATGGAAGGAGGAGGAGTGTTAAGTCCTCCTTGACTAACCACAATATTCGCTAGTTGGGATGTGCTAGGGGTAGAAGGAGCATTTTTTTTGTATATTTCATCAATTTGTTTCATAATGTTTAAGCCTTCGTCACTTTCAATCAGGTGATGGATGTTTTCTATAGCAAGAATCACAGTGGTTGAAATATTTTCAAAACACAATTTTTGTTGGAGATGTGCTAAATCCTCATGAATGTTAATGACTTTCTCTTGTGGAATGTGATAATTTGATGTGTCAACTTGCATGGTATTGGAAGGAAAAGCATTACTAATGGTAGGGTCCATTCCTAGTGTACTAGTTGCAATAATAGGAGTGGAAGCATTAGAAAATCCAAGATCCACAATGAGTGTATTATGGTGGGATAACATGAGTCTTGAGCTTCTTATCACTAAGGTATTAGTAATAGGACACCAAAAACTCATGCAAAAGGTTTCTAAATGCTTGTGAATTGAAAGGTAAGGAAATGAAGAGCAATAAAATGCAAATAACTATAATTCTGGAAACTATAATAGAAATACAATAACAAAAAATAGAAAAGTAGAAAATGTACAAAAATTGCTAGAAATTATAGTGAAAAATGTGCAAAAGGACTAAGTCACCCAGTGTGGCGAATTAGTCCCAGTGACAATTTTTTTGTGATTTTTTAGAAATTTTGAATGAAATTTGATGTTTTCCAAATGCACAGATGCAACTACAGTATAAAAATGCATAATTTTTTTGTTTTTCAATGAAATATGATACAAAAATTCAAGCTATATGAGCTTTTCACTAATACAATTTATGAAACCCTGGGATGCAATTTAAATAATGAAATATCTAATCTAAGGCTAATGCAAGTTAAACCTAGGATGCACTTGAAATCATAAGAAAAAATGTTCAAAATTTAGGTTCACCAAAATGTGGACACTGATTTTGGGTGTCTAAGGGTTCTCTAGCACTTCTAGGGTTTTTCACCTAAAAAGAAAGAAATGAACCCAAAATGCTTATATCTACACACAAAATTAATGTAAATAGGGATGCAATGTGCCTAATTATGATTTATAAATGCAATAAACTAAAAAAGAAATGGTTTATTTAGGTTAAAGCTAAGAAATGCAAAGTGTTGGAAAACATAGTGATGTATGCAAAAACACCTAAGAATGGAAGTAAATGATGACAAAATTGAACAAGACTGGAGTTGTGCACCAATAATCTAAAGTCTAATGCAAAAGTTTCTCAAATCTTATAGAGTTGACTGCAAATATTGACTGGGACACCTATGCCAAGCTAGGCGACTTAGTCCAATTTTAGGGAGAATTTGTGGGAACAAGAATCTGCCAAATGGGTATCCAAAAATGTGAAAAAAAAGAAATCAAGCTTGGTGGTTGATGAGCTTAAAATATGTTCATAAGTTTGGATATTATGATGAAATTTTAATATCTTTACTTTTGTTATTTGTGGCTGTTTAAACTATGTTAAAACCTTTTATGAGGATATCCTGTAGCGAAATACTTTCATATTCATGCAGCTTATTGTGTTGACTTGATTACATTTATTGCCCCGTTGAATCCCTAAATGACTGGTATATTGCATATAGTTTTTGAATGATGAAATAGATTTAAATGTGTGATTAATGAATGGATATTGTGTATGTTCCATATGCCTTTTCTTTCGCACCTGTTACCTTTTGTTTCACAAGTTGTTGAAGAATGATCGATTCAAGTGCAGTCGATCTCGGCCTTGCAGTAAAGTCCATTTCCTGCACGACTTCGAGGAAGCACTAACGAAGACTCTTTGACCGAAGTCGTTGGGAAATATTTTTAATGACAATCAATTTGCAAAGAGTGGAGTGCTAAATTCTCTCTGGATCAGGTTGAATGCATAAATTCATTTATGAAGTTTGTTCCTTGATTCAAGGATACACTTTACTTCCACGTCTTTCTTTGATAGGGTTAGTTAGTTAGTTGCTCTCCTAATTTAAAAATAAGGTTCTCCTCCTGCGTGAGAGAGACGATAGTTAGAGTAAGATAGAAGATAGCAGATATCATGTAAGAATCAGTATGATAATGAAAAACAGAATCTGTTTGATAAGAGACAGAGTTTGTTGTTAGTTTCTATTTCAACAAAGTAATGTATACCATTATGTTTTCATGAATAAAGCTTGATGAAGTTCTGAGTTAAGCATCTATGTAATCAGTAGATGCTTGCTAAGGGGGCCCACTTAGTAAGTATCTGTAGCTAGTTAGTTAGTTGTTCTTTCTTGTTGATCTTTAGTTAGCTCTCATCTTTGAAGTTTTCATACAAACTCAGTCTTATATTGCTCTTGTAGCATAGAGAACCCATCCTTGTGCATGTTCTTGCAGCATAAGGCCAGTTGATGGTTTGCATTTCAGTCATAGTTGTTATGGTTTCTGTTTTAATAAAATCATACTTGAGTTAAAGAATTTTGCATTACCTTCCTATGGCGTAGATAGAATTCCTTTCCAGTATGTGTTTTCTGCTAAGATTTGACTGAAACTAGTTCTTGGTGCATATATTTTGCTGCGCCATTTAAAGTATACGTCCCCTGGTTTGACAAGTAAATGAACGTCCACAGAGAGATGTTAGTCACCCGTTGGAATGTCCAATTCCCAGGAAAGGTTCTACTATGATTTTCATATCCTTTTGTTGGCGCGGCCATTTTTGGCGCCATTGCCGAGGATGGCGTCCAACTAGGAATTTGTTAGAAGTCATTTTTAGCTCTAGTTTAGTTTGTTAGTCAAAATTTTCAAAATATTTCAAGCCACTATTCATATCGTATTGCATGCATAGAAGAAGAAGAGACGCACTGGGAAGGTTCCTCCCTGAAAACCTGTTTATTGAACTACCATTTGACCTAGGTGACAACGAACTTGAGGAAAATCCATTCGTTTTGTTATTCCAACAACCAAACATGGAAAATAATCCACCAAATAATCCACCTCCTGCATTTGAGTTTCCAATTGTTCTTCAGAGAGATACTAACAATCTTAAAAACATTCCCTCTTCCTTGCTTCCAAAGTTTTATGGCTTGGTTACGGAAGACCCAAAAATTTTTCTATTTGAATTTGATGTCCTCTGTCGCAGTTATGACTACAACACAGACACTCATAAATTGAAGTTATTTCCTTCCACCTTGAAGGAAGGAGCTCTCAGATGGTTCATGAGTCTGGGAAGAGGTGTTGTAGATAGTTGGGCCGCCATGTAGACGAAATTCCTTGAAAAGTATAAGGAATATTGTAAGAGTGCCAGCAAAGGTGATGACATATTCCGAATTCAGCAGAAGGAGGATGAAAGTCTAGAAGATTATATTTTCAGATTTTTGTTTTCACTAAAGAGGAACTTTAACCATACTCTCAATGAGGACTCGCAGAAACTACTCTTTCTAAGGGGAATCAGTGATGCATGTATAGATGCCCTGGACCTGATGGGAGGAGGTGATATAACCCAACTACCTTGGGACGATGTAAAGAAAATATGTCTTAACTATTCTCGAGCAATAGTTAAAAAAGGTCGAGGACATCATGCTACAATGGGGAAGTCTTCTTCTGGTGGAGTTTCTCGGATGGAGATAACAAATTTGTTGTCTGATTTCAAGAAGGACATCATTAATAATATGGCTACACAACTGGACACCATGCAAGCTCGGAAGAAACATGAGGAAGCTGAGGTAGTTTTGGCTGAGTTTTGTCCATAATGCAGACAGAAGAAGCGTGACTGTAGATGCAAGAAGGTGGCTAATTTGGAAACTAGGCAACTACCTACTGACTTCAAACTAGTAGAAGGTGATGATGATCAAGTGTTCTTTGTTGTGCAAAGGAGACCATGGGCCCAAAGACAAGGTATGCCTCAAGATCCTTTAACTTTTGGTAATCCTTATTCTGGCTATAATAACCAATGGCAACATGCATATGGACCACCAACACCCTGGAATCCACCTCAACCAAGTTGGCCTAAT
>VDFB02270651.1:406371113-406434286 GCA_007258455.2 Sequoia sempervirens | reverse complement strand
CTAGTAATTTGTAGTAGGTGACTATCCTTTTCCTTTTAAGTTGTAGATCCGATCAATTGGTGTATGCTTTAATAGGTCCTTTGAGTTAGAGTTGCCACCTCCTTTAATGAGGATTGAACTTCAAGTGAGATGAAGTTTCTTTACAAGTAGTATATGTTTTTGGATATCTTCCACAACAGAGTCACATTCGGATCCTTCAATCTTTGTTGCACTCAAAATATTTTCTAGGATCAAGAATCTGTTATTATCTAATCAAGATGTTTAGGTTCATTTCACCCTTTGACTCTTTATTTTGTATATGTGTCTAGGCAATGAGAATTTCCCTAGCAGATACGCCATTCTGTTGGTGTTTGTCATAGTACACCTAAGAAATATCTAAAGAGTAGCCAACTCCTATATTCAAGACCCTTAAATTGAATGGCCAACTGACAAGATTTAGTCAAAGACTAAAAATCTTCTACATTTTAGGCTCTGTGGGACCTAGGAGGTTGTTCCTTTTAAACATTTCATTTGACTATCTCAATAACTGACATAGATAATCATAGATCAATTCCTATAAGGGGTAAACAACATAATTCACTCAAAGGTTGGCTAATCATCAAGCAAATATCTATCAATTTACTAGGAATAGAGAAAATATCTCACACACATGCTTCATTGTAGATAATTTTAAAATATTTGTATTCTAACCATGAATTGATAGTCCAATATGTTATTATCACTTAAAAGGAAAATACCATGACAAATAGGCTAGTGTCTTCATCAATTGGGTAATGGAGTCATGCATCTCACAACCTGTCATGCAAAAATTCTTTAAATCTAATAATTATGGACTATTTCCATAAGTACTTGCATTAGGGAAACTCTCTGCACATAATTACAAGTTCATGACCTCATTTAAATAGTTAGTAGTTTCTTCTCCCTTTTCTCCCACCGCCTATGAACTCTCATCTTGGCCTTTTAGATGATAGCTGCATCTAGTAGCAACAAGTACAAATCCTTTTCCCTAGGTATCCTCATGAGTGTATTGTCTTCACTCTGGGTCTTCATCATAGGGCCTCTATTAATTAAAATGACAAGACCTCCATACCAGAACCAATGAAGCACCGAGATTGCTCATTCTGCAACTAGAAAATCTACACTAGTAACCTTGGCTCTCTACACAAACTCAAATACCTGATAACTAATTGCTATGGTGAAAATAGCAACTCGCCACTTCTATTTATTGAAGAAAGTGATGATAAAAATCATCAATGTTCAATAAAGAACACTTGCACAAACCAGAAAATTCATTGGCATGCATATTATCATCATTTAATTCCCAAATGCATGGATATCTGCATATCCTACTTCATGATTTCTGACAATTAAGTTTCCACATGTGTGAAGATCAATTTTATCACACCTATAGAGAATAGATCATTAATTCCCAATGGTTTCAAAATGAAATGGCTATCACATGCTAGTTTATCAACTTTGAATGTCGGTCATTGATCTCATGATGAGATGGTAGATCAAATAGTTCACTTTAGCCTGACAAGGTTTTAAATCTAATAGAGCATCATTGATTTTTCTTAAACCCATGGCACTAACCCACCTCAGATGGCAATTCATCTATCAGAAAACTTCATTTGTCTCATGGACTGGATTGATTGATACACGTGTCAAGATATCGCTAATCTTGTGCTCTTTAATAATGAGCCTCCACCTTTTCCTCATGCGCCAATGGGGAATGGTGTAGATCGTTCCCAACATTCAATCTTGGCTGTCAGTTTAGAACCATGGGCAATGAGCTAGATAGTGGAGAATGGGCCCCACATCTGTATGAGAACATGCATCATAATCTCGTTATTCTCACACTACATAACTAGCCAGCATTTTCCATCCACAAGCTGGTGGGGTATGATCAAGGTCTCCTCCCACAGTTTTGAATCACTAAACCTCCATACAAGGTAGGATTAGCGTTAAATAAGGATCCAATGCTAGGCCAATGATGACTTGACCCTCAAAGATGAATGACTTAAGCTTAAGTCACTTTGGGTAAAATTTAACACCTGACTTTAGGACACAACTAAAATTAACAATTGACTGGGTGACCGACACTCTAGACCAAAGGGGTCTGGTAGCCGAACATGCATGATGGCTTAGGTAATGACTTAAGGAACTAGAAACTGGAAGGGTAGGTCAATGTGACATTACAAGAATTTAAGGCTCTCAAAAGAAAAACCCTACTTAGATATGGGGACAAGGGTTTAAAACGTAGACAAGGTCCATGTGGTACTTAAAATTCTTCAAAATTCTTGAAGCTCCATTAGGGTTCACTAATTTTATTTATTTGTTTGTGTGAGATGGTGAAATGAGATCTAAGGCTAATGACTAGCCTAAATCACATATTCAACCATTGACATTAGGGGACACAAAACTAACCAAGAAAAAATATCAGGATATTATCCTCAAAGAAGAGGCTAAATAATTGGTCAAGGTTTTGGTTCCCTTTTTTTTGTTGATGGATTGATATGGTGTGTATGTGTGTGATTGATGTTGTGAACTGTGTAGAAAATATAATACGAGAAAATTTTCACATAATTTGAAAAAGATAGAATACAAATACAAAATTAGAGATTAGGGCTAAATAATGTAGAGAGGAGAGAACTTGTCATTAAAATCTAAGAAAAAAATGGTTGGATAGGGATGAGGGTGCTCCAGTTTGGAAATGGCGCTTTTCAAAGCTTCAAAATTTGTATAGGAGCATCACACTCTATAGGTATTTTCCTTCTGAGGTTAAATTAGTATATGAATAATCAGTATTGCCCTAATTTTATGAGAGAGGGTTCATGAATGCTTGTCTTAGGGTTTTGAACTCTTGAGATCTCTAATCTGCCTGAATCCACTTTAGACCTATAAAATACAAGAAGGATAGGGGAAGAAGGGTTGTATTGTAAAGAGGATTACCTAAGTCAAACCATATTTTAGTGTTTCCACCTCCACAAATGACTATAATTATGATGGTAAAGAGTTCTTATACGAGGTTAGACAAAGGAAAATGGATAAAAAAGAGTTATAAATGACATTGTTGTAACTTACAACTCATATTTGTATTCCTTGTTGGATTGAGGTTTAAATTGGCTTATCTCATACAAGGAAAAAATCATAATTTATTGACGATCCTACATATTTTAGTCTCATAAAAATAACAAACATGAAGCATCTTACTATGAATAATATGGGTTTGTTGATGTGTTGTGAACATATATTGAATAAAACAATGTTGTAGATATGTTATTTATTTCATTGTTGACATCACTTTGATTTCCTTTTGAATTCCTTAAGATATATTCACAAAATAAATTATATGTTTTGATTAAGATAAAGATAAGTAAGCTAGTAATTACAAAATGACAATGAAGGCCACATAGGGGAGCTCATGAGATGTGAAACACCTAGAAAATAAAATAGCCTTAATGATAAACTGAAAGAAAACAAAGAAATAGAAACAAGAAGAGATCAAAAATTAAAAAACAACTATTGGTCATCCAAAAGCTAGAGGACATTGATTACCTACCATTCATTCGCCAAGAATTATAATTTTCTTCAAACGATAGAGGTTTTTGCTTCTTGGGATTTCCATCATTGATAGGGGGTGTGGTATAACTATCCACCTTTTTTCCCTTCTTCGTGGAACTACCAACCTACAAAATATCCTCCCTATCCTACTTACCTTTTGGAAACAAATATTTTGGTTACCTTAATGCTATAAGCTCCTTCTAGGGTTTTCCACCTTAAAGGAGATATGATTAGGGCCAAAAATGCAATGTGTACACTCAAAGAGGGATATGATATAGATGCAATATGCCTAAATGAAGTAATTTAAATGTAAAGAACTAAAAAACACTAGTGATTATGTATGCAAAACTAGAGAATATGAAGTGTTTGAAAACATAGTGTTGTATGCAAACATCAACAAGAAACATGCACAAATGAAAAAAAAAACTGAATGAGATTGAATAGGGTGCACCTGGTGAGGGAATTCTAATACTGGAAGGTTTTGGAATTTGATAGAAATCATTGTTGATGCATAGTGGGACTCATTCGCCACTGATGGTGAATCAATCCTTCTTCTGGTAAACTATCTTGAAATTGGTTTTCGACTGTTGGGAATTGATATTTGATGAAATCACCTTTTCTAGCCTAGCAGTGGGACTCATTTTCCATTAATGGAGAATTATTCCTCCTCCAAAAATCTACAAATTCTAAATTCAACTCTGTGGGTCTAGATCTACACTTGTCTTCTTGTTGGGTTGACAGAATCAAATCTATAGAAAATGGACTAAACGTTGTCTCCAAGCTTAAATTAGGGTTTGGTTGATTTGAATCACTTTTATGACTTTTTGACCACTTTTCAACACCTATTTGTTTTGAAAAATCTTCCTACAAGACCTGCAAACACACATGCAAAGAGGGGGAAAATGGTTAAGGGTTAGAGTATAGGGATTTTCCTTGGTCAAATCCCACTTTGGTAATAAAACCCTTGATAAAGAAATGAAATGAAAACAAGAAAGAAATGATGAATAAACAACATGCAAGTGTCCTAAACTCACCAAACCCTTGTTGTTGAAGTCTGAATATGTTTCAATGGCTGCTCCAAGATGCTTGATTCAATGATGCTATGATGCTCAAGTGCTTAGATGGAATGCAATGATGATTGAATGGATAATTGAATACTTGAATGAATGGGGGTTAAAATAGATGGAAAAATAGTTATTTATATACACTTATGCCCTAATTACCTAAAAATACCACATCATAGGCCAACATAAAGTCTTAGTGAATAAAATTAGAAGAAAATTTGAAATTATTTTAAATTTTGTGTCAAGAGGGACTCATTCGCCACCCATGGCGAATGGGTCCCACTCAAGGCATGCAAGTGGGTGTCAGGAATTAAGTTGTATTTAATGTTTTTTTTCAGGTTTGTATTAAAAAACACACTTAATTAAGGCCTATAAGTGCATAAAGGGGCCAATTAAAGAATAAGAAAGGTGTAATTAGTTGTGACAATCCTAGAAAAGCGTGAAATATTGTTACAATACTTTACAACACTTTTAAATAGGACTTGGTAAGTGATGAAAAAGGAATATTTAGATGAATTATAATAAGAAGAGTCTAAAAAAGTGTAGAACTATGTTACAACACTTCACAACACCTTCACAAGATATCATAAATTCTTAATAATTTGAACATTCAAGACCTAATGTGAATGTATAAGTTACATTACAACATTAAATCAAGGTTAAATTAAGCACAAGGAGGGACAAAAATAGAAAAAGTAAAATGGTTACTATTTTCGTGTCCACAATTAGTCCCCCACTTTAGTGAGAGGATGAACTTGCTTCAAAATATCACTAAAGTAGAGCAACACATCTTAGGAGGGGTCTAAATGTACTAATGCTTGATAATATGAGAGAACAATGATCAAGAGGGATGATCAAGCCCCAAGGATGAAGATCTCATGGTAAATCAATCATAAGCACAAAGGAACATGCATGAAAGTGATAAAAAATAATGAAGAAGAGAAAGCTTAGATCATCTGTCCAACTCATTGTAGATTTGATCTAGGCTTTTTGTTTGAAACAAGAAATGTGTACCCATTCTAGGGCAATGGAACTCATGGCTGTCTATTAGGTGAGAAAGCCCAAGTATACTCACTCTAGGGCCACAAAACTTCCTTTTGTCTATAGGGTGAGAAATCCCAAGTATACTCACTCTAGGGCCATAAAACTTTTGGTCATCCGCAGGGTGAGAAATCCACAAGGTGGCTATGGGGAAAATTCTTGCCTCGGAATGGGATTTCCCACTCAACCATATCAAAGTTATACCTCCTGATAACTTTAATAAGGTACCACAAAAGACAATGTCATTTTGTGCTTCATGAGACAAGCAAAGCTTTGTATGCTTAAAAATCATGAACAGGTGCAATGGTAGCACATGCATGCAAGTTATGTTATGCAAGGCGGCCATGTAAATGCAAAATGTAACATACAAAATAAATATTCAAATGAGCCTTGTTTGGTTCATGTGAGGTCTATAACTTAGGGAACATTTTTTCTAATGTCTCCAAGAGAGGACTGATCAAAGAATAGAATATTTGCAATTTAGAGGACGTAGTGTGTCACATCAGGGTATGTGCAGGATCATCATGGAAAAAATAGGCCCTTAAGTGGCAAAAAAATTAGAAAAATTAGAGTTAGGCAACTTAACATAAAAATTTGAATAAGTTGTCTATATTATTTCAAAAATATGTAAGAATAGAATATATAGCAAATTGAATGTAGTTTCTAAACTACTAGGTTTATTTTAAAAAGAATCTATTTGGTGAAAATTTGAAATTTCAATGCAATAGTACTTAAATTTTAGGGAAAAATAAGTAGGTGTCTATCGACCACCTAACCATAATAAAATGATAATTTTTTTTATAGATTTTAGATATAAGTAGAGGACTGATGTCCCGATGTGATGCATATATTTTTGTAATTTTTTTCCAAGTAAATAATTAATTATGAGTTTTTAATTACAACTTTTAAAAATATTAAAACTCATATACCACCTTAACTTGGTCAAAACTTCATGAAATTCAATTTTTCTTTCTTTAATCCTATAGTATGTGAAGCATAGAATGTGACACATATTTTGGATTCAAAATATGATATCATTTCAAAGCTATAGATGTTTTTGAATTAGTCTATCAATCGGGACTTTAGTCATAATTTGAATAGAAAATAAATAATAATTACTTATTAAATTCAAAGTAAAGCATAATTTATATTGGTGGAAAGCTTAGAATCTCCTTTAAAAACCTTTTTAATTTCATCAATTTTGGGTAAAAAAAGTCGTTAGCCACATACCCATCATATTGCCACTTTTTGGCCCATCATGATCCTGCATACCCATCACATCAATGTCATCCACAAAGTGACAAACACATCATATAAAGTAACAAGGTTGCACTAGGAACCAAGAAAAATAAAAATACAAAAGAATAATTTGAATGTATTCCCCCACTTTAAAGGAATTGCTACACACCATTATGTGAGCAATTAATTTGAAGTAGCAAATGAAAAATGGAAAAATAAACAAGACATGAGAGCCAAATAGGAAAGCCCCTATGCCAACTCATATGTTTCTGAGTAAGGCTACTTCATGTGAAAGAAAAGGAACAAAACAAAAAGGGGTTGCCCCCAAAAGGAACACACCAAACACATAAGAGATCTATGAATTTGGGGTCAATATGTTCGTTGCTGCAATGTTTTTATTCAAGAGCTCAAAATTGTCATCATTCCACAAATACATAGAACTTGAAGAATGACACAAAGAGAGTTAAAACAAAGAAAAAAAGGATCTATTTTGGTTCAACATGGAAGATAAATTGAAGTCTCAATGCTTTGCATCATCCCCTAAAGGAGAACACAAAAAAAAAAGTGAAATAAAAAGGACCTTTTGGGTCAACATGGAAGAGACATAGGCCATCTCTACACTTTGCGTCATCCGCAAAAAGGAAAACAAAAAACAAAAATGAAAAAGAAAAGGAAATTTTGGGTCAACATTGAAGAGACATAAGGCATCTCTATATTTTTCATCATCCCAAAAAGGAAAACACAAGCGAAAAGAAAATGAAAAGGCTAAAGAAAAGGAAAATATTTTGGGTCAACATGAAAGAGATATTGTGGTCTCAATGTCTTGCATCATTCCCAAAAAAAAATGCAAAACAAAAGTGAAAAAGAAAATAAAAGAACATTTTGGGTCAACATGGAAGAGACATAGGGCATCTCAATGCTTTGCATCATCCCCAAAAGGAAAAACACAAAACAAAAGCGAAAAGTACAAGCAATGTATGACATATAGAAGAATAGAGGTACAAATAGAGGAATGCCACAAAGAGAGGAGAACACCAAATGGAACATCACGAGGGAACATGATATGCACATGCTATCACATCAAATAAAATAAAAAGAAAAGGGAACTAGTAATAAAAATGTAAGTCACGCATGAAACACATCATCCACCTCCCAATCTCAAATGGTATAAGAAAAAGATGAATAACGTAGCTAAGGGAAAAAGACCAATGCATTACGAGGGCAAGGCTAACAACTTCTTTTTCCCACTAAGTGTAAGGAAAGAATGAGCAAAGATGGATGAAAAGAAGGATCATGCAACAATGAGAATGGAAGATTCTACAACTATTGCATGATAAGGTTGGTGATAGGGTACTATGGGATGACAGGATAACAGTCGGTATAAGTGAAGTGATACTTACTCAGTATTTCCTTCAATGTCTAGCATTCATCAATTAATTGTCTAAGAATACGGTGGTATTTGCAATAGGGTACATTAGAATCTTTAGGATGAATGACCAACCTATTCGAAGGTGGTAAGAGTAGAAGACCTCTATTTAGAAGCATTTTTAGTTTCCTTTCACATTCAAGAGGTGTGTGGATAGGAAACCTTATTTTTTTCAATTTGTAAGGTCGTTTACATTTACTAGATTCACCTTTTTCATGGATTGAAGGAGGAAGAGGACCCATGGGGATGCCAGCATCCTTGTTCGTGGAATCAGGTATAGGTTGTTCACGTGGAAGGAGAACATTCAAGTTAGGAGGGGAATCAAAGATCACTATGCCATCATTCCAAAGTCTCCAATATTCAAAAGGAAGCTTGTTGTCATGAGAGAGATCTTGATATCCTAATCCAATTGTGTTTTCATTTGTTGGTTTTTGTTCTAGAAGTTGGTGAATGTTATGTTTAGTTGTTGTGTCACAACCTTGTTTAATTAAGATAGTAAAGCCTTTTCCATATGTTTCTTCAAGGTTGATTGGTGTGTTTTTAACTTTGTGATCATAAAATGGTTGAGGATTTACTTGGTTAGAGGAACTAGGTCCACTTGTTGGAGGGAACATAGGACCTTCATTTATTTTAGGATGTAGGTATCCAAATGATCAAGGGGTGCAATAGTAGGAAGGTCTTGTGTTCATTGATGGGTAAAAGGTTACATTGGCTTTGAGGTTGTCAAGGCATTTAGTTAAGAACTTATTCATGCTATCATAATTTTCTCCAATGATGTCAATAGCACGAAGAGGACATTCATGAGGAGTTGAAGGAGCATGAGGAAGCTCAAGGTCATTAGGATCATAGCCCAAGGCACAATTTGACACATCCACTGAGGATTTTAGTGAATTCCAAAACTTATTAAGGCAAAAATAGATGATGACAATGAATGAAAGTAAGCTAATATGCAAGAAAGAAGATAAAATAGAAAAATTGGAAAGTATGATAGAAAGTAATAACATAATACTATAATGCAGAAAATGCCTAGAAAATGCTTGAAAATGCAGTCCACAATGTGCAACTAGACTGATTCGCCCACGGTGGTGAATGAGTCTAGGGATGGAAATTTTTTTTTATTAAAAAAAAAAGAACTGATTTTTATGCTTTTCAGATGTATATGCTGAATTTTAGTTTTTGTAATGTTTTGAAGTGCAAAAATGAAATCTATATGAGATATTTACTAATGCAAATTGGTAAATCCTAGGATGCAAAGACAGTGCAAAAGCTAATGCAATTGAGTCCTAGGATGTGCACGCAATGAAAATCAAAAAGACATAGTGTTCAATATGCAGGTTCACCAAAATGGAAACAAAGATTTTGGTTATCTTAATGCTATAAAATCCTAGGGTTTTCCACCAAAAAGGAGATATGATTTGGAACCAAAATGCAATTTTTACACTCAAAGATAGATATGATATTGATGCAATATGCCTAAATGAAGTAATTTAAATGCAAAGAACTAAAAAACACTAGTGATTATGTATGCAAAACTAGGGAATATGAAGTGTTTGAAAACACAGTGTTGTATACAAACATGAACAAGAAACATGCACAAATGAAAACCAAATTGAATGAGATTGAATAGAGTGCACATGGAGATGGAATGTTGATGCTGGAAGGTTTTGTAATGTGACATAAATCACTATTGATGCCCAGTGGGGCTAATTCACCATTGATGGTGAATAAGTCCTTCAAGTAAATTGTCTTGTAACTGGTTTCTGACTGTCGAGAACTAAATTATGATAAAATCACCTTTTCCAACTTGGTATTGGAACTCATTCTCCATTGATGGTGAATCATCCCTTCTCCAAAAATCTACAAATTTTGAAGTCCACTATGTGGGTTCAGATCTGCACTTGTCTTCTTGTTGAGTTGACGGAATCAAATCTGCAAAAAATGGGCTGAATGTTGTCTCCAAGCTTGAATTAGGGTTTGGTTGACTTGAATAACTTTAATGACTTGTTGACCAATTTTCAACACCTATCACTTTGAAAAATCTACCTAAAAGACCTGCAAACACACATACAAAGAGGGGGGAAATGGTTAAGGGTTAGAGTATAGGGATTTTCCTTGGTAAAAATCCTACTTTGGTAGACAAAGCCTTGATAAATAAATGAAATGATAACAAAAAAGGAATGATGAATAAATAACATCCAAGTGTCCTAAACTCACCAAACCCTTGTTGTTGAACTATGAATATGTGTCAATGGCTGCTCCAAGATGCTTGATTCAATGATGCTATGATGCTCAAGTGCTTAGATGGAATGCAATGATGATTGAATGGATGGATGAATACTTGAATGAATGGGGGTTAAAATAGATGGAAAAACACTTATTTATATACATTTATTCCCTAATTACCCAAAAATACCACATCACAGGCTGACATAAGGTCTTAATGAATAAAAACCTGAAGGAAATTTGAAATTATTTTTAATTTTGTGCCAAGAGGGACTCATTCACCACCCATGGTGAATGGGTCCCTCTCAAGGTATGCAAGTGGGTGTCAAGAATTAAGTTGTATTTAACATTGTTTGTTAGGTTTTTATTCAAAAACACACTTAATTAAGGCCTATAAGTGCATAAATGGGCCAAAAAAAGCATAAGAAAGGTGTAATTAGTGGTGAAAACCCTAGAAAAGTGTGAAATCTTGTTACAAGACTTTACAACACTTTGAAATAGGACTTGGTAAGTGATAAAAAGGGAATATTTAGATGAATTATAATAAAAAGAGTATAGAAAAGTGTATACTTGTGTGTTACAACACTTCACAACACCTTCACAAGACATCATAAAGTATTAATAATTTGAATATTCAAGACCTAATGTGAATGTATAAGTTACACTACAACATTAAATCAAGGTGAAATTAAGCACAAGGACAAAACTAGAAAAAGTAAAAGGGTTACCTTTTCTATGTCCACACCTTTGTTGTTCTTGAGTTTATGTTGGAACACCTAGATGGTGACAATAGTATTTTTCACCATCTCTTTATTGTAGTCCACAATCTCTTGTAATCTTTAAAGGGTTTTTTCCTAGTTGCTATGCATGGTGGCCACCACTTCTTGTAGTTTATTTCTCTCCAATGAAATCTCAATTGTAGACTTAAGCAACTCAACCTTTATCTAAAATTTATCCCACTTCCTAAAGGTCTTTGTGAGGGTTGACAAAAGGTTCCAATGGACCTCATCCTCAACTTTACTCAGCTAGTTTTACTTTTTGTTGAGCATCTTCATCTCCAAATTTTCAACATTATTTTAGAAATAATTAATTACGCAAACAACCATTTTAAGATATTATTTTGGATGTTCACTGCTTCACTTAATTCCTTCATTTTCAACCTCAATGGAGCACAACTTTTATAGACAATAACTTCCATCTGAGAGTGTTCAAGGATTTGGTCCTAGTTCACATTTTAGGCTGACGAGTCTAAGGAGCTAGTAGGGTTAGTGGTCTAGGGGGAACTTGGGGGAGAAACAATAAGAGAGTCTTATTTGGAAGGAGATCCATTAGGGAATTCCTTGGGGGTGGGGTGCCATAAATCATTAGAATTTTCTAAAATAAAAATCTATGTAGATTGAGAAAAAAATATTTTTCTTATAGGTAGAGGTGGGGTCCTCTAAAATAAGGGACTTACATTTTTGAGGCTCAAGAAGGGTTTGAAATAGTGATTCTATGATGAGTGCTCGATGTTAACAAATACATAGGGCTTGCACTAGAAAAAAATACTTTCAAGGATCAACAAATTTTTTAGAACCAAGTTAGGGTTACTCTTCCTCAAAATTAAGGAAATGGATAGGGAATGTGCATCCTTATAATAGTACAACCTAAAGAGAAGACCCTAGTGAAGGGAAAATTATTTCTCCTTTTCTTGAATGACCCTAACGAATTGTTCAAGAGATGACATAATCAAAACTAAAAAAATCATTTTAATGTTATAGAAAAAAATGTTAAGCATTGGAAATAGATGAGCATGAAAGAATTTGAATCTTCCTTCTAGTGTGTAGTATCTCATGAGAAATTCAACTATATTTCTCCAATCTTCAAGAAGATCATCCCTACTGAACCCATTTTGGAGATAATTTAACTTCTCCCCCCTTTTTGAGGAATTTGTCCATGTCTTTATTATTTAATAGCCTTTCAAATTTTTTGGGATGCAAGCCTTATCAAGGGAGAACCTTTGAACACCTATGATCATCATACCCAAACTTCTCAAGCATATCTTCAACCATGAAGAAAGGTGAAGCTCAACACTAAACATACCTATGTCACACTCCACACTCTTATATTCAAATTTTCTCAAAAGGAATTGGAAACCAAGTGAACTCACTATAAGTACAACTATTATCCATTAATAAATCAAGAAAAAAACTAATGAAAACATCGCAACACATTCTTATCAAACCATAACACATCCATATTAGCATCAATACTAACAAAACTAGTAATTGTACCACTAATCAACTCCAACACTAGAAATCTCCAATAATCTTGATACTGTTGACATGAATAACCAATAGTTGACATTGATGAAAACACCAAAAGAATACTTGCAACAATCTTCGGGCCCTTTGTTATTGATGACAACACCAACTCTTTGAAAAGCCATAAAAAAGAAACCAACAACAAATTTACAACAAACAACACTCCCCTTGACTAGAGAATCCCTTACTCTTCACACTCTCTCTTTAACTTCTTCTTCACAGACTTCTCCCCCTATCCAAGGATTTCTTCATTCTCTCACTCTCTTGTGAACACACTTTGTCCCCTTGTGTTTTTTAGACTATATTCTTTCTCACAATACTCCTCTACAAAGTGGTTTTTCAACCAAAACACTCCCCCTTTGACATCAATGGAAAAGGGCCATAGAATCATCCAACTCTCTTTCATACATACTTCATATTTTTCACTATTCTTTCTCTTTTCTACATTGTACTCTTATGCTCTCCACCTTCGACAACACTCAAAGGGAAACACCTAAAGCAATTTTTCTTTCCTATTCTCCCTCTTTGATATCTCTATACATCACTTTGACAACTTGCAACACCAACAAGCAAGTACACTCTCTCTTCACTACACTCACTTTTATGCACCTTGCCCCTTAGGGGCACAAAATATGTTCCATCTAACTACATCAACACAAATATCACTACCTACTTCCCCTAAGAGGTAGCTTCCAACATCAGTCCAAGAACAAGAATGTATTTTGAAATGATTCCCAAATAGATGCACCAACTTATGCATCTAGTTGAAAGGAGGGGAAATAAACCCTAACTTCTACCAGAGATATTCAAAAGTATCTTTTGGAAGAGCCTTTTTAAAGATATGTACAATTTGATCCTTTCTAGGTACATATTCTAGCTTCATCGCATTCTCTATAACTTTCTTCTCTTAGAAAGTGATAATAGATAGAGATATTTTTTGTTCTTCAATGCATTATTGGGTTCTTTGAGATATTTATAGCCCTTGTATTATTATTAGTGATCTACAACAAAAATTTTCGGGCCTCTGGAATGAGATAAATCTATTCAATTCCATTAGTGTGGTTAGCTCTTGCTCGTGGCATTACTTAAATATGAGTATCTAAACCCTAAATACTATTAAAAAGCCTCAAAACATCCTTGTTAAAGATAACAACGATTTAAAAGAGCTTCATATAGTGGGTAATTTTACAGGTATAAGGAGCATACCACTTAGAACATACATGCATTCCTTGAGGCCCTGAATTCATGGAAGAAGTGTACATATAACTCTTGTATATCTTCTTTCATCTTCTTGTCACATGACACCTCATCTAGAACTCCTTTTGCCATCATCCAGTCCCTTCAATGTTCACTACTAGCAAAAAAAACCCTAAAATCTCCCTCAACATGTTGCATTCTTCATTTTTGCACCCATTTCCTTCAATTTGGTGCCTAGCTTCAAGTTTGACCTTTTTCTTGGCTTTTCAACTAGAGTTTTTTTGCCTCCTCTTATACATTACATCTCGATTTTTCCTTTCATTGATTTTTTCTAAGTCTGAGATAATGTTTTAATAAAATATTTTAAAGAGAAATGCCTTTCATTTATTTTACTTTTTTAAGAAAAAATAAATATTAAAACAAGAAATTTTTTAAAATAATTTTTTAAAAACATAAAAAAAATGGACTATAGTTCCTAGTACAACACTTGTTGTTGTCCCTTTGGCTAGTTATCCACCTTCCGCATTTGACAAACAAGATTCAGATGTGGATGACTTGCTATAGCTTGACTCATATATTCCCTAATAGTCTTTTATTTCTTTTCTTTTCATGTTATTTTTGTGTGATTGCATGTGTGTAATATGATCCCCTATATTGTTCTATTTGATATGTCTTTATGTTCATTCCTCTATTTGCACCTACATTCTTCTATATGTCATAAACATTTTCTTTTTTCTTATATTTTCCTTTTGGGGATGATGCAAGGCATCGAGCCATTTAGGTTTCTTCCATGTTGTCCCAAAATATTTTCTTTGTTTTCTCTCTCTATTTGGCATTCTTCCAGCTCTATGAGTATTTGGGGAATGATGACATTTTTGAGCTCTACAATATCACTGTACCAAAGACATGCACTGACCCCGAATCTATGGATCCCTTATGTGTTTTGGATCTTATTTTGGGGTAATCCCTTTTCATGACACGACTTCATTTGGAAACATATGCTTGACATAGGGCTTTCCAATAAGCTCTCATTTCTTATTATTTATCATTGATCATTTTATTTTACCTTAGTAGATTATTTTGTTGATGAAGATGACTTAATAGATTGAGAGACCCCTATATTATGATTCTCAAGAAGATGCGTGAGGCAGTCAATTTTCTTCACCATGCACTTGTCCTCATCATGCTCAAGTTTCTTGCAATAGGAACACTTAAATTTTATTCCATCGATTCCCTTGGTTAGAAGATGATCTAGTGTTGATTTTAGAAGATTTTGATTTCTATTCTTTTCTAGTCTCCTCATCCTGAATTGGATGGTTTTTAATCACTTTCAAGTTGTTTGAAACCTGTTGTTTGTCATTATCAACAATAAGTGCTTGATATTTTGAAGACTCTAATGAAACCATTTAAATTAACTTACCTTTCTCCCTAGTCAAGTTAGCAATGAACTCATCTAGAGAAGGAATTTTGCATGTTGCTTCAATAGCCCTTTTGGTGGAGTAAAAGGTAGATGCAACTATAGAATATTCAAAACCTAATTTAGAGAGTATAGAAATGACTAGTTGATAATGCTTTTTTTGTTTCTCACATTTTTTTTAACTTCAACCTCAATGACTTAGACTTAGTGAAAAGTATTCTAGGGTGTCAAAGTTCCTAGGGCTTAAGCTTGTGAGTTTATTCTCTAACTCATGACTCGTCATTTCTGTAGTGTAAAAAAAAAACCCTTTTCCACATTTAATTTGGGAATAAATGATATTGAATTAACCTAATTATGCCTTGGTTTAGTGTTGTAATGTGTTGTACAAATTCACATTAATCTAGGGCCCTTTTAAACAAAATGTACTTAAATTGTACCTTATTTATGGTGTTGTAAAGTGTTGTAGTACACTTTCACACTTATCTAGGGTTGCATTGATTAATTGTGATTAATTGAGCCTAATGGGCCCTTTAATTCAATTCAATCCCTCTTAATGCATTTTTTGAATGATCTATCCTAACACCCAGTAATCAAATTGTATAACATTAAATTTGGGAAAATTAAGGTCCTAGAAAATAGTGCTAGGACCCATTCACCTTTAGTGGCGAATGGGTCTTCTCCACATAGGACCCCCCTTTCTATGCATATTTGAGGTGGGTTTTTGATGTTGTTTTAACCCCCCGAAGCAAGGTCCTAGAAACTTGTGTTAGGTCCCATTCACTTTTAGTGGCAAATGTGTCCTCCTCACATAGGAAACCCCTTTTTGAATTTAAGTTTGGTGGAATTCTCATGATTTTCAATTGTAGATCTAGCGTCAGATTGAATTATTTGAATTTTGGGTTTAATTCTCAAATTATGTATAAATATAAGTTTTTGTTACATAGTTTCACCTAGAAGATTTTAAGCAAGCTAAGAAACAAAAGAAATTTTCATGAGATAAAGCTTTCAATGTCAAGAAGCAAGCAAGAGGGAAGTTTGGAGCAGCATTGCAGGTCTTGAAGCTCATTTTGTGTCAAAGATCAAGCATTAGTGAAGGTTGATGATAGATGCCTAGATAGAGAATCATGAGGGCTTCTTGGTGTTGGGAGATGCAAAAGGCATACAACCAAGCCTAAGGACTTGTTTCCTAAGTGATTCCATCTTCTATAAGCATCCTACTTGTAGTGTAAAGAGAGGTATATTCAAATTTGTGGCTTATTAAGAGGATTTGTGATCTTTTTTAGTGAGTCATTTGCATTGTTCATGTGTCATTTTAGGGTTTTATTCACAATTGGATAGAATTTCCTTTTCACTCTTATAGATCTTAATCTTAGACATACTTAAGGTTAGGATTGCACACACAATTACATGTTTCAGATTTTCACTCATCATTAAAGGTTTAATTACCAACAAGAGGTTTGACTGAGGCAAACCCCTATCCACCAACAAGCTTTAAATTTTTTCTTGTAGATTATTAGCAGATCTAGATCTGAAAGCAACAATTTCATAGTGCAAGGAAGGAGTGCAAACCTAGAAGTTGAAGATCATATTCAAATATTTTCGGAAGGACCTAGTAGGAGGCATTCACCATTAGTGGTGAATGAGTCCATGTTAGGACTTGAAGGGTAACATATTTAACACTGCACAAGCTTCCATTTTAGATTCAGAGCTCCCCGAATAGGCCTACTAGGACCCATTCACCTTTTATGGCAAATGAGTCCTTGATAGTGCTTCAAAAAAGTGGGATTTGACTAGGTGCACAACATTATCTACTCCTTGTTTTTATCAGAAAAGTTACATTTTCATTCTATTTTGTGTTTGATTCATGCATTATATGTGTTAGACCTAGAATTAGGCTTTGCTTATTAGTTTAATTTATTCTCGACAAATTGTGATTTATCTCACCACCCCATCCTTGCATAAAGGAAAGATTGCAAGGTCCCTAAATCTTGATTTAATTCACCTCTTGAGTTGATAATTGCTTCAAGATTCTCAGTTCTCATCTTTTGAATCAAACCCTAACTAGAGAAAGGGGGTTAGATATCATAGCCTCTCTTTTTTCTATGTTTCAATTTCATCTAGATTCCCAAAGAATTTTTCTAAGGTTGTCCAAACTTCATTAGGTGATTTTAAGGCTTCAACATGAAAGAGGAGTTTAAAATAAGTTACACACAAACAAAAAAGCTTGATCATGTTCGTTAAACCATTTTAATTTAGTCTCATCACCAGCTATTTCACCCTCTTTACCCATAGTTACCCTAGATACAAACCTTTATTCTTGAGAACAAGTTATTCTTTAAGTTCCATTGGTCATAGTTAAAAGGTGTTAGAGGAGTAAATGATTTTTGTGAATCCATGCTTTAATTAGAGTTGTTTGTAGAAAGGAAATGCAAAAATAAAATGCAGAAGGAATGTGGAAGTATGCATAACACAACATAATACACATCGCCTGCCCTCCACCTACCTCCTTGTTTTAGTATTAATTTTTCCTTAGATTGTGACACTTTATATTTTTAGTCCGTAGACTTGTCTAGTTAGAATGAAAAGTGGCACTTCATAAAATTAGTGAAAAACATATTAAATGGATTCAATTCAAATAAATAATTTAATCAACTCTCAATAGCGCATAAAATGATATTAGAAATTTAATTTTTCCTGATTTGCCTCTATTTACCCTCTAAAAAATTTCAAATGCTGAAAATTGCCTCTAAATTAGAGATAGAAAGGCAAGCCTGTCAGAACCAATAGAGGCATGTAAAGAAGGGAAAAACTTCAACTAGTCACAGGAGAGGGTTTTACCAGCGACAGGATTTACCAGGGATTACCAGGCAGCGCGGTTTTACCAGCGACAGGATTTACCAGCGACAGGGATTTACCAGGAGCGGTTACTAGCAGCGACAAAGTCAGCCGAGGCAGAGACAGGGAAAAGGGGAAAAGGGCACGTAGAAAGTCAAAGCGGGACCAGGGACCCCACAAGCCAGCGAAACAAAGCGGTTTCAGATCACGGGAAGGCATGGATAGTGGGCTGCATTTCCAACAGTGGGCATCGAGGCACCTTTCCTTTTGGCGTCTTCTGCTTCTGGCATTTAGGGATCTCTGCGTACAGTGGGCTTCAGATCTGTGGTGGGCCCTGGGTTTTTTCCTTTTCAGCAGCAGGCTTCTCGACAGTGGGAACAGGTGTACCCCACCTCCTCCAATCTCTTTTCACTGGTGGTTCTATTTAACAGATAGGTTTTTTATCTTAATATCTTTCTTTATAATTTTTCCAAACTTTGCATCTTCAATGCAAAACATCTACCTGAAATCTGGGGAGTGTGGGTCCAATTTTAAACTTAAATACTCAAACTAAGGCAGAAACATCAATATCAGTGGTGGGTCTATCAATGGAGATCTCAAAATGCAAAGATGGCACACAGAATGTTTTGTTGAAAGAACTTAGGGAAAACATTGAGAGAGGGAACAAAATGAAATAGACCAAAATGCTAGCACCACACTTTCTCAGTGATTCCTCTTGGAATATGGAGCATCAAGCCTGCACACAAGTCAGAGAGGGATTGACATTTGTAAATGCCAAGCAATACAAGAGGATCTTGCAACGTAGGCAGGCCAAAATAGCTAGAAAACTAAGATGGCTAGGGCACAATAAATTTATTACTATCCTCCCAAAAGTTATTAGTTTCAATCTGACAACTGTCACATCTGAAACTAAGCAAGAGCAAGTAAAACCAGTGATAGAACTTCTGGAAAATCATGAAAATCTGGAAACTCAAGCTGAAAATCTGGAAAGTCAAGTGGAAAACTTGGAAAATGAAGCTGAAAGGATATATTTGCAGAATCAACAGTTTAACGATGCTGAGAGAGGGAAGCAGGAAGAAGCAGCAACAGAGGGGGATGTGGAAGATGAAGGTCAGGAGAACCAATATAGTCCTAACTCAACCCCTTTAACCTGGTCTTCAGACTTGTATGTTAATGAATTAATGGAGCTAAAGAAGAGACTCGAAGGTTTAGAAGTCGTAGAACAGAGGAAGTACAACAAATGGCAAGAGATCATGGACACCAATCACAAACTCTCTCAAGAAAACAAGTTTTTTAGAGAGGAGATAGTCAAACTTCAGGCCAATCTGAAAATGGGTCAGCAAGAAATATCAAACATGAAGCAGGAGATAAAGCAGATCAAAGAGGGAAATTCCACAACAGAAGTGGAGGAAAGGAGCAACCCACTACTAGCGGAGTTCCAATCAGCAATAGCAAGCATAGAAATTAGAGAAGCTAAGCTGAAGGAACAACTGGAAGAGACAAAATCATGGGCACAAGTAACGAAAGGGACAGCAGAAAGCCAAAGAGAACTCATAGAGAAGCAGATTAAGGTACATCTAGGGGAAGAAAAACATAGGAATGATAGAGCAGCAAATGTAATAATAAAAGGACTGAAGGACTATGGAGAAGGGGAGCACACAGATAAGCTAATTAAAGGCTTTTTAGCGGAGAAGGTGAAGTGGGTGGGGCATATTGAACAAGCGAGCAGAATTGGTAAAGTGGCACAAGATGGCAGGAATAGAAATGTAAGGGTAACACTAAAAAATGCAGAGGACAAGAACAAAATTATGAAGAACAAAAGGCTTCTCAAGGGAACACAATTCTACATAGATGAAGATCTAACCCCACTACAATTAGAAGAGAGAAGAAGAGAATGGGAAAAAGTGGTAGCAGCAAGAAATGCAGGTAATGAATCTTGGATGTATAGAGGGAAAGCTCAATTCAGCAACAGAAATACACATGATAAATAGGAAGGCGGGGCCCCCCAGGCACACCTCTCACTGGTAAGCTGGAACTGTAGGGGCTATCCTTGGAGGAGGGGGCCTGGTTTAGGGCCCATAGCTGAGGGGATGGACATAATTGCCCTCCTTGAAACACATGAACATGAGAGCTGCAAGGTTCCGAACTTTGAAGGTTACACAAAGATGTCAGTTTGGAATGAGCTAACCGAAAGCGGCAAGGGATATGGAGGGGTAACAATTTTAGTAAGAGATTCTTGGGGAAAAATCATACAAGTTGAAAAGGAAGATACAAATAAGCAATACATATGGATAAAAATAAAGTTAAAGGAGAACATAATTTATCTTGCAGCATGTTACTTCGCTCCCCATGGTTCAAAATTCTACAAGAAGAAGAAATTAGACAAAGAAGACCCATATGCAGCCTTGAAAAATGACATAACAGCATATAAACACAAAGGGGAAATCATTTTAATTGGAGATTTTAATGCTAGAACTGCAAATAACCAGTCTCTTTGCCTTGATATTGAGATGGGAAGAGGGGACAACCCTTTATGGCTAGAAGAAGAAGGGAATCAAAAGTGGGAAAGATTATCTCAAGATGGAAAAGGAGACATCACACTGTATGGGGCAGAATTATTAGGCATGTGCAGCTTGTATGATTTAATTATATGCAATGGTTTAAAAATGTGGCCTAGTTCTGGGAACATCACATGTCACACATACAATGGCCAAAGTGTGGTGGACTATGTTATAAGCTCAAAGAAACTCGTGACAAGTCTAATAGGCATGGAGGTAAAGGAGTGTCCCATAGAAATGAATTCAGATCACAATCCAATACAGGTGAAAATCAGCATACAAAATGGTACTCAACGGCAAGAGATGACGCAGTATAATGAAAAGAAAGAAGCTACTCAAGGTTCAATCCTTTTGACGCAGGAAAACCAAGAAACCTTCCGAACAACGCTGGAAAAACAATTGCACGAGGTGGGAACCAATGGGATGTTCAACTCAAATAAAAAAAGTATAGACAGCACCATGTTGACCTCTATTATTCTCAAGGCCCTCAATTCTTGCAAAAGGTCTAGGCCTAAAAAAAGTGATAAAAATAGCTTTCCAGCTAACCCATGGTACGATGAGGATTGTAAAGCAGCAAGGAAAAGGGCTAAAAAATGGGGAAATAACAAAGAATATGTAAAGCTGGTCAGACTGAAAAAAGATGTGTATATGCAAACTAGAAGGAAGGAGTTAATATTGCTTGGGAGGCACAATCCAAGGGGCTTTTGGAGAGAATTGCAGCAACAAGACACGAATAAAGAGAACAATATTTCAGACCTTGAATGGTTAGAGTATGCAAAGCAACTTTATGAGAGGGGGCAAGATAAAGACAGCCCTCCAATAATTGACTCAAGGGTTAAACTTTTTTCTTCGGAGAACATTAAAGAAGGAATAAAAAGGTTGGCAATGGGTAAAGCTCGTGACATAGATTGTTTACAGGCAGAACACTTAAAATGGGGATTGGAGGCTCTCACGCCTCATATTAAAAAAATATTCAATGAGGTCCTTCAATATGGGTTTCCTGCAAATTGGACGACTAGTGTTGTCATCCCTCTGCTCAAAGGTGGTGACATCAACAACCCTTCAAATTACCGCACTATAATGATCAACCCTCTTTTTGGCAAACTTTTTGGGAGTATGATAGAAAAGCGGATCAGTGTTTGGGCGGAAAAGGAGGGAAAACGCGCAAAAGGGCAAGCGGGCTTCAGGCCAAAACATTCTACTATTGATCATTGCATGACTCTTAGACACTTGATCGAGAAAGTCTGGGATAAACAAGGAGAGGAGGTTTTTTGCTGCTTTGTTGACTTCAGGAAAGCTTTTGATACGGTTCCTAGGAGCAAATTATGGAGTAGGATGGAAGAATTGGAAATTCCAATACACTATAGAGCTGCTGTCCATAGGCTGTATGAACAGGTTTGGGCCAAAATTCGAACCAAACAAGGATTTTCAGAACGTTTTGGAAGTGATATCGGGGTCAAGCAGGGATGCCCTTTATCCCCTACATTATTTGGGATATACATTGACAAATTAGAGGAGTGGATCGATAAGTTTGGTGGGGGTGGGGTCTACTTGACCAATTATGTCATAAAGCTGCTTTTATATGCGGATGATCTGGTCTTAATGGCAAAAACAGCACAAGATTTGAAGGAACACTTAAAAGCGCTAGAGCTCTTTTGTCATCAGGTGGGGATGCAAGTGAACACTACCAAAACTAAGGTCATGATCTTTACCTTGAAGAGAAAGAAGGTTCATAGGGAATTTGTTTTTGAAGGCAGCCCCTTGCAGGTGGTCAATGAATATAAGTATCTTGGCCTTGATTTCCACAACAAACTCAGCTGGGAAACGTGTAGAGCAAAGAGGATACAAGGGGGATGGAAAGCTTTACACTCATTGCAAAATAGATGCAGAAGGGCCGAGTTATGGGATTGGAAGACAAAGAAAACTCTTTTTGGGCTTTTAGTTGTTCCAGTGGTACTATATGGTTGTGAAGTTTGGGGTAGCAACACCTCAGCAAAAAAGTGGAGACAGATAGAGAGATTACAAAAACATTTAATCACACAGAGTCTCAGGATTAAATCTACTGTCCCTTACGAGATTGTTCTAGCTGAGGCCGGGGCTTTCCCTGTTGAAGCGTCTGCTATGTCTCGGTTGCTAAGCTATCTAAGAAGACTAGATAACATGGAGACTCATCGCTGGCCAAAAATGGCAGCAAATGAAAAATTAGATAGAAGAAAGAGCACGTGGATGAAACAGAATATCAAATGGATGAGCAAGTGGGGTATTAGCATAAGTGAGTGTCCAAATGCCAATAGGGAAATAAAAAGGTATGTGCAAGGAAAGTTCAAAGAAAGCATGTGGAAAGGGCCACTTGGGAGGAAGAAAGAATACTATGTCAAACATTTTAACCCTACACATGACCACACACAAAAGACCTACATCGGAATGGAAATAAAATGGAAAGCGAAAATGTTGATAGCTCAGATTAGAACAAGTTCGCACCAGCTTAGATGTGAGACCGGAAGGTGGATGATACCTAAAGAGGAGTGGGCAGACAGAAGGTGTAGATATTGCACTCAAGGAGTGGTTGAGACAAAATGGCACTACATCAGGGAATGTTCGGCTTACAAGGACATTCGGATCAATTATACTGAGACATTAAAAGGGAACAATTTGGGTGATCTGTTTGAAGAAGAGAAGATAATAGGGTTTGCAGATTTTCTGATCAAGATACACAGCAGAAGATCCAAGATGCAGAAAGAAAAAGAAACATAGGTTTTTTCATTTTCTGGGGTTCACGTCTCTTCGCTTGCTATCTTTGGGTCCCATAGGCTGCTTGGCCTCGTGGACGTGATTAAAAACATTCATTTATTCATTCACATGCAAAAAGATTTTGCAATATTGAAACCAGCGGCATGCGAAAAAACACATGCATAAACAGAGAAAAGGTAAGACCTCGTGACCTGAACATGCAACGCCCAAAGACAATGATCACGATTTTGGTTATTACCTTCATAGCCTACAAAGTGAATTAGGTAGATCCAAGAAATTGCACCCTCTTCTACACTGATTGCAGGTTCGACTACTTTGCAATCAATCGCTAGTTTGATCTTGGTCTTTAGATGCAGTTTTACCATGCATTCAAATGTAGGTTTTGAAAACTATGTTGTAAACCCACAACCTCAATGCCTTCAGATACTAGTTTTAAATCACCTTGAGATGGCCCTTCCTCCTGTTATTCTTCAATCAACCTTTATGATGGTAGCCTCTTAGAGATCAAACATTAGTTAACTATCATATTATTGATCACACAAAATATTAGATCAGATCATGCATGCACAAAAATCATGCTACTGATGGATAAGTTATGCCCAGCTGCTAGTTTACGAGTTGTGCATGAAACGCAAACTAAAGGCATAATTAGAATTCTATGCTAGGCAATTTGATTTGTGCATGGAAAAATAGTTTATTTTAGTGTCTAATTCTATAAAGAGTTTTTCTTGTTGTTAATCTGATAATGTATAATTGAAGAGAAGGTAAGTCTGTAAGTCTCAGACATGATGTAATCCATTTTGAGAGATTAAATGAATAGAAGAAGTATTTGTCTGTGTTAAAAAAAATGATGTTTATTGTCTATTTTTAAATTCAAAAAGTTATATCAAAGGGGTATGTGCAGGATCATGGTATGCCAAAAAGTGGCAATATTTGTAGGGTATGTGGCTGACGACTTTTTTTTCACCCAAAATTAATTTAATGAAAATGGTTTTTAGAGGAGATTCTCAGCTTTCCAAAAATATAAATTATGATTTAATTTGAATTTAATAAATAATTATTATTCATTTTCTATTAGAATTATGACTAAAGTCCTGATCGATAGGCTAATTGAAAAACATCTATAACTTTCAAACGGTATCATATGTTTTGAATCCAAAACATGTGTCACATTCTATGCTTTACATAGTATAGGATTAAAAAAGAAAAATTAAATTTCATGAATTTTTGACCAAGTTAAGGTGGTGACAGAGAGTTTTATATTTTCTAAAAGTTGTAATAAAAATTCATAATTAATTATTTACTTGGAAAAAATTACAAAAAATATGCATCACATCCGGACATGAGTCTTCTACTTATATATAAAATCTTAAAAAAAATATTATCATTTTATTATGGTTAGGGTGGTCAGACAGACACCTACTTCTTATTTTTCCCTGAAATTTAAGTACTCTGCATTGAAATTTCAAATTTTCACCAAATAGATTTTATTTATTTTTAAATAAACCTAGTATTTTAGAAACTACATTCAATTTTCTACAAATTCTATTCTTACATATTTTTGAAATAATATAGATAACTTATTCAAATATTTACGTCAAGTTGCCTAACACTGATTTTTTTGAATTTTTTGCCACTTAAGGGCCTTTTTGGCATACCATGATCCTGCACATGCCCAAAGCATCCACATGAATTTGAATTGGGACAAACCTAACCTTTGTAACTGAATTAGTCAACATTACCATCACTCTAGTCTCATAGACCCACTTAGTACCAAGTCAAGTAAAAAGTTACTTATTTTTCTCCTTCTCAAGAGATCATAAGGATTTCCCTTCTGTTATCTGACATAGAGAAGACTCGTGATACCTTTCAATGTGCCAATCATTAAAAACAATCATCAAGAACTTGAACAAAACATTCAAACCTTGTTTGACCATTATTTCTTTTTACATGTGAACATTTAGGTTTGTACAACCTTTTAAACTTATTTGTAATCTTTTTCCAATCAATACATAAATCCATCCATAATTAATCTACATATATGCATAGATTGTCTATTCCACTCTCTATTCCAACATGGTTTTTAAGAATGACTCTTCAATCAACAAATTGTACATGGATGAATATCCCAATGCATTTGGTTTTTATGTCCTTCCTTTTGACGATAGAAGATTGCATACATTACATTCCTTGAGCTTATTTGTTTGAACCTATAACACTTGTAACGTCATTTCTATCTCTTTTGCCCCTAACATATCTAAGGCCTTCATTCTTTGGCTTCACAATTAGTTGAATGGGCTCTCTAATTCCTTGCCAATATTTTCCAAATATTTTTCCTTCATAATCCTTCTTTTCATGATTTTCATACCAACATCACCTGTATCAAATGAATAAGACAAACTATTTGTATAAAAAGATATATCACATACTAAAGGTTGGGACCTAAAACACTCATATTTCCTTAACTATAATACAAGTAATTGATCTAATTGATTACTTTGCTATTTAATCCTTTTGAGAATTATTTTCCTTTTCAAAATACTTCAAATTTTCTTCTATATATATATATTTAATTTCATCAAACAACTTCAATTTTTTTCTAGTGCTTCATTTTTCTTTTGAATTCTCACCAATTTATCTTTTAGAATATCATTTTCACTTATTTTCTTTCTTTAATTTTTAACCAATCTTTTCCATTCAAATAAACAATTTACATTTACTTGGTGCTATTACTTTTTGTTTGATTTTTTGTCCAATTTTGGTAGTTGTTCTTGTCAATATCATTAATAATACCACCATTCAAAATAGATATTAATATTTCAACATGACCTTTTTTATGACCATAAACTCTGCCTTCATAAAAAATCACATCTCTTGACACAATAACGCTATTAATGAGAGGATTAGACAATATGTAATCCCTACCTTTCTCGCTATATCCCACAAAAATGGATGACTCACTTTTTCAGATCAAACTTTTATCTCTTTTGATCAGTTACATAACATATGCTAAACAACCAAAAACTCTAGAATGATTAACAATAGGCTTTTTTTCATACCAAACTCCGGACTTTGATTGAGAATGTGCACTAATATAGCAATTGCATCACCCAAAAAGGAATTTCTTAATCCTTTGGTTTGTAACATACTCCTTGTCATTTCAACCATTGTATAGTTTTTCCTTTCACCTACTCCATTTTGATGAGGTCTGTAAGTAGTGGTGAATTTTCTTTTGATGCCATTCATATCACAATAACTATAAAAATATTTGATACCAGATGAAGATATTGAAAGAATTCCTTGCTCCTAAATCAATTGATTGAATGAACATGATACTAGAGAAATAAATAACAACAAAAAATCACTGATAAATAAAATCACTTAGTATTCTAACCAATACCACTCAATAAACTGAAAAATTAGATTATTCATTGATTTCTATGAATATAAAAATTTATAATTTATTTCTAGAATATATATCTATTACAGAATAATTTTGTTAAAGCTTATACAAAACAACACAATGACAAATGATTAATAATTCTAGCAACCTCTAAGAAATAGATTGTAGCATCTGGGATACATTACATGCATTATTTGCACATCTCTTTGAAACTGGCAGATTTGAAATCATGGCCATTAGTTAGCTAATGTTAAAATAATTCAATGTTAGAATCAAGATCTTCTTGAAGAATAGCAACACTAGATCACCCATAAGAGATGAACAATTGCACACCTTGCATTTTATTAAAAATGAAAGTATGCAAAACAAAGATTGAGAAGATACACAGATGGACGTGATAATTTGCAAAGAAGATGTTAATATATAGTGCAAAGGATAGCAATAAAACTCTATGAAAGAAAAAGGATAAAAGGAACATCTAAGTAAGCTTATCTCTAGAAAAGGAAAAGTCTATGCAAGAGAATATATCATGGAATATTCTACACTAATTTTTTCTTTAAAGTGAATCTAGGTTAATTAAGTGTAGTGAATTAAACACATTCAACCTACATTAACTACATTAACTAAATAGAAAGGGGTGAATGATCGTAACATGTGCAAGTTATTCTACAAAATGTAAATAAGAAGATAGGTGATTCTTATTTTGATAATAAAAGAATGAATGTTTGTATTAGAAGTATTAGATTATTTATTTATTAAAAGACAAGTTTGTACACTTGAAACAATGCCACAATTGGTGATCTATATGCCCTAAGTTAGAATTTGTATCAAAAATCAATAATGTTTGTTCTAGAGCCTCACTTAAAGAATATATGTTTCATTTATTCTTTCTAAATGCTTTTAGAGTAGATAATATTTAGAAATAGACACCAAAAGTGAATAAGAACCAAAACACTAGGCAAGTGCCCAAATACATAGATTTACATTAATGTTTTTATTGTGTCAACATAAAATGTGTTGCATTTAATTGTTGTAATGTGCTGCCCTAAAAATTTGAAGACTCCAAATTACGTATTTCATTAATGCATTGAAGGATTGAGGTTCCTAAAATCCAATTATGAGAAAGTGGAAATCCTTTTTTTCCTATAAACCTGCTATTGATAACTTTCAAACCGAAATTTACATACACCCAATGAAGAATTTTTTGTCAAATAACCCAAATTTATATCCTTTGAAAATTTACTTATCAGATCTTAAAGCCCAAAATCCAATCATTTTCGTCCATCATTTCCATCCATCTAAAAGTGAAGGCTTTCTTAAGCATTTTTGTCCTTCATAGAAACCTAGGTAGTAGAGCACAAGATTCAATAGAAAACCCACTTCTCTACCAATATGGTTTGATCTAAACACCAATTCAAGCATTCCAAGATGGAATTCTTACATGACATAATTACATCTAATTAAATTTAATTTATTACAACAATAAAAGTAATTAATACAAAAAATCATTTCAATTTTATTCTTTTACACTAAAAACTTAAACTAAACAACAATAAGAATAAATTCAACAATAAAATTACATAATAAAAAAATCATTTCAATTTTACTATTTTTTTCCCACATAAAACACAAACTAAACAATGAACAAACTATACAGAAAATCAATTACGATGTAACTCTACAAAGAGATGCTTTTCCACTGTGTCAGTCACCAAATATGTCAAACGCTTTAAATTAAAACGATCTCATATCCTTTGTTTCATAAGGTTGTCTCCTAATCAAACTAAACATAAAATATCATGCAGATAGAATCTAATCCTTTTACTCTTGTCTGTAAGATTAAAGTAGTCTCAAACTCTAGTGACATAACTTACATGGTTGATTCTTGGTATGTTCGGCTTTGGTAATGCTTTGCAGGCTTTTGATGTCTGATTCTATTCCTTGCTTTTAGCACAGACATTATTGGAAGAAAAAACTAACAGAGAAAGAAAACCAACAAAATAATCTTACAGCAGATATAAAAGAAAATCGTATTATATGAGAGCAGCAGCAAAGTAAACTGAAGCATATTTGTTTACAACACTATATAATGGTGAATTGACTGTTATAAGATTCTGTCTTTGGAGGAACCTCTAAAACACTTACATTTATAAGACTGATATATATATTTATAAAGAAAACAGCTTGTATAACACTCCAGAGAGGCAGATAATAAGAAAAAGGAGCAGATATCTAATGCTGAGTGTGTTCCAGATACTGAAATTTTCTAGATATATTCCACTAAATGCACATTCTATCACTATCCTCACTTTTTCGTAACATAGGGTTTTGAGTTTTACTGTGGGTGTTCTTTTTTCTTACTAAAACATCTGGAACGGGCACCCATCACTCTTATATGATATTTAGTACACAAGAAGAAGCCTCTTTTGCAGAGAAGACTGTAATTTGCCAGCGTCATGCTCTTTGATATGTTCTCTATACATGGCATGGAAGAAGAGATATACAGAGAATTCACTTGTTGAAAACTGAGACACATGCACATCTAGGCCGTGCTTTTCAATCTCCTCAATCAGCATGGAAATGGACCTCGCCCTTGTAATGCTATAAATGTTAATTATAACCTCCCTTCCATAAACATCCACGTCCACCTTAGTGAGCTCTCTGCTTTCTTTTTCTGTTTCACCACATTTCTGTTTTGCAAGCAGAATGTCTCTGTGTCCCTTCAATCGGTATATATCATCCTGAAGTTTTCGAATGTAATTACCGGCTTCCTCAATTAGCCCACACCTGTCGATCTGCGTTGCCAAATACAAATGAGTTCAATACAGTGAGTCATATCTATGTCCTATATCTTGTAGCAGCACATTTTCATTTAAAAAGAATAAAAAAATAATAGATTAGTTAAAAATTTAAAGAAATTTAAAAAATATTTGGAAACAGTTATAATTGTTAAAACGTTTAGAATAAAAAATTGAGGTTTTTTCACAAATCTCTCACTTTCGAAGAATAAAGAGAAATCATGAAGCTAATAAAACACTTAATTTTCAAGAAAAATGGATCAAAAAGATCAAACCAAATCATTATGAAGGATTTGAAGAAACTATGAAGATTGTGAAAAAAGACAAGGACTTCTAGTCTATGACATTTAAGTTGTGATTAACACTAGAGTCCTATTTGGTCAAACAGTTTGCAATAACATTCCATTTTCTAAGAATATGAACAAAAAAGATGAAATCAATGTTTCACAAAAGACATAAAATTTGCTCCACAAAAAGATGCCATCCTCCAAAAAGATTCATAAGACCTTCCATTATTCAAAAGGGAGATCCAAATTGTAGAATTTATTTTATATATTATTTTCTTCTAACCCAACTCGCTTTACTTATACCAACAAGGATGATCTAGGCCTCCATTTAATTATTAATGTCAAACCCTATTATAGAAGAGAAAAAAAGGTGAACTAAAGCAACACCATCCCACCCAACTCCACAAGACCCTAATTCCCCTATATTGATATGAAAAGAATCATCAACATTCATTTTGAGAAAAACAAGTGAAAAAGTCCATTTATCTACTCGATTCATCTTATTAGAAGATTTAATCCTACATCCAAAATGATTAGAGCCAACCAAATGACCAAAATCTATTTGCCTCAAAATTTAAATATCATAGAGAGCTAAGACTTCATCGACAGACAAACACAGTCATGAAAACTCTTTCTATTGAGTCAAAAATCTTTTGCTAGATATATCTAGTAAGTTTTCGACTCGTAAAAACTACATGGTTAAATCCTAATGGCAATATCATAATTTGACACACTATGGAAAAATACCTCCTACTTAGCAATATCTAGTAGGACTCTAATAATTTTGGAAATCGCACAATTTTTTTCCAACCAAATTTGTCAAATAATAAAGATGAGACCAATATCCTAATCTACCAAAAGCAAAGAAGAAAAAATAAGAGGATATGCGAAAATAGTGTAAAAATTAAACAAAAATGTAGCATGAACTCCAATCTAGTTCTAGATGTGCCAACAATACCTCCAATTTTTTTTTGAAAATGAACAATTAAAAAATATATAAATTACAGTCATTAATATTATTAAAAAAACAATCTTATAAAAAACACATTTGAAAGAACCTTGAAATTCTTTATTTCTTATAGCTGTATAAAATTTGAATTCATGGCGTTCGTGTACTCTACAAGCCGAGCTAGGGAAACCGTGCCCTACCTCGTTCTCTGTGTACTGCTCGCTTCCGCACTGTGGGGGGTTTTTTTTATGCAATTGGGGCTGTGGTGGTGGGGTTTACGCTTGCTAAAAAGTTCTATCTCTTTTTCTCCTTGACCGGTGACTGTAGTGTGGGAGTTGTGTCCATTGTGTTGAGCGTGAGCATTCTCTTTTCTGCCATGGGCTCTCCTTTGGAGCTACTATGCTGGGTGCAGCTTGTCTTGGTGCCAGGGTTCCTCCTCTGCCCGAGTGGGTCTATGGTGGGGGCGCGTGGTCTTGGAGTAGTTGCGTGAGTGGCCTGCCATTTTGTGGGGCCTTGGTTCTTCCCACTGTCGTGTGGGTTTTGTCTTTTCTGGAGGCCTTCTTGCTGTTGTTTGGGTGGCTTGTTGGTGGAGGGGGTTCAATCCTTCCCTTGGGGTTTTTTTCCATTTCTTGCACAAGTGACTTGGGGGTTTGCATGCCTGCTGAGGATCTTGTTTATTTCTATGCTATGTGGGGAAACATCTAGGGCTAGCCCCATTTTGGATTTCTGATCAACGTTTGGTTCAAAGCCTTCGGTGTATGGTGTGAATGTTTTTGATAATGTGTTGTTTTCATAGGAGATAGAGATGAATGATCTAGGACCGGTTAGTGGTTTTGAGATAACGAAGATTAATGGGTGTTTGGAAAGATGCAAAGAGAGACTGAAGTTGGCTATCCCGATGGAGATGCTTGCAGATGATATTGAATACTATTTGAGGCACTCCTTTTATTGCAAGTTCATGGGTTTGAGAGTTTCGCTAGAATTTTTGGAATCCTGGGCTCAACGGACTTGGATACTGGAGGGGGAGATGGAGATTATGCTCCTTGCGAACAACTATTTTATGGTCTCATTTGATTGCATCGCAGATCAAAAGGTCTTCGAGGGTGGTCCATATTTTTATAACTAGGTGGGTTTTTTAACAAAGCCATGGCATGCTGGCTTTAACCCGACTGAGGCACTACCAAGTCAGATTCTAGTTAAATGGGTTTGGTTGTTGTGGTTTCCAGTTGAGTGTTGGTAGGATGACGTGTTGCATCTGGTGGCTTCAATGCTCGACAAACTTGTTGGGTCTTCACAATAGATGCAGTTTAAAAAGGTAATTACTTTTGTTTGCATTTGTGTAGAAATTGATTTAAGCAAGCCACTGCCAAATTATGTTGAAGTGAGTGTTGGATCCTATACTTGGGTGCAATAGCTAGATTATGAAACCCTACCTTTTGGGTGTCGTCTTTGTCATGAATATGGTCACTTGCAGCGTAGGTGCCCTAGGACTAAGCCTGTGGTGCCCTAGCCTTCTCGCAATCTGCCTAGGACTGATAAGGGGAAGGAGCTTATTCTGGGTGATGGTAACGAAGATGATGGTTATGTCCTTATCAAGGCTCACAATAGGAATCATGGATAGAAGCGGGCCTTGAGAGAGAGGCAGGATGATGAAAATTTTAATAGGTTTGAGGTGTTGGATGATCTCAGCCAGGAGGAAGTGAATCTAGGGATGTTGAACTTGGATCAAGGAACTCTGGGTACAGGACAAGATGGGCCTCCTTTGGAGGCTATGTAGGTTGTGCAAGAGAGTGGGGTTGGGCTGTTGGATACAAAACAACAATTTATTGTCTAGGATAAACAAAAATCTACTATTGGAGCTTCAAAGAGTGGTGGAGGTGGATCCCCATTGCCCTTGAAAGAAGGCATAGAAGTGGGGAAGAGCTCTTTGTCCTCTTCTAGTTTGGGTATTCAGCAAAAGAAACCGAAGAAAGGGGTTAGTGAGAGGACTTCCAAGCTGGGAAGGAAAAAGGATATGGATAAGATTAAATTAACTAGGGAAACTTTGGTGAAGTTAGTGTCATTCAAGACTCTGGATTCACATTTTTCATGCCCCTAGAAATGATTGTTCTCTCATGGAATGTAAGGGGCTTGAACAGTGGCCCTCGACTAAAATTTGTTCATGATTTGGTTAGGAATCATTCTCCGGATGTTCTTTTTCTTTAGGAGACTAAATTATCCATAGATAATATGTTGTACATGGCTCCTAAGTTATGGAAATATGGTGAATGCCAATGTGTGGGGGCTCTTGGTGCTTCTGGATGGGTGGCTTGCTATTGGGACCCTCAGAATATTTTCCATCTCTGGTGGATGTCCTCTAGATCCTCTATGTCCCTAGTCACCTCTTGGTATGAGACTAGTGAGTGTATTCTCCTCTCTAATGTGTATGCTCCTATTGAGTTTCAAGGTAAACTACTTCTATGGTCCCATCTTCGTTTTGTTCGTAGCTTAGCTCCTTTCCATCCGTGGGTTATGGCTGGCGATTTTAATGCTATTGTGGAGTTGTCTGAGAAAAGAGGTGGAATTGCTAGGTTGGAGCCTTTTGCTCTGTTATTCAGAGATAACATTTCATAATTAAATCTTATTGATGTTCAACCCAGTAATGGTCGCTTTACTTGGAATAATAGGAGAAATGGTGAGAGTTGTGTTGCTGAGAGGTTGGATCGATTCTTGGTTTCCTATTATTGGGTTAGAGACTTGTGGTCCACTCGATCTGAAATTCTTGATTGGAGAGGTTCTTATCATTGGCCTATTAAGCTTAGTATTGTCTCTACTCGAGGGCCTCGTTCTCCCTCCTTCAAGTTCTAGCTTATGTGGTTATGGGATCCTACTCTTTATGAACATGTGGTTGAGTGGTGGAGGATTGGTAGATGAGCTTTTGATACGGCAATGTACACTTTCTCCAAGCTTCTTTAGTTTATCAAATATCAACTTAAAAGGTGGAATTGACAATTTTTTGGTAATATCTTTCATACTAAGGTTGATGCTCAGGAGAATTTGAATAATATTATGTGGTTGATTTGTGAGAATGGGGCTTCTGAGGATCTTCTAAGGGAGGAGGCTAGCACTTTGAAAGTGGTTGAGAAATTTGAATTGCGAGAAGAGATCTATTGGAAGCAAAAGGCCCAGGTTGAATGGCTTCAGGAAGGTGATAAAAACACTGCCTTCTTCTTCAATTCAATGAAGTCCAGGAGGCATGGTAATTCCATTTCTATTCTGGTGAATGATAGGGGGGAACGTCTTGCCTCATTTCAGGAAATATTTACTGAGGCATCTCAGTATTTTCTACTTTATTCAGGAAGGATTTGTGGGGGGGCTCTATTGGGGAAGCATAGGTTCTTTCTTGTATTCCTTAGTTCGTCTCCAGAGAGGTGAATGAGTATCTGATGAAAGAGATATCTCTTGATGAGCTAGAGGGAATTGTGTTTCAGATGAAGAGGGGTAAAGCTTCTGGCCCCGATGGTTTCCCGATTGAATTTTTTCAAGAATTTAGGGATATCATAAAGTTGGATGTTCTGGTAGTTTTCCATGAGTCCCAAAGGAATAAGTAGATGCTGCATGCTTTGAATTCCACCTTCCTTGCTCTCATCCCCAAGTGTGAAGGGGCTGATAGGTTATCTCAGTTCTGACCTATCTCTCTTTGCAATGTGGGATATAAAATAATTTTGAAGTTATTGGCTGAGAGGTTGAAAAAGTGGCTTAAAGCGTTGATTTTGGAGGAACAGAGTGGATTTGTGGCGAGTCAAAAAATTCTTGATGGGGTTGTCATTGCTATGGACACCATCCATTCCATGGACAACTCCCATGTGAAGGCAATGTTCATTAAGTTGGATATGGCTAAGGATTATGATAGGGTTAGATGGTCTTTTCTACGGAAGATCCTTGTTTCTTTTGGTTTTAGTGAGGAGTGGATTCAATGGGTCATGAGTTGTGTCATGTCTGTATCTTTCTCGGTTTTCATAAATGGAGATCACTCTAAACTTTTTGGTGCCTCAAAGGGTTTGCACCAAGGGGATCCTCTTTCTCTATATCTTTTTCTACTTGGAGGTGTTGGACATTTGTTGAAAAGAAAGGTGGAGCTTGGCATCATTCAGGGTTGTCAATGGGGTGGAGATTTTCCTCCACAATCTTATTTGTAGTTTGTTGATGATACTGCCTTGATGGGGATGGCTACTATTAGGGAAGCTACTAATTTGAGGTAGGTGTTGGACATCTATCTTGTTGCTTCGGGAAAATTGATTAATGAGGAGAAATTTTCCATGTTCTTCTTCAATACGTCATCCCCCATATGGAGAAGAATTGCTAATATCTTGAGGTTTCAGATACGGTTTCTCCCTTTGATGTATCTGGGTATCTTGATTTTTGTTCACTGACTTCCCAAGGGTTCTTGGCAGAATATTATTGATAAGCTTCGTGCAAAAGTTAATCATTAGACCCATAGATGGTTGTCTTTTGGGGGGCAGGTTTAGCTTCTCAAGTTAGTGGTGCAAGTTCTCCCTACCTACAGATGTATGCTTCAAGTTGCTCTGATGGATTTTATAAGGGAGTTATATTCTCTTGAAAGATAATTCTTATGGGTTGGAAGTTTTCCATCTTCCAAGTGGAGCCTGATCAGGTGGGATGTTGTGTGCAGCCCAAAGCAATTTGGTGGTCTTGGTCTTCGATAGTCTACGTTATTTGGAGTGGTTGTTGCTGCTAAACTATTCTGGAGATGGTGTGTGGAGCAAGATCAGCTATGGGCCAGGATATTATCTCATAAGTATTTCTCAGGGATTCCTCCATAGGATCTCCTTGATTACCCTCTTGAGGGGAAAGGTTCAGTGATTTGGAATACTCTTCAGAAGGGTGCGAAGCTCATCAAGGAAGGTTTATTTTGGATTTGCAAACGGGGCACTAAAGCTCTTTTTTGGTCAGATTCTTGGGATGGCTTCCCCCCACTTACTTCTTAGTTCCCCAACTTACTTCCTTTGTGTTAGATATTTCTTGTGGCTGGCTGGTCTAGGGTGAGTGACTTCATGTTTGTCGCTTCTTTTGGTCAGTTGGAGGTGGCTCATTGGAAGGATCCCACGGAGTGGCCGGATTTGGGACTTGTGGAAGAAAGTGGAGAGCTTCACAAGATTATTTATAGTAGGAGTTGTAGTTCTCTTCTAGAAGAGGATATTCTTGCTTGGACCCATAATCTTAAGGGGGTTTATTCTGTTCCTTCTAGTTATCAGGTGTTATTGGCTCAAAAGCTAATTGGGGCAGAGGTTCATTGGTAGAAAAGGGTGTGGAATAAACTCTCATGGTCAAAATGCAACTGCTTTGTTTGGAATTTAGTTTGGAATAGGTGCTTGACCTAGGATAACATTCGTAAATGGGGATTCCAGGGACCTTCAATTTGTGTTTTGTGTGGGAGAACAAAAGAGGACTCTTCGCATTTGTTCTTCTAGTGCCCTGTTGTTGTGCATCTTTGGAATTGGTGGTGGGAGGTGTTGAAGCTTCCTTGTATTCATGCTTGCTCTTTGGTTGAATTCTAGGATATTATGGGAAGACCTCCTTTTATGGCTTCTGTTTTGCAGGATGTTTGGTACATGGGCCCTACCTTTCTGGTTTGGCAGATATGGCTGGAGCGGAACTGCCATATTTTTTCGTGATCAAAAGTTGGTGGGTTGGAAAGTGTGGATGTGTATGTTAGGAATGGTGCAGGAGTCAGTTTTGGCTAAGTGTGATGTGGTTTTCCCCTTGGAGAGAGGTGATGTTGAGTTGGTGGCTAGACTGGGTCTTCAGGAAATTTCTTTCCTCTTTTGTTAGCTCCAGGAACTGCAGGCATGGGAAAAGAGAGTTCAACGAGTTGGAAGGTGGTTACCTCCTCCAAATGGATTTCTAAAGATCAATACAGATGGATCTTCTAGGGGAAATCCTGGACCTATTGGGATTGGTGGGGTTGGCAGGGACTCAATTGGGTCGGTGATTTTTCTGTTCTCTATACATGAGGGGGTGAAGACTGTTAACTTCATGGAGGGTCTAGCAATTTTTTATGCTATTGAGAGAGCCCTTGCTTTGGGATGGAGAAAGGTTATATGTGAAGCTAATTCACAGATCTTGATTAATCTATTGAATGAGCGGAAGATATCTGATATTAATTGGAAGTTGGCTTCAGTGGTTTAGCGGATTCTTCAGGTTAGTTCTCAGACGGAGGAGGCATCCTTTGTTCACATCCTGAGGGAGTGGAATCGTGCTGCCAACTGCTTGGCCAAATGGGCCTCTTAGCATGATAGTGGTTGGAAGGTTGAGGATTGGGATCAGGTTAACCCTAAGTTGTGTCCAGATTTGGACTGGTTCTTTGAGGAGGATAGGAGGATACATGGGGATAGTTGATTTTGTTTTATGTTGTGGGATTGCTTCTTTGTTTTCTGGGGCTGGGTCTCTTGGTTTTTATTGTAATGCTCTTTTTTTATTTCCAATAAAGATTTTACCCCCTTTGTTTCAATATATGTATAAAATTTATGTTCTACAAATCCTAGCTACATTTTATTTTTTATTTTTCTTGAAATTGAAAAAAACAATATATCACACTTTTACCCCTTGAATATAAAAAAAATCTTATAAAAAATAACATTTGAAAGAACCTTGAAATTCTTTATTTCTTATATTTGTATAAAACTTATGTTCTATAAATCCTAACTGCTTTTATTTTTTATTTTTCTTGAAATTGAAAAAAAATATATATATATATCATTTGCAACTATGCATGAAATGATAGGATATGACAAATTTCTCTTTTTAAAAAAATAAAAAATATTTTACATTCTTATCTACACATAACGTGATAAAGTTTATGTTCCACAAATCCTAGCTACATGTTATTTTTTATTTCTTGACATTGAAAAAAAAAAATCATTTGCAACTATGCATGAAATGATAGGATATGTATGGCATTAGGTAGTCAACAACACTAGGAAATTCACCACCATGACAAATTTCTCTTTTTAAAAAAATAAAGAATATTTTACATTCTTATCTACAAATGAAGTGATAAAGTTTATGTTCCACAAATCCTAGCTGGGTGTTATTTTTTATTTTTCTTGAAATTGAAGTAAATTCACTAATTCACCACTAGAAAATTCACCGCCATGACAAATTTCTCTTTTTAAAAAAATAAAGAATATTTTACATTCTTATCTACACATGACATGATAAAGTTTATGTTCTACAAATCCTCGCTGGATTTTTTTTTATATTTTTCTTCAAATTGGAAAAGAACATATATCATTTGGAAAGTGAATTGTTGGAGGTGAATTTTCCTAGAGCCCATATGTACATATAAGGAGTTTTAATTTGGTAATGTAATTTTAAGATTAGGTTCATCTCAGTTTGAGAAAATAAGAAAGTGTGTGGTTATTAAATTAAATTGTAGTTTTTTTATTATATAAATTGTAAAATAAAGAAACTTGTTTCATTAAAATTGGAATCCACTTTTTTCATTCATTATTTAAAACAATGGAATGTAATTGTGATTTATTTGGTCAAATTGATATTTGACGTTAGTTTTCAAATGTTACAAATTAGGTTTTTACTTTTTAATCTTGGTGGCAAGAACAACATCACATTTAAACCATTACATTATGCCAATACTAGTAGACAAACTAACCTCATGTCCCCATTGGATGCTTAAAAATTTCCATGCAAAAACAAAGAATTATAGCCAAAGAATAATTTGAAATATTTCCCTATTTTAATGGATTAGCTATTTCTTAGGAATTGAAAATAAGAATTCCATGTGACTCCAGAAATTTCTTTCCCTCCTTTATTTTTTTTTTCCAATTTTTAACTACACAAATTATTATTAATATTATAAATACAAATTTTAAATATAAGTAGGAATAAAAGTATGGTGCCCTAAGAATTTTTGTCTACTATTCAATCTTAACAATTTTTTTAGTGTCTTCTCTCTGTAGCCTTAAGGAGCAGTAAGCTATTTTTGGGCTTTCCAGATTCTTGAATACCAATGTGGGTGGTCTAGTGGATGAGCTTGCTTCACTAAAGAATGAACTGAACCCAAGAGTAGCGGTACTGGAACGACAAAATAGACAACTTAGAAGGGACTTGGACACGCTCATTAATATAAGCAAGGGGAAGCTGGAGGCATCTACTGAGGGTATGGTTTTCCTCAACCAGAAGGCTATGGAGTTGACTAGGAAGGGTTTGTTTGATGCTCATACTAACTTGGTTCATGAGGAGGGTGCTTGTTTGGAGGTGAATTCGGCTGATCTGGCTACTGCCCTGAGTGTTTGTACTAGGAGCAAAACTAAGAAAGGTAAGAAGGATCTTGCTCAGGATGTTGAAGAAATCATGGACATGCATGAGAGGATGGCAGCCAAGGATATTGCGTCTGCTAAAGTGCTCAAGGACTTACTATAGTGGCCTTGCGGCCTTGTTATTTTTTGTTTTTTGGTTATGTTGGTTGTCAGATGGTTTCGTGATGGCTGGTTAATCAGCTAGTTGTTTTTTTGTTGTTGCTAGGTGGGCAACCTCTTGTTCTATCTTTGCTGCCATTTTTTAGTGTCTTCATAATAATTTGGTTTGATTTTTTTGATCTATTTTTCCTTATAATTTTACATTTTGCTGAATTCTTTTAATTTTTAAAAATGACAATTTTGAAGAAACCCTCAATTTTTTATTCTATGAATTTAATGCTAGAAATCTAAAAATATTAATCTTATTAATCTTCTAAAGAGTTAAAAATAAAGATCTGACAATAGATCCCATACTTCAAAACCCCTTTCATTCAAACACAATGAGAAATAAATACCGTATTTTGAATTAAAAACAAAAACCTGTTAAACTGAGTAAACAATAAAGGAAGGCCCTTTTAGATTACCTTAGGGAGAGTGATTGGTATAAGAGATTCCAATTTAGCAAAGAGAGATCTCATTCGATTTCTCCTCAATTTCTCTACAATCATTGGCAGTTTTTGGTTGCCACAATCAGTTGGACAACTCAGTCCTCCCAAGACAACATCAGCGAGTGTTCCATTATGTGAAGAGTGAATAGATCTAACAGGTAGAATACAATTTTCGTGTTCCATAAGCGATGAGCATTCGGCGCATTTTACTATCCGGTTGGGGTTTTCTTATAAAATGTCAAGGACTGAAACATAAATTCTGGGTGCGCCTGTAGATAGACGACGACGACGTTTGGTGCACTGTACCCTACACTGCCGTTTGTTTGGTCAATGATATACTAATCACGTCACCCACGTTAGATTAATGTTTTTTTTTCATTGAATAAAAAAGCAGATTACAAAAAGAGATTTCAGTACCTATTTAGTCATATGTTACATTATGCTATCATCTTTCTAGAAATCTTATATGATTAAATATATTAACTAGCATATATATCTCATATATAATCTATATAATAGAGATATTATTTTCAAGGTATATTTTTTTTAATTTGAAAAAAGTAAAAAACACAAAAACAAAAAAAAATGACCTAAAAAATGATATCTCGTATATTATATAGATTATATAAGGTAGATTATATAAGGTACATATGCTAGTTTATAGTTGCACAAGGCATACTCAAGACACACTCTATTCTATTATGTTTAAATATTATTAAATGATAGTATTATATTATTATTATTATTACAAACCCTAATTTTAATTATTTTAACTCTAATTTTATTTATTTTAATCTTTATTTTATTTCTCATACCCTTAATTTTAACCCTAACCATAGCCATATTTTAATCATATCAGTAGTCATAACTGTAAACCTAACGTTAAACCCTAAACCATAATGGTAACCTTAAACTTTCTTTAACCCTAACCCTAATGCTAACCCTCACATAACCATTAACCATAATTATAACCCTAACCATTAACCATAATCATAACTTTAACCTTACCCTAACCCTAGCCATAAACCATAATCCTAACCCTAACTCTAACCAAATCCCTAATTGTAACCCTAAACCCTAACTCTAATCTCATATATAATTCCAACCATTGCTAGAACTCTAAATATAATCCTAAACCATAAACCATAAACCATAAACCCTAATACTAACACTACTTTTCTTAACCCTACCCCTAACTCTAAACCTAACCCTAACTCAAAAACTAAGCCCTAACCCTAACTAAATACCTAATCATAACCCTAAGTTGTAACCTAACCCAACTCTCATCCCAATCATAACTATACACCTAAACCTAACCCTAAAACAAGGATTAATTTTATTATATTATATACATTATATATTAATATGTACATTCTATCATATATAATATTAATTATATTACTATATATTTTAATATATAGTATATTATTATCTACATTTTATTATTTAAAAGAATATTGAAGAAACATTTTATTTTTAAGATTCCTTAATTTTTAGTTTTTTTGTTTATATCTACATTATATAATATATAATATTAATAATATTACTATGTATTTTATTATATAATATATTATATTATCAAGATTATTATATCTTTTTTTTATCTTTACAAAATAATATTGGAGAAATATTTTATTTTTTAGGATTCCTAATTTTTTAGATTTTTTTTTCTTTGTGAGGATGTGCTGCTCCTATTGTAGGGTTACGCCTCTCAACGTAATTATGGTTTTGTAATATAAGTAATTACATCTTGGTGTAATGTACTGATTCAATTTTTCATATTAATAAAAATTAAAAAGACTAAATTTTGTACCTTTGACAGTATTTACCAAGAATGGTAATGATGATTATGTATCATATTGTCGTTGTAGAAAAATGAATAAAATCATGTGAATTAATAAGAGTTTTATTTGGTTGAGTTTCTTGGTGAAGATACATAATAGAAGAGGTGAATCTAAAAATGTGTTAATGTTGTGTCCTTGATTCGTTAAACATTTGATCTCATAAACCTTCATTAAAAATCCTTCATTCATTCATTCATTCAAAGACAACAAAAGTCTTGTCTTGATATTTGTAAGAAAAGCAAAGAAGACTGATTTTGGTTTGTCTCATTTTTACGGCCCATTTTGTCTCACTGGGCATTGTTGGCAGCAAGGCACAATTTGTGTAGAATCTTCAAGTAATTCACTTGCTAGGTTTCAACCAGTTTTGGCAATCTGTACACAAGTGGTTTTTTTCTTTTTTGTTTTCAAATTAATTTCAAAACAATTCTTTGGTTATGTGCTTTTATCTATTTTGGTTTTTTTTGGCTTGATCTATATAATAGGAATTCAAAAATATTTTTCACTATATATGTGGTAGGTTTGTCTTTCTTATTTCATATTATTAAAGTTTGTATTTAAACAAAAATAATAGATTTATTTATTGGTTATATTTTATTTTTCTTTGGATAAGTTATGTAGTGTATAAAAATGTATCCCTTTACATTTTTGCACTTTTTTGAGCCCTCTCCACTAAAATTGGGCTTCATTATGCCTTATTTGGTCCTATTTTGCATCCACAATCCTTATTTAATGCACCTTTTTTAGGATAATCTTGACATATATCTAATGACCAATCATAATTTAATGATTTTGGATCGTATGGCCAATATTTAGTGATCTATGACTCATATGCCACCTTGGGAATATGAGTCCCACCTGATTTTTGTGGTGTGGTCTTGAATTAGGCATAAAACTTTAGCTTTCTTGAAATTTGTGTCCCAAGCTTAGCCTACTATGACTCATATGCCCCAATTGGAGTATGAGTCCCACTTTTCTTGGACCTATTTTAAATTTAAATTCTTGGTGGAATTTTATTCTCCTAGATCTAATGTCATCTTAGAGTGTTGTAATTTTGGAAATTTTTCGCATAAACAAGTATAAATATAAGGTTAATTCACATATTTTCTCCTAGCAATTTTACAAGTCATTTAGAAACTTTAATGAGAAAATGTGATATAAGAATTCAACCATTATAGTAATTCAAGAGTATTCAAGAGCATTCAAGAGTTGATTATCAAGCATTTTGGAGCTACAATCAAGATTCAAACATCATGCCAAAGTTTTAATGCATCATGTGTGTTTTTGGGCTAACATTTGTGATGTGGGGTTTTATGATTCAAGTAAGGATTCAAGTCAAGATCCATAGAATTCAATCAAGAATCAAGATCCACATCCATTGGAATAATTTCATACAAGTTTTCAACCTTTTGTTACAAGGGTTTGACGAGTTGAAACAAAGCTTATTTGTTCAATCATCATTTATTCATCCTATTTCATTTCATTTCAAGGTTTGATTACCAAAATGGGGTTTGACTAAGGCAAAACCCTATCCACTAAGAAAAAAAAAATCCCTCTCTTTGATGTGTGCTTTGTAGATTTAGGTTGAAGATATATTGAAGAGAAAGATTGGAGAAGTTGTTAAAGTTACAAAGTTGTCAAAGTTGTCACCTTTCTTGTGAGATCAAGAAAGTCACCTACAAGTAAGAATTCAAGGTTTCAGACTCAGAGATCAAAAGGAAGAGAATCTACAAGAGATCACTAAAGGATATATAACTTTTAGATCAACCCTGATATTGGGACTAAATCACCACTTGTGGTGTATGAGTCCTAGTATACCTTTTTTAACACATTTTCTATAGATACTAGTTTAGCAGTTGTAGATTCCAATTTTGGCTTGAAAACCTAAACTAGGACTAAATCACCCCTACTGGTGTACGAGTCCTAGTGTCCATTAAAAGTAAAATTTTCAAGAGTGTTGACCTTGTCTCAAGCATCTTTAGTTTTCTAGGTTCCCCTCTCTTCATTCTCAGTTCATTATTCTAATTTTTTTAGTTTCATTTCTTAGGTTACATAGTTAGATTTGCACATTGCATTCATCTCTTTCTTTCTAAGCCGTTACTTAGTGGTGAACCCCATTTTATTTAATCACACCCAAGGAAACCATCCTAACCCTAGCCCATTCCCCAATCAATTCAATTGGTTTAGGGATCTTGGTTTCCTCGAATGAAATAGAGAGAAATAGGTATCCCCCTTGTGTGTATGTTTCATCTCCAAATAGGTAGAACCCCACAACTCCCCTATTTTGTTTATTTCATTTTGGTTAACCTAGCATTTAGAAACCTTATTTTTTATTTGGAATGTATCATAGTCCTAGATCTAGCTTACATTAACCTTGCATTAGGTCTTGCATTAGTTAATTTTCATTTAGGGCTTCTAAAATTTACATTAGTGAAAGTGCATCCATATAGGTTGCATTTTTGCATCTTGTATCATTGAATTTTATTTTAAATCGATAATTGCACTTAATCAAGACATCATATGAACCAGAAAACCTAACATTCACTCAGAATTTATTGAATTTAGTGTAAAAACCCTAATCTGGTACTCATACGCTCCTTTGGGCAATTTAGTCCTAGTAGAGGTTGTTTTGCCTTATTTTTGGGAGTTTTTTGTTGACTATTTATCAACATTTGAACCCTTCAAAAACTATAATTGTTACTCATATTCCCTTTTGGGTGATTTAGTCCCATGTTAGATCTCAAACTACATTTAATAGCATTAAAAACCCCGTTTCTCTACTTTTATTTACTATTGTTAGATTTTTATTTTAGATTTTTGAGTTTCTATTTCATTAATTTCATTCAATATAGATTAATTTAGTTTCATCTCAATTGCATTTGTAAACATAAGAATCAAAATTAAATAATATCGTGTATCTTGTGTTCATTGAGTTTATCTTGCATTCATTGATCTCCCCATGCATGAGCTTTACAACTTGGTGTCTTATTGCTAATACTATATTGAGGAAAATTTGGAGACTCATGTCATCCCATGATAGCACACTCATAATAGATCTTGGGTTATCTATCTCTTTCACTTATAGTGCTGGGACTAGTTCACTAGATATGGACCATACCCTTAACAACTATTTACCTTGAAGTAGTATGACATGTTTTGAAACAATGGTTGCTAGTGTTCCTCAAGAAAGAATAATCCAAATCCATGAAGAGTTAGCAAACCTACAACATCAAGTGAGTATTGAAAACATTTCTAACACTGTTATTCCTACCATAGATAATATACATTGCATGATTGAAAGTGAAGGAGTAGAAATTGTATGTAACCTAGCTCAAGTTTTTGGAAAATATCTTACCTCAATTACTACTTGTGCCCAACCTCTAAAAAATGTCCAAAGTCAAGGAGGAATCCAAATTCCTCCTCCTACAATCATTTCCTCTATTCCCATCTATACCAACCCTCAAGTTACAACAACAATGCAACCTACTAGTAATGTGATTACTACCTTGGGTATTTCTACTAGCAATCCTAGTACCTTTGTGTCATCTCCTTCCATAATAATTCTATCCACTTCCCCCTAAAACAAATATAAACCTCCACCATATTCACCTCCATATTAAAATACAACCAATGATGCCATCCTTAACCAATTTTTGTAAAATGTTTCATCCCTTCAAAAGAAAATTTCCACCATAAACCAAAATAAAAATGGCCAGTCTACATACTATGTCAAAAGTAATCCCTTATTCTTGGAGATATTAAAAATGTTGATACCACAAGGTATAGATATTCATAGATTTGAGAAATATGGAGGGAAAGGAGATCTTTTTAACCATGTTTCCGCTTGTACACCACCTTATGTAGTGATTTTTTCCTTAAGGATTGTAGTGTCAAAAAATGTTATCTATGAAATTTTCACACTCATTTGGGTCCTCCTTGTTAAATTGGGCTTAATGTTGCCTTGATTTAGTGTTGTAATGTGTTTAACACATTCACATTAGGTATTGGGCCCTTGTAAACTAAATGAACCTAATAACACCTTATTTAAGGTGTTATAAAGTGTTATACCACACTTTGACACTAATCTAGGGTTTCATTATTAATTGGGATTCTTTATGCTTTAATTGGCCTTATTTTTCATCCACAAGCCTTAATTAATGCATACTTTTGAGGATAATCTCAACAGGAACCAACATCCAATCATAATTCATGTCTTTTTAGGTTGTGTGGTCCAAATTTAGTGATTTGGGACTCATTTGCCACCTTGGGCGTATGAGTCTCACCTAAGTTTCAAGGCATCGATCCTGATTTCACATGAATCTAAGCATTTCTTAAAAAATGTGTCCCATACGCTAGCCTAATGGGAATCATATGCTACTTCTAGCCTATGAGTCATGTGAGGCTCAAAATTAAATTTAATTGAAATTCTTGTTGGTATTTTATTCTCCTAGATCTAATGTCAACTTATAGTGTTGTAATTTCAAGAAAATTGGCATAAACAAGTATAAATACAAGGTTATTTCACTCATTTTCACCTAAGACTTTCATGGGAGAATTCAAGAGTATTCAAGAGTCTAAAAGAGCATTCAAGAGTTGTTTATCAAGTGTTTTTAAACATTAATCAAGTATCAAGCATCATGTCAAAGTCATGATGCATCATGTTTTTTTTTTAGCTAACAATTTTGGTGTGGGGTTTCATGATTCAAGCAAGCATTCAATTCAAGATCCATCACATTCAAGGAAGATTCAAGATCTACATCCATTGGAGCCATCTCATCCATGTTTGCAACACTATATTGCTAGCATTTTGTGAGTTGAAATACATATTTTTGTTCATCCATCATTCCTCCTTTCCATTTGATTTCAATATAAGGTTTGATTACCAAAACGGGGTTTGGCCAAGGAAAACCCATTTCAACTAAAAAATAATAATTTCCCCCTCTCTTTAGTGTGTGATTTGTAGGTGTAGGTTGAAGACATATTGAAGAGAAAGATTGGAAAGAAGTTTCCAAGTGTTCAAAGTTGTCTAAGTTGTTAGCTTATTTAGAAGATCATTGAGGGACTTCTACAATGTAGAATTTGGCAATATAGAATCGATAATCAAGTTGAGAAGATTATGTAGAGATTGAAGAGAAGATTCAAATCATAATTCTCTAAAAAGGCCAAACTAGACTGATATGCCACTTCTAGCATATGAGTCCTAGTTTAGTGGTATTTCCATATTTTAGGTGTTTTAGACATATCTTTGCCATTTTTTTGTTCTTTCTTAGAAACACTATTCTAGGAATATATCACCTAGGTTGGCGTATGAGTCCTAGTCTGCATTAGTTTCAATATTTTTAACATTTCAAATCTTCATTCAAGCTCCTATGGGTTTCTAGGTCAACATATTTGGTTTATTAGCTTTCTATTCTGTCTTACATCCATTTCTAGGTCATTCATTTTAGTTTTGCACATCATTAGGTTTTATGATTAAATTTTGCATATTACTTGTCTTTCCAAGCCCTATCTTGGTGGTGAACCCTTATTTAGTCTCTAATCAGACACTAGGACAACCTATTGCATGATCTCTTTCCCCTACTTCATCCTTTGATTGAGATCTCTAGCATTTCCTTGAATGAGAGTGTAGAAGATTGTTGTTCTATGTATTAAACCATATTAAATGACAATTTTCCACCTTTCATTTTTGTGAACCTAAAAATTTAGAACATTTTAATTCTAATTGGGAGTGTATCATTGTGGGCACTAATTTTGGGTGTCCAAGGGTTCTCTAGCACTTCTAGGGTTTTTCCCCTAAAAGGAGAGAAATGGACCCAAAATGCTAATGTATACACTCAAAAATAATGTAAATAGGGATTCAATGTGCCTAATTATGATGTATAAATGCAATAAACTGAAAAAGAAATGATTTATTGATGTTAAACCTAAGAAATGAAAAGTGCTAGAAAATATAGTGATGTATGCAAAAACACCTAAGAATGAAAGTAAATGATGAAAAAATTGAAGAAGACTAGAGAGGTGCACCTAGAATCTGAAGTCTGATGTAGAGAGGTTCTAGAATCCTACATAGTTGACTAGAAATATTGGTTGGGACACTTATGCCAAGCTGCGTGACTTAGTCCAGTTTCAAGGAAAATCTACTAAAACATGAATCTGCCAAATGGGTATCTAGAAATGTGAAAATTAATTTTTAGGCTAGAAATTGGGACTAATTTTCCATAGATGGAAACTTAGTCCACCTAGGAATTTCTAGAAATTTAGGATAGGATTCTGCAGCTTTTGGTCCGCACTTCCTTTTCTAATAGGTGTCCAGTCTAGATTATGCAAAAAATGAGCTAAAATGGATCTCCAAGCTTCAATTAGGGTTTTGTTGACTTTAATGACTTTGATGGATTGAAAACACCTTTTTGACACTTTCGTCTTTGATAAATCTACATACAAGACTTGCAAATACACATGCAAAGATGGAAAAAGGGTTTAAAATGGTTAGAGTATAGGGGTTTGTCATGGTCAAGCCCCACTTTGGTAGTGAAACCCTAGATAATGAAATGAAATAAGAAGATAATGATAAATAAACAACATGCAATGTCATAAACTTACCAAACCCTTGATGTATAAGTCTGAAGATATGCAATGAAGTGCTCCAATGGATTACTTGATTATGCTTAGAGTGGTTGAATACTTGGGAATTATTAAGAGATGAATTGCTTGAGTGTTGGATGAATTAGGTGTAAAATGAGAGGAAAAACCCTTTATTTATACTTGACTTTTCAATATTTCCCAAAAATAACATATCATAGGCTAACCTCAAGGGTAAGAGAATAAAATCCTAATAGAAAATTGAAATTATTTTGATTTTTGTGCCTAGTGGGACTAAGTCACCCTAGGTGGCAACTTGGTCCCACCAAGGCATTTTCACTGGGTTTTAGAAATTAAAGTGCATTAAATAAGGTCTAATGGGAATATCCTTAAAAATACACTTAAGTAGGGTTCAAAAGTGCATTAAGGGGTCAATTAAACATAAGATAGGGTTGAATTAGTGAGGAAAAGTCTAGAAAAGTGTGAGAGTTTGGTACAACTCTTTACAACACTTTGAAATGAGGCTTTGTGAGTGAGAAAAAAGGGATATTTAAGTGAATCATAATGAAAGGGTCCTGGAAAAGTTTGAAAGTGGTTTATAATAGTTCACAACACCTTTACAAGATATCCTAGAAGTCTTAATGATTCACAATGGTCCAAGACCTAATGTGAATGTGTTGACCACATTACAACATTAAATCTAGGGAAAATCAAGTTAAAGTCCATAAGAAAGGCTCAAGTGAGCATAAAAATCTCCAACTTTACATTTTTTGGTGACACACTAAGCCCCCACTTTAGTGAGAGGATGAACTTGCTTCAAGATCACACTAAAGTAGCCCAACATGCACATCATGAGGGATCCAAATGTACTCATGTTGGTAAGAGGAGACAACAATAATCAAGAGGGATGATCAATCCCCCATGATCATGATACCTTGGCAAACCAAACATTGGCACAAAGGAACACACATGAAAAATATGGAAAAGAATGATAGAAAGCTTCAATCATTTTTCCAGCCCATTGTGGATTAGACCTAGGTTATTTGTTTGGAACAAGAAATGTGTACTCACTCTAGGGAAAAAAAAAAAATCATGGATTTCCACTAGGTGAGAAGAATCGAAAGGTGAAAAACATATGTTCACAATTGGTATGCACTCACACACAAGCAGGTGACTATGGGGAAAAGTCATGCCTCAGAATGGGCTTCCCACTCAACCATATCAAATTTATACCTCCTGATAGCTTTAATAAGGCACAACAAAGGAAAATTTCATTTCATGCTTCATGAGACAAGAAAAGCTTCATATGCTTAGAACTCACGAGCAAATGCAATGGCACCATAGGCATGCAAGTTGTGTTATGCAAGGTGGCCATATAAATGTAAAATGCAACATGCAAAAGATGTTCAAAAAAGTATTTCTTAGTTCATGCGAGGTCTTTAACTTCAAGAACATTGTGTCTAATGTCTCTAAGAGAGGGCCGATCAAAGAATATAAAATTCAAAACTTAGGGGATACAGTGCATCTCATCAGGACACTAAGAGGAATGTAATATGCTAAGATAGATCATGCTCATGAAAGACATTACACCCAATGTCATCTAGAAAGTGACAAATGCATCGTATAAAGTAACAAGGCTACACCAAGAACCAAGAAAAAGAAAAATGTGAAATGAATAATGCCAATGTATGCCCCCACTTAAAAGGTGTTGGAATCAAGCAACATTGAGAGGGGAGGTTGAATCAGTATTGTGCAATTTTTAACTTTATTAATTTTATCTCTGAAGTGACAACAAAATTCAATCAAAAGAAAGATGCATGAACATAAAAAATTAAGGCACAACACCATAACACAAGGATTTTTACATGGAAACTCTATTAGGGGAAAAACCATTGTGGAGGTCAATCCACAATTTGAGTACTCAAATATAAGTGTTTTACAAAATAGGAATGCACTTGCATTTAGGCACACTACCTAGAGCTCACTACTCAAAATCAAGAAGGCTCATTTCCTTAAAAAATATTTGAATTACATAAAAAAGGTTGATCTGAGAAAGTAGCATCTAAAAATTCATATTTATAGTTTTGGTTAGGCTCATGGATCAGATTCTGGTCCTTTTGTTTGATTCTACACTTTGCTCTTTTCTATCTCAATTTACTTCACAAAATCCTCTATTGCACAAGTGAAACTATGCATAATCGCTAAAATGACCTTCTAACATTCACTACATACATCAACACATTAGAAACACACACCAAAATGAAATAACCAAACTCTTATATATATCTGGTACCAAGGATTCAATCACTATAAGTTGGCTTCAATAAAATAGAAAATATTTACCAACTGCCAGCTTGAATCATGAACAACATTTAATGCGCATCCACCAAATTTTTCCATAGCATAGTGAGGACCAAAAAAACTTCAATATGAAAATAATCCAAATATTTTTTCCTTGAACATCTGCAACATCCCATATTCACTTAGTCGGCCTTCTAGCACTATTGAATAGAAAATCAATCGAACAAATCTCCCAACTCGTACACCACTTGATTCGATGGAAGAAAGCTCGAGGGTAAGACATTCCAAATACCCATGAACCTTCCCTAAGATCCACAATCCAAACTAATAAACTGTTAAATGAAAATAGACTGATAGTTTCAACTTGAGCCGGATATCGTGTTCTTTACTCTGCCTTCCGGTATGGTCAAAATATGCAATGTGGCTAGATCAATGAATTAGGTTTCCATCAATGATAACACCAAAAACCATATGCCAACAATCTCCCCCTTTGGCATTGATGGCAAAACTTAGTGAAAAATAACTAAGTGTCGAAACCTTCAAGACTTCAAAAAGCCATAACTGACAAAAACTCCCCCTAAATTTGATAAGGCATTTTTTACTACTCTGTCTCCCCTTTTGAAATCAATGAAAAAAAATAGTAAAATATTTTTCTCTCTCCCGCTATGAAGTATAATAAAAAAATTACTGATACAAAAACTGATTCATTTTTTTTGAAGAAATACAACTGGTACTTGTGTTAGAAAATTATTTTGTAATTTTCCTTCATCTCTGAAAGAAACTTCTTCTAGGATTCTACTGCAATCCCAATGATTATGATCATGTTGTTGTTTTTAGATGTCTAGTTGATAATCTTGATGAGGGATTCCAGAATGGTGATGCCTTCTTCTAATATTTCTCCTTTCCTTAGTATCTCAATCAATTGTTCCAACTTGCATTCCATTATGTCCTTCACTTTCCAAAAGGTGTCAACAATCATGTCTTTGGTGATTTGAAATTTTGTATGCTTTGACTACAATTCTTGAATCCTTTTCTTAACTACACCATCTTGATTCTGAAACATGTTAAATTTTTGTCCAATACTATTCAACTTTGTTTAATTTGTTCCATATTTTCTTTGTACTTGATGATTTCATGCTCCCATCGAAGATAGTAGTTATAGATGTTGTTTTTTGTGCTAATGCATTTCCTTAATTGATTCATGTGCCTTTTGAGTTTGGTAAGTGACAATCTATACTGCTTCTTTGGGTGCAAGGTTACTTCTTCTTCTTCCTTATTTTGAAACTCAGAGTCTATGATTTCCTTGATGCATTCAATCATCTCTTCTGGAAATGTATTCTACAAACTCTCTAATTTGATATGGTTATGCACAAGATGAGCACTTAATACACTTAAGATCATGCCCTGCTCATATGAAGGTTTGATAGACCATATGTTCACAATTTTTTGCATTCCATCTTCCTCATGAATAAGTTGCAATAGCTCTTCTTTGGTTAAATCACCTTCTTCACTTTCTTCAGTTATTGTCTTATCTTTATTCCAGTTTGGTTGTTTCTAGTTCTTTTCTTTAGGTTTCCTCAGTTTCCTTATTAGATTAATCATCTAGTATGTTCACAATCACCTGTTCTTTTCCTTTCCCTTTAACTCTTGTAGTCTTGCAAAAATATTTTGTAGGATTTTCCATGGGGAATGTACCTTGTCACTAAATCTTTAATTGTGGAGATTATCAATGTCTTTGGTCTCTAATTGCTCTAGTTAGGGTTTCGACTTCTTTATTTTGGATTGATATCTTCCTTGGCACATCCACAACTTTGCATAACCCAGTTACAATTTCAATCACTTCCTTTGAAATGTGGTAGGGTTTATACAGAGTTCGAATATCATTATTCAATTTTTCCATAATAAACTTGACCATTTCTACATTTATGAAATAGGAAAATTCACTCCAAATGTCCACGCTTTTATGTTTTGCTTCTTTCATCCATTTCAATTCATCGTGTGAAATATTTCTTGTAGCTCTGATCTTCACATTGCTCTACTAATCTAGTTTTATCATTTCTTTGATTTTCTCTATTTTACCTTCCGTACACATGTCTTGAAAATAAGTTCTTCAACCGCACACCAAATTAGACTGAAATTTCAATACAACTAAGGTACCTGATAGATTAGGGTTATGCCACCAAGTACGCTTTCAAAATTATGATGCAAAGTCCTCTCCTTTTTTTCTTCAATATAAAGTGGAAAATAAGGGTTTCAACTTTCCTTTTATAGCTCACACACTTAACTTTTGTTTTAATAAATTTTTTTTCCCTATCTTATCCGGATACCCTATTTCCATATACTACGAAAGATAACTCTTTTGCAAACCTTCAATTTAGCATAATAGTCTTTCCAACTATTTCAACAACACCTGTAGAACATCAATCCAATCACTGCACTCATCCACCTACTAGAGTCAAATATCGGCAGGGGTTTTGAAGGATTTTCTTGACAACTCCCCCTAAGCCAAAGGCCTAAAACTAATTCCTGGAGGAATTACTAGAAGCAAGTTCTAGTGCTGAATCATTTTCTACAATAGAGGGACCCTTCTTCATCCATGTATTCTTCATCTAATCTCTTATTTCATCCATAGTCACTTTCCCTTTTCCTTTATCATCTTTCTATGTAGTTTTTCCTTTGTATGTTGGACCTCTTTTATCCATATTTTTATTTCTACAAAATCTTGTAATGTGACCATATTTGTTGCAATTTAAGCACACAACATGTATTTTTCCATACCAATCATTCCATTGACTTCTTCTTGATCTGCACTAGTTAGAAATATTCCCAAATCTTCCATAGGTATAACATTTAACATTCCTTCTATTGATAGAGTTGTTTGACATATTTCTACATTCAATTGAATTATGACCAAATTTATTGCAATTGAAACACTAACCAGACAATGATGGATCACTTGATTTCATTTTACTTCTACATTGAGAAACCATATGACCAAATTTATTACAAAAAATAGTATCCATTAAAATTTTGAGCATTAGGTTGTCTTACCAGATGTATTTTTTCTTTTTTCATCAGATTTCCTTGCCTAAAATTCCTTTGTCCAAATCTAGAACTTTCTCCTTTTTCATATCCAAGACCTCACTTGTTGTTTCCATTCTTCTAACCTTGATTCAGCTCATCAACCTTAACCGATCTAATCTTGAACTTCTCCTTGTAATTATTTGCAGTAGAAATTTCATCCCTAAGAATAATAATCTATTTTTCAAGCTCTTCTTCATTATTTCTGGATTGTTGTAGTTCAATCTCCAACTGAATGAATTCTCCAATAACTCTACTAAATTCATCAGATCTTTCTTTTAGGGACTAGACAAGTTTTTTCTCATTCTTCTTGCTTTCTTCAATCTCCTTAGTCATCTTCATTGCCATAGATTCCTTCTCATGCTTTAGGGTAGCATTGTCTATGGCAAGCTTTTCACATTCTACAATTATTTCCTTCAAGGTTTGATTCAAGTGAACATCATCCATGTGTTTTCTCTCTTTTCGCTTCATCTAGTCACAAAGATCCTTTCTCTTCTCCTTGGATTTAGCAATTTGATCTTTCAATTTCAGAATGAATTTCTTAACATCCTTAAGATTTTCTTTCAATTCCGGGACTTTCGCTTTGGACTGATCAAGATCATCAAGTGGCACCAAAAGTTACTGCTAAAGACTGCCAGAGTCCATTACATTTCAAGATCCACCTCAAGCTATTAAAATTAATCTTGGGAACTTAACTCTGATACCAATTGTTGGAATCAAGCAACATTGAGGGGGGGGTGAATTAATGTTGTGCAATTTTTAACTTTATTAATCTAATCTCTCAAGTGACAACAATATTCAATCAAAAGAAAGATGCATGAAAATAAAAAAATAAGCCACAACACCATTACAAAAGGATTTTTATGTGGAAACCTTGTTAGGGGAAAAACCACGATGGAGGTCAATCCACAATTTGAGTAATCAAATATAAGTGTTTTACAAAATGGGAATGCACTTGCATTCGAGCACACTGCATAGAGATCACTGCCTTACGAAAGATTTGAATTACATCAAAAAGGTTGAACTGAGAAAGTAGCATCTACAAATTTTTGATTACAATTTTGGTTAGGCTCATGGATTGGATTATGGTCCTTCTATTTGATTGTGCACTTCACTCTATTTTGTCTCAATTTGCTTTACAAAATCCTCTATTGCACAAGTGAAACTATGCATAATCGCTCAACTAACCTTCTAACATTCACTAAAAACATCAACACATCAAAAACACACACCAAAAATGAAATAACCAATCTCTTATATATATATATATATATATCTACTACCAAGGATTCAATCACTATATGTTGGCTTCAGTAAAATAGAAAATATTTACCAATTGTTGGCTCAAATCATGAAGAAAATTTAATGAGTATCCACCAAAGTCAGCCATAGCATAGTGAGGACCCAAAACAAAATCTTCAATATGAAAATACTCCAAATAAGTTTTCCTTGAACATCCACAACATCCCATATTCACTTAGTCAGCCTTCTAGCATTGTTGAACAAAAAATCAATCGATCAGATCTCCCAACTCATACACTACTTGATGCAATGAAATAAAGCTCGAGGATAAGACATTCCAGATACCCATCGACCTTCCTTGAGCTCTATAATCCAAATTGATAAATTGGTAAATGCAAATAGAGTGTCAACAATTTCAACTTCAGTTGGATACCCTCTTCTTTACTCTGTCTTCTGGTATGGTCAAATACTCTAGTGTAGACTAGATTAATGACTTAGGTTGCCATCAATGACAACACTAGAAGCCATATGCCAACAAAAGTAATTTCTACACACCATTTTGTGAGAAATTACTTTAAAGTAGCAAAGGAAAAATGAAAATAGAAAGAAGAAATGAGAGCCAACTTGGAAAGCTCTTATTCCAAGTGATAAATTTTTGAGTAAGGTTGCTTCATGCAAATGAAGAAGGAACAACAAAAAGAGGGGTTTCCTCACACAGGAACACACCAAACACATAATGGATCTATGGATTTTGGGCTAGTATGTTCATTTCTGCAATGTTTTGTAAAGAGTTTGGAACTATCATTACTCCCCAAATACAAAAAATTAGAAGAATGACACAATGAGAGTGAAAACAAAGAAAAAGAAAGATCCATTTGGGTCAGCATGGAAGAGACATAGGATGTATCAACACTTTGCATTATCCCCAAATAGAAACACAAGTAAAATGAAAACAAAAAGGTGAAAGAGAAGGAAAAATATTTTGGGTCAACATGAGAGACATTTTGGTCTCAATACCTTGCATCATCCCCAAAAGAAAAACACAAGCCAACAAGAAAAATACGAGTGAAAAAGAAAAGTGGGGGCCCTTTTGGGTCAACATGGAGGAGATAGAGGATGTCTCAATGCTTTGCGTCATCCCCAAAAGGAAAACAAAAAACAAAAGAAAAAAAGGAAAATATAAAGACCTTTTAGGTCAACATGGAAGAGACTTAGGGCATTTCAACACTTTGCGTCATCCCCAAAACGAAAACACAAAGAAAAGTGAAAAGGGAAAATATAAAGACCATTTGGGTAACATGGAAGAGACATAGGGCATCTCAATTCTTTGTATCATCACCAAAAGGAAAACAAAAAACAAAAAAAAAGGAAAAATCAATGTATGACATACAGAAGAATGAAGGTACAAATAGAGGAGAACATCAAATGTCACGGTACGAGGGAACATGATACACACATAAAAAAAAAAAAGAAAGGAGAAAGAAGACTAGTAAGGAAAAATCAAGTCAACCATCTAACAAGTCATCTAGCTCCCAATCATGTTTGGAAGGTGAAGTACCAGATTCTACACTTGTTGCAGGAATTTTGTCATTTAAGCTCATGGAAGAGGAAAATAGTGTATTTAGATAATTGTGCACCTCTTCATCTATTTTAGTAATCTTATCATCATCATCCAGATTAATCAAGGCAATAGGGCATATAGTAATGTCCAAGGATGGGTGTATTATGAGTTTTGGTTGTTATTATTGGGGAGGAGGATCATCATGCATTGCTTCTGTCAAGGATGATGGTTGGTTTTCTTTGTTTTCTTCATTTTGTAATTGATGAGCAAGGAGACGACATCAATGCCTAAAATCCCTAGAGCCTTGGTTTCTTTTGATTCTATTTTGAAGTTGTGTAGGTGTAAGAGCAGGTTGATCCACCATAGGTTCCTTTTCTTCCTTAAGGGGAGGAACAAAACGAACCATAGGAGGTAGGTCAGTCACTTTCTTTTTTTCTTTATAAAATTTCTTTATACGAGGAGGAAAGATGGGGTTGTTATCATTATCACTTGGTTGTTTGGATGATGTGGGGAAAGTTTCAGGTGTTGGTTGAGTTTTATGGGTCGGTTCTTCTTCATGTTGAAGCATTGTTTCATCTAGGATAGAAGTTTCGAAAGTGGATGGGGATATGTTCTAGAGGGACAATTTGACAATTTTCTTTGCTTTAAAATTTTGGTAAGCAATGAAAAAGAAGTATTTATGAGGCATGATAGATTCCATAGGCTCAATCCAAAAATCTTCTAAGGAGAAGTTCCCTTTAGAATACAAAGGATTAAAGCCACTATGGTGAACAATGAATATGTCATTGTGAAGTGGAAACTTTAAACATTTGTGTATGACTGAAGGGATAGCTTTCATCGAACAAAGCCATGGTTGGCCTAGTCGTAGAAAAAAATGATCCAATTGTGGGATAATGGAGAATGTAACATCCACTATCTTAGATCATATTTGTAATGGAAGGATGATTGATCCTATCATAGGGAAAACAAAACCATATTGTGTTTTGATCCATGTTCTCATTTGTCATAATCATCTTGATAAAGATCATGTAATACCAAAAATTCCTCAGTGATCACATTCTCACCACAAATGGGATCTATGAGTATCTCATTAGTGGGCTTACCATAAATATGGCCGGCTATGTGAAGAGGACCATCGAGAAGATTTAGAAGAATATCCTTAGAAGAGAAAGTAATATCAAGAGATTTCTGAGGTTGGACCTTACGATGGATAATGTCTATAACACTTACCATTTACATTATAGGATCAATAGTAGTTGTATCTTGAATATGAACAGGATGCTCAATCGTGGTATGAACATTCATGACATCATTGTTTTGATTTTCACTAGCTTTGATAAATGAAACATTATGTTTGGGAATCAAATTGGTAGAAATTTACAAATTTTGAATGGGTGGGGAAAGAAACGTATTGCCTTTAACATTAACATTTGAAACAAATAGGCAGACAGAATCAATGAGGTCTTGCACAAGGTGTTTAAGACACACACACTATTCTATGTCATGTCCATTTTGTCTATGTGTACCATAGAAAAAAGTATTTCTTGATTTTGAGAATAAGTGATGATAAATCAGACTTAATAAGGCCTTGATTTAGTGTTGTGGGGTGTTTTTCACATCCACACTAGGTCTTGGACCCTTTCAAATTCATTTAATGATTTCTTGTAAAGGTGTTGTAAAATACTTTCATGCTTTTCTAGACTAATGGACCCATTCTCCCCTTAATTCAATATTGTTAAATATATTTAATTGTATCTTCAAATCAATCTAGAAGGCTTGTAAAATAAACTTAATATTAGTCTAGTGTTGTAATTTGGATATTGTGCCTTTCTAGGTTGTGTGGACCTCATTTTAGTGTTGTAAAGTGTATTTAATCACACTTTCACATTGAATTTTATGTCCCAAGCCCTAATTGACCTTTACATCATCACTAATAGGCCCCTATTACCCCATATTGTGCATCTCAAGGCATAATTTGATGAAATAACTGACAAAGTCATCATATAAACCTAATTTATGCATTCCACAACAACCTAGCTGGAAAATGGACACCTCTAGGACTAATTCACCATCTATGGTGAATGTGTCCCTACCAGGTGGGATTTATTTTCCCAAGGTGGGAAATGAGTCCCATTTGGGTCAATTTAGACTTTTGAGCAAGAAAAATTAGGTTTTAATTTTAATTTTTCTTCATGTTGTCCTTAGGGATCCAATTTATAGGAAAATGAGGTGAATTGCCTATAAAATCAAGTCTCTAAACCTTAATTTACATCTCATAACTCATTCACACATCTCTTATAATTTTTTCATCAGTCATTCATCATCTATCTTCTCTATCAAGTTAAGTAAGTTAGGGTTTCATCATTGTAAGTCATCAAGAAAGCTTCCTAAGATATTCAAGGGAAGATTCTTCATGTTTTGTTGTAGAAATTCAAGATAAGTCACTATGGAAAGGTAATAAATCCATTATTGCATGCTTCATTACATTCTTTTCTCATTATGGTATAATTACCTAAAAGGGGTTTGACCAAGGCAAACCCCTATGCCCTAACATCCAACATCTTTCCTTTTTTTTGTGTTTTTGTAGATTTAGGCATCTTAGAGGCTTGGAAATCATTGAAAATTAATTTGAAAAGTTTTTCAAGTCATATCTTCATTGGATAAGGCATTTGAAACATTAAGAAAAAAGCCACTTTTGTTAGAGAAGTAGAAAGTGCAGACCGAAGGCTCCTGTTTCCAACTTTAAATATTTAGAAATTCAAAAGTGGACTCATTCACTATGGGTGGAAAATGATTCCCAATTCTAGGATTGATTTTAGGTTTTTACAATTTTGGATACCCATTTGTTCAAAATGGGCTCTAAAACAGTTTCACAGATTTGAGACTAATTCACCCAGAATGGTGAATGAGTCCCACCAGGCCTAAAAATTAGGATCAATAGCATTTTGGATGTCATTTTCAGTCTTCAGCAATATCTCAAGTGGTACAATTTCAGTTTCATCCATTTATGTTACAACTTGCATTCATTTTGAGGTGTTTTTGCATTACACGATGTGTTTTCAAACAATCTACATTTCATTGGTTTTGCATTAATAATCAATCCATCTTATAAATTTCCTGCATTCAAAAATTGCATCCAGGTATATTACATCCATATTGAAGTGAATTTGAGTGTAATATTTCCCATTTTGGCCCTTCTTTCTACTTTTAGGTGAAAAAACTTAGAACTACTAGAATGGATTAGGATACCAAAATCATTGCTACATTTTGGTGAACTTTCTTTTCAAATACCTTCTTATCTGATTTTGAGTCCTTCATCATAGATATATCCTTGCATTGATCTTGTATTAGGGTTTGCATGGGTTAATTTGCATCCTAGGTTTCAAATTTTGCATTTGTGAAATGTGCATTTAAGTTGCATTTTTGGCATCTATTTTATTTTATTTTTTGAAATTTTGCATTTTCATCTTAGGTCTACATCTTACAGCACAAAAAACATAAAAATCCCTTAGAAAAAGTTTGAAAAATCTCAAAAAATCCCCACTGGGACTCATTCACTACCCTGGGAGAATTAGTCCTTTTTGACCCCTAAAACTACCTTTTACAGATTTGAAAACCCTATTTTTATGCTTTTGTTTACTACCATTAGTTATGTGTATCAGTTGGCTAAATTTTTGTATCCTACATTTCATTAGATTTAGCTTACATTAGCTCATTTCCTACATTGTTAAACTTCACATTTGCACTTCCAATCTTTCATCTTTCAGATTATTGCATAGTGTTATTAGTAAATTACTTTGTTTGAAATCTGAAAAGTTGCATTTCATCCTCTGTCTTTACATTGCATTTTAAGTTTTCATAGCTTCTCTTACACTTAAATCATTAGAAATAAGCATTATCTACATTCCTGGCACTGACACTTTTGTAATTTTCATTTTCAGTATTAGTTCTTAGTTCATTTAGATCAGATTCATTAGCAAATGAAAAGAAAAAACAAAAAAAATTGAATGATATAATTAAAAAAATGATTCAATTTAAAAAAAACATAACATCCAAGCCTTTTATTAGTGATGATTTAGACATGTTAGATGAAGCCTTTAAGGAATTCCTCACACTAAGATCATCCACTACATATTTGACACAAAAGGATACATGCATCGATAATCATGATAATCATAATTATTCTTCTCTCGATATCTCTCCCATTGGTGATGAAGGTATCTTGATGAAAGAAGACACAATCATGGGTATGTGCAGGATCATGATGGGCTAAAAAGTGGCAATATGATGGGTATGTGGCTGACGACTTTTTTTTAACCCAAAATTGATGAAACAAAAAGGGTTTTAAAGGAGATTCTCAGCTTTCCACCAATATATGCTTTACTTTGAATTTAATAAGTAATTATTATTCATTTTCTATTCAAATTACAACTAAAGTCCTGATTGATAGACTGATTGAAAAATATATATAGCTTCAAATGGTATCACATTTTTGAATCCAAAACATGCATCACATTCTATGCTTCACATAATATAGGATTAAAAAAGAAAAATTGAATTTCATGAAGTTTTGACCAAGTTAAGGTGGTCATACATATGAGGTTTTATATTTTTAAAAGTTGTAATAAAAAATTCATAATTAATTATTTACTTGGAAAATAATTACAAAACAATATGCATCACATCGGGACATGAGTCCTCTACTTATATCTAAAATATTATAAAAAATTATTATCATTTTATTGTGGTTAGGGTGGTCAGATAGACACCTACTTCTTATTTTTTCCTTGAAATTTAAGTACTACTACATTGTAATTTGAAATTTTCACCACATAGATTTTTTTTTTTTAAACAAACCTAGTAGTTTACAAACTACATTCAATTTTCTACATATTCTATTCTTACATATTTTTAAAATAATATAGATAACTTATTCAAATTTTTACATCAATTTACCTAACTCTGAGTTTTCTAATTTTTTTGCCACTTAAGGGCCTATTTTTTCCATGATGATCCTGCACATACCATCATTGAAGATCATGGAATTTTTTCTTGTCTTCCTTCTCCTACCCCTTGCAAACACATTAAGACACACAAATTTGAAATCATTTCCACTACCGTACTAAGTCCTCATTCAACTCCCAACACCTCCCGTACTTGTGCAAATCCTTTAGTGAATAAGGATAAAATCATGAACGATCATGAAAAACACATTTGTGTTGAGGATATGATTGAGTGCTATGAAAATCCTACATTTCCTACTCAAGAAGACATTCTAGGAAATGAGGATGTAAGTCTAGATAATCATGAAAATCAACAATTTACTTCTCCTAATTTCTTCTCTACACATGAAGAAGACACTTTAGTGTTAGAAGATATCTTTAGTGAAACTCATGAAAAACTTCTTCCTCCCTTCCTTGATGACCCTACCATTTCAAAAGATCTATTTGCACAAAAAAATCCAATCATTAGTATCCATGAAACTCCTAGTTATCCTTCTCTTGATGCCTCTCCTATGAGCAATGAAGCTATCTTGTTAAATCCAACTATGGCATGTGATCAACCTATTATTTGTCACTTTCCTAAAAAATCTCCTCCTAGGGTCGATATTATGGAACATAAGAATGATAGAGAAAACACACAACCAAATAGATCCTTCTTCTCAATCACAACTATTGATACTCAAACAAATCCAACCATTAATCATCCCCCTATGTGTGCTAAGAAACAAGCTGCCAATACACCCAACCTCATTCTTCCAAATCATGGTCTTCGTGATTGTCCTTTTATAGAAATCAACCTATCCAAAAAACCTTCACTCAACATCCATACTATCACTAAATATTCTTCCAAGAAAACTCTACCCTTGGTACATCCTAAATTGATAGATATCTCATTAAACATGTATGAAGCAAAAAAATTGTTTCATTATCCACATAAATAACATTAGTTACTGCTCCTTTCCATGAAATAGTTGTAGGAACATCACATACTCACTATTGCATTTTTGGCATCCATCACCATGGGAAGCATATGATCATCCATTCTAGGCTCACCCTTATCCTACACTAAGTGGGGGAAAAGGGTTCAACAACTTTATTCCTGTATGTCACTTGTCATTGTCTCTTTTGGCTAATTGTTAGCCTTTCATGAACATATATGAGTAAGCTCAGGATGTGGATGAAATTTCTTAAGATTGAATTGCATGTGACATACTACATTTCTTCATGACACAAATTATTGAAAACATATGACTTGGCATAGGGATTTTTTAGATAATCTCTCGTATCCTCCTTATTTCCCTTTCTCCATCTCTCTCCCACCCTCTCCAAACCACTCCCACCCTCTCACACCCTCTCCCACCCTCTCTCCCACTCACCCACTCTCCCACACTCTCTCCAACTCTCTCCCACCCTCACATGCTCTCCAAATCTCTCCCACCCTCTACCACACTATCCCACTCTCTCATACCATCACCCACCCTCTCTCCCACTCTCTCCAACCCTCTCTCCCACTCTCTCCAACCCTCTCTGCCACTCTCCCCCTCTCCCCATCTCTCTCCCACACTCTCCCACCCTCTCTCCCAC
>VDFB02270651.1:406135181-406371013 GCA_007258455.2 Sequoia sempervirens | reverse complement strand
ATTTTAAAAATACTACAAAAAAGTTCACCGTGCTAGGGTCGCACAAGAGTTGCTATGTTATGTTTTTTTGACAAAAACAACAACAATTTGTGTACATCCCTCTTTTGAACCCCTTAATCTCAACCATTTTCAAAATAAATTAGTAGTTTAGAAAGTAGACTCAGAGAACTTCAATCCTTGTTTCTATTCCATCTTAAAATTTTGAGTGTATCTATCCTCAATTTCACGTCCAAGGTCAGTATTTCCTAATTTCATAAAAAAGTGGTCACTTAAGCCCCCTTTTTGGGAACCATCTTGGTGCACTTACCGTATATCCTCCTCATAATATCCCCATTATTGATAAAAAAGACAATCTAGAAATTGATAACTCCCTTACTTACGATGAAATCCTTTTGGAAGAACCAATCCTTGAATGTCAAGAACATTTGGTTTGTAGTTCCCCTAAAAACACTCCTTCTAAGGAGGATATCATGGTGCAAAAAAAGGAACTTGCATTGACAATAATAACATAGTGTCCTTATAAGAAGATGAAGAAGCAACATTAGACTCTCACTCGCTAAGGAATGGTAATATTATTCAAACTCAAATCATCCTTTACCCACCATCACCATCACACAAAAAAAAAACTCAAAACAAACCCAAATTCATCCTCTACCCACCTAAGAATAATGTGTCACAGCAGCCGAGTCATAACACTGTTGCTCATACATATAACACTAGAAATAATTGCAACTGCAACAACCAACCCTAACACTCTTACCTTTTCCTAATCCCATATTTCCTAGTGCTCCTCATTTTCCTTTGCATAGTGCGAAAGAGTATGATCTTGTTGAACAAATTAAAAATACTCCTATAAAGATATCTTTATGGGACCTAATCTAGAATTCACCTAACTATCACACTATGCTTCAAATTTTCCTACAACAACTTCCTATCCCTTCTATTGCACAACCAAATGACAACAGCCATGATTCAAGGACTAAATGCTAACATTTTTTTCCACCAAAGTGAACTCCCCCCTTTGGAAGTGAAAAAACAAAATGAAGCTTTCATAATAATATCTTAATACAAAACAAAAGGGATAAAGTGAACCCTTCCTGACAATGGTTCAACCCTTAATGTGTGTAGTGTGAGTCTTCTGGATAAGCTTGGCATTGATAAATCCAAAATTCAACCTATCTCTTTAACTATTATTGGATTTCACAATGTGGTGAAGAAATTGCTTGGTGTGATTACTTTACCTATTATAGTTGGGAAGGCCACATTAGAAACATAGATCCATGTTATGCCTCATGAACTTTCATATTAGATCTTCTCTTAGGTAGACCATGGATTCATGCAATGAATGGGGTGCCTTCTACTCTACAACAACAAAGTGTACACACTTGATGTTGATCCTAAGCCTTATAGTGTCTTACAACTTGAGAAAAATAAAGTGAACCCCTTGAAAACATTAACACCAACCACACAAGTGGAACCCATGCAACAAAAAGATGAAGAAAAATATATCGAGGAAATCATGAAGCTATTAGAAGATGATTGGGAATCCTTAGATTTCAAACATGCATTCATGGGAGAGTACAAGATCATAAACAAAGACTCAAATAAGGGACATGAAAAAGATGTCATGCCAACACAAAATTTAGGCAACCCTTCGAAAGCATCCACCTTAACCACTTCACAACACAAGACAACAAATTACACAACAACCTTTGAAAAAGCTAATTAGCAACAAGCACTGAATCCCAAAGAGATGAAAAATCTTTTACGGGAAAGGTTATGAGATTATGAAACAACTTGGTTACAATGGAAAAGGATTTGGTGCTAGAGAACAAGGTATATGTGTCCCTAGAGCCTAGCATGCAAGAAATGACTCATGGTCTTGGTTATTGTCCTTTGATAGAAATAAAAAAGCCTTTAGTTAACGCCAACACTCTCACGAAATATTCTTCTAACCTGACTTTAATAGTAGTGCATCCTGAACTAATTGACACTAGTGGCCTTGGTTGTTATCCTTTTCAAGAATGATAAGAAACAAATAAATCTTCGCTTAATATTAATGTCATCTAACAAAACACTAATGATTTTAATTCATTCAATTTTACATCCTCCTTTGAAGGAGAGAATAAAATCTCACAATTTAAAGAGTCTTGCATAGTTATGAAATCTTGTACTAAGCAAGAGGAATCTTTGTCACAAAATAAAGGAACCTCATCTACCATTGATCAAGAGGGTATCCTTTGGAGACTCCTCCAAGATCACTTGATATCCCTTTCTCCAAGAACATGAAAGAAGTTCTATTGCAAGACTTCATTTTGTTCCTATCATAGAGTTCATGGTCATTCTACTAATGAATGTAAGGCTTTGATTAATCTAATTCAACATCTCAAAGAGTGGTGCTTTTCCTTGTGTTGAAGCCCTTAGTTCCTCTAACTGAGACTTATCTTCATCCCATTTGGCTCATATTTGTCCTGCACTAGGTGGGTGCAAGGGATTAGTTAGCCTTGTTCTCATATGTCACTGGGCATTGTCTCCTTTGGCTAGTCCAACATCTTTCATGAACGTGTAGACACAATTTTGGCTCTCTAATGCTTTCTTGCACTTCTAGGGTTTTTCACCTAAAAGGAGAGAGATGGGCCAAAATGGGCAATGTCTACATTCAAAATCAATGCAAGGATGGATGAAGTATGTCTAAAAATGATGCCTAAATGCAGTAAACTAATCAAATATGTTGAATACTAATGCAAAACCTAGAAAATGTAAGTTGTTTGTAAAAATATTGAGATATGCAAAAACACCTAGAAATGAAGGTAAATTGTAACAAAAACTGATGAAACTAAAGGTGTGCACCTAGAGGTTGAAAGTTGATGTGGAGGTGTTCTAGAATGCTACAGAGTTTACTATTGAAGCCCACTGAGACTCATTCACCATAGATAGTGAATTAGTCCAATTTCTGGTGAAAATTGTCAAAATAGGTTTCAGGATACTGGGAACAAAAAAATTCATAAAAGAATTTTTCCAACTTGGTAGTGGGACTCATTCACCATAGATGATGAATTAGTCCACCTAAAAATTTCTAGAAGGCCAATGGTCAACTCTGTGGGTCTTGATCTGCACTTTTCTACCTGACAGGTTGCTGAATCCAAATCTAGAAAATTTGACGGGAAAGTGTTCTCCAAGCTTCAAATATGATTTTTTTTTACTTTGAATGATCTTCGACAATTTGATGAAACTTTTAAGACCTATCTCTTTGACAAATCTACATACAAGACCTACAAAACACACATGAAAAGAGGGGAAAAAGTGTTAAGGGTTAGAGTATAGGGGTTTCCTTGTTCAAACCCGGGTTTGGTAATCAAACCCTTAAAAATGAAATAAAATAGAGAGAATGATGAAAAAAATATCATGCAATGTCATAAACTCACCAAACCCTTGATGTTGAAGTATGAAGATATGTTGCTCCAAGATGCTTGAATGCTTGATTGAATGATTAAGGATGTTAGAATGCTTGAATACTATGATGGATTGAATGCATGAATGAATAATTGAATGAATGGGGCTTAAAATGAATAGAAAATTATATATTTATACACAATTATGCCCTAATTTCTCAAAAATACATCACAGGTTGACCTTAGGTCTTAAGAAATAAAAACCCACCAGTAATTTGAATTTATTTTGATTTTTGTGCCAAGAGGGACTCATCCACCCCTAATGTGAATGTGTGGTCCACAATGTGTTGGAAAAATGGTTGAATCTTGATCCACCCTTTTTATTTCTGTTGATTTATACTTCTCTTCCTTCTAGTTATTGTCATTGTATGATCACATATCTCGTTTTGCTACAATTCATTCACCTTTTGTGTGTCCTTTTGTGCTTATGTCAGTTTGAATTAGGATCTAAAATATTGGGGGCTTGAATTCCTCCTTCCTCTTTGTTATCATATACCATCCGCACTGGTACAATTGAACCCCTCTTGAATGTCTACTTTAGTGTGAGTTTGAAGCAAGTTCATCCTCTCACTAAAGTGGGGGCTAAATGTAGTGCATTGAAAAAAATATGCCTTTTTGTTGCTTGATTTGGGAATAATTAATGATAAATTGGACCTAATGATGTCTTGATCTAGTGTTGTGAGGTGTTTTACACATCCACATTATGTCTCGGGCCTTTGTAAACTAAATAAAATACATTTCTTGTAAAGGTGTTGTAAACAACTTTCACACTTTCATAGACAATTATTAAGCATTTAAGTCTAATGAACCTATTTTTCCTTAATTCAATATTTTAAAATGTATTTAATTACATTCTCACATTAATCTAGAAGGCTTGTAAATTAAACTTGGTTTTAATCTAGTGTTGTAATGCATTTTACACATTCACATTGGATCTTGTGCCTTTCTAGGCTATGTGGACCTCATTTCAATGTTGTAGAGTGTATTTAATCACACTTTCACATTGAAATTTGTGTCCCTAACCCTAATAACTCTTTATATCATCATTAATAGGCCCCTTTGACCCCATATTGTGCATCCTAAGGCTTATTTTGATAAAAAAGCCCAACTATATCAACATAAAAACTAGAATTCTTCATTCCTTGACATCCCAACTAGAAAAAGAGCCCTTGTGGGACCCATTCACCACTTTTGGAGAATGATTCCCATCCAAGTGGGACCTATTCACCCAAGATGGAAAATGAGTCCCATTTGGGCCATTTTTGAGGTTTGAGCGAGAAAATTTGGGTTTTAAGTTTAATTTTCTCCAATGTTTCCCTTGGGAATCAAATTAATAAGGATTTGAATGACTTTCCTATATAAATGAGCTCTCAAATAATTATTTCATAATTCATTCATGTTCTTAAGTCAAGCAAGCTAGGGTTAAGCATTTCAAGACTTCACAAGATCATTTCTAAGGCATTCAAGGCTAGATTCTTCATCCATTGTTGCAACAATTCAATATCAATAATCATGGAAAGTTTCTAATTGCATTACCTCATGTTCATGCTTCATTATCTTATTTTATCATTTTGGTTTAATTCCCTAAAAGTGGTTTGACCAAGGAAAACCCCTATCCTCTAACAATCAACAAGTTTTCCCCTCTTTAATCTATGATTGCAGGTTTGTAGATTGAAGAATGATGGATTGGAAGCCTTCAAGAGTGCCAAAATGAAAAAATTGCAAATGTTGTCAAAGTTGTCATGAAATTTTTTCAAGACTCATAGAAACTCATATCTATGGAAAAATATCCATCCAATCTACATGAAATCAATGGGAAAGTGCTTATTTCATCCATCTTTAGAGCCTTGCAAAGTTTCAGTTCAAGATTATGCCCTTGGGAAACTTTTTGACAAAATGAGACTCATCCCCCAGTAGTGGTGAATGAGTCCCACTATAGGTGTTTTCTAAAGATCTTTGCAGATTTAGATACCCTTTTGGCTGCAACTTATTTCGAGACAATTTTCCAGAACTAGGACCAATTCACCTAGAATGGTGAATCAGTCCCACCAGGCTTAAAAATTAGCATTTCCAAAATTTTAGAGCTTATTCCAGTCTTCAAAGCATTTCCTGGTACACACTTTCTATTTTATAGCTTTATTTTTTTCTTTATTTGCATTTCTAAGCCATTTTCTAGACCATTTTTCATTTCATACTTTTTTTTCAAACATCTTGCATTTTCCAAGTTTATACTTGGTTTTGAGCCCTCATTTGGGTATGTGCAGGATCATGATGGGCCAAAAAGTGGCGATATGATGGGTATGTGTAGGGTATGTGGCTGATGACTTTTTTTTACCCAAAATTGATGAAACGAAAAGGGTTTTTAAAGGAGATTCTCAACTTTCCACCAATATAAATTATTCTTTACTTTGATTTTAATAAATAATTATTATTCATTTTCTATTTGAATTACAAGTAAAGTCCTTATTGATAGGTTGATTGAAAAACATCTATAACTTTCAAACGGTATCACATTTTTTTAATCTAAAACATGTGTCACATTCTATGCTTTGTATACTATAGGATTAAAAATAAATAAATTGAATTTCGTTAAGTTTTGACCAAGTTAAGGTGGTTAGACATATGAGTTTTTATATTTTTAAAAAATAATAAAATTAATTATTTACTTGGGAAAAAATTAAAAAAATATGCATCACATCTAGACATGAGTCCTCTACCTATATCTAAAATCTTATAAAAAATCTTATCATTTTATTTTGGTTAGGGTGGGATAGACACCTACTTCTTATTTTTCCCTAAAATTTAAGTACTACTACATTTAAATTTCAAATTTTCACCAAATAGATTTTTTAAAAATAAAAGTAAACCTAGTAGTTTAGAAACTACATTCAATTTTTTATAGATTATATTCTTACATATTTTTGAAAAAATATAGATAACTTATTCAAATTTTTACATAAAGTTTCCTAACTCTAATTTTTCTAAATATTTTGCCACTTAAGGGCCTTTTTTTTCCATGATGATCCTACACATACCCATTTGTTGTTATCTATTCCCTAGAACTCTCCCTTTCTCAAATTTTAATCTCCTTTGTGTTGAAATCTCAAGTGTTTATTCTTGAGTGGAAGATTGAAAATAGCCTCTTCTTTTAGGTCTAAAACCCTAGAAGCGAAAGAGAGAACACTATTTTCCATGTTTTAGAGTGCATTCTCTTGCTTGCATTAACATTGCATTACGACTTGCATTGGTTAACTTGCATTCTAGGGTTTCAAATTTTTCACTTGTGAAAGCTCATATAGCTTGCATTTATACATCCAATTTCATTGAAAAATAGTCAAAATCTGCATTTGCATCTCACATATAGAGATAATAAAACACAAAATGCATAAAAATCAACTAAAAAAATCTCTTTTTTTTTGAAAAAAATCCCTACTCAGACTCATTCACCACCTTGGGAAAATTAGTCCCATTCCAAATTCTGAACTACATTTTATAGAGTTAGATTTCCTAATTTAAAGCTTTTGTTTGTTGTTACTGCTTTTTTGTTTCAGTTTTCCTATTTTTTGTTATATTCAAATCATTAGAAGTAGCATAATTTACATTCATTACAATTGTGGATAGAATTATATTCTTTCATTTTTCATTCCCAACATTAGTTCATAATTCAATTAGATCATATTACCTTTGGAATTCATTAGAAAACAAAAATAAAAAACTAAAAACATCAAAACAAACAAACAAACAAAAAATGGTTAATCTTAGCATATCATTTAAACCCTTTAGTAGAGATGACTTTGACATGTTATATGAAGCCCTTGATGAATTCATCTCCCAACACCTCCCCTACTTGTGAGAATTCTTTAGTGAATATGGATACAATCGCGAATGATCATGAAAAACACATTTGTGTGGAGGATATGTTAATATTAAGAGATCCAATAATTGAGCACCTTGACAATCCTACCTCTCCTACTTTCGAGGACATTATAGGACATGAGGATATAATTGTAGATAATCATGACAATCAAACCTTTCCTTCTCCTAATATCTCTTCTAAACACGAAGAAGATAGTTTAGTGTTAGAAGATATCCTTATTGAGACTCATGATAATCTTCTCCCTCCATTTCTTGATGCCCCTATCATTTGGGAAGATCTTTTTGAACAAAAAATTCCAATAATTGTTAAACATGAAACTCATAGTTATCATTCTCTTGATGCCTCTCCTATGTGTGATGAAGATACTTTACAAAATCTAACCATGAAATGTGATGAACCTATTGTTTGTCACTTTCCTAAAAGCTCTGGACTACTAGGGTAGATATTATGGCACAAGAGAATGAGACCTTAGAGAAAAAGGATGAAATTATGGACAAAAATCAAATTTCGTCCTCTCCTAATATCTCTCCTATTGGTGAAGAATATATTATGGTGTTACAAGATCCAATCGATGGGAATCATGAGAAAAAATTTATTGAACAAGGAAACACCATCATTGACAAGCAAGAAAATCCAACCATTGATCATTCCCCTACTTTTGATGAAGTAATTTTAGAAGAACCAACATTTGAATGTCAAGAACATTTATTTTTTAGTTCTAAAAAATATCCTACTAGGGAAGGTACCATGGTGCAATAAAATGACAACATTGACAAAATTCTTTCAAACTATATTAATATGGATTCCTTAGATGAAGATGATGAAGTGGAATTAGAATCCTCTTCACTAAGAGATCATGAAACTAAGGATAAGGATTTTAAGATTATGCACATTAGATATCCCTTAACACCAACCAAACATGTCAAACCTATACAAGAGATAAAAAACAAAAACAACTCGAAGCAGCCACATAGTTATTGGAAGATGCTTCAGAAACCTTTGATTTCATACCTATATTCATGGGAAAATACAAGATCATAACAAAAGAGCCTAAAAAGGGAAAAGAGAAATTGATAATGGAAATAAAAAATTCCAAAGCATCCACTTCAACCACTTTAGAAGAAAAGAAAACATACACAACAAAACTTGATGAGGTTGAACAACCATCAAATCTAAAAGAAGTGAAAAATATTTATGGAAAAGGTTTTGAACTTATGAAGAAACTTGGGAAAGTATGTAATTCTATAGAACATGGTATCCATGTCCCTATAAAGCCTAAAATGCAAGAAATGACTAATGATCTTGGTTATTGTCCCTCAAAACAAAAGCCTTCATTTAATGTCCACTCTATTACAAAAGATTCTTCCAAGACAACTTTAACTTTGATGAATATGAAATGATAGATATCTCATTAAATATGTATCAATTTGACACCTTGTTTACTCATCATAATAAATAACCTTTGTTGTTGCTTCTTTCCATGCAATAGTTGTAGGATCATAGCATACTTACTATTATATGTTTTACATTCATCACAAGTTAGTCCCTTTTTGCAAGGAGCAACATATCATCATCCATTCTAGGCTTTCCCTTGTCCAGCACTAAGTGGGGGCAAGAGGGTTAGGAATACTTATCCCCATATGTCACTTGTCATTATCTATTTTGGTTAGTTGACCACCTTTCATGTATATATAAGAGTAAGTTTGGGATTTGGAAGACCTTAAGTTGGCTCACATGTGACATACTCATTCATGATGCAGTTCAATGTAGAAACATATGACTTGGCATAGGGATTTCCAAGTTAGCTCTCATGTCTTTTTTGTTTGCATTTATCATTTTCTACTTTAAAGTAATTGCTCACATCATGGTGTTTAGCAATTTAATTAATGTGGGGGCATACATTCGCATTATTCTTCTGCATTTTCCCTTTTTGTCGTTCATGGTGTAGTATTGTTACTTTATACGATGCATTTTTCACTTTTTAGATGACATTAGGTGTAATTTCATTCAGGAGTGTCATCTATCTTAGCATATTGCATTCCTCTTAGTGGCTTTATATGACACACTGCATTCCCTAAGTTGTGAATTTTCTATTCTTTGATTGGTCCTCTCTTGGAGACATTAGGCACAATTTTCCCTAAGTTAAATACCTTGCATGAACTAAGAAATACTCCTTTCAACATTCTTTAATTTTTTTCATTTTGCATTTGTTGTTATATGGCCACCTTGCATAACATAGCTTGCATTCCTGTAGAGCCATCTTGTTTTTTCATAAGCCCCAACCATACAAAGTTTTTCTTGCCTCATGAAGCTCTAAAATTATTTTTGTGTTTCACCTTATTAAAGTTATCAGGGGGTATAACTTTGGTATGGTTTGAGCGGGAAGCCCGACTGAAGCATGAATTTCCCCATAATCAATTGTTTGTGTGTGAGTGCATACCATCCATGTATGTTTCTCACCTTTTAGGAATTCTCACCTAGCAAAAAACTAGGAGTTTTCTTGTGATGCAGGAGCATCCTTGGTTCTTGGCAATCTTGCATCAACAAAAAATATTTTCTTTCAGTTTTTGTTCTTGTTCTATTCTTGCTCAGTTCATGTTGGTGGATTCATCATCTTTGCTCACCAGACCCTGTGGATCTTTGTGTACATTGTCAACATGTTCATTTTCCTTGTTCCAAGATTTTAGTACAATTGGATTTTTTCTGGAAAGTTATCATTCTGGAATTTCTTGGTAGTTTCTTGAACAAACATCGGAATAATTTCAAACTTTTTGGCCAATTCGATCATTTTCGATCATCCCCGTGGCTTGCAAATCTTAACAGTGTGATGTTAATTGTTCCATGGAGTGTCCATGACCTTCATTATAGGTCCACACTTCATCTTATGCACTTGATGAAGATTAATTCAAATTTGAGGCCAACTTATTCCTACGCACATTACATTTTCTTTCCTTGGATAATGTGATGATCTTTGGCCAATGCGGATGTTTCTAGAATTATAGATATCATATAAAGCTTGTAATCAATCATTTGAAGGGCAGTAATCAAGTAGGGATGTATTAGTTTATTGAGTAGATTGAGATAGATTTGATATGTAATATTTTCTCACATTTTTTAGCATGTTTTATCAGGCACATGAGTCGAATATGTAAGCCCAGATGTTGTCGGTCGAATGTAATTGAAATTTTTGTTAATGAGAATATTTACATATGCATTTTCCTCTAGATTACGTGTTTCTTTCATTGTATTACTCTTGTTGTGCAGTCCAGATTGTTCTCTTTGAGGACCCTCCTACCGTGGTTGTGCTAGATTGGTATCAGAGCGATATTTGTTTCGTGTGATATCGTCAAAGTTTGTGAAGTCCTGTTGAAGATTTAATGTGGGGTGGTAGATTGAGGATCTGACTTGCAACTATAGAGGACTTGTGTAAAGATGGCGGGAAGAAGAAATGGAAGAGGAAATGGAGTGCGTGGAAATGTAGACCTAGCTATGATGGAAATGCTAAGAGGAATTTTTGCCATATTAGATGTAGTTGAAATGGCCCAGAGGAGAGGTCAACCAGTTGATGATGTGAGTGATGAAGAAGAAGTTCAAGAAGAAAGAGGAAGAGATGAGAAACTTGGCCTTGATTAGGAAAAAGAGAGGTTCATAAGAGCCCTAACTAAAGTGAACACAAGACAAAATTTCAATCCACAGATTATAATGGTAAGTTGGATTCAGATGTATTGTTAGATTGGATAACAGAGATGGAAAAGTATTTTGAATTTGAAGGTACCAATGAAGATAAGAAGGTGAAGTTTTCTTGTACAAAGTTGAGAGGACATGCATCCCTTTGGTGGGAAGATTTGCAGATAGATAGGAAAATAAGAGGAAAGGAAAAGATAAAATCATGGATTGAATGGTGAATAAGTTGAAGACAAATTTTTTGCCTACAGATTATCAGATTAGTCTGTTCAAGAAGTTGCAAAATTTGAAGTAGAAAGAATCAAGCGTGACAAAGTATATTGAGGAGTTCTATAAGTTGAATATTAGATCTATACATTCAGAGGATGAGATTGAGCAAGTAGCTAGATATGTGAATGGATTGAGGTCATCTATATAGGATGAGATTAGTTTTATCAAGTTGGTGAGTGTTGAAGAGGCATATCAGTGTGCCCTAAAAGCATAGGAGAAGTTGAATAAAAGACATGAGTAGAGATAAAGAGGAAGAGGAGGAAGATTTCAAAGAGGAAAAAATTTTACTGGAGGAGGAAGAGGATTTTTCTAGATTAGAATAAGGATAAGGAGGTCAGTAAGAATTAAAATTCATACTAGAGAGGTCATGGAAACTCTTACATAAGAGGAGGTTATGGTGGTTATTGAAATGAAGGTTATAGAAGGGATGATAGAGGACAGGAGGAAAGGATATTTAAAGGAACTTGTTATAAATGTGGTGGAGAAGGACATAGAGAATTTGAATGCAATCAGGGAGAGACAATTAGGAAGATAGAGAACAATAGAAGGAAAAAAATTGTTGAGGAAGAACATACTGGATCATCTAATAAACTGGAAGATGGAGAAGGGTATGTGTAGGATCATGATGGGCCAAAAAGTGGTGATATGATGGGTATGTGGCTGATGAATTTTTTTTACCCAAAATTGATGAAACAAAAAAGGGTTTTTAAAGGAGGTTCTCAGCTTTCCACCAATATAAACTATTCTCTACTTTGAATTTAATAAATAATTATTATTCATTTTCTATTTTAATTACGACTAAAGTTTTAATTGATAGGCTGATTGAAAAAGATCTCTAGCTTTCAAATGGTATCATGTTTTTTGAATCTGAAACATGTGTCACATTCTATGCTTTGCATACTATAGGATTAAAAAAATTAAATTAAATTTCATGAAGTTTTGACCAAGTTAAGGTTGTCAAACATACAAGTTTTTTATATTTTTTAAAGTTGTAATAAAAAATTCATAATTAATTATTTACTTGGAAAAAAATTATAAAAAAATATGCATCACATTGGGACATGAGTCCTCTACTTATATCTAAAATATTATAAAATAATATTATCATTTTATTGTTGTGAAGGTGGTGAGACATACACCTACTTATTTTTAACTTGAAATTTAAGTACTACTGCATTGAAATTTCAAATTTTCACCAAATAGATTTTTTTAATTTTTAAAATAAACCTAGTAGTTTTTAAACCACATTCAATTTATTACAGATTCTATTCTTACATATTTTTGAAATAATATAGATATCTTTTTTAAATTTTTACTTCAAGTTTCCTAACATTGATTTTTCTAAATTTTTTGCCACTTAAGGGCCTATTTTTTCCATGATGATCCTGCACATACCTAGAAGTGTTGGTGAATAGAAGAGTATTATGCCAAAGTGAGTTGGAGAAAGAGCCATTGTAGAGAAAGAATTTGTTTTAGACCAAATGCAAGGTAGCTGGAAAATGTTGCAAAGTGACTGTTGATAGTGGAAGTTCAAAGAACCTAGTTTCTGAAGAGATGGTGACTAAACTGAAGTTGGAAAGGTTGAAAGACCTAAAGCCCTAACAGATTGCTTGGATTCAGGATGAGAATAAGATACTGGTAAGTGAACAATGTTTGGTGAAATTAAAGATAGGAAATTACCATGATGAAGTTTTGTGCGATATCATGCCTATGGATATATGCTATGTTTTGTTGGGAAGGCTTTGGAAGTATGATAAACAAGCTATTCATGATCGAAAGAAGAATATATACACCATTGTTGCTAATGGGATGAAGCAGATTTTTTTACCATTGGAAGATGTTCCTACAGTTGTGGTTTGTACAAATTCTATGGTTTGTATGGTTGATGGAAGGAGATTCCTTGATGGATTGAGACATGAGAATGTGTGTTATGCCTTGGTGCCTAAGAAGGTTGAAGACTTGAAGCATGTAGAAGAACACCCAAAAGAGATAAATGAGATACTGATAGAATATGAGGAGATCATTTTAGATAATTTACTTGATGGATTTCCACTTGTAAGGAATATTAGTCATTGTATGGATCTGATTCCTAGAGCTAGTTTACCTAATAAAGCAACACACCAGATGACACTGAAAGAGAATGAGGAGTTGAATAGACAAGTGCAAGAATTGTTGAGGAAGGGTTTGATCACAGAAAGCTTAAGTCTATGTGCATGACCTGTTGTGTTAGCACCTAAGAAGGATGGAGAATGGAGAATGTGTACAGACTCTAGAGCCATAAACAAGATCACAATGAAGTATAGATTTTCTTTGCCCTAGATGGATGACATTATGGATTGTTTGAGTGGAGCTAAGTACATTACAAAGAGATATTTGAAGACTAGATATCATCATATTAGAATCAAATAAGGGGATTAGTGGAAAACAACATTCAAGACAAATGAAGGATTGTATGAGTGGCTAGTGATGCCTTTTGGATTGACAAATGCACCGAGTACTTTCATGAGGTTGATGAATGAGGTATTGAAGAAATTATTGGGTAGGTTTGTGATTGTGTATTTGGATGAAATCTTGATTTTCAGTAAGAGTAGGGAAGAAAATTTGTTGCATATTACACAAGCTATGCAGAGGTTGAGAGAAGAGCAGTTGTTGATAAACATTAAGAAGTGTAGTTTTATGAAGGAAGAGTTGGTATATATGGGATTTGTGATATCTATGTATGGATTGAAGGTGGATCCTGAGAAGGTAAGAGCAACTGTTGAGTGGCCTACACCAGATAGAATTGGAGAGGTAAGATCATTTCATGGATTGGATAGTTTCTACCAAAATTTCATTAGGAATTTCAATTCTATTTGCAGCCCTATGGTAGAGACAATGAGAGGAGATAGGAAGGATTTTAGGTGGAAATCTAGAGTAGACCAAAGTTTTGAATTGTTGAAGAAAAAGGTGACTAAGTAGCCTATGTTGGATTTACTATATTTTAGTAAGGTATTTCAAGTAGACTGTGATGCAAGTGGAAATGTAATTGGAGTAGTATTGAGTCAAGAAGCAAGACCTATAGCTTATTTCAGTGAGAAGTTGAATGAGGTTAGAAGAAGATATTCAATATATGATTAGGAATTTTATGCTATAGTTGAAGCCTTGAAGAAGTGGAGACATTATTTGTTGCCTAGGGAATTTTTGTTGTATATGGATCATCAAGCACTACAATATTTGAACAGTCAGGCTAAGTTGAATCAGAGACACATCAGATGGGTAGAGTTATTGGAGATTTATAGTTTTGTTTTGAAGCATAGGAGTGGAAAGTCAAATAGAGTTGTTGATTCTTTGAGTAGGAGAAGGAATTTTTTGATAGAGATGAGAGTGGAGGTATTAGGCTTTGATAAGTTGAAGAACTTGTATGAGGGAGACCCATATATTGTAGAATCTTGGAGAGCTTGTAAATAACCTATTTTTGAGGATAGAAGCCAATGGTTGGATTATTTCATTTAGGAGGATATGTTTTTTAGAGGTAATAAGTTGTGTATACCCTAGAGTTCAATGAGGGAGAACTTGGTGAAGGAGAAGCATAATGAAGGATTATCAGGAAACTTTGGAGTTGATAAGACAGTGGCATTGGTGAGCGAGAATTACTTTTTACCGTACATTCATAAGGATGTTCAAAGATTTGTCCAAATTTGTAGAGTTTTTCAAGTTGCAAAAGGGAGTAGTTAGAATTTTGGATTGTATAAGCCTTTGATAGTTTCAGAGAGGCCTTGGGAGGATATTAGTATGGATTTTATACTTGGTTTACCGAAAAAACAAAGAGGTAATGATTTTATATTTTTGGTAGTAGATAGATTTTCTAAGATGGAAAATTTTATACCTTGTAAGAAGACAGCAAATGCAATACATCTAGCAATTTTTTTTTTCAAAGAAGTGGTCATATTACATGGGTTACCTAAAAGTATTGTTTCAGACAGAGATGTAAAGTTTGTTGGTTATTTTTGGAGAACACTTTGGAAGAAGTTGAAGGAAAATTTGAAGTTCAGTTCTATATTTCACCCATAGACTGATGCATAGAAAAAGGTAGTGAACATGATTTTAGGGAATTTGTTGAGATGTTTGGTTGGAGAGAAGACTAGAAGTTGGGATTTAGTCCTTCCACAAGTAGAGTTTTCTTACAATAATTCAATGAATAGGAGTACAAGAAAGACACCTTTTGATATTGTTACTAGAGTTCACCCAAGAGGTATATCAAAGTTGAGAGACATTAGTATGGAAGACAAGAGGAGTGAAGAAGTAGAATAATTTGTAGAACACATGAAGAAGTTGCATAGTCAAGTGAAATAGAAATTAAAATACATGAGCCAAAAGCATAAGGAGAAAGTAGATGAAAGGAGGAGACATAAGGAATTTGAAGTTGGAGATGAAGTGATGGTATATTTGAGGAAGGAAAGGTTTTTAGTTGGCACATACAACAAGATGAAGATGAGGAAGTTGGGACCTTGCAAGATCTTGAAGAATTTTTATTCAATAAATGCATATGAAGTGGAGTTACCAGAAGGTATGGGTAGATCACCTATATTCAACATTGCAGATCTACATCAGTATCATGAAGCAAATTTCAGTAAAGTCAGTGAAGCAAAATTGGAGAATCAGTTTCCTAAATAGTAGTTAGATGAGATTGAAGATATTTTGGATGTCAAAGATGGGAGAAAGACTTGCAGAAGGAAGTATAAAGAATATCTTGTGAAGTGGAAAGGAAGATGGTCAGTTGAGGATTCTTCTTGGATTTCTCAAGCTAAGGTAGACCATTTTTACTTTCCTTTGGCCCCAGAAAAGTGAGGGACTCACTTTTCATTAACCCTAGATGTCTGATGTAGGAGCATCCTTGGTTCTTGGCCATCATGCATCAACCAAAAATATTTTCTTTCAAATTTTGTTCTTGTTTTGTTCTTTCTCAATTCATGTTAGTGGATTCATCATCTTTGCTCACCAGACCCTGTGGATATTTGTGTGCATCCTCGACATGTTCATTTTCCTTGTTCCAAGATTTGAGTGTGATTGGATCCTTTTCGAGCAAGTTATCATTTCTAGAATTTCTTTGCAGTTTCTTGAACTGGCGCTGAAATAATTTCAAAATTTTCAGCAAGTTCGATCATTGTGAATCATCTGTGTGACTTGCAGATATTAACGGTGTGATTTTAATTATTTTGTGGAGTGTCCCTGACCTTCCTTATAGGTCCACACTTCATCTTATGCACATGATGAAGATTAATTCAAATGTGAGGCTGACTTCTTCCTACACACGTTACATTTTCTTTCCTTGGATAATGTGATGATCTTTGGCCAATGCAGATGTTTCTAGAATTGTGGATATGATATAAATCTTGTAATCAATCATTTGAATGGCAATAATCAAGTATGTATGTAGTAGTTCATTGAGTATATTGAGATAGATTTGATATGTAATATTTTCGCTTGCATGTTTGAGCATGTTTTATTAGGCCTATGAGCCAAATCTGTAAGCCTAGATGTTGCCAACCAAATGTAATTGAAATTTTTGTTAATGAGAATATTTTCATCTACATTTACCTCCAAATTCTATGTTGCTTTCATTGTGTTACTCTTGCTGCATGGTCTGGATTGTTCTCTTTGAGGACCCTCCTACTGTGGTTGTGCCACATTGCCTCAGAGTGAGTATGTATTTTTTAGACAAACAACCTAGATCTGATCCACATTGGGATGGAAAAATGGTCAAAGTTTGATCTAATTCTCTTTTTTCTTTTACCTTTTTCATATTTGATAGTGTATGCTTGTACTTTTTTGTTGTTCTCTACATCATTCTAATGTGTTCTTTTGTTCCTATGTTGGCTTGCCATGGGATCTTGATCTTGGGGGCTTGATCACCCCTCTTGATTGTTGTCATCTTATCTTACTCAAATTGGTACATTTGAACCCCTCTTGATGTGTGATTGTCTACTTTAGTGTGACTTTGAATCAAGTTCCTCCTCTTATTAAAGTGGGGGCTAAATGTAGTGTAGAAAAATGCATCCCTTCACATTTTCACACTTGTTTGGGCCCTCCTTGTGGTTTTTGGTTTAATGTTGCCGTGATTTATTGTTGTAATGTGGGTGACACATTCACATTAGGTCTTGGGCCCTTGGGAACTAATGAATTTTAATGGTACATTGCTAAAGTGTTGTAACTCACTTTCACACTTTCCTATGGTTTCATCAATTAATTAAACATAATAAACCTATTTTTAATCACAATCAACTTTAATCTTTCCTTATTTGGAGTGTTGTAAAGTTTTGTAACACACTTTCACACTTTTCTAGGATTTTCATTAATAATTGGGATTTCTCATGCTTTAATTGGCCCTATTTTGAATCCACAAGCCTTAGTTGTTGCATCATTTCAAGGATAATCCCGACACCAATCATTGACCAATATAAATTTAGGTGTTCTTAGCTCTTGTGTGGCCTAGATTTAGTGTCTAGGATTCATTCACCACCTTGGGTGAATGGGTTCCACCTAGATCTTTTGGCCTCAAACCAAATTTCACACATTTCTAAGAACTTTTGGTTTTTGGTCCCATACATCATGCCTGATGGAACTCATTTGCCACCTTGGGTGAATGAGTCCCATGTGACCCAAAATTGAATTTAACTCAAATTTTTGGTGGGATTTTATTCTCCTAGATCTGATGTCAGCTTATAGTGTTGTAATTTCATGAATTTTATTGCATAATTGAGTATAAATACAAGGTTCTTTCACTCATATTCAACACCTAGCACTCAAGAGAGTTCACAAGAGAATTTGAGCATTCACAAGTGTTCAAGGGAAGGTTATCAAACATTTTTAGAGCAGCATTCAAGTGCCAATCATCATGTCAAATATTTCATAAATCATGTTTGTTATTGTGTTAACAATTGTGATGTAGGGTTTATGATTCAAGCAAGTATTTCAAGAAAGATCAACATCATTCAAGAAAGATTCAAGAACCACATCCATTACATCCATTTCAAGCATATTTACAACACCTTATTGCTAGGGTTTGGTGAGTTGCAACATTGTCTTTTGGTCATTCATCATTCTCCATTCATATTTACTTTCATTTTAAGGATTGATTTCCAAAAAGGGGTTTGGCCAAGGAAAACCCATATCCACTAACCCAACAACATTTTTTTCCCTCTCCTTTGTGTGTGATTTGTAGGTTTAGGTTGCATATTTCATAAGGAGCAAGATTGGAGAAAAGTTGTCAAATGATCAAAGTTGTCAAAGTTGTCATCAAGCCTTGGAAAACCTTGGAGATTATATACAGGGTGCAAATTGGATATTCAAATCCAAGAACCAGTCAAGAAGAAAAAAGTAGACAAGGAAGAGTAGGATAAAGTTTGAAATCTAGGTATGTGTAGGAACATCATGGAAAAAATAGGCCCTTAAGTGGCAAAAAATTTAGAAAATCAAATTTAGGAAACTTGACCTAAAAATTTGAATAAGTTATATATATTATTTCAAAAATATGTAAGAATAGAATTTGTAGAAAATTGAATGTAGTTTCTAAACTACTATGTTTATTTTAAAAAAAAGGAAAATTATTTGGTGAAAATTTCAAATTTCAATGCAGAAGACTTAAAATTTCATGGAAAAAATAAGAAGTAGGTGTTTGTCGACCACCCTAACCACAATAAAATGATAATATATTTTTTATAATATTTTAGATATAAGTAGAGGACTCATGTCCCAATGTGATGCTTATTTTTTTGTAATTTTTGTCCAAGTAAATAATTAATTATGAATTTTTTATTACAACTTTTTAAAAATATAAAAAATCGTATGTCTAACCACCTTAATTTCGTCAAACTTCATGAAATTATTATTTTTCTTTTTTAATCCTATAGTATGCATGGCATAGAATGTGACACATGTTTCGGATTCCAAAGATGTGATACCATTTGAAAGCTATAGATTTTTTTCAATCAGCCTATCAATCGGGACTTTAGTCATAATTCAAATAGAAAATGAATAATAATAATTTATTAAATTCAAAGTAAAGCATAATTTATATTGGTGGAAAGATAAGAATATCCTTGAAAAACCCTTTTCGTTTCATCAATTTTGGGTAATAAAAAAGTCATCAGCCACATACCCTACACATACCCATCATATCACCAATTTTTGGCCCATCATGATCTTGCACATACCCAGCTACAGAAAATCCCAGCTAGACTAATTCACCACTTTTGGCAAATGAGTCCCAATTCCAATGAATTTTCAGCATTTTGCAGATTTAGATACCCTTTTGGTAGATTTCTATTCCTACACAATTTCCCTAAAACTAGACTAATTCACCTAGCTTGGTGTATGAGTACCAGTTAGCCTTGATAGCAAATTTTCTAGTGATTCAAACCTCTATTCAGCCATCTCCAATTTCATAGGTGCACACTTTCTATTTTTATAGTTTTTTGTTGTGCTTCATTCATCTTTCTAGGACATTTAGTGTTAGTTTGCATTCCATTAAGGTTTTGTTTTACATCTTTCATTTCATTATCTTTTCCAAGTTTAAACTTGGTGGTTAACCCCTCATTAGATCATTCAGCCCCTAAGACAACCCTCTTGTAGGATCTCTTTCTCTTTTACATTGAAATATCAAGGGTTTGTTCTTGAGTGAAAGATAGTGAAAATTTCCACTTTTAAGTACCTTAACCCTAAAGGTGGGAAAGACTCCATTTTTCCACCTTTCATTTTGGTGAACCTACATTTAGAATACCTTCTTTTCTGATTTGGAGTGCATTATCTTGCTTGCATTAACATTGCATTAGGACTTGCATTGGTTAACTTACATTCTAGGTTTTCAAATTGTGCATTAATGAAAAATCATATAGCTTGCATTTGTGAATCCAATTTCATTGAAAAATAGTCAAAATCTGCATTTGCATCACATATATAGATAATAAAACACAAAAAGCATTAAAATCAACTAAAAGAGTTTTTTTATTTTTTTAAATCCCTACTGGGACTCATTTGCCACCTTGGGTGAATCAGTCCCATTCCAAATTCTAAACTACATTTTACAGAGTTAAATTTCCTATTTTTAAGCTTTTGTTTGTTGTTATTGATTTTTTGTTACATTCAAATCATTACAAGTAGCATAATTTACATTCATTGTAATTGTGGATAGAATTAGATTCTTGCATTTTCCATTTCCAACACTAGTGCATAATTCAATTAGATCAGATTACATTTGGAATTCATTGAAAAATAAAAAATAAAAAACTAAAAACATCAAACACCGCCATCTAACTCTTTTTTCCCACTACCTCGAGGGGCCAAATCTATCTCTATTATTACAAAAACACCCTCGGACAAAAAAAAATGCAGCCAAGGTTGAAATAAAGTACCACACACACATAGTATCAAGATACAATGCAAATTAATAATTATCCATAATGCTAGCAACACATGCTAAACTAGAGGAGGGTTGAGCCTCCTCCACGACCATGTGTGAAACCTTGGTTCAAAATAGAAGAAGTCTCTTCCACATGAACACACTCTTATTGAAGTACCTAAAAATCTGCAAATGAAACCATCTCAAACACTCATTAGGAGGGTTAGCTTACACATGCAAATCTACAAATACCTCTATGAAATAACAATGCCATGTTTCAAAGATGCAAACAAACAACTAAGAAGATCAAATAAGCATATAGAAACAAGACAAAGTACCTATTCCATATTAGATTGGTGTCAAATGTGCAAATGACCCTTTCCCAATCCTTGCTCAAAAACTGAAATGATGAGATGCAATGGAGATGAAGAGAAAAATTAGTTCTCAAACCAAGAGAGTAACTTTGCATGTAGATGTAGATGATTTGATGAAGATTAAGGTCTTTATTTATAGATTTTCTTGATGATAGATTGGCCAAATGGATGAATGTGGGACTAAATGTAAACCAATGAAAAGAGGCCACTTGTCATCTTGCCATAGGTTGAGGGATGTGCAAGATTTGGGAAATGTGCCCAAGAGAGCGAGTTTCAAATTCAAATTTGTGCAATAAATTTTGAGAGGGGGACATGAAAATGGGAAATTAATGAAATGTTGGAGGGGACAAGTCAACTTGTCATCATTTTCAAATTTGAAGGAATATTCTATTTTATGCCAAGTTGATGGAAAATAAGGATTTTAATAAATCAATAAATTGATTTATTTGTGCAAGTGGGATTATCTAGAGGATGTGATGGATGGTTAGGTTAGGCTAACTAGGATTAGCTTAGCTTAATGATGATTAGGATTATTTTGACTTTTATGACTTAAATATTTCATTTATTTAATTTAGAAAAGGATGGAATATGCATTTGGATTTCAATTTAATGGATGCTTGATTTATTAATTTAAATGAACAACCTTAGGAATGAAATTAATGAGTTTAATTTACCTGATGCATGGATGAAGGTGAACTTGATTAATTTGATAAGTGGATGAATGTGAAACCTGGTTTACTTGATGAATGAACCTAATTGAATGCATAATGCTAATTTTACATATCTACATTTTGCCCCTCTTTGAAGCAATGTACTTGTTTCGTTGGTTAAAAGAATAAACTTTCTGCGATCAAAATTCAAATTTTTTTTGATTTTTCGGATGCCCCAGTGGAAAGAAGTACATTGGTACATTTCCCCCTTGAGAGATTGAGCGAAAAGATTCAATTTGAGGGTCGATCTCACGATAAAGAGGTTCAAAATTGATGGTTATGGATGATGATCTACAAATGAGATGGTTTTAAGATGCTTAGAATCTTAAACAACTTAAATGATGATATGATGTGATGATGGATGAGATTGATGACATGATATGCTATGATTATGCAATGGATGATTTATGAGATGCTTAGACTAAAAGATCTATATTATGATGATGATATGTTGTGATTATGCAAATGTATGATATGAAAATGTGATGATTTATGAGATGATTAGACTAACGGATCTATATTATGATGATGATTATGCAATTGAGATGATATGCAAAATATTGATGGTTTGTGGATGTAGGAGGGATGCACTGATGATGATGATTAATTATTCATGACGTGATGTTAGTGTAGAAAAGAAGACATTAGATGATGACAAGATGATCCAACAAGCCAACATTACGAGAGATGATGGTGAGAAATGATGATGATAGATAGATGAGTTGCTTATCAAGGATTGGTATTTTAAAAGGGTCACTTACCTTATGTTTGATTACACATGTAGATACGATGCATCAAGGTATAAAGAACCAGGATGGTGTTGTACCTAGTGCAATGGACTTTGACTCAACAAAGAGATAGGAGTATTCTTGTTCACACTTGACATACAGAAACTTTGCTAGGACATACCTAACAAAGAAAATATTCGCCAAGTTATTTTACAAGAATGTCCAACAAGCATAGTAGACAAAAGATAATGATCGTTGCCCCATTCCTATCTCTCTAAATCCCGCGTTCGGATATCATCGAGAGGTCCTTGGAATGAGTGCAATAAGATAAATAAAAGAAAAGATCAATTACGCAAACAAGCCAGTGTTCTTCATACCTTCAGCCAGAGGGATGTGTTTTGATAGGATAAGAATCCAAGGTGATATCCAAAATGATGCCCATTGTTGGAACGATATATCCTAGGACATGCATCGTATAGGTTGATGGTTTGATAAGTTCATTGATAGGTTGCTAATACAAGGTTGATTGACATGTTTGAAAATGATCAAGAATTTGATTTTGTTTTAAAGGTTTGTTGTTTGCTTTTGATTTTACGATTGAAGCTTTGCTTTTACCAATTGTTGTGATTGTTTCTGTTTGTTTTTCCAAAGGATGAAGGTGATGATCAATTTATTATGGATGATTGATTATTGCAGGTGATAACAAAATGGGACAAACGGATTTTTTCAAATATTTGGATGTTTTTGATGTTTTGAAATGTTTTGAGGCTTTTTTTGGTGTTTTACAAGTTTTTACAAATGTTTTGATTTTTGAATTTTGCGATGTTTTGGGGTTTTCTAAGATTTTATGAATGTTTTTGGATTTTGTTGTTTTTTTTTTTGAATTTTTTTGAATTTTGTGTCTCTGGGGCTGATCAAAGATTAGCCTTGCCTACGTTTAAGCTCAGAGACGATGTAGTTCAGATTCCAATGTTTTTGACATTTTTTGACTTTTGACTTGTTTTTGGATTTTGATATGTTTTGAGTGGTTTTGGATTTTCAGATTTTCTAATGTTTTTGGATTTTTGCATGATTTTGACAATTTGGATATGGATATGTGTCCATTTTGGATTTTGTTGAAAACCAAGCTAAGGTTGATTGATTGGATCGATGGATTGATGATGATAACATTGTTGACGATACACAACAATGCAAGGATAGTGTTAAGAAACACAAGGATTGACATGTTGATGGGATTGATGATGATGATAACATTGTTGAGGATGCACAACAATGAAAGGATAGTGTTAAGCAACACAAGGATTAGGATGGAATATCCCAAGATGATGACAGATTGATTAGATTCGATTGATCAAGATTGATGAAGCTTGATTTGGAACAAAAGTTTTTCGAACAATGTGATAAGACGTTTGAAGTGCAACTTAGATGCAACTGATAGTGATTACTTGGTTTGATGTTCGATGAAAGATGAAGCTTGATAAGGAAAATTTTCTCGTCAAAATATGCCATGGGCTAGTGATTTGGATTTTTTTCTCACAAGTGGTGGACCAATTTGAGTCTACGTTTTCCAATGTTTGGATCACCACATAAGTTGGAGGATATAGATCAAGATTTATTCCCGAAGCAAGATGTAAATATCTGCCCCCAGTGTCTAGCAATGTATGGAAAAAATAAGAAGTAGGTGTTTGTCTGACCACCCTAACCACAATAAAATGATAATATATTTTTTTATAATATTTTAGATATAAGTAGAGGACTCATGTCCCAATGTGATGCTTATTTTTTTGTAATTTTTGTCCAAGTAAATAATTAATTATGAATTTTTTATTACAACTTTTTAAAAATATAAAAAATCGTATGTCTAACCACCTTAATTTCGTCAAACTTCATGAAATTATTATTTTTCTTTTTTAATCCTATAGTATGCATGGCATAGAATGTGACACATGTTTCGGATTCCAAAGATGTGATACCATTTGAAAGCTATAGATTTTTTTCAATCAGCCTATCAATCGGGACTTTAGTCATAATTCAAATAGAAAATGAATAATAATAATTTATTAAATTCAAAGTAAAGCATAATTTATATTGGTGGAAAGATAAGAATATCCTTGAAAAACCCTTTTCGTTTCATCAATTTTGGGTAATAAAAAAGTCATCAGCCACATACCCTACACATACCCATCATATCACCAATTTTTGGCCCATCATGATCTTGCACATACCCAGCTACAGAAAATCCCAGCTAGACTAATTCACCACTTTTGGCAAATGAGTCCCAATTCCAATGAATTTTCAGCATTTTGTAGATTTAGATACCCTTTTGGTAGATTTCTATTCCTACACAATTTCCCTAAAACTAGACTAATTCACCTAGCTTGGTGTATGAGTACCAGTTAGCCTTGATAGCAAATTTTCTAGTGATTCAAACCTCTATTCAGCCATCTCCAATTTCATAGGTGCACACTTTCTATTTTTATAGTTTTTTGTTGTGTTTCATTCATCTTTCTAGGACATTTAGTGTTAGTTTGCATTCCATTAAGGTTTTGTTTTACATCTTTCATTTCATTATCTTTTCCAAGTTTAAACTTGGTGGTTAACCCCTCATTAGATCATTCAGCCCCTAAGACAACCCTCTTGTAGGATCTCTTTCTCTTTTACATTGAAATATCAAGGGTTTGTTCTTGAGTGAAAGATAGTGAAAATTTCCACTTTTAAGTACCTTAACCCTAAAGGTGGGAAAGACTCCATTTTTCCACCTTTCATTTTGGTGAACCTACATTTAGAATACCTTCTTTTCTGATTTGGAGTGCATTATCTTGCTTGCATTAACATTGCATTAGGACTTGCATTGGTTAACTTACATTCTAGGTTTTCAAATTGTGCATTAATGAAAAATCATATAGCTTGCATTTGTGAATCCAATTTCATTGAAAAATAGTCAAAATCTGCATTTGCATCACATATATAGATAATAAAACACAAAAAGCATTAAAATCAACTAAAAGAGTTTTTTTATTTTTTTAAATCCCTACTGGGACTCATTTGCCACCTTGGGTGAATCAGTCCCATTCCAAATTCTAAACTACATTTTACAGAGTTAAATTTCCTATTTTTAAGCTTTTGTTTGTTGTTATTGATTTTTTGTTACATTCAAATCATTACAAGTAGCATAATTTACATTCATTGTAATTGTGGATAGAATTAGATTCTTGCATTTTCCATTTCCAACACTAGTGCATAATTCAATTAGATCAGATTACATTTGGAATTCATTGAAAAATAAAAAATAAAAAACTAAAAACATCAAACACCGCCATCTAACTCTTTTTTCCCACTACCTCGAGGGGCCAAATCTATCTCTATTATTACAAAAACACCCTCGGACAAAAAAAAATGCAGCCAAGGTTGAAATAAAGTACCACACACACATAGTATCAAGATACAATGCAAATTAATAATTATCCATAATGCTAGCAACACATGCTAAACTAGAGGAGGGTTGAGCCTCCTCCACGACCATGTGTGAAACCTTGGTTCAAAATAGAAGAAGTCTCTTCCACATGAACACACTCTTATTGAAGTACCTAAAAATCTGCAAATGAAACCATCTCAAACACTCATTAGGAGGGTTAGCTTACACATGCAAATCTACAAATACCTCTATGAAATAACAATGCCATGTTTCAAAGATGCAAACAAACAACTAAGAAGATCAAATAAGCATATAGAAACAAGACAAAGTACCTATTCCATATTAGATTGGTGTCAAATGTGCAAATGACCCTTTCCCAATCCTTGCTCAAAAACTGAAATGATGAGATGCAATGGAGATGAAGAGAAAAATTAGTTCTCAAACCAAGAGAGTAACTTTGCATGTAGATGTAGATGATTTGATGAAGATTAAGGTCTTTATTTATAGATTTTCTTGATGATAGATTGGCCAAATGGATGAATGTGGGACTAAATGTAAACCAATGAAAAGAGGCCACTTGTCATCTTGCCATAGGTTGAGGGATGTGCAAGATTTGGGAAATGTGCCCAAGAGAGCGAGTTTCAAATTCAAATTTGTGCAATAAATTTTGAGAGGGGGACATGAAAATGGGAAATTAATGAAATGTTGGAGGGGACAAGTCAACTTGTCATCATTTTCAAATTTGAAGGAATATTCTATTTTATGCCAAGTTGATGGAAAATAAGGATTTTAATAAATCAATAAATTGATTTATTTGTGCAAGTGGGATTATCTAGAGGATGTGATGGATGGTTAGGTTAGGCTAACTAGGATTAGCTTAGCTTAATGATGATTAGGATTATTTTGACTTTTATGACTTAAATATTTCATTTATTTAATTTAGAAAAGGATGGAATATGCATTTGGATTTCAATTTAATGGATGCTTGATTTATTAATTTAAATGAACAACCTTAGGAATGAAATTAATGAGTTTAATTTACCTGATGCATGGATGAAGGTGAACTTGATTAATTTGATAAGTGGATGAATGTGAAACCTGGTTTACTTGATGAATGAACCTAATTGAATGCATAATGCTAATTTTACATATCTACATTTTGCCCCTCTTTGAAGCAATGTACTTGTTTCGTTGGTTAAAAGAATAAACTTTCTGCGATCAAAATTCAAATTTTTTTTGATTTTTCGGATGCCCCAGTGGAAAGAAGTACATTGGTACATTTCCCCCTTGAGAGATTGAGCGAAAAGATTCAATTTGAGGGTCGATCTCACGATAAAGAGGTTCAAAATTGATGGTTATGGATGATGATCTACAAATGAGATGGTTTTAAGATGCTTAGAATCTTAAACAACTTAAATGATGATATGATGTGATGATGGATGAGATTGATGACATGATATGCTATGATTATGCAATGGATGATTTATGAGATGCTTAGACTAAAAGATCTATATTATGATGATGATATGTTGTGATTATGCAAATGTATGATATGAAAATGTGATGATTTATGAGATGATTAGACTAACGGATCTATATTATGATGATGATTATGCAATTGAGATGATATGCAAAATATTGATGGTTTGTGGATGTAGGAGGTATGCACTGATGATGATGATTAATTATTCATGACGTGATGTTAGTGTAGAAAAGAAGACATTAGATGATGACAAGATGATCCAACAAGCCAACATTACGAGAGATGATGGTGAGAAATGATGATGATAGATAGATGAGTTGCTTATCAAGGATTGGTATTTTAAAAGGGTCACTTACCTTATGTTTGATTACACATGTAGATACGATGCATCAAGGTATAAAGAACCAGGATGGTGTTGTACCTAGTGCAATGGACTTTGACTCAACAAAGAGATAGGAGTATTCTTGTTCACACTTGACATACAGAAATTTTGCTAGGACATACCTAACAAAGAAAATATTCGCCAAGTTATTTTACAAGAATGTCCAACAAGCATAGTAGACAAAAGATAATGATCGTTGCCCCATTCCTATCTCTCTAAATCCCGCGTTCGGATATCATCGAGAGGTCCTTGGAATGAGAGCAATAAGATAAATAAAAGAAAAGATCAATTACGCAAACAAGCCAGTGTTCTTCATACCTTCAGCCAGAGGGATGTGTTTTGATAGGATAAGAATCCAAGGTGATATCCAAAATGATGCCCATTGTTGGAACGATATATCCTAGGACATGCATCGTATAGGTTGATGGTTTGATAAGTTCATTGATAGGTTGCTAATACAAGGTTGATTGACATGTTTGAAAATGATCAAGAATTTGATTTTGTTTTAAAGGTTTGTTGTTTGCTTTGATTTTACGATTGAAGCTTTCTTTTACCAATTGTTGTGATTGTTTCTGTTTGTTTTTCCAAAGGATGAAGGTGATGATCAATTTTATTATGGATGATTGATTATTGCAGGTGATAACAAAAATGGGACAAACGGATTTTTTCAAATATTTGGATGTTTTTGATGTTTTGAAATGTTTTGAGGCTTTTTTTGGTGTTTTACAAGTTTTTACAAATGTTTTGATTTTTGAATTTTGCGATGTTTTGGGGTTTTCTAAGATTTTATGAATGTTTTTGGATTTTGTTGTTTTTTTTTTTGAATTTTTTTGAATTTTGTGTCTCTGGGGCTGATCAAAGATTAGCCTTGCCTACGTTTAAGCTCAGAGACGATGTAGTTCAGATTCCAATGTTTTTGACATTTTTTGACTTTTGACTTGTTTTTGGATTTTGATATGTTTTGAGTGGTTTTGGATTTTCAGATTTTCTAATGTTTTTGGATTTTTGCATGATTTTGACAATTTGGATATGGATATGTGTCCATTTTGGATTTTGTTGAAAACCAAGCTAAGGTTGATTGATTGGATCGATGGATTGATGATGATAACATTGTTGACGATACACAACAATGCAAGGATAGTGTTAAGAAACACAAGGATTGACATGTTGATGGGATTGATGATGATGATAACATTGTTGAGGATGCACAACAATGAAAGGATAGTGTTAAGCAACACAAGGATTAGGATGGAATATCCCAAGATGATGACAGATTGATTAGATTCGATTGATCAAGATTGATGAAGCTTGATTTGGAACAAAAGTTTTTCGAACAATGTGATAAGACGTTTGAAGTGCAACTTAGATGCAACTGATAGTGATTACTTGGTTTGATGTTCGATGAAAGATGAAGCTTGATAAGGAAAATTTTCTCGTCAAAATATGCCATGGGCTAGTGATTTGGATTTTTCTCCTGAAGTGGTGGACCAATTTGAGTCACGTTTTCCAATGTTTGGATCACCACATAGGATTTGGAGGATATAGATCAAGATTTATTCCCGAGAAGCAAAGATGTAAATATCGCTGATGTCTAGCAATGTATGGAAAAAAATAAAGTAGGTGTTTGTCTGACCACTTTAACCACAATAAAAATGATAATATATTTTTATAATATTTTTAGATATAAGTAGAGGGACTCATGTCCCAATGTGATGCTTATTTTTGTAATTTTTGTCCAAGTAAATAATTAATTATGAATTTTTATTACAACTTTTTAAAATATAAAAAATGCATTATGTCCCTAACTTTCCTGTAATTTAGATCAAACTTCGTAGAAATTATTATTTTTCTTTTAATCCCATAGTATGCATGGCATAGAGATGTGACACATGTTCCAGTTCAAAGATGTGATACCATTTGAAAGCTATAGATTTTTTTCAATCAGCCTATCAATCCGGGACTTTAGTCATAATTCAAATAGAAATGAATAATAATAATTTATTAAATTCAAAGTAAAGCATAATTTATATTGTGGTGGAAAGATAAGAATATCCTTGAAAAACCCTTTTCGTTTCATCAATTTTGGGTAATAAAAAAGTCATCAGCCACATACCCTACACATACCCATCATATCACCAATTTTTGGCCCATCATGATCTTGCACATACCCAGCTACAGAAAATCCCAGCTAGACTAATTCACCACTTTTGGCAAATGAGTCCCAATTCCAATGAATTTTCAGCATTTTGCAGATTTAGATACCCTTTTGGTAGATTTCTATTCCTACACAATTTCCCTAAAACTAGACTAATTCACCTAGCTTGGTGTATGAGTACCAGTTAGCCTTGATAGCAAATTTTCTAGTGATTCAAACCTCTATTCAGCCATCTCCAATTTCATAGGTGCACACTTTCTATTTTTATAGTTTTTTGTTGTGCTTCATTCATCTTTCTAGGACATCTTTCTAGGACATTTAGTGTTAGTTTGCATTCCATTAAGGTTTTGTTTTACATCTTTCATTTCATTATCTTTTCCAAGTTTAAACTTGGTGGTTAACCCCTCATTAGATCATTCAGCCCCTAAGACAACCCTCTTGTAGGATCTCTTTCTCTTTTACATTGAAATATCAAGGGTTTGTTCTTGAGTGAAAGATAGTGAAAATTTCCACTTTTAAGTACCTTAACCCTAAAGGTGGGAAAGACTCCATTTTTCCACCTTTCATTTTGGTGAACCTACATTTAGAATACCTTCTTTTCTGATTTGGAGTGCATTATCTTGCTTGCATTAACATTGCATTAGGACTTGCATTGGTTAACTTACATTCTAGGTTTTCAAATTGTGCATTAATGAAAAATCATATAGCTTGCATTTGTGAATCCAATTTCATTGAAAAATAGTCAAAATCTGCATTTGCATCACATATATAGATAATAAAACACAAAAAGCATTAAAATCAACTAAAAGAGTTTTTTTATTTTTTTAAATCCCTACTGGGACTCATTTGCCACCTTGGGTGAATCAGTCCCATTCCAAATTCTAAACTACATTTTACAGAGTTAAATTTCCTATTTTTAAGCTTTTGTTTGTTGTTATTGATTTTTTGTTACATTCAAATCATTACAAGTAGCATAATTTACATTCATTGTAATTGTGGATAGAATTAGATTCTTGCATTTTCCATTTCCAACACTAGTGCATAATTCAATTAGATCAGATTACATTTGGAATTCATTGAAAAATAAAAAATAAAAAACTAAAAACATCAAACACCGCCATCTAACTCTTTTTTCCCACTACCTCGAGGGGCCAAATCTATCTCTATTATTACAAAAACACCCTCGGACAAAAAAAAATGCAGCCAAGGTTGAAATAAAGTACCACACACACATAGTATCAAGATACAATGCAAATTAATAATTATCCATAATGCTAGCAACACATGCTAAACTAGAGGAGGGTTGAGCCTCCTCCACGACCATGTGTGAAACCTTGGTTCAAAATAGAAGAAGTCTCTTCCACATGAACACACTCTTATTGAAGTACCTAAAAATCTGCAAATGAAACCATCTCAAACACTCATTAGGAGGGTTAGCTTACACATGCAAATCTACAAATACCTCTATGAAATAACAATGCCATGTTTCAAAGATGCAAACAAACAACTAAGAAGATCAAATAAGCATATAGAAACAAGACAAAGTACCTATTCCATATTAGATTGGTGTCAAATGTGCAAATGACCCTTTCCCAATCCTTGCTCAAAAACTGAAATGATGAGATGCAATGGAGATGAAGAGAAAAATTAGTTCTCAAACCAAGAGAGTAACTTTGCATGTAGATGTAGATGATTTGATGAAGATTAAGGTCTTTATTTATAGATTTTCTTGATGATAGATTGGCCAAATGGATGAATGTGGGACTAAATGTAAACCAATGAAAAGAGGCCACTTGTCATCTTGCCATAGGTTGAGGGATGTGCAAGATTTGGGAAATGTGCCCAAGAGAGCGAGTTTCAAATTCAAATTTGTGCAATAAATTTTGAGAGGGGGACATGAAAATGGGAAATTAATGAAATGTTGGAGGGGACAAGTCAACTTGTCATCATTTTCAAATTTGAAGGAATATTCTATTTTATGCCAAGTTGATGGAAAATAAGGATTTTAATAAATCAATAAATTGATTTATTTGTGCAAGTGGGATTATCTAGAGGATGTGATGGATGGTTAGGTTAGGCTAACTAGGATTAGCTTAGCTTAATGATGATTAGGATTATTTTGACTTTTATGACTTAAATATTTCATTTATTTAATTTAGAAAAGGATGGAATATGCATTTGGATTTCAATTTAATGGATGCTTGATTTATTAATTTAAATGAACAACCTTAGGAATGAAATTAATGAGTTTAATTTACCTGATGCATGGATGAAGGTGAACTTGATTAATTTGATAAGTGGATGAATGTGAAACCTGGTTTACTTGATGAATGAACCTAATTGAATGCATAATGCTAATTTTACATATCTACATTTTGCCCCTCTTTGAAGCAATGTACTTGTTTCGTTGGTTAAAAGAATAAACTTTCTGCGATCAAAATTCAAATTTTTTTTGATTTTTCGGATGCCCCAGTGGAAAGAAGTACATTGGTACATTTCCCCCTTGAGAGATTGAGCGAAAAGATTCAATTTGAGGGTCGATCTCACGATAAAGAGGTTCAAAATTGATGGTTATGGATGATGATCTACAAATGAGATGGTTTTAAGATGCTTAGAATCTTAAACAACTTAAATGATGATATGATGTGATGATGGATGAGATTGATGACATGATATGCTATGATTATGCAATGGATGATTTATGAGATGCTTAGACTAAAAGATCTATATTATGATGATGATATGTTGTGATTATGCAAATGTATGATATGAAAATGTGATGATTTATGAGATGATTAGACTAACGGATCTATATTATGATGATGATTATGCAATTGAGATGATATGCAAAATATTGATGGTTTGTGGATGTAGGAGGGATGCACTGATGATGATGATTAATTATTCATGACGTGATGTTAGTGTAGAAAAGAAGACATTAGATGATGACAAGATGATCCAACAAGCCAACATTACGAGAGATGATGGTGAGAAATGATGATGATAGATAGATGAGTTGCTTATCAAGGATTGGTATTTTAAAAGGGTCACTTACCTTATGTTTGATTACACATGTAGATACGATGCATCAAGGTATAAAGAACCAGGATGGTGTTGTACCTAGTGCAATGGACTTTGACTCAACAAAGAGATAGGAGTATTCTTGTTCACACTTGACATACAGAAATTTTGCTAGGACATACCTAACAAAGAAAATATTCGCCAAGTTATTTTACAAGAATGTCCAACAAGCATAGTAGACAAAAGATAATGATCGTTGCCCCATTCCTATCTCTCTAAATCCCGCGTTCGGATATCATCGAGAGGTCCTTGGAATGAGTGCAATAAGATAAATAAAAGAAAAGATCAATTACGCAAACAAGCCAGTGTTCTTCATACCTTCAGCCAGAGGGATGTGTTTTGATAGGATAAGAATCCAAGGTGATATCCAAAATGATGCCCATTGTTGGAACGATATATCCTAGGACATGCATCGTATAGGTTGATGGTTTGATAAGTTCATTGATAGGTTGCTAATACAAGGTTGATTGACATGTTTGAAAATGATCAAGAATTTGATTTTGTTTTAAAGGTTTGTTGTTTGCTTTTGATTTTACGATTGAAGCTTTTCTTTACCAATTGTTGTGATTGTTTCTGTTTGTTTTTCCAAAGGATGAAGGTGATGATCAATTTATTATGGATGATTGATTATTGCAGGTGATAACAAAATGGGACAAACGGATTTTTTCAAATATTTGGATGTTTTTGATGTTTTGAAATGTTTTGAGGCTTTTTGGTGTTTTACAAGTTTTTACAAATGTTTTGATTTTTGAATTTTGCGATGTTTTGGGGTTTTCTAAGATTTTATGAATGTTTTTGGATTTTGTTGTTTTTTTTTTTGAATTTTTTTGAATTTTGTGTCTCTGGGCTGATCAAAGATTAGCCTTGCCTACGTTTAAGCTCAGAGACGATGTAGTTCAGATTCCAATGTTTTGACATTTTTTGACTTTTGACTTGTTTTTGGATTTTGATATGTTTTGAGTGGTTTTGGATTTTCAGATTTTCTAATGTTTTGGATTTTGCATGATTTTGACAATTTGGATATGATATGATCCAAGAAGGTTGATTGATTGGATCGATGGATTGATGATGATATAACATTGTTGACGATACACAACAATGCAAGGATAGTGTTAAGAAACACAAGGATTGACATGTTGATGGGATTGATGATGATGATAACATTGTTGAGGATGCACAACAATGAAAGGATAGTGTTAAGCAACACAAGGATTAGGATGGAATATCCCAAGATGATGACAGATTGATTAGATTCGATTGATCAAGATTGATGAAGCTTGATTTGGAACAAAAGTTTTTCGAACAATGTGATAAGACGTTTGAAGTGCAACTTAGATGCAACTGATAGTGATTACTTGGTTTGATGTTCGATGAAAGATGAAGCTTGATAAGGAAAATTTTCTCGTCAAAATATGCCATGGGCTAGTGATTTGGATTTTTTTCTCACAAGTGGTGGACCAATTTGAGTCTACGTTTTCCAATGTTTGGATCACCACATAAGTTGGAGGATATAGATCAAGATTTATTCCCGAAGCAAGATGTAAATATCTGCCCCCAGTGTCTAGCAATGTATGGAAAAAATAAGAAGTAGGTGTTTGTCTGACCACCCTAACCACAATAAAATGATAATATATTTTTTTATAATATTTTAGATATAAGTAGAGGACTCATGTCCCAATGTGATGCTTATTTTTTTGTAATTTTTGTCCAAGTAAATAATTAATTATGAATTTTTTATTACAACTTTTTAAAAATATAAAAAATCGTATGTCTAACCACCTTAATTTCGTCAAACTTCATGAAATTATTATTTTTCTTTTTTAATCCTATAGTATGCATGGCATAGAATGTGACACATGTTTCGGATTCCAAAGATGTGATACCATTTGAAAGCTATAGATTTTTTTCAATCAGCCTATCAATCGGGACTTTAGTCATAATTCAAATAGAAAATGAATAATAATAATTTATTAAATTCAAAGTAAAGCATAATTTATATTGGTGGAAAGATAAGAATATCCTTGAAAAACCCTTTTCGTTTCATCAATTTTGGGTAATAAAAAAGTCATCAGCCACATACCCTACACATACCCATCATATCACCAATTTTTGGCCCATCATGATCTTGCACATACCCAGCTACAGAAAATCCCAGCTAGACTAATTCACCACTTTTGGCAAATGAGTCCCAATTCCAATGAATTTTCAGCATTTTGCAGATTTAGATACCCTTTTGGTAGATTTCTATTCCTACACAATTTCCCTAAAACTAGACTAATTCACCTAGCTTGGTGTATGAGTACCAGTTAGCCTTGATAGCAAATTTTCTAGTGATTCAAACCTCTATTCAGCCATCTCCAATTTCATAGGTGCACACTTTCTATTTTTATAGTTTTTTGTTGTGCTTCATTCATCTTTCTAGGACATTTAGTGTTAGTTTGCATTCCATTAAGGTTTTGTTTTACATCTTTCATTTCATTATCTTTTCCAAGTTTAAACTTGGTGGTTAACCCCTCATTAGATCATTCAGCCCCTAAGACAACCCTCTTGTAGGATCTCTTTCTCTTTTACATTGAAATATCAAGGGTTTGTTCTTGAGTGAAAGATAGTGAAAATTTCCACTTTTAAGTACCTTAACCCTAAAGGTGGGAAAGACTCCATTTTTCCACCTTTCATTTTGGTGAACCTACATTTAGAATACCTTCTTTTCTGATTTGGAGTGCATTATCTTGCTTGCATTAACATTGCATTAGGACTTGCATTGGTTAACTTACATTCTAGGTTTTCAAATTGTGCATTAATGAAAAATCATATAGCTTGCATTTGTGAATCCAATTTCATTGAAAAATAGTCAAAATCTGCATTTGCATCACATATATAGATAATAAAACACAAAAAGCATTAAAATCAACTAAAAGAGTTTTTTTATTTTTTTAAATCCCTACTGGGACTCATTTGCCACCTTGGGTGAATCAGTCCCATTCCAAATTCTAAACTACATTTTACAGAGTTAAATTTCCTATTTTTAAGCTTTTGTTTGTTGTTATTGATTTTTTGTTACATTCAAATCATTACAAGTAGCATAATTTACATTCATTGTAATTGTGGATAGAATTAGATTCTTGCATTTTCCATTTCCAACACTAGTGCATAATTCAATTAGATCAGATTACATTTGGAATTCATTGAAAAATAAAAAATAAAAAACTAAAAACATCAAACACCGCCATCTAACTCTTTTTTCCCACTACCTCGAGGGGCCAAATCTATCTCTATTATTACAAAAACACCCTCGGACAAAAAAAAATGCAGCCAAGGTTGAAATAAAGTACCACACACACATAGTATCAAGATACAATGCAAATTAATAATTATCCATAATGCTAGCAACACATGCTAAACTAGAGGAGGGTTGAGCCTCCTCCACGACCATGTGTGAAACCTTGGTTCAAAATAGAAGAAGTCTCTTCCACATGAACACACTCTTATTGAAGTACCTAAAAATCTGCAAATGAAACCATCTCAAACACTCATTAGGAGGGTTAGCTTACACATGCAAATCTACAAATACCTCTATGAAATAACAATGCCATGTTTCAAAGATGCAAACAAACAACTAAGAAGATCAAATAAGCATATAGAAACAAGACAAAGTACCTATTCCATATTAGATTGGTGTCAAATGTGCAAATGACCCTTTCCCAATCCTTGCTCAAAAACTGAAATGATGAGATGCAATGGAGATGAAGAGAAAAATTAGTTCTCAAACCAAGAGAGTAACTTTGCATGTAGATGTAGATGATTTGATGAAGATTAAGGTCTTTATTTATAGATTTTCTTGATGATAGATTGGCCAAATGGATGAATGTGGGACTAAATGTAAACCAATGAAAAGAGGCCACTTGTCATCTTGCCATAGGTTGAGGGATGTGCAAGATTTGGGAAATGTGCCCAAGAGAGCGAGTTTCAAATTCAAATTTGTGCAATAAATTTTGAGAGGGGGACATGAAAATGGGAAATTAATGAAATGTTGGAGGGGACAAGTCAACTTGTCATCATTTTCAAATTTGAAGGAATATTCTATTTTATGCCAAGTTGATGGAAAATAAGGATTTTAATAAATCAATAAATTGATTTATTTGTGCAAGTGGGATTATCTAGAGGATGTGATGGATGGTTAGGTTAGGCTAACTAGGATTAGCTTAGCTTAATGATGATTAGGATTATTTTGACTTTTATGACTTAAATATTTCATTTATTTAATTTAGAAAAGGATGGAATATGCATTTGGATTTCAATTTAATGGATGCTTGATTTATTAATTTAAATGAACAACCTTAGGAATGAAATTAATGAGTTTAATTTACCTGATGCATGGATGAAGGTGAACTTGATTAATTTGATAAGTGGATGAATGTGAAACCTGGTTTACTTGATGAATGAACCTAATTGAATGCATAATGCTAATTTTACATATCTACATTTTGCCCCTCTTTGAAGCAATGTACTTGTTTCGTTGGTTAAAAGAATAAACTTTCTGCGATCAAAATTCAAATTTTTTTTGATTTTTCGGATGCCCCAGTGGAAAGAAGTACATTGGTACATTTCCCCCTTGAGAGATTGAGCGAAAAGATTCAATTTGAGGGTCGATCTCACGATAAAGAGGTTCAAAATTGATGGTTATGGATGATGATCTACAAATGAGATGGTTTTAAGATGCTTAGAATCTTAAACAACTTAAATGATGATATGATGTGATGATGGATGAGATTGATGACATGATATGCTATGATTATGCAATGGATGATTTATGAGATGCTTAGACTAAAAGATCTATATTATGATGATGATATGTTGTGATTATGCAAATGTATGATATGAAAATGTGATGATTTATGAGATGATTAGACTAACGGATCTATATTATGATGATGATTATGCAATTGAGATGATATGCAAAATATTGATGGTTTGTGGATGTAGGAGGGATGCACTGATGATGATGATTAATTATTCATGACGTGATGTTAGTGTAGAAAAGAAGACATTAGATGATGACAAGATGATCCAACAAGCCAACATTACGAGAGATGATGGTGAGAAATGATGATGATAGATAGATGAGTTGCTTATCAAGGATTGGTATTTTAAAAGGGTCACTTACCTTATGTTTGATTACACATGTAGATACGATGCATCAAGGTATAAAGAACCAGGATGGTGTTGTACCTAGTGCAATGGACTTTGACTCAACAAAGAGATAGGAGTATTCTTGTTCACACTTGACATACAGAAATTTTGCTAGGACATACCTAACAAAGAAAATATTCGCCAAGTTATTTTACAAGAATGTCCAACAAGCATAGTAGACAAAAGATAATGATCGTTGCCCCATTCCTATCTCTCTAAATCCCGTGTTCGGATATCATCGAGAGCTCCTTGGAATGAGTGCAATAAGATAAATAAAAGAAAAGATCAATTACGCAAACAAGCCAGTGTTCTTCATACCTTCAGCCAGAGGGATGTGTTTTGATAGGATAAGAATCCAAGGTGATATCCAAAATGATGCCCATTGTCGGAACGATATATCCTAGGACATGCATCGTATAGGTTGATGGTTTGATAAGTTCATTGATAGGTTGCTAATACAAGGTTGATTGACATGTTTGAAAATGATCAAGAATTTGATTTTGTTTTAAAGGTTTGTTGTTTGCTTTTGATTTTACGATTGAAGCTTTGCTTTTACCAATTGTTGTGATTGTTTCTGTTTGTTTTTCCAAAGGATGAAGGTGATGATCAGTTTATTATGGATGATTGATTATTGCAGGTGATAAAAAAATGGGACAAATGGATTTTTTCAAATATTTGGATGTTTTTGATGTTTTGAAATGTTTTGAGGCTTTTTTTGGTGTTTTACAAGTTTTTACAAATGTTTTGATTTTTGAATTTTGCGATGTTTTGGGGTTTTCTAAGATTTTATGAATGTTTTTGGATTTTGTTGTTTTTTTTTTTGAATTTTTTTGAATTTTGTATCTCTGGGGCTGATCCAAGATTAGCCTTGCCTACGTTTAAGCTCAGAGACGATGTAGTTCAGATTCCAATGTTTTTGACATTTTTTGACTTTTGACTTGTTTTTGGATTTTGATATGTTTTGAGTGGTTTTGGATTTTCAGATTTTCTAATGTTTTTGGATTTTTGCATGATTTTGACAATTTGGATATGGATATGTGTCCATTTTGGATTTTGTTGAAAACCAAGCTAAGGTTGATTGATTGGATCGATGGATTGATGATGATAACATTGTTGACGATACACAACAATGCAAGGATAGTGTTAAGAAACACAAGGATTGACATGTTGATGGGATTGATGATGATGATAACATTGTTGAGGATGCACAACAATGAAAGGATAGTGTTAAGCAACACAAGGATTAGGATGGAATATCCCAAGATGATGATAGATTGATTAGATTCGATAGATCAAGATTGATGAAGCTTGATTTGGAACAAAAGTTTTTCGAACAATGTGATAAGACGTTTGAAGTGCTACTTAGATGCAACTGATAGTGATTACTTGGTTTGATGTTCGATGAAAGATGAAGCTTGATAAGGAAAATTTTCTCGTCAAAATATGCCATGGGCTAGTGATTTGGATTTTTTTCTCACAAGTGGTGGACCAATTTGAGTCTACGTTTTCCAATGTTTGGATCACCACATAAGTTGGAGGATATAGATCAAGATTTATTCCCGAAGCAAGATGTAAATATCTGCCCCCAGTGTCTAGCAATGTATGGAATGTCATGGGTGGATGCTTGGATAGGTGTATGGATGGATGGGTATGGTAATCATGCAAAGGATGCCAAGGATTATCTTGTGATAAGATAAGGTGTTTGAATGAAGGAATGCTTCATAGCTCAGATAACACTACATAGGATGAAAATGACCCATGTCAAGATGTTTACCATAAGCAAGTGTAAAGTTTGCACCAAACTTTTCCAAGATCAAGATAACTTGGATGATGGATGTAGATGGATGAAAATGGATTGAATCAATGGTTTATGGATGAATGGATTTATTATGGCTGAGATGGATGGAATGCTAGATTTATTACAGATTGGATGTGATGCTTTCTCCTGAATTAGCACATGTAGATGCTCGATTCTACACATGACACCTATTTTCTAGGTTTTCATCATGGTACCTACCCAAAGCGCCACCATAGTGGTTTTCACTAGAGGATGATTTTTTATCTTTACTATTTTTTAATCTTTTTTCTGATTTTTTTTTGGATTTTTTGGATTTTTTGCTTTTTTTGATTTTTTTGAAATATTTTAAGCTCATGCTGAATCACAAGGTGTTGTTGATGTAGATACCCCTGTCATCATGTGCCATTGATACCCTTCTTGAAGAAGTTTCTTTGCTAAGATACGTGCAGTTGAATGCAACTTTTGGGATTCTTGATCTGCTTTATTGATATCAAGGTTAACTCTGTCTCTGTACGTGCATCACAATAGAGTGCCTTTAGAATCCTTATGATGAAGGGTCATTTCCAATACCTGGTAAATTTGAGAATTTGATATCATGCGTGGAGGTGTCGACGGAGTGTGTTTAGGGATAAAAGATGGATTGGTTGATAGTTTGGAACCTTTGACTATCCAAACTTGGGAAGATGAGCAATGATGGGTGGATATGAAGGTGTGCATGGAATTAGGACCAACTGCTTGATACACTTTGTACGTTGCTTGAAAATCCTACTTTTTCTTTTGCGGACATCTTTGATGGATACTTTTCCCTTTTTTATTTTTCCCCATAGTTTCTTTGACTAATGGATTTTGATAGGGATAATCTTTCTTTGTATTCTTTGGTATCCGTGTGTATTTTATTTGTCCATTATGCTTTTCAACTTCTTTTTCTTTGATAACATTCTTCGTACTTTGATTCAATTATTTCTTTTGACATTGGTCCCAATTCATGGATGGAGTGATGGGTGGATGAAGATTCATGATGTGGCTGGTTGTAGTATTGGCATTGGTCTCATCATAAGGATTCTTCATGCTCCCTATGTTGATGTTTGCTTGAGATGAAGTTTCCCCCATTATTGTGAAAGTAGTACCTTCATGCTTTGATTCTTCATGTTTTGAGATGTCTTGTTTGATAAGCGTTCTCTGATAGATAGCCACTGTAGATGGCATTAGTTCAATTTGTTGCTCTGCTAACTCTGGAATATCCTATTCTATTTGACATGTTTCCTTGAGTGGATAATGTTGGATATCTTCATACCTGATGTCCCTAGTCTAAATTTGGGATGTATCTGATCCTGATGTTGACAACTTTGTTTGACTATAGGAATCAATAACCTTCTCTTTTTGTGTAATAATATCAGGAGTAAAGGAATCATATTCTGAATGAAGATCATCTACGTGTCCATTAGCAAAAAGCATCTCATGGGTAGATGGAGGAGTATGTGCTACATGGATATGATCATCTTGCATAGATAGGAGAGTGTCCATTAGATTATTGTAGCATCTTGAAGATACAAATTCTTGATCTTGAATGATTTCAGAGTTGCTTTCGACATGCTTTGGATCAAGTTCTTGACATGGACCAGTTTCAAAGGATGGATTGCTTATAAAGGGTTCTTGGATGTCATCATTAGACATGGTAAGTGGTTTGATATCCTCAAGTGTTGAGTTCGGGGTTCCTTCAGTATCTATAACCATGAGGTTAAAGGATGTCAATATGTCTTGGAAAGGACAATTGCTAGACTTTGGTGAAAGACGTTGATCATGCTTTAGAATAAATTCTTGAGATATGTCCTCTAACTCATAAGGCAATGTAGAGACATTTTCAATATGATCATTGGTTGATGGATCATGCATTATGTCAATAGAATCAAATAATTCTAACACTCTTTGAAATAGATCACTAAAAAGTGGCTCTTGATGTATGGTGAGTTGATCATCGGATGGGGTGGAAACATCTTCAAGGTGCTCATTGATGGAGAGATCTTGATCATTGTTTTCAACAATTATGGTGAAGGTATTTCCAATGTCTTCAACCATAGGGTCAAATGATGTTGACATTTCTTGAATTGGATCATTGTTATTGTTGGTGGATTTTGATCATGATTGAAAAGTGACTCTTGACATATGTTGATTTGATAATTGGATGAAGTAGACATAGCTTCAAGGTGCTCAGTGATGGATTGATCTTGATCCTTGTTCTAAAAAATTGTCATTTTTGTGTTTGTGCTTGTGTTTGTTGGGTAGCTTGAGAGGCTTGGGAGCTTGGGTGCTTGAGCCACTTGATATTGTTGAAGCACTTGTTGGTAGGCTTGATGTGCTTTTAGTGTGATGTTACAATATTGACTTATTGCACTTGGTTTTGGTGGTAGTGGTGGTGTATTTGGAATCATGTTGGATGTAGTGATAAGTGGTTGAGATACACTTGGAGCGATCATGGTAGTCAGGGGTTGAGATATGATGGGTGTGAGAGTGGTGGTTGGAGTGATCAAGGTGATAGGAATGGTCAGAATGACTAAGGTGATAGATCCTTGGGAGACCATATTTTGATTTGTCAGGATTGATGTTGTCATTTGATTAGATACCATCTGTTGGTGTGATGTCAATGGTATATTCAAAGTTTTGATGTGATGGCTTGATTGGTGTTAGGTGGATTGATTTGGATGGAGTGATTGGTGCTAGGTAAAGGGGGAAGCCCAAAACCAAGGAACGATGTCAATATGGGTAATGGTGGTGGAGATGTCTCTTGGCGCAATGACTCAACTATTTTGGTAAGTGCAGTAATTTGATCTTGCCAGATTTGATCTTGATTTTGATGTTGACTCCCTTGATATAGTTGATTTGGCTTTTGTTTAAGCAGATTTGGAGTGTTTACTTGTGTTTGATTTTGGACAATGTTCTGATTTGGGATGATGTTCAAATTTGGCATTATGGGTTGAAATTGAACATTGTTGATGTTGGGAATCACATTGCCTTGTTTTAGGTAACTCTAATCTTGCATGGTGTTACCTTGACTTGGATTTGTTAACATCTTCTTTGGATTTTGAAAAATATTTGTATGATTTGCAACCATATTTATCCCAAAGTTTGTCGGATTCATGTTTCAAAAACTTTTACTTGGTACATTCTCGTTGTTTGTTTGAAGGCTCATGCATTGATTGTTCGATTGGAAAAATTGTAGGCTTGGATTTAGATCTACCATCGGGAAATGTGTTCCAATCTTTGATTTGGGCATAGTCACACTTGTTGTGCCATTGAAATTTGTAGAAGGTAATGATCCCATGTATAGATTGTATAAGTGTAAGTTTTGATAATCAATCAGCGTTGCAAGGTTTTGAAAGTTTAGTTAATTTGGATTACTCATGATGTATGGATCAAGTTTATGTTCCATGTTCTTCTTGTGTTTTGACCTTGTTGCAAAAGTGACCTCTAAGGTTCTTAGGACTAATGACGAGATGAGGGATGAAAGGTGTAAATGATATGAGTGTTGAATGTTTAGTGACTTCGGATCAATGCTAGACTTAGGGCTTGATTTTGATTGTTTGATTTGGATAGTGAACTTGTAAACCCTAAGATGTTAGATGTTATCTTAGGATGAACTTGTTCAAAGAATTTTTGATTTAATTAGAGGTATGAGAAAGGATGCATTCCTATACACCTAACTAAACAAGGTGATTTTGATTTTGATGATTTACCTAAGTCTAGAATGATGTTTCCAAAGCTCTAAAGTTGTTTATGAGATGGATTTTGATAAATGTTTAGAGTGGATGAAGTGTTTGACTTGATCCTAAATGAATCTATGAAGGACTCATTTACTAGGCCAAGATAGTGAAGAACATTCCTTTTCTAAGAGAAATTCAAAATCAAAAGATCAATGTTTGCATGAAAACCATACGACCAAAAGATGCCAAGCACATATGTCGGATCCAATTGATTTAATCTTTTCTTAATGGATTATTTTTACCACAAACACACTCTTGATTATATCTTGAATCTAGATGTCTAATGTATCAACTATCCCCTTATCCTGCAAAGTGTATTATGCGGAAACCAAGGAAATTTGAGGCAAGAGTTACCTATTGTTGACCTTAGTAGGAGAAAATTGAAATCAAATCCAAATGCTTAGAAGCCTCTAAGGATAAGAATCCCAAGGGCAAGAATAACATGTGAATTTTTTCAAGGATAATTGCCTCTCCTAAAGGGTTTGCAATTTTGATGATTTGTTGAATGTTGGTTTCGATGTTTTGAATCACACACTGTGTTTTCAAATAGACTCACAAGCAATATAACATCCTAGCTCAATTGGTATGTTTTTCTTGGTGGGCTTGCCTCATGCCCTTCGTAGAAGAGATGATTTTACATGCAACCAAGGAAAAAATATAAAGGTATATTAACAATGAAGTCTTAACCTCTATATTTCAACCAAGATCAGACATGGCAAGTAACTTCTTGGAATCTAAGTTCCAATGCACCACTTTGATAAACTCGCTCAATGGATCAATTGGTCACTACAAAAAAGGGGTTCTAATTCAGACTTTCCGTTCGTGGAGATTGACCCATATAGAGAGAGTCCCCTTTTGGATCCATCTTGTTGGAATCAACCGTGTCATATTGGCGTTTCTTCCAATATCCACATTTATATCCCAGTTGGAAATACTCTTGGCTTTAGAGTGTTACTAGTTGAGTCGTTCCCTTGGGTGAGTACTTTTTCCCCAAGGCAGGCCCTCTAGGATAAACAAAAGCAAGTAAAGACAAAATCTGTAACTCAATCAATCTTTGATGGCAAGAAAGAGAGAATATACATGATAATGCCCCCACTCACACTTGCACAAGATCTTGTTCAATTTTAAACCCAAATCAAAGTGTGTGGGTAATTAATTACACAATTTAATGTCACCAAAAGCCTTTTGATTCTCAAGATCGCCGTGAGGTGCGAGAGAAGCACATACATCTTTTGGTGATATTACTTTGTGTAAATAATTACAAAAAAATAAAGATACATATTCATTTTATCCTGCAAATAAATGATTCGATTCGTTTTAAGCACCAAAAGAAAGATGAAGATTGCCTTGTTCAATTTTTTATTCCCAAACAAAATTTAGTGAGTTTTTCCTAAGATTCATTTTTTAACCCTTTCGCAATGAAAATTGAAAGCCTAGGTAATGTTCATTTTAAATCCCAAAACCAAACATGAGTTAGTCTAAAACAGAAAATTAAGGCATGCGACGGAAGCTCAAAGAATTAAAAAACACTTTTGGGTTTCAAGTTCGATGCTTAATTCTTCAACTCTAATCTCGCTTTTGTTTTTGCTCAACTCCAACGCTTGATTCCGATGTTGATTTCACCTATAAAAGATTTTAAAAACAAAAGTTAGATATAAGTGATAAAGGCATACATAAGAAATGTCAATCATTCAAGGAAACCCTCTTAAAAAGGGATAAAATTGACAAGGCTCATAAATTATTTAGAATGAAAATAGCTTCCTACCAAGATTTTATATTTTCATAAAAGAACAATTTCATTCCAAAATTTCCACATTTTAAAGCCATGAAGGAACAATTGATTTTAACATTTCCATGTTTAATGCACAAAAGCCATAATTGATTTCAAGATTTCTATGTTTGGTTCAAAAGTCACACCCCTAACAAATAATGATAGATAAATGAAAATTAAAAGAGGTGCCCAAGTATGGGGAGAATTGTACCAATATCAATACAAGATTATTTTTCAACTGATTTTGATATGCAACTAAGGTATTTATGATGCCCAACTTTATTTTCTTGTGCTGCCTCAGAAGATTCAGCATTCAACATTCATTTTGATTAGGCATTCTCAACACAAAAGGTAAAAAAAAAGATGGATAAGCCTATATCATAAGTGTATCTTCATGAAGGACGTGTCTTCCTAAACCAGTCAATCAATATAATGACATTGGATGGTGTTTGGCATGTCGCAACTATAGTTCCAGTGCTCTACAATCTATGTAAATATGTCAATCATCATGGTGTTTGATCCTATCAATGAAGGACATCGGGGCTCTACAATCTTTAATGAATAAAGCACAAAAATCAAAGATCTTAATGCCTCATGAGGATGTGGTTTCTTGGAATGCACAGACTGATATTCATAAAAAAAAGGCTTTAAAAACTTTGAAGAAACCGCAATCTATGATAGCATAGACAAGACATGTGAACTATTTGACATAAGGCCTCAAAAAACCATGGTCTCACAAAAAAGGCGTGTGAACTATTTGACAGAATGGCTATAAGAGGCTAGTGACTCCCTTAAGTGTTTCAGAGGACTGCGCTCTCATGCAATGATGGCATGATATGCATAAAATGGATTCATTTAGAAGGCACAAGAAAATCTAAAGCAAGTAAATGTTAGCAGGTGTAAATTTAAGTGACAAACAAGAGCACAACTGCCAGTGCCAACCCCCTAACTTAGTCAAAGTGTGATGACCATCAAAGCGCCAGAACCTTTCTGATATAATCTTCTATGTTTGCCACTATAATGACTAGATAGTTGGAGAAGGTTTATATTTAACGCTATGTCAGAATAGGCGCGACTTAGGAAAAGACTGATCTTGTCATAGATAGCAAAGCTCATGGAATTTGAAATAGTTTCAGGAAGAAAGAAAATGTGTGGGTAGGGATTTTAAATGTGTTAGTTGGTTCAGACAATATGGCACCTGAATTTCCTTCAAAAAGTTTCAATTTAATCAATATTGGCAGGTGTAAAACTGTGCTCCATTACTGTTCAGAAATCTTTCAAACTAAATGATATTTGGCCTATGTAAAGCTATATACTTTCACCATAGAATAGATAACGGCTTGCCATATGCAAATCGTGTGTCTTAAAGTTAGCTGATCATGATTTTAAGATTCGCCCATGCCAGGCGCATTTATTAAATCTCTTCTACTTCTTTTTGAAAGCACGCGTAGGAATAAAGAAAGTTCAATATGAAGAGCATTTTCTAGTATACAGACATATTTCCAGAAAGCACGTCAGTCTTAAGAAAACAATGCCTTTATTGCAATACATAAGTGTACAGAACTTACCACTTGTAAAGCCAAGAAATGTGAGCATATTTTGGAGACAAGATGACCATTGAGCCTCTATATTAATCATTCGTATCTGACAAGTGAACTGTTATTCCCTACTTTATGCAAAACAAAACAAGAAACAAATGATACAAACTATTTTTCGTGCACCTTAGTAGACTTTCCATTTAAACAAGATTTGGGTTGACTCGTGAAAGCCTGACCCTACACTTGTGATTCCCTACATTTAAATCAACTTAGAGGCTCGTATGCTGAGGGAAGAAATGAATTATCATTCATGCAGCAAAAAAGATAACATAAGACATAAATACATGTCAGTGAAGACCAATTCTTGGTCTGGCAACTTCATTCCCATTGGGTGAGCATTTAATTACAGATTAGAGACCATTACCAGTGCCTCTACATATAGCTCAAGGGAATTTTAAAAGACAACGCATGTGATAATTTAAATAGGAGTACTATATGTGTATGTTGTTTATTTATCAATCTAATTGAAAACACAAACACAAATGAAACATTATACTAAAGAAAACTAAATGAAATCAAATAAAACAAAGTTTCTTCAGAGCCGTTTCATCTTCCTCTATCTCCAGGAATTTGAAGTTGCTGCTCTCAGATTTGATGTAAGCTTCTCCAAATGGCTACTATAGAATGAGTATGCAAATGAAAAACCTCTAGTCTATATGCTGATGGAATGGAATTGCTAATACGGATATGGACAGGGGCTGTGAATGAAAAATATCATGATTCTATACTGCTATTGCTATGATTCTATGCTATATTATGCTATGATTCTATGCTATGAAAGTATGAATGCTATGAAATTTGCCTATAATTTACTTGCTTAAAAGTTCTATATCTTTTGGAGCTCCCGGCAGTTGTATTTATAGATTTTTGCAGGCACAATCCCGACAGGCAAGAATCTACGGCTGTGAGATTGTCTAGTAAGTTTGAATGGTGAAAGATGAAGAAGTTGAGAAAAAAATGGGAGAGGTTGAGAGGTTGGAGATAATGATGGATTCCTGTCTTCAACCCATGGGAACAAGCCTGGACAGAAACAGAGAAAATTAATTTTCTGTTTGGGCAGTTTGTTTCATGGGTGTTGAAGATAAATCCCAAAATTAATTAAATAAATAAATTTATTTAATTTCATTTATTGTATTTTGATTTTTGATTTTTATACTATGGAAGATTTAATTAAATATTTTGAAATATTTAATTGTAATGTGACTTTAGAAGAATATGAAATATTTAGAAGAATTAATTAAATATTTAATAAATATTTAATTATAAATAGATATATGAATCAAATTAGAGGAATTAATTAAATATTTGAAATATTTAATTATAAATAGATATTTAGAAGAAGAAGAATATTTTAATCTTTATTTGAATAAGATATTCAAACTAAGATTATATGATAATTAATATAAATAAATCGTAATATTTATTTAATTAATTAAGAAATGAATACGAAAAGATGATTAAATAAACTCATTTATTTAATCAAAATAAAAGAATGAAGAAATATAAATAAATTATTTAAATTTATTTATACGCAGATAGAATTCGAAGATTTTAATTAAATATTAAAAATATTTAATTAATTACCAGCACAATGTGATGTGACCATTTTAAGTGTATACATTTTGCCCCTCTTTGAAGTGATGTGTTTTACGCATTGCTTCAAAGAATTTTGAATTTTGCCCCAAATGTTGACTATCAGGTTTATTGATAGGTATATGCGCCCGCAAACGATGAATTGATAGTATTTTTTATTTTTTATTTTTTTATTTTTTATTTTTTATGAATTTTTTGATTTTTATCGATTTTTGTGAAATTTTTTTATTTTTATGGATTTTGAAGATGTTGATTCATCGTTTGAAACTAATGATATGAAGAAAATTGACCCGAAAAGATATGAAATTAAAAATTGATGAAGAAATTGCCCTTGCTATGTTAAAATATGATAAAATGCCCCAATTTTGTGTATTGAGATGCCCTGATTTGATGATGTTTGTCTGATAAATTTGTTCCCAAGGTTGTTGGAAAACAAATATAGCTGATAAATTTGCTTTTAAAGTTGTTAAAAACAAATAGTTGTTGATAAGTTTGCTTCTAAGGTTGTTAAAAAAAAACATGATTTGATAAATTTGTTTTCATGATGATGAAAAACAAAAAAGTTGATATTCAAATTTGGTTGATGAATTTGTTTCTAAAGTTGTTAAAAACAAACAAAATTGTGATAAATTTGCTTTCAAAGTTGTTGAAAGACAAATCGGTTGATATGTTGATAAATTTGTTTTCAAAGTTGTTAAAAACAAATAGTCGAATGATGTATTATGACTGGATTGATTTGATTGATTTAATGATCCATTTTGATTTGAATAATGGTATGATCTTCTGATGTTATTGATGATTTGATCTTCTGATGTAGGAATAGGTGGTGTGAGACCAACAACATCTGGGGGTAGCACCTCATAGTGTTTTCATGTGATCATTTTAGATTATTTTTTTATTCAGACATTGTATACTTTGCCAGCTTTTGGGAAAATTTATGAATGCAAAATGCAGATTCTAACATGAATGCAAATCTATACTAACCATGCAGGACATTCATACAATATTGCCATTTGGAGAAATTATTCATGCTTTTTGTATCATCATAGAGCTTTGAAATGTTGAAAGTTAATACAAGCATCAAAGGGTATGTTAGCACCAGTGATGACCTGAGTATTGCTTTCATGATTTTTAATATAGCAAGTTAATACAAGCATCTAGGTATAATTGAACCAAGATGACCTGAGTATTGCTTGCATAAACAACAAGAGTTAACCCATTTCCCATGCAAATTCTGAAATGTCATCCATGATACATAGTAGATATGTCTCGCGACCAATTTGCATAGTACTAATGATTTCCTCACAAACAGCAGACAAAGAAAAATCATACTCCTTCCTTGCTCTTCTAGTTCAGTACATCATTGAATTACTCCAGAGATATGATAGAAAATCAAACAACCATTCAAATCTTGTTTAAAGTATTTCAAACATTTATTCAGATTAAGATCATCCAATTTTTAGTTATCATCATTGATATTCTCATTTGTTTGGAATGTTGTTTCGATTTCCATTGGCATTGAATAAACATGTTGTGGTTGATTTGATACGACAATGTTTGTTGTGTTTTGTCAAACTGTTATTTGTCTGTTTGTGATATTCTAAAAGCTCGTTGCCCCTCTCTTGTATGTTTCTGCGTTTTGTCCCTAGTGTAAACACAACCTAAAGATAAAAGATATGTACAAATTTCATCAAGCCATGATGAAACCTAAAGATTCCCACTACATGATATAGATAATGAAAGATATATACAGATGATAGACGCGGATGGATGATGCTGAAAGTGAAAACAAGACATAAACTAATAAATGGAGGAGCCCATTTTGATCACAAGTAGCGCTTGTTTGCCAAGTCTTCACCACTTGTTTTTATTGCACTTTTTCAAAAAATTTCTTTCTTTATATATGATTTTTTTTTTATTCAGACTTTTATGATTTTGATTTTTTAGGACTTTATGATTTTTTTGATTTTTTCAGGACTTTTTATGATTTTTTTTTTTTTTGATTTTAAGATGAAATGAGATGATATGACTAATTGAAGGAACAAGATTCCCCACAATATAAGAGAAGATGCATGACAAAGGATATGGTATTGAAGATTTGGATGAAGTGAATAGGATAAGATGTATGATTTTCAAGAAGATCCTTAACCTTGTCAAGATCAAAGGTGGAAATGTAAGGAATGGGCATAGAAATGACCATGAATGATAAGATGGATGAAACTTGTCCCTAAATGTAGAGTGCGAGAGGAATATGGAAGATATGATATGGATGATAGGGAGATGGAGGAAGGACTTAAGCATCAAGTTTCACAACCAAATATCCCTCTAATAAACCATGGTAATGGGAATTAGAATCCTAAATGTTGGCAGATTAATGATATGATGGAAGAATCTAAGGACTTATGCAAAAGTTTGGATTAAAGAAGAATGATGGGGGGTGAATGTTGGATAATGGATAGGAGTTTGGAAGACCTGTTGATGGATAGATGGAAAAGTTGGAAAGATCAACATTGACACACACCTTGAAGGGCGGTGGAGTGATGGAGGAAAAATGGATTTGGAAGGTGATAGGTTATTAGATGGAAAATTGGAGGAAACTTTTGGATTAGCAAATTTGGATGCGAATTTAGATTTTATTGCTTCTATGAGACTTTTAGGAATCCACATGAATTTTGACTTTGAGTTTTTCTTTGTGGACCTTTGTGGCCATTGACATTTTTCTTTTTGATTTATGGACCTTTGTGGTCTTTGAAAATTTCCTTTTTGCTTTGATGGGCCTTTGTGACCTTTGGAAATTGCCTTTGCTTTGATGGGCCTTTGTGGCCTTTGAAAATTGCTTTTGCTTTGATGGGCCTTTGTGGCCTTTGAAAATTGCTTTTTGATTTTTTGGATCAAATTTCTTTTATTTTTGCATGACTCTTCGAGGAGACATGTTGATCCTTTGATACATGTGGATTTTGATATAGAAGCTTTTCATATTTGGCATCCAAATTGCTTCCAAGAGCAATGGGAGGGGTGGATTGAGGTGAATGATATGGAGGTATGATGGATGAGTTAATGAAGGAAGAATTTTGAAAGTGGATCAAGGATGTGTGTTTTTGTTGTTCTTGAAGAATAGGAGATGGAGAAATGTGGGACCCTAATATGGATGAAAGGATTGATGAGCTAAGGTTGGAATGATAAGGACCAAGGATAGATGAATGGTTTGATGAACTAGGATAAGGACCTAGGATAGATGAATGGTTTGATGAACTAGGATAAGGACCTAGGATAGATGGTGTTTTTATTGGACTAGGATAAGGACCTAGGATGGATGGAGAGTTTGATGGACTAGGATACCTAGGTTGAGCATGAGGTGTATAACCAAGGCCATGAGAATATGGATGTGCTTGGACATAAAGGGGTTCTAGGATACCTTGCTCATGAAGACCTAAACCTTTTCCTTTGTAATTCATAATTTCACACATTCGTTTACCAATGGGATATGTATTGTTTGTGAAACAAGATGCGAGTCCATTGTGAGGAGGATATGATATGGATGAGAAGATAGGTTTTGGAAGTAAACTAGAATGGATAAAGGAGGAGGATCCCAATTTATAGGTGTGGGGTTCATGGATAACGTGAATAGGTGTAATAGGCTCTTGACATGGGGATGATGGGGTGTTTTGATCTTGACTTGGAAAAGGATTATGAAATGGTATGAAAGGAATATCTTGATCATGAGGAGGATAATCATCTTCATGGGATGAAAGGGTATCCTTGAATGGAAGATTATATTGATCTTGATGAGGAAGGGAATCATGAAATTTTGTAGAAATCATATCTTGATCATCAATTGGTAAGACATCATTAGATAGGATGGAAGAAATATCATGCTCTTGTAATGCAATAGAATCATGGGATGGTATGGATTGATTAGATGATGACGAAGAAGAACTTGGAAGAACGTTTGTCTCTTGAGATGGAAGAGGATTATCATGGGTGAATAATGAAAGGAGGGGATCATCATATGGTCCTTGAGAGATGGGATCTTGATCAAAGATAGGAAGGGTTTGTAGAATGTTTTGATCAAGATGTGTAGATTGAAATGAATCATTGGATGTAAAGGATATGATAGAAGAAGGTGATTGAATGGAATCGTTATCTTGAGTGAAAGAATCATGAGGTTCATTTGGAATTATGGGGGATGAAGATAAATGCATGACATGATAGGATTGGTCAATTTTATTTGAGGGCTTAGATTTGGGCTTCTTATGTAACCTTTGCAAAAATTCAAAAACATTGAATTTGGATGATGTTGCTTTTGGAGGAGAAGAGGTTACCTTCATATTTCCATCAAAGGACTTCATAGTTGTGCCCCCTTGTATTTCCTTGATTTTCCTTTGGAGTGCTCTTGTTTGTTGGGGAAAACTACTAAGATCATTTAATGGAGTTTTAGTCTTTTCAGGATCTTCCTTAATTTTCTCCATATTGTAGTTAGAGGGAAATTTGGCACCTTGGTTTGCTAAGAAAAGAAAGTAGCCTTCTTTATCTCGCTCTAACATCTTGTCCAAAATTATGTGAAACTGTGGATCCTGTTCAACTTCTTGAATCATTTCATCGGTTATCTCATTATTTGAACTATTCCCAGTATGAAACCTATGAAAAAGATTTTGTTCCCTATCACCCATGTTGTAAAGTGGACAATAGGAATATACTTTTGAAATGTTCTTCTAGACTTAGATCATAGGTTTATAAGTGCAAAAATGATAATGTCTTGATCTGATAAGATGAAAATCTTATGATATGATCAAATGACATTTCTAACTCTTGATTGTGGCTTCCAAGATGAAAGGATATCAGAATCCTATTGGGGAAGTTGAATAAATAATCAAAAACTTGTTTGAAAAGATGCACTATTTTGAGATTTGATCCTAGTCTTGAAAAATGATAAGTGTGATCAATGTAATTGTGAGTTTTAGATGATCTTTACTGAATTAATGTATTGAAAACACATCAAGCAAGTTGTAGAATAGTTATTTTAAGCCCTATGCTAAACAAGAAGTGTATGACCAAAATGTTGTTCAAAAATTGTTTTCATGGGTTTTACACATGATAAGCACTTCAAACAGACTCCCTCTTAGTTCTCAAGTAGGTCATCATAGTAATCAACAACCCACATCTTAAAACTGCGTCAACTCACACAGCCATGTCACCCCTGAAAGGGCGCCCGTGTTTTTGTCTTTTCTAGGTGCATACTCAGAGTGACAGAAGTGGATACCGGATCCCCTGAGCAAACAATCCTTGGCAGTTATATGGTGAGTATCTTGGGGGTAGATTCTTCCCTCCCCTGCATTGTGATTAAAATGATGTTTGGAAACTGACTTGGTAAGATACTACACTAGGTTCGTAGTAAGGGTTTCCGTTCGGTGCGGAAAATGATAGACTCCCTCAAAAGACCTCCCTACCTTTAGAACAAAGGCTTTGGGGATGGTTATCAATGCACACTACCGTCGAATATGATTTTCATCAACCATCCGCATTTGATTATAGTGGGTTGGAAAACTTGGCTTTAGTTGTTCCCACTTAGGTCATTCCCATAGGGTGAGTACTTTTTCCCACTACGACAGGCCTTCTAAAATGAGTTAATAAAATAGGAAAATGCATAAAGGGAAATAGGTGAGTTTGGCATTTTGATCACCCAGTCAAGGGGAGAGCATAGGCCTATCACCAAAGATAAAGCAATCACTAATATATTTTAAGCCCCAAATAAAAATTTTCTAAGCTAAGTGAAGATTTTGCTTCACACAAACAGAAAAATTATTTTTAAGCCAAAAATAAAGTGTGAAATTCCTACCCTAGGATTGCTTCATTTTACCTTTAATGCCTACCCTAGGATTGCTTCATTTGACCTTTAATGCCTACCCTAGGATTGCTTCATTTAAAATTAAGTATCTATCCTAGGATTGGTTCGTTTTATCTTAAAAAATTTACTAACTGTCTGCGGTTGCATCGGAGTTAGTCAAATTAAATTACAAATTACATTTTGCAGCCTTTTCAAAAGTGCGCTATAACAGACATCATAGGCATTGTAGGAATCTTCAAAGGCGCTCTAGGAATCTTCAAGGGCGCTGATTGATCCCAATGCTTTTCTAGCTCTGTATGATTCACCAAAAAGTCACCAAGACAAGAAGAAACACATGCATGCAAGCAAAAGTGTATTAAATCCCAAAACATGTAATTATTTTTAAATATATGCAATTTTGAAAGTTGTAACTTTGTCAAATATAATAAAAACACACACCATTAAATAGCTTATGAAATTCTACCCCATTTCAAAAAAAAAAGCTCTGAAAAAGACCAAAAAATGACCAAGATACGACCATTTTAAAATTTCCTATGAAAATGTTGTTTGTATGCGCTGCAGGATGACTTAAGGGCGCTGCAGGATGAATTATATGCGCTGCAGGATGAATTATATGCACTGGAAGATGAGTTATATGCACTGCAAGATGAGTTATATGTGCTGCAAGATGAGTTATATGCGCTGCAATATGCTTCAAGGGCACTGCAAAATATGTTATGGGCGCTGCAAAAGTCCTCGAATGCGCTAAACTGGGTATTGACTTTCTGAAACATGTTTCTTGCACTATTTCGAGGTTTTTGTCTGTAACCTGTCAAAAGAAACTGCAAACAGATATTAAAAAAGGGGGCAAGAGCCCCACGGTGGGTGCCAAAAATGTGTTGTTGTTTATATGTTTAATCTAATTGAAAACACAAACAGAAATGAAACATTATACTAAAGAAAACTAAATGAAATCAAATAAAACAAAGTTTCTTTAGAGTCGTTTCATCTTCCTCTATCTCCAGGAATTTGAAGTTTCTGCTCTCAGATTTGATGTAAGCTTCTCCAAATGGCTACTATAGAATGAGTATGCAAATGAAAAACCTCTAGTCTATATGCTGATGGAATGGAATTGCTAATACGGATATGGACAGGGGCTGTGAATGAAAAATATCATGATTCTATACTGCTATTGCTATGATTCTATGCTATATTATGCTATGATTCTATGCTATGAAAGTATGAATGCTATGAAATTTTCCTACAATTTACTTGCTTAAAAGTTCTATATCTTTTGGAGCTCCCGGACAGTCGTATTTATAGATTTTTGCAGGCACAATCTCGGCTGGCAAGAATCTACGGCTGTGAGATTGTCTGGTAAGTTTGAATGGTGAAAGATGAAGAAGTTGAGAAGAAAATGGGAGAGGTTGAGAGGTTGGAGAGAAGGATGGATTCATGTCTTCAACCCACGGGAACAAGCCTGCACAGAAACAGAGAAAATTAATTTTCTGTTTGGGTAGTTTGTTTCACGGGTGTTGAAGATAAATCCCAAAATTAATTAAATAAATAAATTTATTTAATTTCATTTATTGCATTTTGATTTTTGATTTTTATACTATGGAAGATTTAATTAAATATTTTGAATATTTAATTGTAATGTGACTTTAGAAGAATATGAAATATTTAGAAGAATTAATTAAATATTTGAATATTTAATTATAAATAGATATATGAATCAAATTAGAGGAATATTTAGAAATATTTAATTATAAATAGATATTTAGAAGAAGAAGAATATTTTAATCTTTATTTGAATAAGATATTCAAACTAAGATTATATGATAATTAATATAAATAAATCGTAATATTTATTTAATTAATTAAGAAATGAATACGAAAAGATGATTAAATAAACTCATTTATTTAATCAAAATAAAAGAATGAAGAAATATAAATAAATTATTTAAATTTATTTATACGCAGATAGAATTTGAAGATTTTAATTAAATATTAAAAATATTTAATTAATTACCAGACAATGTGATGTGACCATTTTTAAGTGTATACACTATATGAGTGTCTTCCTCTTGAAAAAGCCCTGCAAACTAAACTAATACATTGATAAATAATGCCATGCACAGATGATTATGAGTGTTATATAGAATAATTAGTAAAGATGATTTTATTCAATTCCAAATATCTTTAAATGTTCTACATGAAAATGCATGAGTAAGTAAAAAATTAAAATTCTTTTGAAACTAAGCATTTTAAGATCAAGAAAAAATCAATGTTGGACTAAAGCTGGATAAGAAGTTTTATCTAATATATGTCAAAAGGAATTATAAAGCATAAGATCAGGTTTAAAAATTCTGAAAAACATCACTTTATGCCCTCCTTCTAGTGCCACAATGAAGTACCTAAAATTATGCAAATGAAACCATCTCAAACACTCATTAGGAGGGTTAGCTTACACATGCAAATCTACAAATACCTCTATGAAATAACAATGCCATGTTTCAAAGATGCAAAAAAATAACTAAGAAGATCAAATAAGCATATAGAAACAAGACAAAGTACCTATTCCATATTAGATTGGTGTCAAATGTGCAAATGACCCTTTCCCAATCCTTGCTCAAAACCTGAAATGATGAGATGCAATGGAGATGAAGAGAAAAATTAGTTCTCAAACCAAGAGAGTAACTTTGCATGTAGATGTAGACAATTTGATGAAGATTAAGGCCTTTATTTATAGATTTTCTTGATGAGAGATTGGCCAAATGGATGAATGTGGGACTAAATGTAAACCAATGTAAAGAGGCCACTTGTCACCTTGCCATAGGTTGAGGGATGTGCAAGATTTGGGAAATGTGCCCAAGAGAGGGAGTTTCAAATTCAAATTTGTGCAATAAATTTTGAGAGGGGGAAATGAAAATGGGAAATTAATGAAATGTTGGAGGGGAAAAGTCAACTTTTCATCATTTTCAAATTTGAAGGAATATTCTGTTTTATGCCAAGTTGATGGAAAATAAGGATTTTAATAAATCAATAAATTGATTTATTTGTGCAAGTGGGATTATCTAGAGGATGTGATGGATGGTTAGGTTGGGCTAATTAGGATTAGATTAGCTTAATGATGATTAGGATTATTTTGACTTTTATGACTTAAATATTTGATTTATTTAATTTAGAAAAGGATGGAATACGCATTTGGATTTCAATTTAATGAATGTTTGATTTATTTAATTTAAATGAACAACCTTAGGAATGAAATTAATGAGTTTAATTTACTTGATGCACGAATGAAGGTGAACTTGATTAATTTGATGAGTGGATGAATGTGAAACCTGGTTTACTTGATGAATGAACTTGATTGAATGCATAATGCTAATTTTGCATGTCTACACTTAATTTTCCTTGTTAGCTCTTTAGAATCTATTTAGAATTTTGCACATTTGGCATTGTGACTAATAACTTAGGCATCCTGACTCTTGAAGAAGTTTTGTCCTTTTGGGAAGGCTTCATTTGTAATATACATCATGTTTGAGGGTTTATAATTATTGAACATTGAAGGTTAATTTCTTTGTAATTTTGGAGATCTATCATAGTTCACTACAAAGTTTTCATTTCATCCTCCTTTGATTATGTTGAAATAATGAAACTATAAACAACAAAGAGATTCCATCATAAAACATGTTCACTAGCTTCATTTGTTTCCACATTTGTATGGTCTAGTTCCCCCTCCAGATATTGGTAGTAAGCTTTTTTTTGGAATTACAAAAGAGATCATGTATTAGGATTTATTGGAATGCATGTTGGTGATGGAATTTTGAATGCATTTTTTTATTTTGATTATCATAATGTTCTTTGGACTAAAATTTGGGAGATATAGGTAGATCCCAATACTAATCCATTCCCATATGAACCTATTTTATATTTTCTTGTTCCTTCATTTTTTAGAATGGATGTACCCTATATTATTTGGGAGTTTGAATATTTGGAGGACTTTGAATCTTCAAATGAGGAAGACAAATTTTCTTCATATGCTCCTTTTTCTTATTCAAATATGGTTGTTGATCCTTCACTTTCAGTGATTCCTTATGCAAAGGAATTGATTGAGGCTCCCATCATTCATGTTTACCAAGACCATGCATTTTCTATTTGTGATGCATTGACAACTTCCATTGATTCATTCAATAATGTATCTAATTATCTTCTTGATTATTATTCTTATTTATCAAGCATTGCATCCTTGTTTGTGCAGTCTAACATTCATATTTGGAAGACACATTTGAGGGGTTATCTCTCCTCTTTGATGATGGTCATTGAACAATTATTGTTAGAGAATCATTGTCTTTAGATCTTGTTCAACATCAATTTCCACATAGTCCTTGTTCTAGGAGTTTATGGTAAAATCCTCAACAATCCAAGATCACTTGAAAGACAAAATAGCTTCCACATGAGAGATGGAAAAAATATGATGGTATTATTATGGATGCAAGATTGCTAGAATGAACTTGATTATATTTCATAGATTGATTGATGGTTGATTGAAGTTACCATGTACATATGAAGTCTTGCTTATATAGCCAAGGGTAGTGATGTACTAACATTAAATGAGTGTCATTATTAAATGATATGACTCAATATTAAGTGACCTAGGACACATGATTTAAATAAAATCCAAGTAGATAATATATGATAAGATCTTAACTAGACAACTAAGACTTATAGAAAAAGAAACTATGACCTAAGTGGACTTAACAATATAAATAGGACCTAGATAGGTTAAAAAACCTATTTTGACCCACTTGTTTTTCATCTTCTTCATTCGTGGGACATGTACCTGATTTTATTGTGGAATCTTCATCCACAAAGGATACGAAAACACCCGAGCAACTTTCAAAGACATCATCATACATTTTCATGCTTCTTTCTTTCAATTTCTATCTGGAATGGGAAGCATTCTTGCATTTGTACGTGGTTTTTTTCTTTTCAAAGGGAGACAAATTTTTTGTTGATATTGGATCTTGTTTTTTCTTCAAGAACTTACCATTTTTGGAGGAGATTGCATATTATATAGGTGAATACATAGTATCTCTCTTTCTCTCTTATGGGGGTTCATTTATTGTATATTCATGATGGATGTAGTCATTGGGGGTATCATTGATTCCTCCCATCATCCTTTATTTTATCTTTTCTCTATTTTGGAGAGGTCTTTTTTCCCATGAGGGTTTTCTCCTTTTTCTCCATTTGTGAGAGATCATTTATACATGGGTACCTATTAAAATGGCCTCATATTTGGGACCCATCCTTTCATCCTTTCCTTATTTTCATAATAATTGATTCTCTCTAAGTTGCAATTATTGGGGGGTGTTTGTGTAAATAGGTATATTTCCTATCATGTTATTAGTGAGGTCATAGATATATTTTTTTTGTTTAGGTAAGATTTTATCTTTTTATCTTTTATTAAATATTAGTCTTAGGCCATTTAATTTTGAGTGATGGCATTTAATAAAAGTCATTTAATGTTGGTACTTGTAGTCTAGAAAAATGTATCCCTTTACATTTTCACAATTGTTTGGGCCCTCCTTGTGGATTTTGGCTTAATGTTGCCTTGATTTAGTGTTGTAATGTGGATGACACGTTTGTATTAGGTCTTGTCCCCTTGTGAACTATTGGATTTTAATGGTACCTTGCTAAAGTATTGTAAAGTGTTGTAACTCTTTAACACTTTCCTAGGGTTTTATCAAATAATTAAACATACTAAACCTATTTTTAATCAAAATAAACTTTAATATTTCCTTATTTGGAGTGTTGTAAAGTTTTGTAATACACTTTCACACTTTTCTAGGCTTATCACTAATAATTGAGCTTTCTCATGCTTTAATTGGCCCTATTTTGCATCCACAAGCCTCATTTATTGCATCTTTTTGAGGATAATTCTGACAACAATCATTGACCAATCATAATTTTGGTGTTCTTGGATTGAGTGTCCCATATTTAGTGTCTAGGAATCATTCACCACCTTGGGCTAATTTGACCATCTGGATCTTTATGCCCCAAACTAGATTTCACACATTTCTAAGAACTTTTGGTTTTTGGTCCCATACATTATACCTAATGGGACTCATTCACCACATTATATTCTCCTACATTCGATGTTGGCTTGTAGTGTTGTAATTTTAGGAATTATTGCATAATTGAGTATAATTACAAAGTTCTTCCACTCATATTCAACACCTATCATTCAAGAGAGTTCACAGGAGCATTCAAGGGAAGATTATCAAGCATTTTTAGAGCAACATTCATGTGCCAATCATCATGTCAAATATTCATATATCATTTTTGTTATTGTGCTAACAATTGTGATGTAGGGTTTATGATTCAAGCAAGTGTTTCAAGCAAGATAAACGTCATTCAAACAAGATTCAAGAACCACATCCATTGTATCCATTTCAAGAATATTTGCAGTAGCTTATTATTATGGTTTGGTGAGTTGCAACATTATGTTTTTTACATTCATCATTCTTCATTCATATTTACTTCAATTTCGAGGATTGATTTCCAATAAGGAATTTGACCAAGGAAAAACCCTATCCACTAACCCAACAACATTGTTTTCCCTCTCCTTTGTGTGTGATTTGTAGGTTTAGGTTGCATATTTCATAAGGAGCATGATTGGATAAAAATTTTCAGGTGTTCAAAGTTGTCAAAGTTGTCATCAAGCTGTAGAGAACCTTGGCAATTATCTACAAGGTGCAAATCAGAGATTCAAATCCAGGAACCAGTCAAGAAAAATAGAGAAGAAAAGGAAGATCAAAATCAACTTTGAAATTTGCAAAAAAACCCAACTATATTGATTCACAATTTTTGGTGAATGAGTCCCAGTTCTAGTGCATTTTCAGAATTTTGTAGATTTGGATACCATTTTGGCTGATTTTTATTCCTACATAGTTTCCCAGAAACTAGACTGATTCACCTAGCTTGGTGAATGAGTCGTAGTCAGCCTTGACAACAAATTTTATAGTGATTTAGACCTCCATTAAGAAATCTCTAGTTTCCCAAGTGCACACTTTCTATTTTTACAGTTTTCTATTACATTTCATTCATCTTTCTAGGTCATTTAGTGTTATTTTGCATTCAATTAGGGTTTTGTTTTACATCTTGCATTTAATTATCTTTTCCAAGTCTAAACTTAGTGTTGAACCCCTTATTGGTTTTCATTTAGCCCCTAGAACAACCCTCTTGCAAGATCTCTTTCTCTTTTACATTAAGATCTCAAGGGTTTGTTCTTGAGTGAAAGATATTGAAAATTTCCCCTTTTAGGTCCTAAAACCATAAAGGTGGGAGAAACCAATTTTCTACCTTTCATTTTGTGAACCTACATTTAGAACATTTCATTTTCTTATTTGGAGTGCATTATCATCCTAGATTTAGCTTGCATTAACATTACATTAGGACTTGCATTGGTTAACTTGAATTTTAGGGTTTCAAATTTTGCATTAGTGAAAGCTCATTTAGCTTGCATTTTGGCATTTCATTTTACTAAAAATCATTCAAAATCTGCATTTTCATCTCATATCTAGGTCATACGGCATAGAAAACATAAAATCAATTTATTTTTTTTGAAAATTTTGAAAAAAAATCCCTACTGGGACTCATTTGTAAGGAAAGCTAAGGTGCGGAAGAAACTCTCCTAATGTAAAAACCTCAGGGAAGAATGCAGAGATACATTTAAATGTTACAATTACAGTCCAATTAAGATGCACTTGAAAGAAATAACAAGAAAAAAGAATATAACATACACATATGAACACCAGATTTACGTGGGAAAACCCTTACGGGAGAAAAACCCACCACAGCAAGAGAAGTCACTTTGTATTACAGTAATAAAGATTACATATAGAGATCAAAATTATCTTTCTGATGTTAGTTTATAGCAGCATTCTCAATGATCAACCTTGCTATAGAATATTCAAATTGCAACACTCTCATAATCAAATTCATCCACTAATCATACAACCACACAACAATCCATCAAACCAAACATCATCTACAACTTTAGAGTATATCCATGATGCCCTTGTCTGTCGAGCTTCCTCTCAGTAACGGCCGCAATAGTCCAACTACTAGCGGTTCCCATTCGGCTTCTCTAATTGGTCGAATACAAGCCATGTAGGATAGTCTTCACTCGGTCAAAGGCATTCACCCTGTGTTGGCATGTTAGTGAGACACTAACCGTGTCTCCCCGATGCCACGAAGTCTACATTCGATGTCACCAAGAGTCCATACTATTGGCAAGATGTTACACTGAGTCCAGAGAGCTATCGCTAAGACTTCGCCATGTTGCCAAGACCTCATACCGATGAGAATCACATGTATCACTATTGCCAAGACTTATTTCTATTGGTGAAACATCATACCGAAGCTCCAAAGTCACATAGAAAATAGAATTCCCATTGGCAAGACTATCATTCTTCGCTGAAAGATCATATCAAGCTCTTTATGTTATACCGAAATATCAAACAGCCGGCAAGACTTATCGCTTTCGCTGAGAACTCTGACTGAAGTCTCCAAGTTACCACGAGACCACCAGTCACCAGGAGTCATAACGAACACATCCCACAACATCAGTGAAACTAACGCCCATCGCCAAGAGTTCTTACCGGAACCTTTCGTTACCCTGATGACTCCAAATGAATACCTATCGGTGAGACATCTCCATATCAACAAGACTTCATACCAAAGCATATGAGTTACTCCGATGACCACATGTGTAACACCCTATCGGTGAGACATACAATCTCGATAAGACTTCATACTGAGATAAGCCTTTCGGACAAGGGTCTCCCTGACACTGCTTGTTGTCAAGAGTCTCCCTGATATACGATAAGAGTGGCCTGTCAACCAGAGATCTCCATTCGGTAGAAGGTTACAACGAGTGCCACAGGTCATAGTGATAACACTAGTCGACAAGACAGAAGCAAGGTCACAATGACCAGAACTATTCAATAAGGTTTCACTACTAGTCGGCCAGACACAATGAAGTTCATACCATTTTTCTTTTCCAGAGGTTTCAGCCTGTGAGATTGAGGCACATAATTTCAACAATCTCCCACTTGACGAAGATCACACAGACACCTCCAAAGCACAACAAAACTACTAAAAATAATGGGCTCTAAGGCCCATCAAATTGGCACACCACCTGAACTTGTCTGTGCTCACTGGCTTCGTCAATGCATCTACAACATTCTCCAGAGTATGCACTTTTTCTAATGTAACCTTTCCATCCTCCACCATATCTCATACAAAGTGGTACTGTACATCTATATGTTTTGTCTTAGCATGGAAAGTAGGATTCTTTGCCAAAAAAATTGCACTCTGACTGTCACAGAAAATAGTTATTTTCCCTACATCAAAACCAATGTTAAAACACAAACATTTTAACCAAACTGCTTCTTTACAAGCATGTGTAGCTGCCATGTATTCAACCTCTATAGTGGATAAAGTGACTATAGACTACCGCTTACTCATCCAACTAACTGCACCACCATTCAACATGAAAGTATATCCACTGGCGGATCTTCTACTGTCAATGTCCCCTACCCAATCAGAGACCACATAGCCTCAAATACTGAGAGTCCTCTGTGATTCAACTGAGTTCCCATGGCAACACAAAGAATATTCTAAAGTGCCCTTCAAATATCTGAATACTCTTTTCACAACATCCCAATGTGTCCTTCCAGGATTAGACATAAACTAAGTACTCCCACTGCTTGAGCAATGTCTGGTCTTGTACAAACCATTGCATACATAAGAATGCCAACCGAACTAGCATAGGGTACACTGGTCATGTCCTCCATCTCAGTAGGATATTTTGGACAGTCTTCAATAGATAGCTTCATTCCCTGCAAAACTGGAACAACTAGATACTTGCAATCATTCATGCACAATTTCTCTATAACAATCCTGATATACTTACTCTGACTGAGCCAAAGTTTTCTAATATTCCTGTCCCTAGTTATCTCCATCCCCATAATATACCTTGCTGCACCAAGATCTTTCATTTCGAACTTAGTAGACAATTGAGACTTAAGATAAAAAATCATCAGCTTACTATTGCCTATGAACAACATATCATCAAAATAGAGAGCAATGATAAGAACATGATCACTTTCAACTTTATAATACACACAATGATCAGATTTTGATCTTACAAATCCCAAAGACAATACAAAAGTATCAAACTTCTGGTACCACATTGTAGGAGACTGCTTTAACCCATACAGAGACTTTTTTAACTTACAAACCAATTTTTCTTTACCTTTCTCCACAAAGTGCTTAGGTTGGGACATATAGATTTCTTCTTCAAGATCACCATGAAGAAATGTTGTCTTCACATCCATCTATTCGACCTCTAAGTCATATGCTGCTGCAAGTGACAAAAGAAATCTAATGGACGTCAACTTAGCTACAGGAGAAAAAATCTCCCCATAATCAATTCCCTCTCCTAGGAATAACACTTCAAACCAACCTGTATATTTTTCCACACTACCATCTAGACCAATCTTCTTTTTAAATGCCCATTTGCAGCCCACAACTTTTCTACCTTTAGGCGATGGCACCAAACTCTAGGTATCATTCTTTTCTAATGATGCCATTTCTTCATTCATGGCTTCCAACCAAGAGTCTAAATCAGACATTCTAAATGCCTCTTTCACAGTCCTAGGCTCATCAGTGCTAGAAATTAAAGCATAGGCACAAGTAGAATCTATCAAAGAAAACCCATACCTATCAGGTTGCTTTCTTTCATGAGTTGACCTTCTCACTTGCTAAGGCTGAGGTTGTTCTTTTTCTTCAGAACTTTCAGAACTGCTTGAGCTCTCCTCAGTTTTAGGTACATTTTGAATTTTCAATTCCTCTTTCTCTGGTGTTAGAGGAACTACAACTACATCCTTTTTGTTTTTTTATTTTGTCTCTGACTGTAGATCCAAGGTAGAAGGCATCAACTCATGAAAGATAACACTTCTGCTGTACAAAACCTTCTACGTATTAGGATTCCAAAGCTTGTATCCTTTTATGCCAGTACTATAACCAATAAAAATACATTTGACATCCTTGTTCTCCAGTTTAGATCTTTTCTCATACGACACATGGGCATATGCCTCACAGCCAAAAACATGAATATGTCTTAAAGAGGGCTTCTTACCAGACCACGCTTCCAAAGGTGTTTTCTCAACAAGAGCAGAATTTGGAGAATGATTTATTAGGTAACATGTTGTAGCAACTACCTCAGCCCAAAACTTCTCCTCCAAGCCAACACTACTCAGCATACTTCGTTCTCTCTCCATCATTGTCCTATTGAACCTTTCTGCAACTCCATTTTGCTGTGGAGTATAAGCTGTAGTCTTATGTCTTTTAATACCATGGTCTTTACAGTACCTCTTGAATTCATCAGAACAAAATTACCGCCATTATCAGTCCTTAAACATTTTATTTTTCTTCCAATATAATTTTCTACAAGGTTCTTAAATTCCTTAAACTGACTGAACACTTTTGATTTACTTTTCAAAAAATAGACAAATGCTCTTCTTGAATAATCATCAATAAATGATACATAGTACCTTGAATTAGACAAAGAAGGAACATTCACTGGACCAAATACATCATAATGAATATAATCTAGCAAACCAGAAGATTTATGAGGACTGGAATAAAAAGAAACATGGTGTTGTTTTCCAGATATACAATGTTCACAGAATTTAAATTGAAGGTTACAATCTTCAAGCCCCTCAACCAGGTTTTTATTCTTCGAGATTTTTAAACCTTTCTCTCCAATATGGCCTAGCCTATGATGCCAGAGCATAGTCTTTTCTACTGGAAGTTTAACTTCCATAGAGTTTACACAATTAGGAACATTTCCCTCTTTTCCTCCATGAGTAGCTTTTTGTGAATTTATAGAGACATTGTTGCATTGAACAACATGTGCATCTAGCTTGTACAAGGTACCAATACGAGCACCCCTTGCTAGCACCATTGAGCCTCTAGTCATCTTGCAACCATTTCCAGAGAACATGACTTACACTCAAATATCATTCAACTTACTAGCATAACGTAAGTTTCGAGCCAGACCTAGTATATGCATTACATCATTAATTCCCTTCACTCTTCCCTTAGGGAATTGAATTATGACTCTTCCACGACGAACAATTTCCAAAGTTGAATCACTTTCCAATTACACCTTTCCACCATCGTATTCTTCATACTTTGTGAACCTGTCTCTATGAGATGTCATGTGGAAAGATGCTCCAAAATTAATCAGCTAGACATTATCTGATACCTGCGTAGCCAAGGCTGTAATGAAGGCATCTGCATCACTATGAGAAGAATCATTGTCGAAAGAATAATTCTTCTTCTTCTCCTCCTCTTTACAATCCTTTCGGATATGACCAGGTTTCCCATAGTTCCAACACTTCACCTTGGACTTCTTGCCAGGAGACTTTGATCTCCCCTCTGATTTTGATTTGGACTTCTTGTCCTTCTTCTTACCTTTCTCTTTTGACCTTCCTCTAACAGCAAGGGCCTCCTTCACCATCTCAAAAGATTTCCTTCTTATCTCTTCTGATAACAGAGAAGCAACAACATCTTCCATCTTGAAAGTGGATGTCGTACTCCCAATAGCCATCACCAAGTGATCCCACGAGTCTGGAAAAGAACATAATACCAGTATACAACGATCCTCTTCATCAATATTCACACCAACAGATGTTAACTGTGCAATCAACATGTTGAATGTGTTCAAATGATCAGCTATAGACCCTCCTTCCTGCATTCTCAATGTGTACAACTTCTTCCTCAGGAACAGTTTATTCACCAAGGATTTCCCATGATAAATAGATGTCAGTCTCTTCCACAAGGAAGATGCAGTATTATCTTCATGCACATTCAAAAGAATGGAGTCTGCCAAACAGAGCCTTATCAACCCCTTAGAATTTCTATCTGCAAGGTCCCAATCTTCTTGCTTCATGCCTGTAGCTTTGTTCTAGACACAACAATCCAAAGATCATGATCCACTAACAAATCTTCCATTTTAAGTTTCCACAACTCAAAATTGCTTCCATTAAATTTATCTATTTCAATCTTTCCTGACGTGCTTTCCATCTCAATCTGTAATTCAAATTTGACAAACTTCCACAAGACTCCCACTGAACATAAATTGACTAAAAAAAAACCCAACGTACCCACAAGGATAACACAACTGGCCAGGATCTGATACCACTTGTAAGGAAAGCTAAGGTACGGAACCAACTCTCCTAATGTCAAAAGCTCAGGGAAGAATGTAGAGATACATTTAAATTTTACAGTTACAGTCCAATTAAGATGCACTTGAAAGCAATAATAGAAATAGAGAATATAACATACCCATATGAACACCAAATTTACGTGGGAAAACCCTTACGGGAGAAAAACCCACCACACCAAGAGAAGTCATTTTATATTATAGTAATAAAGATTACATACAAAGATCAGACTTATCTTTCTGATGTCAGCTTACAACATCATTCTCAATGATCAACCTTGCTATAGAATATTCAAATTGCAATACTCTCAGAATTGAATTCATCCACTGATCATACAACCACACAACAATTTGTCAAACCAAACATCATCTGCAACTTCAGAGTATATCCATGATGCCCCTATTTGTTGAGCTTCCTCTCAATAACGGCCACAATAGTCCAACTGCTAGCGGTTCCCATTCAGCTTCTCTAATTGGTCAAATACAAGCCACATAGGATAGTCTTCACTCAGTCAAAGGAATTCACCCTATGTTGGCATGTCGGTGAGACACTAGTCGTGTCTCCCTGATGCCACAAATTTAGCATTCGATGTGAGTCCATACTATCGGCAAGATGTTACACCGAGTCTAGAGAGTTATCACTAAGACTTCACCATGTCGCTAAGACCTGATACCGATGAGCATCACGTGCATCGCTATTGCGAAGACTTATCGCTATTAGTAAAACATCATACCGAAGCTCCAAAGTCACATAGAAAATAGAATTCCCATCAACAAGACTATCATCCTTCACTAAGAGATCATACCGAGCTCTTTATGTTATACCGAAATATCCAATAGTCGGAAAGACTTATCGCTTTCATTGAGAACTTTGACCGAAGTCTCCAAGTTACCATGAGACCACCAGTCGCTAGGAGTCATACCGAACACATCCCACAACATCGGTGAGACTAACGCCCGTCGCCAAGAGTTCTTACCTAAACCTTTTGTTACCTTGATGACTCCAAATGAATACCTATTGGTGAGACATCTCCATATCAAGAAGACTTCATACCGAAGCATATGAGTTACTCCGATGACCACATGTGTAACACCCTGTCGGTGAGACATACAATCTCGATAAGACTTCATACCAAGATAAGCCTTTTGGTCAAGGGTCTCCCCGACACCGCTTGTCGTCAAGAGTCTCTCCGATATATGATAAGAGTGGCCTGTAGGCTAGAGATCTCCATTCAATAGAAGGTTACAATGAATGCCACAGGTTGCAGCGATAACACCAGTCGGCAAGATAGAAGCAAGGTCACAATGACCAGAACTGTTTAATAAGGTTTCACTGCTAGTTAGCCAGACACAATGAAGGTCATACCGATTTTGCTTTTCCAGAGGTTTTAGCCTATGAGATTGAGGCACATAATTCCAACATCATTCACCACCTTTTGTGAATCAATCCTATTCCAATTTTTGAAATGCATTTCATAGAGTTAAATTTCCTATTTTTAAGATTTTCTTTGTTGTTATAGCTTTTTTGTTTCAGTTTGCATACTTTTTATTACATTCAAATCATTAGAAGTAGCATAAGTTAAATTCATTTCAATTGTGAATAGAATTATATTCTTGCACTTTTCAATTTTAGCATTAGTTAATAGTTTAATTAAATAAGATTACATTCATCACTCATTAGAACAACAAAAATAAAATAAAAAATATCAATGGTTAAACTTAGAGAAAGCATATCATTAAAACCATTTAGTAGTGACAACTTTGACATGCTAGATGAAGCCCTTGATGACTTCATCTCTCCTAGATCATCCACTAAAGGTTTGATACAAGAGGACACAAGCATTGACAATCATAACAATCATAATTATTCTTCTCCCGATACCTCTCCTATTAGTGATGAAGGTATCTTAGTGATAGCATATACAATCATTGAGAATCATGAAAGTGTTGTTTGTATTCACCCTTGGAAAGATACTATGACACATGAAGTTGAGATCATGGCCACTACTTTTCCTACTCTACATTCATCTCCCAACACCTCCCCTACTTGTCAGAATGCTTTAGTGAATAAGGATACAATCGTCAATGATCATGACAAACACTTGTGGAGGTTATGTTGATATTAAGAGATCCAATAATTGAGAGATATGGCAATCCTACCTCTCCTACTTGGGAAGACAATATAGTTCATGGGGATATAATTGCAGATAATCATGACAATCAAACCTTTAATTCTCCTATTATCTCTTCTAGACATGAAGAAGATAGTTGAGTGTTAGAAGATATCCTTATTGAGACTCATCAGAATCTTGTCACTCCATTTCTTGATGCCCCATCCATTTGGGAAGACCTATTTGAACAAAAAAATTCAATCATTGGTAAACATGAAACTTATATTTATCCTTCTCTTTATGCCTCTCCTATGTACGATGAAGCTACTTTACAAAATCTAACCATGAAATGTGATGAACATATTGTTTGCCACTTTCCTAAAATCTCTCCTACTAGGGTAGATATTATGGAACAAGAGAATGATACCTTAGAGAAAAAGGATGAAATCATGGACAACAATAAAATTTATCCCTCTCCTAATATCTCTCCTATTGGTGAAGAAGATATTATGGTGTTACAAGATCAAATCGATGAGATTCATGAGGGAAACATTATTGAACAAGAAAATTCAATCATTAACATGCAAGAAAAAATAACCATTAATACCACCCTTACTTGTGATGAAGTTATTTTAGAAGAAGCCAACTTTGAATATCATGAACAACTAATTTTTTTCTCTACTAAAAACTCTCCTACTAGGGAAGGTATCATGGTGCAAGGAAATAAAAACATTGAAAAAATTCTTTCAAAAAATAGTAATATGGCTTCCTTAGATGAATATTATGAAGTGAAATTAGATTCCTTTTCACTAAGAGATCATGAAACTATAGATAAGTATTTTGACATTATACACATTAGATATCCCTTAACACCAACCACACATGTCAAACCCATACAAGAGAAAGAAAAACAAAAACAAATTGAAGCAGCCACAAAGTTATTGGAATATTATTGTAAGCCTTTGATTTCATACCTATATTCATGGGAGAATACAAGATCATAAAAAAAGATTTTAAAAAGGGAAAAGAGAAATTGGTAATGACAATAAAAAATTCAAAAAAATTCACTTCAACTACTTTAGAGGAAATGAAAACATACATAGAAAACTTTGATGAGGTTGAACAACCACCGAATCTTAAAGAAGTGAATGTAAAGATTTATGGAAGAGGTTTTAAACTTATGAATGCTCAACTTTGGAAAGGATGTGATGCTATAGAAAAAGGTATCTATGTCCCTATAAGACCTAAAATGCAAGAAATGACTAATGATGTTTGTTATTATCCCTAAAAAAAAAAGCCTTCATTCAATGTCAATACTATCACAAAATATTCTTCAAAGAAAAATTTAACTTTGATGCATCTAAAACTAATAGATATATCATTAAATATCTATCAAGTTGACATCTTGTTTACTCATCACAAGAAATAACCTTAGTTTTTGCTCCTTTCCATGCAATAGTTGTAGGATCATAGCATACTCAATATTGCATGTTTTACATTCATCACAAGTTATTCCCTTCTTGCAAGGAGAAACATATCATCATCCACTAGGGGCTCACCCTTGTCTTGCACTAAGTGGGGGAAAGGAGGTTAGAAATCCTTATCCTCATATGTCACTTGTCATTGTCTCTTTTGGCTAGTTGACTGCCTTTCATGTATGTATAAGAGAAAGCTTGGGTTGTGGACGACATTCCTTCAGTTGGCTCACATGTAACATACTTATTCATGATGTAGTTCAATTCAAAAACATATGAATTGGCATAGGGCTTTCCAAGTTGGCTCTCATGTCTTATATGTTTTCATTTTTTATTTGCTACTTTAAAGTAATTGGTCACAGTACGGTGTTTAGCAATTTCCTTAAAGTGGTGAGCATACATTGGCATTATTCTTTTGCATTTTTCTTTTTCTTGGTTCTTGGTACAATGTTATTATTTCATACGATTTGTTTTTCACTTTGTAGATGAAATTGGGTGTAATTTACCTTAGGAGTGTGATCTATCTTAGCATATTACATTCCTCTTAGTGGCTTGATGTGACACACTGCATCGCCTAAGTTGCGAATATTCTATTCTTTGATTGGTCCTCTCTTGGAGACATTACACACAATGTTCCCTAAGTGAAAGACCTCACATGAACTAAGAAAGACTCCTTTGAACATTCTTTTCTTTTTTCCATTTTACATTTGTTGTTATATTGCCACCTTGCATAATGTAGCTTGCATTCCTGTAGAGCCATCATGTTTTTTCATGAGCCCTAAACATATGAATTTTTTCTTGCCTCATGAAGCTCAAAAATATTTTTTGTGTTGAGATAAGACCATTTCTCTTCTTAGTGAGAATTATTATTGGCCACAATTACAACAGGTCATGAAGAATTTTGTACAAATTTTCAAATTATGTTAGATGGCAAAAGGAACAAGCTAGAATACTAGATTGTATCAGCCATTACCTGTACCTATGAGGCCATGGGAGGAAATTAGCATGGATTTTTTACTTGGATTTCCAAGGAAATAGAGAGGGCATGATTCCATATTTGTGGAGGTGGATAGATTTTCAAATATGGCACATTTCATTCATTGTTATAAGACAAATGATGTTCATTTTGCAGAGTTGTTTTTCAAAGAGGTGGTGAGACTACATGGTCTACCAAAGAGTATAGTTTCAGATAGAGATACCAAATTTGTTGCTTATTTTTTGAGAACATTATGGAAGAAGTTGAAGACAAATTTGATTTTTATTTATGCACACCATCCATAGATTGATCAAAAAACAAAGGTGGTAAACAGGATTTTGGGTAACCTGCTAAGATGCTTAGTAGGAGATAATCCCAAGGGATGGGATTTGATTATACCACAAGCATAATTTTCTTACAACAATTTTTTCAATAGGAGCACTGATAAATAATCATTCCAAATTATGCATGGGAGTAGTCCAAGAACTAATTCCAAACTAAGAAAGATGGATAAAGGGGAGAAGAGTAGTGTTGAGGTTAAACATTTTGCTGAGCACCTAAAGAATTTGCATGAAGAAGTGAAGAAACATATCAATAAGATGAACTCACAATATAAGGCCAAGGTAGATTAGAAAAGGAGGCATAAGGAGTTCTAGCTAGGATAAGAAGTCATCGTTCATTTGCGAAAGGAGAGGTTTCCAGTTGTTACATACAAGTTAAAGATAAAGAAGTTTGGACCATCTAAGATCCTGAAGAAGCATGATTCAAGAAATGCATATGAGGTAGAGTTTTCTAAGGAAATTCATATTTCGATTGTGTTTAAAATTTTAGATTTAACATAATATCATGATGGGGGAATTAATGAAGAAACAATAGAAGCATAGTGGAATATTCCAGCACCTACTTCAAAAAAGGAGATAGAAGAAATTTTGGATAGTAGTGTGGGTAGAAGCACAAGAAATAGGCAATATGCAAACTACTTGGTGAAGTAAAGAGGAAGGACTGTTGAAGATTCATGATTATTTTTTTACGCCGAGGTTAACCATCTTGGTTTTTCCCTAACTCTTGAGAAGTGATAGGGTCACTTTTCAAATTACCCTAGGTGCCTAATGCGGGAGAATCCAATGGTGTAGGGAAATCTTGCATCACCCAAAAAAGTTGTTTTTCCTTAATTTCTTTAGTTTTTTTGAGTTCCATCATGGCACTTAAGGGGCATAGTGAAAAAAAATTAACTTAATATTTTTAGTAAGGGCATGTGTAGGATCATCATTGAAAAAATAGGCCCTTGAGTGGCGAAAAATTCAAAAAAATCAGAGTTAGGAAACTTGACATAAAAAAATGAATAAGTTATCTATATTATTACAAAAATATGTAACAATAGAATCTGTAGCAAATTGAATTTAGTTTCTAAACTACTAGTTTTTTTTTTTTTAAAGATCTATTTGGTGAAATTTTAAAATTTCAATGCAGTAGTACTTTAATTTCAGGGAAAAAAATAAGAATTAAGTGTCTATCTGACCACCCTAACTACAATAAAATGATAATATTTTTTTATAAGATTTTAGATATAAGTAGAGGACTCATGTCCTCATGTGATTCTTTTTTTTTGTAATTTTTTCTAAGTAAATAATTAATTATAAATTTTTTATTACAACTTTTAAAAAATATAAAAAATTGTATGTCTGACCACCTTAACTTGGTCAAAACTTCATGAAATTCATTTTTTTTAATCCTATATTATACAAAGCATAGAATGTGATGCATGTTTTAGATTCAAAAAATGTGATACCATTTGAAAGTTATAGATGTTTTTCAATCATCCTATCAATCAAGAGTTTAGGTCCTAGGTCTAAGGGAGGACCCATTCGCCCATGGGTGAATGAGTACTAGGCCACTCACCTAGGACACTCATTGCTCAATGAGAAGTGTTATGTTAAGGAATTAATGAATGTTAGGTTTCCTCTTCAGAAAATGTGATTAAATAGGGTTGGATTTGAATTAAAGGGCCAATTAAAGAAAATTAAGCACATTTAATTAAGGGAGCCCTAAATAAGTTTGAAAGTGTAAAGGTGTACACTTTACAACACCACATTAAGGCACTATTAAGTTAATTTTAATTAATAGGGCCCTAAACTTAGTGTGAACATGTAAAATACACATTACAACACTAATTTAAGGCATAATTAATTCTTATTTTAATATTAATCCTTAATTAAGTGTCAAAATGTAAAGGGATACATTTTTCTACACTACAAGTTCTTACTCTCACTAAAGTGGGGGATAAATGTAACATAGAAAATTGTATACACTTACAATTTCACATTATATTTTGACCCATTAATTTATTCAAATTAACTAAGCTTCTAATTTACAAAATTATGCATTCAAAAGCAAAAAATTTATGGTTTTTTGAAAAGATGAAATATTGATTTTTTTTGCTTCTATGCTTGGGAGATAGAATAAAAATCTTCACACTATCTCATTCAAGGAAATCCCTAGAGATCTCAATCTAAAGTATGCAACTTGGGGAAAGAGATCTTGCATTAGGGTTATCCTAGGGTCTTATTATAGACTAAAGAGGGGTTCACCACTAAGCTAGGGCTTCAAAAGAGTAATGAAATGAAAGATCTAATGTTTAACCCTAATGATGCATGAAACTTGAATAAATGACCTAGAAATGCATATAAATCAAAACAAAAGACTGTAAAATTAGAAGTGTGTACCTGAAAACCTATAGAGGATTGAATGAGGACTAGAAATGATGGAAATGTTGAATTTAATGCTGAGTGGGACTCTTACGCCAGTCTGGGTGATTTAGTCCAGACTAGGTTTTCTACACCAAAACTGGAATCTGACATTGCATATTCTAAATCTCCTGAAACCTTGAAAATTGATTGTACTGGGACTCATAGGCCTAAGGTGGCATATTAGTCCTAGTATGCATTTTTGAAGGATTAAGATCTGATTTTTCTCCCCAATCTCTTCTCTTTCTGCCACACTTTCTTTCCATATCTAAAACCCTAATTTCAGACCTATAGAAGACTTTTCGTGACCTTGCAAGTGAGGATACAACTCCAACAACTTCCTTCAAGAGTGTAACCTAATCTTCGAAGGTCCTTCAAGTTCTAAGACACTTGGATATGCAATTACACATGTAGATGGATAAAAACTTGTCAATTGTTAGGGAATGGGGGTTTTCTTGGGTCAAACCGCTTTGAGGTAGTTAAACCAAATGATGAGATAATTAAATAAGGACATGAAACATGCAAAAATATACCTTGAAGGATGTATTGTAAATATGCAATCTAGCATGAAGTTTCCATGAAGAATTTAGATATTGATCTTGGAATAAGGTTTCAAAAAATGTTTAATCTTGTATCTTCAATGCTACATCACATCACTAGCTCAACAACATGCTTGATGCTTGATGATCTTGACATGATGATGGATCTTGAATTTCTGCAATAAATAATGAGGAAATATGCCCTTGAATTCCTTAGAAATTCTCTTGTAAACTCTCTTAATGCTCTTGTGAAGTCTTGGAATGCTTTAACTCTTGATTGCTTGACTTGATATCATCAAGGCTTAATGAAATAGTGATTTGAGACCTTGTTTATGTAGGTAATCCATCCAAGTTAGCATTTATTAGATCTTGAAGGAAAACATTCATTCAATTTTATTTCAAAACATTGATTTCTTTCTCAAAACCATAAAAAGAGACCAAATGGGACTCATACGCTATCTATGATGTATGGGTCTCACATGGCCTTTTTAGAGAGAGAAAATATCAGGGAGTTAATAAATTAAGTCTATTTGTTGATCTTGTCAGGAGTTTGGTTGAGATAAGCCTCAGGATGCATAATATAGGGTCTTTGGGGCCTATTAATGATGATATAAAGGTCATAAATGCAAGAGGGCTCAAAAATCAATGTGAAAGTGTAAATAAATATACTTTACAACATTAAATTAAGGAAAAATTAGGTCTATTTAGCTTAAAAGGGCCCTAAATCCAATGTGAATGTGTAAAACACATTACAACACTAGATTAAGGCACCATTAGGAAAAAGGGCCATAAATTTAATGTGAAGGTGTAAATGAATACACTTTACAACATTAAACCAAGGAAAAATTAGGTTTATTTAGCTTAAAAGGGCCCCAAATCTAATGTGAATGTGGAAAACACATTACAACACTAGATCAAGGTGACATTAGGTCCATTTTAACATTAATCATCCTCAAATTAAGTGTGAAAATGATGGCATTTTTTGACGCTACATTTAGCCCCAACTTTAGTGAGAGGAGGAACTTGTTGGCCTCACAATTGTCGTTGCACCAAAAGATTGACCTATTAATACCTAGTACAACTACTAGAGTTAATGGATCCATGGCAGGTAGTTAGTCCATGTCACAAATCTTGAGGGGAGAATTGATGATTTTCCAACAATCTCCCCCTAAATGGAAGTTGAGGGGATTCAAACATGACACCTTTGGCTCTGATACCAATTGTTGGCCCCACAATTACCATTGCACCAAAAGATTGACCTCTTAATTCCCAATAAAACTTCTAGAGTTAATGGATCCATGGGAGGTAGTTATTCCATGTCATGAATCTCGAGGGGAGCATTGACCATTTTCCAATAGAACTTGCTTCAAACTCACACTAAAGTAGACATTCAAAAGGGCTCTAATTGTACCAATGTGGATGGTCTAGGATAATGAAGATCAAGGAGGTAGTCAAGCCCCCAAGATCCAAGATCCTACATCAAACTGACATAAGAAAAAAAATGACACACACAAAGTGTATGATATGCAGCATCAAGATACACAAATATGCAATTTCAATAACTAAAATAAAGAAAGAAAGAAAAAAAGCGAAAAGAAAAAAGAGGTGTATCAAGCCTCAACTATTTTCCAACGTGATGTGGATCAATCTAAGCTATTTTTCCAAAAATTCATGCTCACTCTAAGGCAATAGAACTTCGGGATATACGCTAAGTGAGTAGTCCAAGAGGGTGAGACATATACACAAAACATGTATGCACTCACACACACACACAAGTGGCTAAGGTAAATTCATGCCTCAGATCAGCTTCCTATTCAACCATACCGAAGTTATACCTACTAATAACTTTGATAAAGCACCATCTAATAATGAACTTCAAGCTTCATGAGGCAAGAAAAGCTTCATATGCTTGGAACTCGTGAACAAATAAGATGGCTCCACAAGCATGCAAAGTTTATTATGCAAGGTGGCCATATAGCCATTGTTGTAAATGCAAAATAGTGTAACGTACATTCAAAGGAATTTTTCTTAATTCATGTAAGGTTTCTTCTTAGGGAAAATCATGCTCAATGTCTCAAAGAGAGGAAAAATAAAAGAAATATCATTCTCTTGGAGGAAATCAAACCCAATGACACCACCAAGAAAAGGATGCATCACAAGAAGAAAGAAAATTGCATAATCAAACATGAGTGTCGATGTATGCCCCCACTTTTTAAAGTGGTTGCTAACACCATTACTATGAGAAATTACTTTAAAGTAGAAGAAGACATGAGAGCTTACTAAAAAATCTGTATGCTAAGTCATATGCTTCCAATAAGCTATAGACATCATGAAAAGAGAAGGGGTTTCCCTCAAAATGTATAACTCAGTACGTCACATGTGAGCCAACTTAAGGAATGTCGTCCACATCCCAAGCTTGCTCTTATATATACATGAAAGATAGTCAACTAGCCAAAAGAGACAATGACAAGTGACACACAAGGACACAACTACTTAATTCATTGCCCCCACTTAGTGCAGGGTGAGGATGAGCTGAAATGATTGATGAGAAACAAGCTAGAGTGAAAATCAGTATCAATTAGAGGAACAAGGTGCTTCAACACAAGGAAGAGCACCTCACTCCTTAAGATTTTGAATTTTATCTCTTAAAGCCTTACATTCATGAGTAGAATGACCATGAACTCTATGATATGTACAAAATGAACTCTTGTAGTGAAACTTATTTCATGTTCTTGGAGGGAGAGATATCAAATGATCTTGGAGGGGTCTCGAAAAGATACTCTCTTTATCAAAAGTAGAAGAAGTTGCTTTATTTTGTGAAAAAGGTATCTCTTGCTTAGTATTATATATCATACCTACACAAGATTCTTTGGATTGTGATATTTTTTACTCTCCTTTATAGGATTGTGTAAAATCTATCAAATTTGAATCATAAGTATTTTGCATGATGACATCAATGTTAAGTGAGGACTTCTCTATTTCTCTCAAAGGATAACAATCAAGACCATTAGTGGGTATGTGAAGGATAATCATGGAAAAAGCAGGCCCTTAAGAGGAAAAAAATTCAGAAAAATCAGAGTTAGGCAATTTGATGTAAAAATTTGAATAAGTTATGTATATTATTTCAAAAATATGTAAGAATAGAATCTATAGAAAATTGAGTGTAGTTTCTAAACTACTAGGTTTTTTTTTTAAAATCTATTTGGTGAAAATTTGAAATTTCAACACAGTAGTACTTAAATTTCAGGGAAAAAATAAGAAGTAGGTGTTTGTCTAATCACCCTAACCACAAAAAAAATATAATATTTTTTTATAAGATTTTAGATATAAGTAGAGGGATCATTCCCCGATGTGATGCATATTGTTTTTTAATTTTTTCCAAGTAAATAATTAATTATGAATTTTTTATTACAATTTTTATAAAATATAAAAACTTGTATGTCTGGCGACCTTAACTTGGTCAAAACTTCATGAAATACATTTTTTTTAATCCTATAGTATGGAAAGCATAGAATGTGATGCATGTTTGGATTCAAAAATGTGATACCGTTGAAAGCTATAGATGTTTTCAATCAGCTTATCAATTAGGACTTTAGTTAATTCAAATAGAAAATGAATAATAATTATTTATTAAATTCAAAGTAAAGCATAATTTATATTGGTGGAAAGTTGAGAATCTCCTTTAAAAACCCTTTTTTTTTTCATCAATTTTGGGTAAAAAAAGGTTGTCAGGCACATACCCTACACATACCCATCATATCACCACTTTTTGGCCCATCACGATCCTATACATACCCTAGTTTCTATCAATTCAGGATGCACTATAGTTAAATTCGGCTTGGAGGAATCTTTGGTAAGAGTGTTGATATTGAGCGAAGGCTAATTTATTTCTTTTGAGGGACAATAACCAAGACAAATAATCTTTTCTTGGGTGTGAGTCTCTATAGGGACATAGATACCTTGTTCTCTAGCACCACATCCCTTTCCATTATATCACAGTTGTTTCATAAGTTCATAACCTCTTCCATACAAAAAAATCATTTTTTTAGGATTTAGTGGTTGTTCATAGTAAGTTGTCAAAGTTTGTTGTATAATTTTTGTTTTCGTCTAATGTGGTTAAAGTGGATTTTTTGAATTTTGTGTTGACATTACCACTTTTTCTTTTCCCTTTTTAGATTCTTTTTTATGATCTTGTATTCTCCCATGAATGTTGGTTTGAATTCTAAGCAACCCCAATCATCTTCTAATAGCTTCATAATTTCCTCAATATGTTTTTCTTTGTCTTTCTGTTGCACAAATTCTACTTGTGTAGTTGGTTTTAATGTTTTCAAAGGATTTTCCTTACCTTTCTCAATGTTCAAACAACTATTTGGGTCAAGGTCAACTTCAAGTGTGTACACTTTGTTGTTGTAGACATACTTCATTACATGATCAATAGTAGAAGGCACCCCATTCATTATGTGAATCTTTGGTCTGCCTAAAAGGATATTATATGAAATATCATGAGGAATAACATGGATTAGTGTTTCTAATGAGGCATTTCCAGCTATAATAGGAAAAGTGATCACACCAAGCGATTGTGTTTTCCTACATTGTCAAATTCCTTAATAGATAAAGATTCAAGTTGAATTTTTTATTTATCCACACCAAGTCTATCCAAAAGGGACACACTACACACATTAAGGGTGGAGCCATTCTCAATGAGGGTTATTTTTTATTCCTCATCCATCATAGCTAGCTATTATCATGAAGGCATCATTATGTTTTTGCACTTCCAAAGGAGGGAGCTAACTTTGGTGGAAAACAATGTCATCATTCATTTCTTGAATCATGGTTGGTATGTCATTTAGTTGCACATTAGAAGGGGTACGAAATTATTGTAAATCATTTTGAATCATGTTGTGGTAATGAGGTGAGGCTTGAATAAGGTCCCATAAGGATATCTTAGCAGGAGTATTCTTAAGTTGTTCAATAAGGTCATACCCCTTTCCACTTTGTGAAGGAAAATGAGGAGGACTAAGAAAGATAAGGTTGGGAAATGTGAGGGATGTTGAAGGTGTTTCTTGTGGTTGTGGATTTTTTTAGTGTTATATGTATGAGCAACAATATTATAACTCAACTGTTGCAAAACATTGTGTGTCGCCAAAAAGTGTATACTTTGCTTGATATGGGAAAAATTGATGATAAATTAGACTTAATGAAGGCTTGACATGTTGTTGTGAGGTGTTTTACACATCCATATTAGGTCTTGAGCCCTTTAAAATTGAATAAAATACATTTATTGATGTCTTGCAAGAGTATTGTAAGGTGTTGTAACACATCTTCACACTTTTCTAGGACCATAATGTTATAATTCACCTAAATAAACTTACCAAGACCTATTTCAAAGTGTTGTAAAGTATTGTAACAAAATTTCACACTTTCCTAGGCTTTTCATCAATATTTACACCTTTCTTATGCTTTAAATGGCCCCTTTATACATTTATAGGCCTTAATCAAGTGTCTTGTTCAAGAACCCGATAAACAACATTTAATACATCTTAATCTCTGACATCCACTCAAAAATTTCCCAAGTGGACTAATTCACCACCTTTGGTGGCATAGTCCCATGTGGCACAAAAATGAAAATTAATTCAAATTTCTTTCAGGTTTTTATTCTTTAAGACCTAAGGTCGGCCTGTGATAAGTTATTTTTGGGAATTAAGAAATAATTGTCTATAAATATAGGGTTTTCCCTCTCATTTGAACTAACTCATCCTAATTCATAACTCATCATCATTCCTACATCATTCATCATGTTCTCAAGTCAAGCAAGCTAGGTTTTTATCATTACAAGTCATCAAGATAGCTTCCAAGGACATTCAAGGGCAAATTATTCATATTTTGTTGTAGAAATTCAAGATCAAACATCATGGAAAGGTATTAACTCCATTGTTTCATGCTTAAATACATCTTTTTCTCATTTTGGTTTAATTACCTAAAAATGGGTTTGACCAAGGAAAACCCCCATGCCCTAACATTCAACATTTCTCTCTCTTGTCTTGTGTGTTTGCAGATTTAGGCACTTTGAGGATTTGACGATCATTGAAGATTAGGTTGAAGAATTATTGAATACTTCTCCTTGTTGATCAAGTCAAAGTATCAATAAAAAGTCACCTTTAGGACTGAAAATTAGAGTTTTAGAAGTGTACATCTGTGGGAAACTAGAATGCAGACTTAGGGCTTCCGTTTCCACCTCTAAATTTTTAGAAATTCAAAAGTGGACTAAGTCACCACTAATGGTGACTTAGTCCCAATGAACCTATTTTTTGGAAATTTTGTATAGATTTGGATACCCATTTGGCTAAAACGAGCTTCAGTGCAGTTTTCCAGACTTTTTTTGAAAGTGGATTAAGCTGCCCCACCTGGCATAAATTTCCTATTAGGTTTAAAAATTAGAATTTCTAGAATTTTAGAGTTTCTTCAAGTCTGCAACACACTTCTAGGTGCACATATTTTTTCTTACAACTTTCTATTTGGTTGTATTTGCATTTCTAGGTCATTTAGCTCATATTTGCATATCATAATGTGTTTTCCAACACCTGGCATTTTCTAGGTTTTGCATCATTAAATCATCTTTATTTCAGCTTATTACACTTATTACATTACATTTAGACACATTTCATCCCTAATTACATTAATCTTGAGTGTAGACATTAGCATTTTGGCCCATCTGTCTCTGTTTAGATGAAAAACCCTAGAAGAGCTAGAGAGCATTAAGGTGCCAAAATCATCATTTACATTTTGGTGAACCTAATGTTTGAATACTCTTATTTTATTCTTTGGATTCCATCATTTTTCTTTCTTGCATTGATCTTGCATTAGGGTTTGCATAGATTAATTTGCATGCTAGGTTTCAAATTTTGTATTCATAAAAAAGTGCATTTAGGTTGCATTTTTTACATCTAAAATCATTAAAAATTTCTAAAAAAAATCATTTTCATTTTATTTTTGCATCATACCACATCTAAAAAATCATAATCCATTAAAAATTCCTCAAAATTTTGCAAAAAATCCTAACTGTGACTAATTCGCTAGTCTGGGCGACTTAGTCTCAGTCCAATTTTTTCAGTGTCTGATGCAGCATCAAAAACAACATTTTTGTGCTTCCTAAGCCTCCTAGTATCATATACTATAAGTTTGGAAACTTTCAGGAACATTTTTTTAATGTATTTAGGTCAAAAACATCAATTTAGGGTAGTCATTTTTGAAATCATTTCAATTCTTAGCATTTTTGCATCTTAAATCATTAAAAATATCTAAAATTTTGCATTTGTATCTTTGGACTGCATTGTATAGTACAGAGACCATCGAAATCCATCAGAAAATTTTGAAAAATCTCAAAAAAATCCCTATTGGGACTAAGTCACCACCTTGGGCGGATTAGTCCCTATTCACCCTTGAAACAACCTTTTACAGAGCTGAAAACCCTATTTTTAATCTTCTGTGTGGTGCCATTACCTATCTGTATCAATTGGTTGAGTTTCTATAACACACATTTCATCATATCTAGCCTAAATTAGCCCATTTCATGCATTATTTAATTTCAAAGTTTCATTTCAAACATTTCATCTTTTAGGTTGTTGAATAATGCAATCAACAAATTACTTGTTTCACATTTGAAAATTGCATTTAAGCATTTCATTTTAAGTCATTGCATTGCACTTTACTTTTCCATGATATCATGTTTTCTTTCAAACGATGTGGCTTTGATTTGGTTAAAAATGGATTGCATAAATACAACATTACCTCTTGAGTTCAATTTTGATTACAACAATGAGGTCATTAAGAAACATGTTAGTCATAGATTTGATCAAACCATTGACACAATCCTTAATATTTCATTTCCCTTTGGTGAGAATGGTAGTGTAGACAATCATAACAATCATACTTGTTCTTCTCCTGATACCTCTCCTATTAATGATGAAGGTGTCTTGGTGAAGGAAGATACAAGCATTAAAGGTCTTGATTGTCCATCTCCTCATTCCCTTTTGGCAGATGTTAGATGAAACAAACATGAGATCATAGAAAATTTTCTAAATATCACCTTACCTAGCCTCCACAACCATGACCATCAACATTGCCCTTCTCCTAATACCGCTCCTTGATGACAAGAGGATAGGTTGGTGCTATAAAATATACCTCTTAAGAGTCATGAGAATCTTGACCCTCCCTTCCCTAATGGTCCTACCATTTGGGAAATCTATTTGACAATCATAGAGGTCCTTCTCTTGATGCCTCCCCCACTTGTGATGAAACTATTACAAGCTCTCCTATTAAAATAAATAATAAGGAACAAGAGAATGAGACCTTACAGAAAAATGACAATAAAATAGAGTCTTCTCCTAATTTCTCCACTCTTGCTAAACACAAAAATCCAACCATTGATCATTCCCATACTTGCAATGAAATTATTTTAGAAGAACCAATCCATGACTGTCAAGAACATTTGATTGGTAGTTCTCCTAAAAACTCTTCTCCTAAGGAGAATATCATGGTTCTAGAAAATGGTAACCATAGTAATGTGTCTTCCTTAGATAAACAAGTGATTCTAGATTCCTTTTATTAGAGATACACCAAACGAAGACCACTGAGGTTATGAATGTACAATTTTCCATTAGTTCCCCCTCGATCAATGGACCTCATACATACCCTGTGGGACATCCTAAGAACCTTGTAATTCTCTACCCACCTTCACACAAACAACAAACTCAATGCCAATTTGAATTCATCCTTTACCCACCATCACACCAACCTTAAACTCAACCCAAACCTGAATTCACCCTCTACTCACTTCAGATTAATGTCTTCCAACAGCCGAGTCATAATACCATTGCTCATACATACAACACTAGAAATAATCCGCAACCACAATAACCAACATTGACTTCCTTACCATTGCCTAAATTGCCTCCTCCTCCTCGCTTAAGGGAGTATGATCTCATTGAAGAACTTAAGAGAACTCCCACCAAAATATCCCTTTGGTAACTTCCTTAGAACTCACCTATCTCTCGCACTATGCTTCAAATAGCCTTACAACAAGTTCCTATCCCTTATAATGTGCAACCAAATGACATAGCAGCCATAATTTAAGAATTGAATGCTAACATTGTTTTCCACCAAAGTGAACTCCCCTCTTTCGATGTGAAAAAACAAAATGATGCTTTCACATTCATATCTCAATAAAAAACAAAAGGGATAAAGAAAACCCTTATTAACACTAGATCAGAAGTTAATGTGTGTAGTGTGAGTCTTCTAGATAGGCTTGACATTGATCAATCAAACTTTCAACCTAACTCTTTATCTATTAAGGGATTTTTCAATATTGAAACAAAACCACTTGGGGTGATCATTATACCTCTTACAGCTAGAGTGGCCACATTCAATACACCAATCCATGTTATGCCTCATAAAATTTCATGTAATCTTATCTTAGGTAGACCGTGGATTCATACAATGAATGGTGTGCCTTCCACTCTTCACTGGAAAATGAAATACATTTACAACAAAAAAGTATACACTCTTGATTCCGATCTTGAGCCTTAAAGTGTCTTACAACTTAAGAAAAACAAAGAAAATCCCTTGAATACATCAATCTCCACTACACACATTGAAACCGTACAACCAAAAAACAATGAACAACACTCAAAGCTATTAGGTGATGACTGGGGTTCCTTGGACATCACACTACCACTCATGGATGATTACAAGATCATAAACAAAGATTCAACAAAGGGAAACAAAAACTCTGCCATAACAACACAAAAATTAGACAACCCTTTGAAAGCATCTACCTCAACCACTTTAGGCCATGACACAACAAATTACACAACAAAATTTGACAAACTTAATAATGAACAACCACCCAATCCACAAGCAATGAAAAATTTTTATGGATGAGGTTATGAAATTATGAAACAACTTGGCTACAGTGGAAAAGGATGTGGTGCTAATGAACAAGGTATCTGCAACCCTATAGATCCTCTCACACAAAAAACAACTCATGGTCTTGGTTATTGTCCTTTGATAGAAATCACCAAGCCTTCACTCAACATTAACACTATTACAACACATCCTTCTATGAAAATAAACACTAGTGGTCTTGAAATTCATCCTTTACCAAACATGAAACAAACAACTACATCTTTGCTTAATATCAATGTGATTTCACAAAACACTAGTGATTTGAATTCATTAGATTTTCAATCTTCCCATAAAGGAAAGAAAAAAATATTGCAATCAAAAGAATCTTGCGTAGGTATGTCATCTTGTACATCTAAACCTGAGACATCTTTATCACATAATCAAGAAACATCTTCTATCATTGATCAAGTGGGTATCTTTTTGAGAATCCTTCAAGATCACTTGATCACCCTCCCTCCCAAAAATCGTAAGAAATGCTCCAACAAAACTTCACTTTGTGCATACCATAGAGTTCATGGTCATTCCACTAATGAATGTAAGGCTTTGAGTTGTTAAATCCAACATTTTAAGGAGTCTAGTGTTCTTCCTCATATGGGGGTACCCCATTCCTATAATTGATATTTATTGTCACTCTAGCATGCATTTAATTTTCACTCACCTTTGTCCTAAACTCAATGTGGGCAAGGGGTTTAGTAGCCTTGTCCTCGTATGTCACTTGTCATTTCCTCTTTTGGCTAGTCATTAACCTTTCATGAACATCAAAGAGCAAGCTTTGGATGTGGACGATGTGCCTTAAGTTGGCTGGCATGTGACATGCTCCCCTTTTCATGACGTAGCTTATTGAAAACATATGACTTGGCATAGGGCTTTCTGAGTAAGCTCTCATGTCCTCTTCTAATTTAAAGAAATTTCTCATAGTACTGGTGTTTGCAACCACTTTAAAGTGGGGGCATACATCACCACTCACATTTCATTGTTTGATTTTATTTTTCTTGATATTTCCTCTCTTGAAAGCATTAGGTACAATGTTCCCTAGGATGAGACCTTGCACTTGTCCTCTCTTGGAAACAAGATGAGACCGTTTTCACTTTTTCCTCTCTTGGAGACATTAGGCATGATGTTATTTAAGATGAGACCTTGCATGAACTAAGAAAAATCCCTTTGAAAATTCCTAACACTATTTGGTATTAACAATGTCTATGAGTGTCAAGCATAGAGATAGAAAATAATTTTCCTTTGTGGTGCCCTATTAAAGTTAGCAAGAGGTATAACTTTGGTATGGTTCAGCAGCAAGCCCATTCCGAGGAATGAATTTCCCCATAGCCACCTATGTGCATACCAACTAGTGTATGTTTTATCTCTTGGGATTTATCATCCAGTGGACAACCAAGAGTTCCATCGCCCTAGAGTGAGTATTCATTTTCTTTTTGGAAAAATAGCCTAGATCTGATCCAAAACTAGTTGGACAAATGGTCAAAGCTTGATCTTCATTTTTATTTTTTCTCTTCTAGTTCTTTCCATTGTATGATAATGTATCTTGTCTTGATGCATATTATACACCTTGCATTTGTCCTTTGTACTTATGTTGGCTTGACTTGAGATCTGGATCCTAGGGGCTTGCACAACCTCCTTTGATCTTTGTCATTATTTGTCATGTGCATTGGTATGATTGGACTCCTCTTGAATGGCTACTTTAGCATGAGTTTGAAGCAAGTTCATCCTCTCACTAAAGTGGGGGCTTAATGTGTCACAAAAAAGTGTATATTTTCTTGATATAGGAATAATTGATGACAAATTGAACTTAATGAAGCCTTGACTTGGTGTTGTGAGGTTTTTTACACATCCACATTAGGTCTTGATCCCTTTCAAATTGAATAAAATACATTTATTGATGTCTTACAAAATTATTGTAAAGTGTTGTAACACATCTTCACACTTTTCTAGGACCATAATGTTATAACTCATCAAAATAACCTTACCAAGAATTATTTCAAAGTTTTTTAAGTCTTGTAATAAACTTTCACACTTTCCTAGTCTTTTCATCAATATTTGCACCTTTCTTATGCTTTAAATGATCCCTTTATACATTTACAAGCCTTAATTAAGTGTCTTGTTGAAGAAGAACCCAATAAAAAACATTTAATAAATCTTAATCTCTGACATGCACTCAAAATTTCCCAGGTGGACGAAGTCACCACCTTGGGCGACTTAGTCCCATGTGGTACAAAAATCAAAATTAATTCAAATTTCCTTCAGGTTTTTATTCTTTAGACCTAAGGTCAACCTATGATGAGGTATTTTTGGAAATGAAGGCATAATTTTGTATAAATATAGGGTTTTCCCTCTCATTTTAACTAACTCATCATCATTCCTACATCATTCATCATGTTCTCAAGTCGAGCAAGTTAGGGTTTTATCATTACAAGTCATCAAGATAGCTTCCAAGGACATTCAAGGGCAGATTATTCATGTTTTGCTGTACAAATTCAAGATCAAACATCATGGAAAGGTATTAACTCCATTTTTTCATACTTAATTACATATTTTCCTCATTTTGATTTAATTACCTAAAAATGGGTTTGACCAAGGATAACCCTCATGCCCTAACACTCAACATTTCTCTCTCTTGTCTTGTGTGTTTATAGATTTAGGCACTTTGAGGGTTTGAAGATCATTGAAGATTAGGTTGAAGACTTATTGAAGAAATCTCCTTGTTGATCAAGTCAAAGTATCAATAAAAGGTCACCTTCAGGCTCAAAAATTAGAGTTTTAGAAGTGGACATGTGTGGAAAACCAGAGTGCAGACCTAGGGCTTCCATTACCACCTCTGAAATTTTAGAAATTCAAAAGTGGCCTAAGTCACCAGTAGTGGTGACTTAGTCCCACTGAGATTTTTTTTTAGAATTTTTTATAGATTTGGATACTCATTTGGCCAAAATGGGCTTTAGTGCAGTTTTCCAAAAAAAAATTGAAAGTGGACTAAGCCGCCTCACCTGGCGTAAATGTCTTATCAGGCTTAAAAATTAGAATTTCCAAAATTTCATAGTTGCTTCAAGTCTACAATACATTTCTAGGTGCACACCTTTTTTCTTACAACTTTCTATTTGGTTTTATTTGCATTTCTAGGTCATTTAGCTCATGTTTGTATATCACAATGTGTTTTCCAGCACTTGGCATTTTCTAGGTTTTGCATCATTAAATCATCTTTCTTTTAGCTTATTGCACTTAGGACATTACATGTAGAAAAAAATTGTCCCTCATTACATTAATCCTAAGTGTAGACATTAGCATTTTGGCCCATCTCTCTCCTTTTAGGTGAAAAACCCTAGAAGAGTTAGAAAGCATTAAGATGCCAAAATCATCGTTTACACATTGTTCTTAGGTTGGTAAATGATAAGTTTAGGTTTGTTTTGAGTTTGTTATTATGTGAATGTGGGTAAAGGATGAGTTGAGGCTGAATAATATTAACGTCCCATAGTGAAGGAGAGTCTAACTTTACTTCACCATCTTCTTCTAAGGAAGCTATATCACTACTGTCAATGTTATCATTTTCTTGCACCATGATATCCTCTCTAGGAGGAGATTTTTTAGGAGAAGTAAAAACTAGATGTTCATGGAATTCCAAGTTTGGTTCTTCTAAAATGACTTCATCGCAAGTAAGGGAGTTATCAATGGTTGGATTTTCTTGTTCATCAATGATGTCATTGTCTTGTTCAATATTGTCTTCTCTAGGGGAGAGAGGAAAATAGGATCTCATGGCTAGCATTGGTTTGATCTTCTAACACTAAAATATATTCTTCACAACTAGGAGACATATTAGGAGAAGGATAAATGTGTTTATCATGATTTTCCATGGTTTCATTCTTGTTTTCTAATGTCTCATTCTCTTGTGCCATAACTTCTACCCTAGTAGGAGAGCTATTAAGAGGTTCATCACATTCGGTGATTATATTTGGAAAAGTAAATTCATCACAAGTAGAGGAAGCATCAAGGGTAGGAGACCAATCATTGTTATCCTTGGGAATGATCTAATCCTTTTGTTTAGATAGATCTTTCCAAATGTTAGGGACATTAGGAAGGATAGAAATAATACTATAACTTTCAATCATTGGATGTTCTAACATCAACATGTCCTCCTCACATTTATGTGATTTTCATGATTTTTCTCGATTGTATTCTCTTTCACTAAAGAATTCTCACAATTAGGGGAGGTGTTGAGGGATGAAATTAGACTAAGTAAAGTAGTTGAAATTATCTCATCTTCTTGTGTTATAATATCTTCCCAAGGAGGAAAAGGAAAAGGGAAAGCAAGATCTTCATTATTCTCAATGATTGCATCTTCTTTCACCAAGATACCTTCGTCACTAAAAGGAGAGGTATCAAGAAAAGAACAATTATTATCGTCATGGTTATATATGCTTGTATCCTCTTCTAGAACATCATTCCAACAAATAGGAGAGATAGGAGGGTGTGTAAGTTTAAGGAAAGCATCAAAATTTTCACTTTCTTGTACTAAGAGACTCGCATAAATAGAAAATGTATTGAATGAATGACTAACATGATTATTGACTAAATTTTTTCTTTGCAAACATGGAAAAGATAGATACTAACATTTGTGAAAAGTAATGTATGCAAGCTTAAAATGGAAAGAAACTTTAAAATGCAATGCAATGACCTAGAATGAAATGTGTAAATTCAATTTTTAGATTTTAAACAAGGTAATTTACTGATTACACTATGCAACAATTTGAAAATGAAATTTTGTAAATGAACATTTGAATTAAGCAATGCATGAAATGAACCAATTTGAGCTAGATCTAGTGAAATGAATGTAACAAAAACTCATCCAACTGAAATAGATAACTAATGACATCATAAAGAAGCATAGAAACAAGGTTTTAAATGCTGTAAAATGTAGTTTCAGACCTGCACTGTGACTAAAACACCTAGAGGGGCGTATGAGTCCTAGTGAGGGTTTTTTTGAAATTTTTAGGAAAATTATAAGTGATTTTAATGATTTTAAGCTTGTATGATCTGTAAAATAAATCCAAATGTAGATTTCAGTTGATTTTCAAAGATGTAAGATTCAAAAATGCAATCTATATCACTTTCAAAATATAGAAACCCTAGAATTCCAATTAACTAGTGCAAACCCTATTGGATGTTGTTGATATGTGGTTGTCATTAATGTCAACACTATTGGAATTAATATATTTTAGGTTGTATATGTCAAGGATATTGATAAAATTGTAATACAATATGTTACAGGTTGCCAGTGTTGTAGTGGAGTTTAGTGTGTTGGCCAGCTCAGTATATTGATGATAAGTGGCTATGGATTAAAGGGTTTGTTGTCAAGTATATCTAGTTTATGTTGGAGTTAAAATGACACTTAGAGGGGGGGTGAATCAGTTTCTTAATAGATTTGACCAATTTTCACAAATTCAAAAACCATGGCTGAGATATTATCTCAATATACTATGATTAATGGATTCATGAGTTGAATGTAACCATTCAAAAACAGAATTGAGAAAAGTAATAACCAAATAGTGAACTGAAATAATCAACAACATAGTAAAGCAAAGAGAACTCAGAAGAACAAGAAGACTCAAGATTTTACTGAGTGGAAAACCCTCCTGGGGTATAAAAACCACTCCCTAAATGCTTTCTAGGCTTAATCTTTTAAATAAAAGTTCACAATACCTTATAGGCTAATTTTTGAGCACCCACTCAAGGATTACTAGCCCCTCATTTTGAGACACCCATCTCAAGGAGTACCAACCCCTCAAATTATGTTTTGAACAATAATAGTGACTCAGAGGATTTCTCTATTTTTAGTTAAGCACATTTCTCTCTGCAGAGTTCATTCATACATTTCCATATAGACAAGGAATGATACTCTCAGAATTACAATCAACAACCCTTACAGTTTTCAACATTGGTATTTATATACATTTCAAGTATGATACTCACATGCTAATTTTAGCTTAATAATGACAGTCTGTAGATGATGGAAAAAAATCAAGAGTAATGCTTATCTAGAGAGCTGTAAATCATCCATTATTTCAAAAACGCAACTGCTCAAAGAGGAAACTCAATGAATATGCTGCCATGTAATAGCTCTGAGATTCGATGCAATCAATGATGTCAGCCTGCAACTGTATTTTGAATTTTTCAAAATAGCCACAGAGTTTGAGATTTCGTTAACCAATCGCTGAGACACAAGAGTCTTTCTCACTGAGACGCCCTTATGTTTCATTCACTGTCACTATAGTCTTTTTCTTATTTGCTTTCGCTGTGACCTAGCGATGTCGGGAAGACCTCTCACAAACCACATGATGTTTTGCCAAGAGTCACTTGAAACACATTGTCGCTGTGACAATTCAATACCTATGCCAAAGGCCTTTGCCATTTCCAAGTCACCAAGACAATACATAGTCGAGGAGACACTATATAGACTGCCCCTTGTTTTTCTGAAACATCCTGAGCTCACCCTAGATCACCATGACAGTATCAATCTCACATCAATGATCCTTTGAAAGAAACTCCTTGTGTGATGTCACTGTAACATAATGTTTCTCTCGCCGATGCACCCTTTTGTCTTATGAGGGTCATTATAACATAGCAAGATAGGGGAGACCTCTTGATGAAAGCTTGAGTTATACCAAAAAAATTCATTCACTCGGAGTCGCTAAGACAGGATAGATCCTATGCTGACAAGGTTCTTTTGTGTTCCATCAGCAATACTAGAGGTCACTCGCCGAGACCTCTCGCTGAAAGCCCTAGCTCTTACCAAAGAGACTACCTTTATGCTTTCGGTCAGTATAACAACACGAATTTTCCAAGACCATATAATGATGCCACAACTCTTGCCGATAGACTTTCACATACTCTAGTCAGGGTAACAATATGATTTCACTATGACCTCAGCCCGACGGCCAAACTCATGCTGATATGCTTATTCTGAAATGAGTCAGGGAGACATAATGAAATCGATAAGACCTTATCTCGACGGTATTACATATGCCGATAGAGAACACTTTTCTGTCACCGAAACCAAAGAAAAGTCTTTCTGAAATAACCTTTCTTGTGTTGGTCACCAAGACAACGGGAATGTCACACCGAAAGTAGCATGTATGATAAATTAAATCACCATGACATCTGAAATGTCTTGCCGATAGGCAACTCAGACATTTCAAAGTGGATTGGGGAGACCCTGCCATTCTCACACTGATATGAGTAAGCCCAAAAGAGAAACAACCAAAGCCTGTGATATGGAAGGAGAACCATTTTGAAAATAGATCATCAATGAGAACAATCTGAAAGAGGTTTTTTCATCAAGGACAAACTGTAAACACAACTGAGATTCAATAGTTTATCCATGTGAAGTTTCAAAGAACTGCATGGAGATTTGATCAAGTTATGAGTATTTATGTTCTAACAATTGTTCAGTTGTTTAAGTTGGTGTTCTTGAAAGAAGATGGTGTGAATCTAGTAAATTGAGTTGTTGTGAATTCTTATGTGGTGATTCATGATGCTTATGGATGTTTCTAGATCATTCTCTATCTATTTTTTTGGTCCACATATATTGTTGTGCTTGGGATTGGTGATTTTCTTTTGTAAGTTCATGTTTTTCATGTTCTTGGTTGGCAGGGTGATTGTACTATTTTGTGGATATTTGAGGAATAATTTTTGAAGGTGTTTCATGTTTGAGGACTTTGTTTTGGGTCCTTATTATGTTGTGGCTGACTTTGGTTGAATTGAATTGTAAATTGTTTATTGATTTGGGCCAATAGTTTGTACATGTTTTATATTTTGTTGAAGCTGACATGTAGATGAAGTTATCCCTAGTTGTGGATATATATGAGAGATTGTTTATATCATTTGTATGCATGTGATGTGAAGTGTCTGAGTGTTGTGTGTGAATAATGTTCAAATCATTCGAGGTAGAAGTAAAGTGTGAAGAAGAGTGAGCAGATGAAAGTGTACTTAACCAGAACTATAATCAAGCATTAGCAGATGTTATTCTCTAAGTTCAAATATTACACATGTAATTCAAATATTTCTATAAGATAGTGAGTCTTCCTTGGTCAGTAAGCCTTTTGTATTTGAGTAGTGTGCTCTAGGAAGTGTGCCTAAATGCATGTGCATTCCCCATTTAAAATTCTTTTATAATCTTAACAGGGTATAATCTTGTAGACTAATCTCCACCATGGTTTTTCCCCTAATAGCATTTCCACATAAAAATATTGGTATTATGTGTGTTTCTGATGTGGTGATGATTTATGCTTTCATGTTTATTTATCAGATCCGAGAATAAGTTTATTAATTATATCTTATGTGACAACTGATTCACCCCCCCTCTTAGATGGCTGCCCTTGTGTTGCCAACAATTGGTATCATAACAGGTTCCTTGAAAGAAGTTTGATAGCTTGAGGTGATCTAGGATGGTGACATATAAGAAGGATAGTTCAAGATTTGATGGAATAGATTATTCTCTATGGAAGACTCGAATGGATGTCATCTGAGATGCATTGGTGAATCTTTCTAGAACATTACAAAGAATAGGTATATCATCCCATAGAATGGTCCTTCTACTTCTATTGAGATCAAGGATGCCAAGTACAATATCAAGGCTAAGGAAGCATTGTTGAGTACTCTGACTAATTTTGAGATGAAAATGTAATGGATCTAAAGACTGCTTATGAGATTTGGAAAAGGTTGGAAACTCTGTATGAAAGTGATACCCATGCGAAGAGTACTAAGCTGCAAAGTCTGAAAGGGAAATATGAAACATTGAGAATGGGTGAAGATGAGAACATCACTTATTTTATGCAGAGAGTGAATGAACTTGTGTGTAATATTAGATTTGTTGGTGGAATGTTGGAAGAATCAAAGATTGTTACTAAAGTGCTCACATCCTTGCATATTGCATACAAACACAAATTTGCTGCTATAGAGAATATTCGGACTGTGAAAAATGTAACCAGAGACATGTTGATTGGTAAGCTTGCTGATTTTGAGTTAAGTGAGTTTGGTGATGCTCTTCCTAAGACAAAATTTGCATTCAAAGCTACTATCTCCATAAAAGAGAAGCAGAGATATGATCTGAGAGAAAGTTCTTCTAGAAAGATGTTCAAGTATGAGGAGGAAATGAGAGAAATTGAACAAGAAGAGAGAACATAAGACGAGCTTGAAGCACTTATTTTCAAGAGGGTACCTAGAGGAGAAGGTAAGTATAAAGAGAAATTCCCTCTTAAATTTTTTTCTTGTAATAAGATAGGTCATTTTTCCTCAAGGTGTCATGAAAGAGTTCCTAAGCCAAAACCTAACAAGCATAGATTCCAAAGAAAGTGTTATTATGTTGCTGATAAACGTGTGATAGATGATGAATCTAATAAAGGGAATATAAGCAAGGATGAATGGGAATTTATTGCTATTAAGGAAAATGATCTAGTACCTACTAAATCTGGTAGTTGCACGAATGTGGAGAAAGCTCTACCTAATAAAGTTGAAGAAAAAGATGAATGGATGATTGAAAGTGGATGCTCTCATCACATGATAGGTGATAAAAGTAAATTTGTGAGCTTGGAAAAGTATAATGGTGGTGTTGTAAGATTTGGTGATGACAAAGCTAGTGTAATCTATGGCAGAGGATCCATTTCTCTTGATGTTTTTGTCTCTTTTCAGGACTTTTTATGATGTTTTTTGTCTTTTTTTTTGACTTTTTGCCATGTTTTTTGTCTAATTTTTCAGGACTGTTTTTCCATGTTTTTGTCTTTTTTTAGGACTTTTTTTGCCAATTTCCGAAACCATGTGCGACATCCACTGCAGTTATGTGATAAAATTTTTGCCCCCAGTTAGGTCCAAGACTTAGCCAACTTTAAGGGACATGAAAGGGATGTTACTAGGGTAGCAAATGGACAGTCATCAGGACTTAATGTTAATCATTTATCAACCATGAAAGGAAGGATATAATGTGGTGAAGATGAAAAATGTATTTTAGCCTAGGCCAAAGCAAACAAAGTAATAGTAATTGGCGGAGCAATGATTGACTACGCATGGCACCTGTTTGCCAATTTTTCACCATGGTACTTATCCAAAGTGCCTGTTTGCCAGGTTTTCACTATTGGACGAATTATTTTTCTTTACTATTTTTGTCATTTTTCTTTTTTTTTCTTTTTTTTTTGGTGCTACCAGGATTCCTGTTTGCCAGGTTTTCATCAAGCCAACAATTTTTTTATCATTTTTCAATTTTTTTTGTATTTTTCGGTTTTCAGCTCAATCTCCTAATACTATGCGTAGAAATTTCAGAGATGTAAACTATTGATAGGATATGTCAATTGTTCACCATCTAGAGTTGTCAGCTGATAAGCTTGAGAACCAAAAGAAGATATGATTATGTAAGGACCCAACTAGTTTGATTCAAAATTTCTCGGCTTTTCTCAGTTAGCCTGGTTCTTTGGGTTCTACATGAGAACTAGGTCACCAATGTCGAATTTCCTGACCATAACCTTCTTGTTGTAACTGCGACAGAGACGGTTCTGATATGCTTGTAGATGGTTTAGGGAATTTTTCCTTCTTTCTTCTAGCATCTCCAGCTCATGTAGGTGCGATTGTCTATACTCCTCATCATCAGTTAAAACTTTCAAGGAGACTCATAATGAAGGAATTTCAACCTCAATGGGCAAGATGGCCTCAGCGCCAAAGACCAGGGCAAATGGAGTGGGTCCTGTGGGTGTACGAATGCTAGTGCGGTAAGCCCACAGAGCAAGGTTGAGTTGTATGTGCCAGTCACAGCCAGCGTCATTGACAGTATTTTTGAGGATTTTAACAATGGTTTTATTTGACGCCTCAGCTTGGCTGTTTCCTTGTGGGTAATACAGAGATGAAAAATGATGTTGGATATGGAATCACTCACATAACTCATGAATGTATTGGTTTTTAAATAGACATCTGTTGTCAGTGAGGATGGATTGTGGAAGGCCATACCGGCAAATGATGTAGTTAAGAATGATATTAGATATTTGCTTGCCAGTTATGTATGTAAGAGGGATGGGTTCGATCCACTTCATAAAATACTCAGTGGCGATGATTATGAATTTATGGCCATTGGATGAGGTAGGATGAATCTTACCCATGAGGTCGAGCCCCCATTGAGCAAAGGGCCAAGGAGAAGTGATCGGCCGAAGTTCCTGCACTAGAGTGTGGATCAAATCACTGTGAATCTGACATTTGTGACAAGTCTTAAAATATTCTAATGCATCCTTTTCAATGGTTAGCCAATAGTACCCAAGTCTCGTTACTTTCTTGGCTAGAGTAGGACCACTTGAATGAGAACCGCATATACTATCATGTACTTTGCATAAGGTTGTATGTGCTTCATTGGTGTCGAGACATCTAAGGAGGGTATTGTCAAAGCTATGACGGTAAAGGGTGTCACTGACGATGGCATACCTTGCGAATTTTTGGATAAAGGACTTCCTCTAGTTATTAGACAGGTTAGGTGGAAGGGTTTGAAACTTAAGGTAGTCATGAATATCTTGGTACCAGGGAGAGTCGGGACCAACAAGTTTGCAAACCATCTTTGACTCCAGAATGTCATAGGCAGGGACCAACAATTGCTCAATTAGGAATTCTAGCTAAGGTAGATTGCTTGGTATGTCGAGGAGAGAGCCGATTGTAGCCATGGCATCTGCCGCTTTGTTCTGTGTCCTCAGAACTTGTTCAAAAGTTACCATATGAAAGTATGTTTGGAAATTGTCCACCATCCGTTTGTAGGGCATCAACTTCTCATCTTTTGTGTCATAGTTATCATTAACTTGGTTGATGACAAGCTGAGAATCCCCATAGACATGAAGTGTTTTAATTTTAAATTTTATTTCCGTTCTTAGTCTTGTAACTAGTGCCTCATATTTTGCCACATTGTTTGTGCAGGGGAAAGAAATGCAGAAATACTTAGGAATGGAGTCTCCTTGAGGGGTGATGAACAGGATTCCTGCCCCCGAGCCATGATTTGTGTGTGATCCATCAAAGTAGAGTAGCCAAGGTGCCTTAGGTTCTATGTGGAATATCGACTCATCTGGAAAGTTTGTCACTAATGGGTGATCACTTTGCAATGGTGCATCCGCCAGCTGGTCTGCTATAACTTGTCCTTTTATTTCCTTTCTTTCTACATATTGAATGTCATATTCGCTCAGAATCATGACCCATTTTTCTAGACGTCCTGTTAATGCTGCCTGACTTAACAAATATTTTAGGGGGTCGATCTTTGCTACTAGTTGCGTCTGATGACTTAACACATAATGTCTTAACTTATGTGCTATAAAGACAATGGATAAAAAATCTCATTCAATTGGAGTGTAGTTTAGTTCATACTTGACCAATGTCTGGCTAATGTAATATATAGCTCTTTCTTTTCCTTCTTGGTCATTTTGTGCTAGTAATGCCCCCAGTGCTGAATTAGTTGCCGAGATATATAGAATCAATGGCTTTTCGTGAATGGGAGGCATGAGGACTAGCGTCGATAGTAGGTAATCTTTGATTTGTTGAAAGGATTCTTGACATTTATCTATCCACACAAAGGGGATACTCTTACGTAACAGATATTGGAATGAATGACACTTGTTAGCCAATTGGGCTATGAAGCACCGAATAGATTGTACCCTACCTTGTAGAGTTATGAGTTCATTGATTCCCCTTGGAGGAGGCATGTCTATGATGGCTTTGAATTTTGTTGGATTGACCTCAATGCCTCTTCAAGAAACTATGTATCCCAAGATTTTACCCGATGTGACACTGAAGACACATTTCTTTGGATTTAGTCAAACTTTGTATTCTTCTAGTTGCCTAAAAATTATGTCTAACATCTTCAGATGATCTTTCCTAGTTACTAATTTAGCCAATATGTCATCTACATAATCTTCCATAATTTTATGCATCATGTCATGGAAGATTGTGGTCATAGCCCTTTGATATGTGGCACCTACATTTTTGAGACCGAAAGGCATGACATTCCAACAGTATGTACCCCATGGGCAAGTAAATGTTGTTTTATGTTGGTCTTCAGGGGCAATGCGAATTTGGTTATAGCTAGAGAAACCATCCATGAGGGACATCTCATATTCTGCTATGTGGTCAACTATGATATCAATATTAAGTAAATGAAAGTCATCTTTTGGGCATGCCTTATTTAGGTCTCTAAAATTTGTATAGACACAGATCAACCCATTTGGCTTTGTTAGCGGCACCAAGTTAGATATCCATTCAGCATAGTAAATAGACCGTATGAATCCAGTGTCTAGAAGTTTCTTCAACTCATGCTTGACCAATAGCGCAACTTGTGGGTGCAATTTTTGTAACTTCTGTTTGACTGGTTTGGCATTAGGCAATAGTGGCAGATGGTGCAGAACCAATTCTGGGTCTAGCCCTGGCATGTCAGCATTGGACCATGTGAAGTTGATTTTACGTTCTGCAAATAACTTATGAAATTCTAGTCTCTCTTCTTTAGTCAATGATGCAGCAAAGAGGACCATCTTGGGATCTTCTGTAGTTGCTATGTTGTCTTCTATTGTGTCATCAATAAGCATAGCTGATTTCTCTTGTTGCACGGGAAGAAATTCTAGTCCTCCATCTTTGGAGGCCTCAAAGAGGTTTTCACCTGCAGATACGTCCTTTTTTTTTTACTATTTTATCTTCAAAAGGTGCCTTTCGGTTTTCACCTAGAGACATTTCATTTTTTTATTTTTATTTTTTTTTCTTTTGTGACTGGAGGACGGAGCAGTCTCGCCAAAGTATGCTATGAAATCTAAGTCAATGGTGAATCTTTCCTTGTGATCACCACTGGGTATGCCCTCATGTAATCCCATAAATTCTACAATTGCCTCATCATTCTGAAATGTGTCCAGGACTAGCGGGTCTTGTTGGTCCCAATCGACTAGTTGAGGATAAACTAAGGAAATGCCATCATCTGTATTGGTGAATTCAGGTGAGGATGCAGAAAGCATGTAGATGGATTCAGTGATGTTGTAGATGAGATTATCATCATCCAACTCCACATCGGACTCTATCCAATATTCCCCTTCACTAGTGTCATATTCATTGTCAAAATAAGGGGTGAAGGCCTTAGAGTCCTGGTTGTCAGTGTCGTCTGGTACTTCAAATGAATTGGACTGACAGGGTTCAGATGGTGGGTCTTGTATGTCATGGGGAGTGGTAATGGGACTTTGACTATTGGGTGCCTAATCAATTTTAAATTTTTTCCAAAATATTTTTTCAGAGGTGACTTCCCCTGTTTCGACAAACAAATCATCAAGGCAACAGTCACTTAAGGATCATTCGGAGCCAAACTCCCCCTCGTGGGAGTCAGTTTCGTTGAAGGTTTCCTAAGCGGTCTCAACACTTTCTGAAACATGCACTCACTCACTTGAAAGCCCATTATTATGTCGGTCGTCATCATCGGGCAATCCGTACCCTAGTCCAAGATACTTTGGTATTCTGAAAGGTTCTATGGGCTCTTTTCATCCAGTTTGATTTCTGCCTAGGCCACTAGTACCATTGTAGCCCTTAGCTTTCATCATGTCATATCCTTTTCCATATATCTTAACTGGTAATGGGGGTAGTGTGATAGTATCCTTATAGTTCCATCTTGTGATATCAGCAAGGTCCTCATTACTCATGTCTCCCCATTTGATGAAAACTATTTTTGGTGGAACTTTAAAAATTTCCATTGGTTTCATTCTGAAACATGACCGACCATAGACCTTTGGAGACTTGGGTATTGTTGTTATGCTATATGCTATGTGTATCTTGAATTCCCCATAGCTAAGGTCCTGGATCTTGATGGTGGATTCAGCCTTAGGGTTCTCGGAAGGTGGCGGTGTGGCGGAAGACATTGATGGACTGGATGTGGAAGATGATGTGAGGGTGGATGGGTCAACATACTTAGAATAAGATGAGCTAGGAGCTTCCTGATTGATGGGTACTCAATTTTTAGAAATACCCCTTAGGTTGGTGCAAAATTGAAAAGGGTCAGGATCTCCATATATAGTGATTTATATGCCATCAAAAGGGAATTTTAAGCATTGGTGGTACATGGAGGGCACAGATTTTAGGGCGTGAATCCATGGACTACCGAGCAAGATGTTGTAAGGTAATTCCAGATCCAGGACCTGGCAAGTTGTATCCACAATGACTAGTCCCACTCTTATAGGAAGAGAAATAACGCCTCGTGACAAGTGTTCTTCATCATCATATGCCTTGATCACTATACTCTTGGTAGAATCTATACACACATCAGAAAATTCTAGAGCCTTAACCAGTTTTAAGGAGAATATGTTCAATCTTGCTCTGCCATCTACTAAAACTCTTATGACCTTGTGCTTATGGTCAAAAGTTTCAATGTGTAATGCATCATTATGGTTAGTCTTAGGTGACGATTAGTCTTGATCAGAAAAGGTGATGTGGCGAGGCATAGTGAGATATCCTACCATGGTTTCAAATTGGCTAACATCAATATCCTTAGGGACCGATGACTCTTGCAAGGTTTTATCTAGTATAGCCTTATGCGTGGGGGATATGCAAAGCAACTCAAGTATAGAAATTTACGCAGGAGTTTTGCCAAGTTGGTCGATAAGGTTAAACTGACTCTTAGGTTTCCCTTGCTTTAGGGTTGAGGCAGGTTGCGACTGCTTAGAATATGGGCTAGCTATGGTGATTTTGGGTTGCCTAGTAGAAGGCAGACCAGCTATGGTGACTTTTCCACTTCGAGTAGTAGTATTGCATTGGGGTGCTCTCTTGATTGTAATAGTATTTATGTATTCATCGTTAGTTCAGACATTATGTATAATAGGTCCACCAGAATAGTTGTATTTGGCATGGGAAAAGTTAGCTTGATTATTATTGGTCTGTGGCCCTGACGTGGAAGCATTATTAGAACCATGGTCCTATAGTGGATTCTTATGAATAGTATGATCTGAATTGGAGGAAAATTGTGATCCCCCTACCTCAATGATACGACTCTCTATAAGATCTTGTACTATTTTTTTTAGTTGTCGACAGTTAGAGGTTTTATGTCCTTTTGCATGATAATAATCGCAAAACGCATTATCATCCCACCATGCTAGTTTGAATTGTCCTGGGTCATACGGTTTTGGTTCTTGAAGTGTGATGAATCTAGTCTAGAGGAATTTCTTGAGGACTTCCTCAATGGGTTCACCCAAAGAAGTGTATGTGTGACCTCTAGGAAATTGTGGCATCTAACAATATTGTCCTTGATTGTTTTGTCCACTCTGGTTGTTTGAAGAGACATTGGTAGGGGGTGTGAATTCTGTTGTTGGTTTGTTTTGTTGTTGAACCCCTTTTAGGGCCAATACAGGACCCACAGTGTTTGCAACCTTGGTGTCAACAACACCATCATTTGTGACATGTTTATTTTTTACCCAAAATTTATTTTTGTCGGCAGGAGGATTGGAAATTGTGTTTTTATAACCGTATCTTAGTTCTCCCTTTGCGATAAGGGCTTTCTCAATTTGGACCCCTTTTTTGACTAAGTCCGTGAAGGTTGTGCAACAATGCACTTGCAACGCATATTTTAGGGGACCCAGAAGTGTTTGAACAAACATGTCCACCTTTTCTCTTTTAGGTATGTCAATGTGACACCGACTAGCTAGACTCCTTCATTTTTGAAAGAATGGGATCAATGTCTCACCAGCATCCTCTTGTGTGAGATTGCACAAGCTAGTGATGGAGGTGTCCATGTCAATGTTGTACGCGTAATTTTTTATGAATTTTTGTTTAAGCTCATCCCATGTTTGGATATCCTTTTGAGTGGAAAACCATTCAAGGGCAGGACCCACAAGACTTTTAGAGAAAAGTCTCATCAAGTATGTTTGTTCATAGGCAACGTCCATACAATTGGTTTCAAATTCGCAAACATGTTCAATGGGGTTTGTCTTGCCTCTGTATTTTTTAAAACTGGGTGACACATATCTTGGAGGAAATGGTGGCATATATAAGCTCATGTCGAATGGGTAGACGTTTAGATCATATGACACTTTTGATTTCTTATTGGATGTATGTATGTTTTCTATGATCTTCTCTAAACCCATTAGTCTTGCTTGTAGGGCATCCATTTTAGGATCATTGGTGGTCCCATACATAGGATTGATTGGTATGCCATAAGTCCCCATTTGTTGTGCGTGAATGTTGGCATGTTGTTGAGGGATGGGTTGTTGTGCTATGTATGTTGTGCTCAGATTGGCATGTTGTTGATGTTGAAAAATTGGATTAGATGTATGTTAATGAGTATGAACTTGAGACGAGTAGGTTGGGATATGTCCCCCAACCATTTGTGTCAATATTTGGGGAATATGGTGACCATGAATATTTTGATTTATGAATGGTGCCATGGGTTGTGTTATTTGACCACCTTGTCCAAATTGTTGGGTTTGTACAAGGGGAATGTTTGTATTTAGTCCTTGGGAGGCAATGGAATTTGACTGTGTTGATGTGTTAACGTTTTGTTGTTGTCCTTGGATAAAGACACGTCATTTACCCCCACCTAAAGAATTTTGTGAGATACCAATGAGAGGATATGACGAAGGTGTACTCATGGTATTGGATGTAGTTGTCAAGGGGGGATTAGTGTGACTTGATGATGCCCCCATGGCATTTACCATAGTGGTAAAGAGAGGATTGGAGTAACTCACCCACATTACTGAGGAGGAAAAAGTGGTTCTAGCTGATTATGACGGTGTGGTAGGTATTGTGGGTGTTGTGACAGATTGTGATCCTCCAATGGATGTATTGTTTATTGAATTGGAGTTATTAGGAATGTTGGAAGTAGCAGTCATGGTCGGTGTAGTGTCAAAAAAGGTATTGCTTGTGGAGTTTGGAGGTTGACCACTATTGGCATTATTGGCAGGAGATGTCGATCTCAAGGTATGAATGTCAAAACCTTGAGGTAATTTGGCTCCCTGACTTAAGAGTATGGCCAAATATATGTCTCTGTCATATAGGACCATTTGTTCCACAAATTGAGAGGCCTCTGAATCTTGTGCTGCTGCCTATAATTTTTCCTCAAGTATTTGACCATATTCATCCTTACGTAAGAATGATTCAAATGGACTATTTGATGAGGATGGTGTTGTCATGAGAGGTTGATCCTTTGTGTTGGCAAATGGATCGTCAAAAGTCCAATTTGGGTCGTATGTGGGATTGTTGATAGTGGAGTGGGGTCTTGTCGAAAGATTTCCATTTGTCTCTTTTGTTTTTGGAGTCTAGTTTCCACCATAAAATGATATTGCTCAAAATGAAGATGACAATTAAATGCAAGGATGACACTATGCAAGGTCTAAGTTAAAAAAAATGTCGACTAAGATGAATAATATTTTTGGATTTTTTTTGGGAACAAAATATGCAATGTGTAAACCTATAATGCAATTTAAGACAAGGATACCTAAGCATGTCTAAGCTGAATCTTTGTTTTCAATTTCGGTTACTAAAGGACTTTGCTGAAAATGACAAGATGACAAGGTCAAAACGACTAGTGAGTTTTCCTAACTAGACTTATGAGTTGGAAAAAAATCTCACAAAAAAGGACAATAACTGAAAGGGATTTGATGACTTAGTCCAAGAGAACCTAGTTTCAAAATCAATTACGTTTTCAATTGTGCTGAGATTTACCTAATCTAAAGTATGCAAGGACTAAAACCTAGGGACAAGTAAATGCCTAATGTATGCAACTAGAAAAAAAATGAAGAATGCCAACTAATGGTCAACAATTTTGAGCAATTTCAAAGTTGGTTTTTGATAGATTTTTTTTGGAAATAGTGTTTGAAAAAATATTGACAGAGTTTAGACTCAGATTTGACTTTGTATCAAATTTTTACTTCTGACAGGAAAATGCATTGTTTAAAGCTTCGAATGCGTCACAATATTGTGAATGCGGTTTGGTTTTAGCGAATGCGGCTTTCAGACTGACAAATGTGACTCAGTTTGGTAGATGTGGCTTTGTAAGTTTCAAATGCATCATGATGCATATAGATGCGGTGTTTAAGATGTCAAATGCGGCTTAACAAAGTGATTGCATCTCAGAAACTTGAATGTGGTTCGACAAATGTGACACAGTTTGTGAAAATTGAGTTTCTTATCATTTTGATGGAAAATTTGATGTTTGATACTGAATGTTTTGTTCAAAACTGTAAATGTGATGAATCCAAAAAATACTTGGCAAGCACAATGTTTTGAATGTAAGCAAGCGCACATAAGACAAGTATAATCCTATAAGGTCAATAGGCCAAGGGTTTGTATATTTGATATAGCCCACCGATATACCCTGGATTGGTGATAAACACCTTTCCTTCTCAAGAGCAGATAGCTTAGAATTTTGGTGGCATTGGCTCCCCTCCATGGCTCATTAACATCATTCGAACACACCAAATTTAGATTCTTTGGGTAATGGCATCACAAGAATTGCTATCTCTACTCAAGGGGATTATTAGTGAGTGTTTTCGGGCATGATACTGTACCCTGCACTATACCAAGCAATGACCAATAGAACGGTTGGACGATAAAAAAAGAGGTTTTTAATTCAAGAATTCCATTCATGGAGCATGATCCATGCGGTGAGAGTCCCCTTTTGGATCCATCTTGTCGGAACCACACGCGTGATTCTTGGGTTTTCCCCAAGAATCCACTTTTGTATACTGGCTGGAAGTCTATCGGTGTCAGGGTGCTACCGGTCTGAGTCGTCCTGGGGTGAGTACTTTTTCCCATAAGAATAGGCCCAAGTTCTAGAGTTAGTAACCATTTCTCTTACACCTAGGATCGCCTGAAAGTGCAAGGGGATATGATACTTCGATTACTAAATCGTGAGGGTGACACAAAAAATAAGGTGGGTCTAGTTTTCTGATCACCTAGTTTTCATAAGGTGATAGCATAATCACCTACCACCTTCAAGTACAATCAGACAGAATCAAGCACACATTCATTTTAATGCACCAAAGGAAGTGTGTACTAATCTAAAAAAAGACAAGCACAATGTTTAGTTTTCATTCTTTGACATTCGATCCTGCAAACCACAAGTGAGGAGTTTCTTTGATTTTTAGTCTTCGACAAATGTATGTTTATGCAAACCTGGAAGTTTTTTCTTTCCAATCTGTTATATATGACTGATATTACTCCTAATATAGCTCCTTATGATCACCTACAAGATCAAAAAATAATATTATAATGCAGCCAAAGAAAAAAACAAGCTCATCAGAAAATTGCAATTTCAGATACATGTTTTTGACAGCCGAATTAGATTTTATTGATCTAAAAAATAAAAACTCAAAGAAGAGATCCCTACTAATTTTTTGTGGGCTTTCTAGAAATGTAAAGAAGTCAAAAAAATTCCCTGTTTTGCACCCAGAAACGCGGATTTTTGAAAATCATTCAAAAAATGAAGATCATATTTTTTCGCATTATATTTGACCTCCAAATTAAATATGTAAAACATAGACCCCCATTAAAATTTAACGAGTTTTCCAAAAATGTAAAAATTTCTAACAAATTCATTAATTTTCATCTAGAAAATCAATTTTATGAAAAAAATTAAAATCACAATAACTCCTACACAAATGATGATTAACCCTATATTTTTTTAGTGAGGCCTCTTGACATGATGCAAAAGATTCTGTAAAAATTTGTATAAAAATTCACAACTATGTAGAATATATGAAGAAATTTGTAAAACCTGGGGTTTTCTCCAAAAACTAACAGATCTGCAACAAAAGGTCAATAAAACCTACAAAAGGCAAGCTAGATCAAAGGATTCACGTCAGGCTCACCAATGTATCAATGGGTAAATTTCTAAGGTTTGAGGCTAGCAATGATTAGATCAATATAAAACCCAAAGAAGTTATGAAGCACAAAGAAAGCAAATAATAACAAAATGATTATACCAGATTTGTGAAGCTTCCATGAATCACCTTCATAGCACCTCCTAGCTTGCAACGTATGATTGATGCCCTCAGACCGAGTGTGTGAGAAATTTGACTATGACAATGTCCTATGCAAGTTTTGAAGGATTTAAGTAAAATTATGCCTATGCCTCTACCAATTGATAAATGATAAATGACTATGAATGATAAATGACTATAATGCCTATAATAATGAAGTGGTCCCTAAATTATGAACAAAATTGTCATTTTATAGAAAACACAATTTTGAATGGACGGATGAGATCAACCTTTAACAAAAACCTAAAATCAGAGGACGAGATTTAACCTGATAATCCCTAATCAACATTAGGTTAAAATCCTTAAGTGAGTGGTCAAGATGTCATCTAAGAAAATCAGATCGGCAGTGGAGAAAAGATGAGATAATTAATTTCAAAAATTAAGATTTTCAAAATTAAGAAGATAAAGATAGCCTACTTTGTGAGATTCCAAAAATCAAAAAGATAAAAGGTGGACTGAAAAGCAAATTTGATAAAATCTAGAACCTGCTACCAATTTGAATTAAATAAACTTAAAATATGGATTTTGTGAGACAAATAAATAATCTTTTTCAGATTATTTACCAAAATGGACTATTAGTTAAGAATGTGATGACATTTTAAATAATTTCATTTATTTAAAATGTGAGGAACATTAATTTTGACAATTAAATAATTAAAGATAATTATTTAATTTAGCAGATATGATCAATAATTATATAAATTGATTCATTCATTTAATTATGACAATTAGTGAGATATTAAATAAATAAATAAAGCTTATTTATTTAATAATTAGGAAGAAATGACTGAAGAAGGGTGATTAAATAAATTAAGAAATTTATCTAATTAAGGGTAGACTTAGACAATTAATGATGTATTTAATAAATAAATGAAATTTACTTATTTAATAATCATGAAGAATAAAAGAACATGAATTAATTAAATCATTATGAATTATTTAATCAATAGTCGAATGTGGACCGAAGACATAAATAATAAATAGTTAGACCTAGGTTGATGAAAGTTATAATGTCAAGGTTGATGAAGACATAGTTAGACCATCCAAAACCTATGGATATGATTCAAATGATCAGAATAACAATTCAGTTTAGACTCGGAATCAAGTGTAGATCATTCCAAAGGAAGAAACTAGTGAAGTGCAGAAATGAGATCACAAGAGCCTGAAGTTGAAGAGCATCCTAATACTCCAAGGTGTGTAAGACTAAATCATTCAAAAGATCAGATTACAGGTGATAAGAACAAAGGTGTTCAAACTAGGAGAAGAATTGTAGAAGAATATTGTTTGATCTTAAAGACTGAGCCTAATAGTGTCAATGAAGCATGCAAAGATGAACATTGGTGTGTCATAGAAAATAGGACCCCCTTGATAAAAGTGACAATTTCATGCATAATTTGACCCAATTTTGAGTCCCATCACATCATTTACCCTTTAAAACAACATTTATAGGCCCCTTAGACCCATTAATTTTGATCTCGAGACCTGTTTTACCTAAGAAATCACATAAAACCCGACAAATAGCATTTAATTATCTCATACCTCAAAAACCCACCTTCAAACAATAGTAGTGGGACCCATTCACCACCTTGGAAAAATGAGTCCCCTTTGGTGAGACCCATTCGCCAAGGGTGGCAAATGAGTCCCCTTTGAGGGAAAATTCAAATTTAATTGGGAATTTAATCAATTTAACTTTAATTTTTAGTGAATGTTAGCCTCTTAGGTCTAATTAACAAGAAGATAAGGTGTTGCTTATAAATTCTCATTTCAAGTCATTTCACACATATTTTTATTATCTTTTCTTATTTATATCATTCCTCAAGAACAATTCATAAAGTTAAGTCTTCCATAACAAGTTTCATTACCAAAAGTTGAATTTTTAGGGCAGCAAACTAGGGTTTTTGCGAGTCTTGAAGCTCACTATCTTGATAAAGATTCAACATTGCAAAGGGTTGATGATGGATTCCTATGGTGAATCATGAAGAAATCTAGGGTGAAGAGGTTCAACTAGCCACTAAATCACACCTAAGGACTTGGTTTCCTATTGATTACATCTTCCATTTTCACTCTATCTTCAGATTAAGGTTTGCATCTTGTTTGTTTATCATTTGCATGTCATTTTATTCCTATTTTTCATGTTTTTTAAGGTTTCGAGGGTTTGATATCTTGTATCATACAAATCGTCTTTGCATCTCTTATTCTAGGTTAATAGAATAGGGTTTTTGTTATGATTCAGACTTTCCTAGTCTTTAACACATCTAAGGCTAGAGTTTATGTAGATTTTTCTCTATTCAAGGTTTAATTATCCAATTAGGGGTTTCATCAGGGTTTGACCAAGGAAAACCCCCCATTAGACAAATAGTTTTAAGTTGTTTTGCAAGAATATTTTGAGATATCGAATTGGGTTCCCATTAGAAATTGATGTATAGGTGTCGAGGTGCAAACAACAACTTTGAAATTGCAAAAATTTGAAAGTGGATTGATTTTCCATGCATGGAAAATGAGTCCCTCTTGAGGTGCAGATTCGAGTCAGATGTAGATCTAGGTCCCCGACTATCAGAAAATAGCTTTTGTCCAGAAATGTCCTGATCTGGGACTGATTCACCCAAGGTGGGGAATGAGTCCCAGCTAGCTCAAGTTCAAATTTCATCAGTTTTCCAAAAAAAAATTCTAGTATTCTTCAATTTTACAGGCACACTCATTCTGAGAAACAACCTTCCATTTAGTTTAATTTTCCTTTTTGTTCATTCTTTAAAGCTTCTTTTTGCAAACATCATTGTGTTTTCAAACATAGCATAGATCTTAGTCTTGCATTCATATTTAGCCATTTAAATCATTTAATTATATTTAGATTACTTCATATAGCTTAGACACCATTTTACATGACATAATTTGAATGAACCCTTAGCATTTTTGGGCCCTATCTCTCTCCTTTTAGGTGAAAAACCCAAGAAGAGTAAGAGAAGTCCATAGGAAAACCCAAAAATTGACAATTCAATTGGATGGAAGCAATGAAAGAAGAGCTACAAAAAATTGAGAAGAATGATACATGGATTCTTGTTCCTAGACCTAGGGACAAAAATGTAATTGGAACTAAATGGGTCTTTCAAAACAAACTGAATGAGCAAAGTGAAGTTGTTAGAAACAAAGAAAAAATTGTGTGTAAAGGATATTCTTCGATGGAAGGAATTGATTTTGAAGAACCTTTTGCTCCTGTTGCTAGGATTGAAGCTGTGAGATTATTCCTTGCTTATGTTGCTTACAAAAATTAAAAGGTTTATCATATGGATGTCAAGTCAGCATTTCTAAATGGTGAACTGGAAGAAGAAGTGTATATTTAGCAACCTGATGGATTTCAATTGACTGATTAGGGAGACATGTCTTTCCAATTGTCAAAGAAAGCATTGCATGGAGTTAAGCAAGCCCCAAGAGCATGATATGCCAGATTGGATAAGTATTTACTAAAGCTTGGATTTAATAAAGAAATTGTTGATAGTAATTTGTATTTCAAGATTGATCATGGTAAATATTTGATTGTTGAAGTCTTTGTTGATGATATCATTTTTTGAGGAGATGATAGTTTGTGCACGAAGTTTGCTGATGAGATGTAGAGTGAGTTTGAGATATCTATGATTGGAGAAATGAAATTATTTCTAGGATTGTGTTAGCTCTCAAAAATGCAGGTTTGAACCATGAAAGGTTGCCAAGCTTCCATGATGTTTTAGGGTAATAGAACAAGGTTTGAAATAGTTAAACCTTCTACTCTCCAGGTGCTGCTAGACATAGGCGGGTGTACCTATTAACAAATGAAGCAGACTTGACTATTGATCTTATCTTTATGCCATGATTTTTCCATGATGGGAAAATGGAATGGACAAAATAAAACAAAATTGGTATATATTGTATACCAACATTCAAAACTAAACCCTAATATGCTCAGTTAACAGATGTAAAAAAGTATGAATAAAATTAAATGATGGAAATGGTGAGACCAGTGCCTTATATAATATACAGAGTCAAATGAAATCTCAAACAATTGAATTCTTTCTGGATTCATTCAAATTGTTTGGAATATTTTCTTTATAACCAGTATAAAATGCAAGGTTGTGATTATTAAGTTCTTAATGATCTAAAAGAAATTCCCTGATTGCTATGATTAAGTAAAAGGATTTAATCCTTCCTTGAAAGAACCTATCAACCAATCACATAGATATGGAAAATAAGTACTGATAAACCAGACATAAACTTGTTATGTTGATCTAAATAACCAAGCAACATCAATCTTAGAGACAACTCAAATAATTCTTTCAATAAGCACAACACAACAATTGACACCAAAATCTGCCAGCAAATCAAATTATTTTCATTGATATCTCCATGGCTTCAAAACATACATTAGAGTCTCAGCCCTGTGAAACATGGTGTTTCACCATATTCTCTATTCTCTATCCTATTTTATCTATATCCGCACAATGCTTTCAAAATGTACATTTATACATTGGGAATATGAAAGGACGCATCCTTTTAGAAATAGAAAATACATATTAAAAAACAAAAGATAGAGAATAACTAGACTCTATTTAGCCATAAGTGAGTCTTATTGAGATGGTCCAAATAATCATGGCGCTCATACGTGTCTGCATCTCCAACAACATTCTGGACTGTAACTTCCATTTTGATCATTTCCTCATTTTGATTACTCACTTCCTCCAATGTTGTATCCTCTGTAGAAGTTATCTTCAAGATTTCACTCAGCATTGAATCACATTCATTTTTCCATCCGGTGGCCTCTTTCAAATCCCCATTATCATCAAAAAATGTAACTACAATTTTCTCAGCAGCTGCAATTAACCCCTGTTCATCCCCTTGCAATTCATCATAGAAATTTCGATTGCGATTGATTATATGATTTGTAGCTTCAAGTGCAGAACTGCTAGCTTCATCACTTTGAGCCAACTCATGAAATTTCTCCATGATTCGTCCATCCATCCTTGTTTGCTCCTTCAATGCAGCAAGATTATGAGAGTATTTTCCCCACAATTTATGCAACCAGGATATCAAATGATCCTGCCTCTTGACAATTGCAACAATAGCATCATGTTTTCCTTGAGAATAAGCACTTGACCCTACATAGTGGTCTTTTGCTTGAGAACTTTCTCCTTGAGTGATCATTTTGGTTGTTCCCATTGAAACACCAACCAAATCTTTGAGTCTATCATTTTCTCTCAGCAATTTCTCATTATTTACTTTATACATTTCTCTTTCTTTTATCAACAGCTGAATTTGTGCTTTATTCAACTTTGCAATATTTACCCCAATATCTGCAGTAGCAACAAGATCAGCTTCTCTAGCCTTTAGGGTCAAAACATGGCCAAATGCCTTCTCTGTATCAAGTACCACTAATTTCCTGTGGGGTGGGTACAAAGCCCATATCAACATTGATCCCTCATTAGTATTATACTTGGAGCCCGTATAGACTTTTGTCACCTTTTCCTTATCAAGATTATGATTAACATTACTGCCCTTCAAGAAAATATCAAAGATCAGTGTAGAATTCAAAACAAGACTAGGAAATATTATGACACCAGCATCCTCCAACATTTTCTCCCCACTTCAGGAGTCATATTTTCCATCTCATCATCCACACATCTTCTCAATTGAGCCAGAAATTGCTCCTCACTTCTAGAAGTGATATCATCAACATTCTCTCTTATCTCCTTCCCCTTCTGCTTGCACAAGAATGCTTTGAACTCAGGGGAATGTATAAACTCATCATCAGAAACAAATGACCTGTACTCCATGTGCCTAGCATCAACATCACCACATTCAACACTCTGTTCTCTGATTGGGAAAACATACTATTGAGTCCTCATCCAGGATACCTTTTCTGTTCCACCCTATAGCACATTAGCTCTTGGTGCTCCATCTCCAGAAGACAATAACTCAGTATCCTGTAGCCCTTGGTTGTATCTTTCAACTACCATATTTGCTTCATCTTCATCCAGATTTCTGATCATATCATCAAAAGGATAATATATATGTTGATACCCTCCAAAATTAATCCTTTCCTTGGCTGAATTAATATAACCCTCAGGGTCAAATTTTTTCCTAGTTGGTCCTCTTTTCATGTTATAGTGCAACAATCTGTCAAGAATTGAATTATATCCCTCTTTAGCCAAGACAATGAAATATCCAAAACATAAAGTACTAGGCATAAAAGCCTGCTTCCCAAAATAACTGAAATGCATCACACTACTATAATCCATTTGTCTGACAATTTCCAAGTATGCAATCCTGTTTGGAACTGTGTTTGGAAAAATGAAAGGAGAATCTTCAAATCCATACACTCTGATTACTGTAGCTCCCTCTAAACAATACCAGTCTCCCCAATTATGGTCAATTGGCCCATAGAAGTCTTTAGGCCGCAAGAATCTTTTGATCTCATCAGTCAATGAATAGTTACAAGGATAATGATACAATCTATACAATGTCTTTACAAAATATTCCTCAAAATGAATAAAACTAGAACTAGCAAACCTGCTATCCCAAATGGTAGTCCACAACTGAATAAGCAATGCTTCACCCTCTTTACCGATCTGAGAAATTCTCATTTCTGGAGGCCACACCCCTAGCTCTTGTCCGAACTATAGCACTAAGTGCATCAACAATGAATAGTTTCTGAGGTGAACAATGGAAGCTCCACCCTTTATAGCCATCAATCCTGAGTCAAGCTCCTTAGAAATATATGAAGCATCATCAAATATCCTGGAGTTGTGATATTGAATGTCTATTGTAATAACCATTGGCACCATTGACATGAATTCAGGGGCATCCATCCCTAACACTTGACGCACTAAAAAATATGTGTACTTCATATAGGGTTTGAACAAATCTACATGATATGGAGGCCCTTCACTATCTTCTAGAGTTTCTAGCTTGTTACCCTGTTTAACCCTATGAATTGGTAACCTCAAACCCTTGTAACTTGTATCCATTCTGGAAAATTCCTTATGCAACTCTTCACAATTGATTTCCTCATCGCAAAACCCTTCCAATATGAAAACATCACCAATTCCTTCTTTTGACACATGGATCTGTGGTTTTCCAGAAGGATCACATATTGCTTTATGCTTTGGATCATAATGATCACCAAGAAATTTTACCAATTTAGTATTAACAAACACATTAGGGCACACCAATTTCCCTACATTCAACTTCCATGGATTACAGACTGGCTCAAAATGATTCCTCCTATGATAGTGGAAATTGAAAAGCTCATACCCACTTACAGCAATCCAGACATCACCTATGAACTTGCATTTGTCATCTAGCTTGTCAACTTCTTCCCTAATCTATGCGAACCTTCTAGCTTTAGGCCCTGAACTAGGTAGTTGATCAATGAGGTCTTGGTTTAGTTTCCTTTTAGTGTCTTCATGCTCTGTATCAATCCTTTGTTTCTTTCCCTTTGACTGACTACTCTCACCAAGCTTTCTACCCTTACTGTTTCTAGAACTAGAAGACTCCATTTTCAAAATTAAAAAATCAAAATGTGAAAAATAGAGAAGCAATTACTTACAGTATTCTACTTGAGCTCCTCATATTGAAAAATGTCTTGGTTCTCTGTTCAGCATGCCAATTCACCAGCAATCAATTCAAAAATGAGGAATTGATTAAAACATTATTGTTTTATCCCATCATGCCATTAATGAAGCACGAATGAAACCACCTTTGAAACTGGCACTGTCGCATCAAATGTCCATTCGATGAGAAAAATTCAAATATGGGGTGAAATCCCTTTTCAACGTTTATTTCATCATTCGCCAAGACACTCTGTGGTCTTACCGACACCTGGAATCAACTTGATGACTAATGCTTCTGCTTTTCATGTCACTGTGACAATTTCAAGTCAGGAAGATATTACATAGACTTCATGGTGCCATACCGATATGCATTCTTCAAAGAATTTTCCAATCGCTGAGAGATTAATGTTCTTCACACTGACTGAAATCTTTTATTTTTATGTTCTTCGCTATAACTTGGAGATGTTGGGGAAACTTCTTGCAGACTTCATCTTGTTTCACCGAAAGTCTTTATTTACATTGGGTCGCCAATACAAATTTATACTCTTGCCAATGCAATTTTCATTTCACCCGCTTCGCTGTGACTTTCAAAGTTGGGGAGATGTTATGCAAATATCTTTGTATCTTACCGATATGTACTTTTCAATGTATTTTCATTTGCTAAGACAAAATCACCCTTTCACTGATGAATTCTCATTTCGGCGTGTCCACCAAGTTCTCTCACCGAAGAAATAAACCCAAGCAATGAAACAATACTCTCGACAAGAAAATGAACCCTCGGGAAGACACATACCAACACCAAATGTATTACCGAAATCACTCCCCAAATTACTCCTATTCGGAAAAACTCACCCCGAACTATCTGTCGGTATAATATTCATACTTTGGTGAAACTTATGCTGAAAATTTCTTCTCCTAGCTATGCATATCTCCATCGGCATAAGATTTGAATCAGCAAGTTTCCATAGCTTCTCACCAATAGCTTTGAAATACCTTTGAACTTAGTTCAACCAAACAATGGCCCCTTTGCCTAGACCTTCCCCGATGCACATAAGTCTTACCGAGACATTTGTTTGCAAGCCATTCGGTAAGACAAAATGACTTCGTTATGAGTTCATGCCGATACCAATCAGTTTGGCTGAAACGACACCTTTATGCATTAGTCGGTATGACATATTGTCCTTTCCCTAACATTACACTGATGGCCCAACATATGCCGATATATTTTTTATAGATGCCTGTCGACAAGAAAAAATAGTTCGCTGAAATATCCTCCTGAACATTTTTAGCTTGAATGATATACTTCCACATGCACCGGTTGGTAAAACACAATGTATTCGCTATGACTTCACTCCGACAATGACTCCCCTTTGCCGAAATGACCCCTTTTGTCGCCGAAACATGAAAATTGTCCTGTCGATAGTCTGCAACAAAGATACATTAGTGAAAAATCAGGTCGGGGAGACTTTTACGATGTCTTGCCGATTCAGGTCTTTTAATGAAAAATGAAAGACCTAATGGATTCAAATGGATTTTATGACAAAAAATAAGCAAGACAATACAAAAAGGGACTTTCATGCTTATGATGAGGACTCAATGCTAGAATTCTTGAATGCAATAGACTATAAAAATTTCAAAATTCTACAGTTCTAACAGTGGCTCCATCTAGGGATGAATGATAGTAAGATCATTGCAAGGATTCAGATTTCTAGGTGAGCAGACCAAACTCAAAGTGATGGAACATGTGAGCAGACTGGAACCAATGAAAATGGCAATGAATGAGACCCTATACTACTCTACATGGAAGAATTTATTAGAAGAGAAGGAAAACCAGGATTGTCCATGTACTTGCAAATCCTGTTCCTTTTATTTCCTAAACTACTATGCATGGAAAATAATTTCAAAGAGGATCATCAAGAGTTGTCCATGCACTAGCAACCTTTAATCCTCTGTGTTACTTTAGGAGAAAAAATGTTTCAGAAATTACCCATGTACAGGCAATTCCTGATTTTCACCAACCATATTCTACAAATAGTACAAGTCTTCACCCTTCTTTCCAACCACCACAAAAGGCCCCAGCCATAAGGCTTCAAACTTCCCAGGTTTTCCCTTTTCCTGACACCTTGCATTCCACATTAGTACCAGATCACTTTCTCCAAATTTCCTATCCTTTGCTTTTTTGTCAAATAAATATTTCATCTTTGTCTGCAACTTTATGTTTTGATTTTGAGCCACTCTCCTTGTTTCATCCAGTTCAGCTAGCTGCTCTATTCTTTCCTCCATGGGTTCAGGAATATCCAAATCTTCCTGAAGAACAAACTTGTAAATAGGTAACAAGTTCTGTAAAGGCATCCTGGCTTGGGCTCCATACACTAACTCAAATGGGGACTTCCCAATTGCCTTCTTCACCGTAATTCGATCAGCCCATACAGCCAATCTTAATTTTGAATCCCAAGCCTTCTTGTTCTGACCTAGCATCCTTCTTATAATCTTTAGAAGAATCGTATTGCTAGATTCCGCTTTCCCATTAGCCTATGGATGATAAGGGGCTGCATAAGAAATGGTAATACCATATGTGCTATAGAAGCCTCTTAATTCATCTAATCTAAAACACATTCTTTTGTCAGTAATCAACCTCAATGGCATACCAAATCTGGTAATGATATTATCCATCAAGAACTGTGTCACCACCTTACTGGTAGCTTGTTTAGTTGGGATATCCTCTTCCCACTTGGTGAAATAATCAATGGCCACCAATATCCACCTATGTCCACCACTTGACTTTTCTTGTACCTCTCCGATGAAGTCAATTCCCCATTGATGAAAAGGGGTATCAGCCTGCAAAGGTCATAACGGAAAAGCTCCCTGATATTTCAATTTTCCAAAGAACTTCTGGCAAGCTTCACACTTTTTAACATATGCAAAAGAATCATTAAAAATCTTAGGCCAATAATAGCCTGCCCTAAGAATTTTATGAGCAGTTGTTTTTGCTGAGTAATGCCCTCCACAAACTCCTTCGTGCATTTCACTCAAAACATGTTTAGATTGAAATTCATCTAGACACAACAATAATTCACCATCCCTATTTTTCCAAAATAAATCTTCATTCATAAAAACATATTTAGATGCCTGCAACTTCAGCGTTCTTTTCTGGTTATCATTCAATCCTTTTGGACACTTCATATGTTTAAGATAATGCATGATATCTATATACCATTGAGTATGCTCAATGCTTGCAATTACATCTTCTTCTTCTACATTGCAAATCTGATTTGCTTCAATATTTTCCTCTACCATTAGTTTAGCCAAACCCCGACCTCTAACCAGTTTAGTAATTTGTATTTCCAAGTCAAATTCTTGGATTTTGTTGATCCATTTGCATCTTTTACCTGTTACTTTTGACTGTGTCAGAATATCCTTCACTGTTGCATGAGGAACATAAGCAACTACCTTGGCTCCAACAAGATATGGTCTAAAAGCTTTCACAGCTTTCACCAGTGCAAATGCTTGCTTCTCCATTATATCATACTTTAGTTCAGAACCCTATAATGACTTACTGAAAAAAGATATTGGTTGCTCATGACCATCTTCATTCTTTTGTAGCATAACAGCTGCAACAATGTGCATAGAGGCAAATGAAAAAAATCTAGAAAGGTTTTGAAAAATTAGGCGACTTGAGAACAAGAGCCTCCTTGATGGCTCATTTTATAGATACAAAAGCTTCCAAAGCTTCTGTAGTCCATTTTATCTTTTGTCCTTTCTTTAACATTTTTTATATAGGTTTGATAATCTCAGCAAAGTTAGAAACAAACCTTCTAACAAAGTTAATCTGTCCAAAAAATGACTGTATCACCTTAACAATTTTAGGGACAGGGATTTTATAAATAGCCTCCACCCTTTCTAGGTCTATCCTAATCCCCTCCTTTGAAACGATATACCCCAAAAGCTTTCCTTTTATGATAGCAAAATTACACTTCTTGGGGTTTAAGCTAATACCATACTCAAGGGATTTTATAAATACCTTTTCCAAATGATAAACATGATCCTCAGCCTTCTTGGAGTAAGCAGTGAGATCGTCCTAATATACCACCATGAGAATATTGATCAAATCAGCAAATGCCACATCCATGGCCCTTTGAAAAGTTGCCCCTGCATTAGTAAGACCAAATGGCATCCTCAGATAAACATATGTTCCCCAAGGGGTTGTGAATGATGTCTTGTATTGCTCAAACTCCTTAACTTTGACCTGATTATACCCTGAAAATCCATCCATCATGGACAACAATTCGCAGCCTGTCACCTTATGCAATATGGCCTCCATATTAGGCAAGGATAATTATCTTTAAGGGACGCTATGTTTAGATTTTTAAAATCTACACACAAATTGATGTCTCCATTTTTATTTCTGACAGGGACCAGATTTGAAACCCATGTTGAATGTCTAATTGGCTTAATAATTCCACCATCTCCGAGCTTCACCAATTCCTCTTGCATTTTAGGTTCTAGAGTAGGATTTATTGGCCTTTGCTTTTGTCTGAATGGTTTAGCATGTGGCTTCAATGGTATTTCATGCTGAAACAAGTCTTCTCTATATGCTTTCAAATCTTCATAAGACCAAGAAAATACATGTTTATACTTTCTCAACAATTCAATAAGCATTTTTCTAATCACAGGACTAATCTTTCTACCTATGTACACCTTTTTTGTGCCATCTTAGTTCCCAAATTAATTTCTTCAATTTCATCCCTTCCAATTGGTGTTTGCTTCATTAAAGACTGATCACTTCCATCATATACCCTCTCTAATGCCACCAAACCTTTAGGAATCTTATTTGTTTTAAGCTACAAGATCTCTTTTCCAAAAACTGTTTGCTTCCCATCCACTTCTTCAACAAAGGCATTGAAGTTGATCTCTTGGGCTTCATACTGGTCTATACAATGAAGGAATTTCAAAAGATTAGTGTCATCATTAAATACTTGCCAACTATATACATTATCAGGCACTGTAGGCCTTGTCTCGAATTCAATTTGTGACACTCCAGCCAATGTAACATCATCTCTCTTCAATGCTACATTAGCTAGAAAATATTCCATTATATTCTTCGATCTATCTACCCATTCAATCAAGAAGGCATCAAACAACTCAATTGTATCCCATACAACATTTCTATATTGCTTTAGTCTTTTGTTTTTTGTTGTATACTTTGCCTTAATTTGCAAGACAACTAACTCTGAATCTCCTAGAATAGCCAACAACTTTATTTTATGCTTCACTGCTATATTCAATCCAGTTAACAGAGTTTCATACTTTGCCACATTATTTGTGCATTCAAAGGTTAACATGAATGAATACTTAAATGTATTACCTTCAGGCGAAACAAATACTATCCCAGCTCCATTGAACTCTTGGCTACAGGCTCCATCGAAATACATCTTCCACACACCATTGTGGTTCCTTGCAGCATGCTTCTCAATAGGATCATTATTAGTCAATTCTGGCTGTGTTGGTTCTATTTTGAAACTTCCAAGATCAACATCACAAAATCAATTGATTTGGTCTTGTGGCACACAATCAATAAGCTGATTCATCCTCGGCTCCCTGTACAATTTCACTTCTTGGCCATTTATAGGAATGGTTGCATAAGATAGATCGAACTGGACATTTCCACCAATAGTTGTTGTCCATTGCCTTGATAAAAGCATACCAAATTGTGGAGGGGTGTCTATCACTGTTATATCAATATTGTAAGCTACTTGAGGGTAAGCAACTAACTTGACTTCTACATCTTTCATTATACCAACCATAGGAACAGATCGGTTATCCATTGCATAATATTTTCCTTCATATGTATCCACCCACATGCCTAGTTGTTTCATCACTCCTACTGGCATAATATTCATGGCGGCACCAGAATCTATCATACAGTTCCTCAATAATTTAGTATTTATGAGTAACATAGTGAAAAAAGGATCAACCTATGGAGGGCTTGTCAATACATTACTCAAGCAAATTTCTAGGATGTTTACTTTATTCTGCTTATTTTTAGTAACCATTTTATTTTCAGTACTTACATGTTTTTCACTTTCATTTTTTATCAATTGCACTGCACTGTCCTTGTACTCCTTAATTTTCATCATTTCCAGAAGTGGGATAGAAATTTTTACCTGAGACAAGGCTTGAGTGAAATAAAAAGAAGAACCTTTTGTCTTAATCACTTTCTTTTGTTTTGATGTTTCTCCTTTGTTCACTTCTTTTTCTCCTCTACCTGACTGATCAGTTTTTTGAATTTCTCTATGTAGCTCTTTTACTGCATCCTTTTGGATAGGATTCTGTTTGCTTTCCTCACATTGTTTGTTTTTAGTTTTCTTTGAAACTCCCTATACAACCTTTTGATCTTTCATAAAGATACCCCTATGGACACCTTCTTTCTCATTTACTGTCCTGTTCCTCAACCAGTATTTACTCTTGGCTTCTTCTACTGCAGCAATAGTCAATCTTTCTATCTCTTCCTCAGTGAGTCTCCTCACATTATTGTGAGTAGGCACCTCAATAGATTGTGGTTCTACATAATCATCCTCAGAGTCAGAAAAAACATGTTGCTCAGCCATATGTACATTGTACCTTTGTTCTGCAACATCATACTCATAACCTCCCTCCTCCAAAGATGAGTACCTCTCCTCAACATGGTGAGAAGCATTTGAAGTCAAGTAGATCATATGATCTTCTCCATCATCTCCCATTAACACTCCTTCCTGCATTCTCTGAGATACTACACAATAATCAGGGGAGTGTGGTTTATCACAAACTTCATAAAAATAATTGCTATTCACCATATATGTACCCTTCTTCTTCAATGGATCAAGAGTTTCTTTGCTTCCAGGCCTATCTGTTACAGGTTTTCCATCCTTCCAGTTTGTATTATAGGGCATGTCATGCAACCTTGGCCTTGGCCTTTCATTCCTATATGTATTCTCCTTCTTATATTGATAATTATTATTTTGTTGAGGAACTCTAGGCTTTTCTCTCTTATTCATTATCCCAGCAGCCTTTCTGTTATTCTCAATTGTTAATGCTATCTTTTGTGCTTCAACTAAGTCCCTTGGGAACTTGTTTCTCAGCTCATACCCTGTTTTAGGGTCGACTGCATTCAGATAAACACTTAATACTACAGAGTCTGGTAACTTTGATCCTAGAGGTATTCTATTCTGCAGTTTATTGAATCTTCTATTAAAATCAAAGATTGAATCATTCTAACCTTTCTAAATTCGCATTAGTTCATGGAGAGCAGCGTCTGGTGCACTCAAATTCCTAAATTGTTCAAGGAACTAATCTTGAAACATCTGGAGAGAATAAATAGAAGTTGTTTCTAAACTGTTAAACCAATCCCTAGCTTCCTCAATAAGGGACATCATAAATAACCTCATATGCATATCTTCATAAGGTACATCCAAATCCTGAATGAAAGCATTAAAACTTCTTAAATGATCCTCGGTGGTGATTGCATTACTGCCTGTGAATTTAGGCACTAAATTTCTCCAAGAACCATCCATAGGATAAGGGTACAACTAAAACCCTAGCAAATCAAATTGTCTAATCATGGTTGTAAATTGATAAGGAGGAGGATTAGGTGGGTGCTGATATTGGTACATAGGGTTATTGTATTGCATATTTTGTTGTGGCACATGACACTGACCAAGAGGTGGATAATTATTTATATGTCGTGTGGGAATATCAGGTGGATGGTTTAGCTATCTAAATTGATTCCCAATTTGATGGTGAGGAATCTTTGGTGGTTCAGAATACCCAGCACCATGATTACCCTATTTATGGGGTGGTACATATTTTGGTGTAAAACCAGATATGTGAGGAATATTCTGAGCTTTCTACAGTTTGAATTCCCTCAGTGCTTGAATCATTTGGGCCTTTTCCTACTCTTCCCTCTCCCTTTTCTGAGATTCAAAATGTGCTTTAACTTCTTCATAAGTTAAAGATTCATAATCTTCTTGATGAATTTCCTAATTAGTAGGCCCATTCTGATTACCTTGCATGTTTTGATCATATTCATATTGCATTCTAAGATGTTCAGCTTTGAGTCCAGCTTCAAACTCAGCCTGTTTTCTAGCTTCAAATTCAACATGTTTCTGAGGGTTATAAAAAGGATTTTTCTGATCTTCCAGGGTACAAGGCTCTTTAGTTGAATTATCATTCCATGTATCAAAGCAATTCTCACCAAAAGGTATTGATGACTTGTCTTTGTTTGTGAAGCACACATCTTCACTTTTCCCCTTACCTTTGTCAACCTTATCACCTTTATGTGTCCACCTGCTATTTCCAGCAGGATCTCCAAAATGACCTCCCCTAAATTGAGATCTTCTTCCATTCATATTGCAATGTTTGATTAGAGTCACCACTCACTTTCTTAAAAGTGATAAAAAGATTGTTACTTATTATTCCCAGTGGAGTCTGTATATAAGACTTCTGACTCTATGATTAAGGCTCAGATTCTTTGTTATCCCCAGTAGAGTCACCAATTTGTTAGCTCTCAAAAACACAAGTTTGAACCACGAAAGGTTTCCAAGCTTCCATGATGTTTTAGGGTAACAGAACAAGGTTTGAAACAGTTAAACCTTCTACTCTCCAGGTGCTGCTAGACCTAGGCGGGTGTACCTATTAACAAATGAAGCATACTTGACTATTGATCTTATCTTTATGCCATGATTTGTCTATGATGGAAAAATGGAATGGACAAAATAAAACAAAATTGGTATATATTGTATACCAGCATTCAAAACTAAACCCTAATATGCTCAGTTAACAGATGTAAAAAAGTATGAATAAAATTAAATGATGGAAACGGTGAGACCAGTGCCTTATATAATATACGGAGTCAAATGAAATCTCAAACAACTGACTTCTTTATGGATTCATTCAAATTGTTTGGAATATTTTCTTTATAACCAGTATAAAATGCAAGGTTGTGATTATTAAGTTCTTCTTAATGATCTAATAGAAATTCCTTGATTACTTGGATTAATTAAAAGGATTTAATCCTTCCTTGAAAGAACCTATCAACCAATCACACAGATATGGAAAATACGTACTAATAAACCAAACATAAATTTTTTATGTTGACCTAAATAACCAAGCAACATCAATCTTAGAGACAACTCAAATAATTCTTTCAATAAGCACAACACAACAATTGACACCAAAATTCGCCAGCAAATCAGATGATTTTCATTGATATCTCCATGGCTTCAAAACATGCATCAGAGTCTCAACCCTGTGAAACATGGTGTTCCATCGTATTCTCTATTCTCTATCCTATTTTATCTATATCTACACAATGCTTTCAAAATGGACATTTATACATTGGGAATATGAAAGGACGCATCCTTTCGGAAATAGAAAATACATATTAAAAAACAAAAGATAGAGAATAAATAGACTCTATTTAGCCATAAGAGAGTCTTATTGAGGTGGTCCAAATAATCATGGCACTCATACATGTCTGCATCTCCAATAGCATTCTGGACCGTAACTTCCATTTTAACCATTTCCTCATTTTACTTACTCACTTCCTCCAATGTTGTATCCTCTGCAGAAGCTATCTTCAAGATTTCACTCAACATTGACTCACATTCATTTTTCCATCTAGTGGCCTCTTTCAAATCCCAATTATCATCAAAAAATTTAAATACAGTTTTCTCAGTAGCTGCAATTAACCCCTATTCATCCCCTTGCAATTCATCATGGAAATTTTGATGGCGATTGATTATATGATTTGCAGCTTCAAGTGCAGAACTGCTAGCTTCATCACTTTGAGCCAACTCATGAAATTTATCCATGATTCGTCCATCCATCCTTGTGTGCTCCTTCAATGCAGTAAGAGTATGAGAGTATTTTCCCCACAATTTATTCAACCAGGATATCAAATGATCCTACCTCTTCTTGACAATTGCAACAATAGCATCATGCTTTCCTTGAGAATAAGCACTTGACCCTACCCATTGGTCTTTTGCCTGAGAAATTTCTCCTTGAGTGATCATTTTGGTTGTTCCCATTGAAACACCAACCAAATCTTTGAGTCTATCATTTTCTCTCAGCAATTTCTCATTATTTACTTTATACATTTATCTTTCTTTTATCAACAGCTGAATTTGTGCTTTATTCAACTTTGCAATATTTACCCCAATATCTGCAGTAGCAACAAGATCAGCTTCTCCAACCTTTAGGGTCAAAACATGGCCAAATGCCTTCTCTGTATCAAGTACCATTGATTTCCTATGGGGTGGGTACAAAGCCCATATCAACATTGATCCCTCATTAGTATTATACTTGGAGCCCGTATGCACTTCTGCCACCTTTTCCTTATCAAGCTTATGAGTAGCATTACTGCATTTCAAGAAACTATCAAAGATCAGTGCAGAATTCAAATCAAGACCAGGAAATATCATCACACCAACATCCTCCAACATTTTTCTCCCCACTTCAGTAGTCATATTTTCCATCTCATCATCCACACATCTTCTCAATTGAGCCAGAAATTGCTCCTCACTTCTAGAAGTGATATCATCAACATTCTCTCTTATCTCCTTCCCCTTCTGCTTGTACAAGAATGCTTTGAACTCAGGGGAATGTATAAACTCATCATCAGAAACAAATGACCTGTACTCCATGTGCCTAGCATCAACATCACCACATTCAACACTCTGTTCTCTGATTGGGAAAACATACTATTGAGTCCTCATCCAGGATACCTTTTCTGTTCCACCCTATAGCGCATTAGCTCTTGGTGCTCCATCTCCAGAAGACAATAACTCAGTATCCTGTAGCCCTTGGTTGTATCTTTCAACTACCATATTTTCTTCATCTTCATCTAGATTTCTGATCATATCATCAAAAGGATAGGATACATGCTGATACCCTCCAAAATTAATCCTTTCCTTTGCTGAATTGATATAACCCTTAGGGTGAAATTTTTTCCTAGTTGGTCCTCTTTTCATGTTATAGTGCAACAATCTGTCAAGAATTGAATTATATCCCCCTTTAGCCAACACAGTGAAATCTCCAAAACATAAAGCACTAGGGATAAAAGACTGCTTCCCAAAAGAACTGAAATGCATCACACTACTATAATCCATTTGTCTGACAATTTCCAAGTATGCAACCCTTTTTGGAACTGTCTTTGGCAAAATGAAAGGAGCATCTTCAAATCCATACACTCTGATTACTGTAGCTCCCTCTAAACAATACCAGTCTCCCCAATTATGGTCAATTGGCCCATTGAAGTCTTTAGGCCACAGGAATATTTTGATCTCATTAGTCAATGAATAGTTATAAGGATAATGATACAATCTATACAATGTCTTTACAAAATATTACTCAGAATGAATAAAACTAGAACCAGCAAACCTGCTATCCCAAATGGCAGTCCACAACTGAACAGGCAATCCTTCACCCTCCTTACCGATCTGAGAAATTCTCATTTCTGGAGGCCACACCCCTAGCTCTTGTCCGAAGTATAGCACTAACTGCATCAACAATGAATAGTTTCTGAGGTGAACAATGGAAGCTGCACCCTTTATAGCCATCAATCCTGAGTCAAGCTCCTTAGAAATATATGAAGCATAATCAAAAAGCCTGGAGTTGTGATATTGAATGTCTATTGCAATAACCATCGGCACCATTGACATGAATTCAGGGGCATCCATCCCTAACACTTGACACACTGAAAAATATGTGTACTTCATATAGGGTTCAAACAAGTCTACATGATATGGAGGCCCTTCACTATCTTCTAGAGGTTTTGGCTTGTTACCCTATTCAACCGTATGAATTGGTAACCTCCAACCCTTGTAACTTGTATCCATTCTGGAAAATTCCTTATGCAACTCTTCACAATTGATTTCCTCATCGCAAAACCCTTCCAATTTGAAAACCTCACCAATTCCTTCTTTTGACACATGTATCTGTGGTTTTCTAGAAGGATCAAATATTACTTTATTCTTTGGATCATATTGATCAGCAAGCAATTTTACCAATTCAGTATTAACAAACACATTAGGGCACACTAATTTCCCTACATTCAACTTCCATGGATTACAGACTGGCTCAAAACAATTCCTCCTATGATAGTGGAAATTGAAAAGCTCATGCCCTCTTACAGCAGTCTAGACATCACCTATGAACTTGCATTTGTCATCCAGCTTGTCAACTTCTACCCTAAGCTGTGCGGACCTTCTAGCTTTAGGCCCTGAACCAGGTAGTTGATCAATGAGGTCTTGGTTTAGTTTCCTTTTAGTGTCTTCATGTTCTGTATCAATCCTTTGTTTCTTTCCCTTTGATTGATGAATCTCACCAAGCTTTCTACCTTTACTCTTTCGAGAACCAGAAGACTCCATTTTCAAACTTACAAAATAAAAATGTGAAAAACAAAGAAGCAATTACTTACAGTATTCTACTTGAGCTCCTCAGATTGAAAAAATGTCTCGGTTCTCTTTTCAGCACGCCAATTCACCAGTAATCAATTCAAAAATGAGGAATTGATTAAAACATTACTATCTTATCCCATCGCGCCATTAATGAAGCACGAATGAAACCACCTTTGAAACTAGCACTATCGCATCAAATGTCCTTTTGATGAGAAAAATTCAAATCTGGGGCAAAATCCCTTTTCAACATTTATTTTGTCATTCGCCAAGACACTCTATGGCCTTACCGACACCTGGAATCAACTTGATGACTAATGCTTCTGCTTTTTATGTTGTTGTGACAATTTCAAGTCGGGGAGATATTACATAGACTTCATGGTGCCATACCGATATGCATTCTTCAAAGCATTTTCCAATCGCTGAGAGATTAATGTTCTTCACATCGACTGAAATCCTTTATTTTTATGTTCTTCCCTATAACTTGTAGATGTCGTGGAAACCTCTCGCAGAATTCATCTTGTTTGACTGAAAGTCTTTATTTACATTGGGTTGCCAAGACAAATTTATACTCTTGCCGATGCAATCTTCATTTCACCCGCTTCGCTATGACTTTCAAAGTCAGGGAGATGTTATGCAAATATCTTTGCATCTTACCGATATGTACTTTTCAATGTATTTTCATTCGCTAAGACAAAATCACCCTTTCACCGATGAATTCTCATTTTGGCGTGTCCACCAAGTTCTCTCACCGAAGAAATAAACCCAAGCAATGAAACAATACTCTCGGCAAGACAATGAACCCTCGGGAAGACACATACCGACACCAAATGTCTTACTGAAATCACTCCCCAAATTACTCCTATTCGGAAAAACTCACCCTGAACTATCTGTTAGTATAATATTCATACTTCGGTGAAACTTATGCCGAAAATTTCTTCTCCCAGCTATGCATATCTCCATTGGCATAAGATTTGAATCGGCAAGATTTCATAGCTTCTCACCAATAGCTTTGAAATACCTTTGAACTTAGTTCGTCAAACAATGGCCCCTTCGCCTAGACCTTCCCCGATGCACATAAGTCTTACCAAGACATTTGTTTGCAAGCCAATTGGTAAGACAAAATGACTTCATTATGAGTTCATGCTAATACCAATCAGTTTGGCTGAAATGACACCTTTATGCATTAGTCGGTATGACATATTGTCTTTGCCGTAACATTACACCGATGCCCCAACATATGCCGATATATTTTTTATAGATACCTGTCGGCAAGAAAAAATAGTTTGCCGAAACATCCTCCTGAACATTTTTAGCTTGACCGATATACTTCCACATGCACTGATCGGCAAAACACAATGTATTCGCTATGAATTCACTCCAACAATGACTCCCCTTTGTCGAAATGGCCCCTTTTGTCGCCAAAACATGAAAATTGTCATGCTGATAGTCTACAACAAAGATACATTAGTGAAAAATCAGGTCGAGGAGACTTTTACTATGTCTTGCCAATTCGGGTCTTTTAATGAAAAATGAAAGACCTAATGGATTCAAAAGGATTTTATGACAAAAAGTAAGCAAGACAGTACACAAAGGGACTTTCATGCTTATGATGAGGACTCAATGCCAGAATTATTGAATGCAATAGACTGTAAAAATTTCAAAATTCTACAGTTCTAACAGATTGCAAATTACTCAGCTAGATAGAGGAATCTTTATATCTTAGTCCAACTATGTGAAAGAATTGCTAAAGAAGTTTGGTATGGAGGATTCAATGCCAGTTGGTACACCTATGGTGACCTGATGTAAGTTACTCAAGATGATGATTCTCCTAAAGAAAATCAGACTAGATACAGATTAATGATTGGTGGATTGCTCTATTTGACTCAAACTAGACCTAATATCATGAATGTTGTATGCATTTTTGCTAGATTTCAAGCTGATCCTAAGGAATCTCATGTGACAGTTGTGGAGAGGATTTTCAGACACTTGAAGGGGACAGTTGATTTTGGCCTATGGTATCCTAAAGAATATGACTTTACTTTGAGTGCCCTTACTGATGTTGATTAGGAAGGAGATGTGGATGACAGAAAGAGTACCAGTGGTGGTGCATTTTTCTTGGTAAAGAAGTTGATTTCATGGTTAAGTAAGAAGTAGAATGCCATTTCCTTATCTACTATAGAGGAAAAATACATTGTTGTTGCTAATAATTGTGTGGATGAAGTAGGTGTTCAAAGATATCAGAGTTTTGTATGATGAACCTATTGCTATATTTTGTGATAATTCAAGTGAAATTAACATTTCTAAGAATCTGGTGCTGTATTCAAATACCAAGCATATATCTATCAATTTTCACTTTTTGAGAGAGAAGGCGAGTGAAAAGGAAATCAGATTGGAGTATATGCCCACTAAGGAATAGATTGCAGATATCTTTACCAAGCCTAAGGATACTTTTGAGTATCTCAGAAGGAAACTAGGGGTGATTACCTGTCCTAATAAGAATTAAGATGCATTGACTTGCATCATTCTATGCATTTCATAGTCATATCTTGATCTGCATTGATGTTGTGATGGTTGCTACACAGGGGGAGTAGTCAGATGTTAAGATATGTGGTTCATAGCTTGTGTGGAGAAAGATAATGTGTGTCTTCTTCATTGATGTCAAAGGGGGCAAAGATTCATGTGAAAAACTATGAAAGAGTTAAGGAGAAAAAGAGTCAAAATCTAAGGGGGAGAAAGTGCTAAGAGGAAGTTGTGTTGATGGTGTTTTTCACATCATGTGTTGCCATCAATTCCAAAGGGGGAGATTGGTGGATGTTTTTGATATGTGGTTGTCATTGATTTCAACACTATTGGCATTAATGTATTTAAGGTTGTATATGTCAAGGATATTGAGAAAATTGTAATAAAATATGTTATAGGTTGTTAGTGGTGCAGTGGAGTTTAGTATATTGGCCAACTCAGTATATTGATGATAAGAGGTTGTGGATTAAAGGTTTTTTTTTTAGTATATCTAGTTTATCCATGTGAAGTTTTAGAGATCCGCATGAAGCTTTGATCGAGTTATGAATATTTGTGTTCTAACTATTGTCCAGTTCTTCTAGTTGGTGTTCCTGAAAGAAGATGATGTCATTATAGTAACTTTAGTTATTGTGGATGCTTATATGGTGATTCATGATGCTTGTGGATGTTTCTAGATTGTGCTTTATCTATGTTGTTGGTCCACATTGATCGTTGTGCTCATGATTGGTGATTTCTTTTGTGAGTTCATGTTTTTCGTGTTCCTAGCCAATAGGGTGATTGTAGCATGTTGTGGATCTTTGAGGAATAATTTTTGAAGGTGTTTCATGTTCAAGGACTTTGATTTGGGTCCTTACTATGTTTTGACTGACTTTGGTTGATTCACATTGTAAATTATTTATTGATTTGGGCTGACAGTTTGTACATGTTTAATATTTTTTTGAAGCTGCCATGTAGATGATGTTGTCTCTATTTGCATATATATATATATATATATCATTTCTATGCATATGATGCAAAGTGTGTGAGTTTTGTGTGTGAATAATGTTCAAATCATTCAAAGGAAGAAGTAAAGTGTGCTTAACTAGAAATCTAATCAGGTATTAGCAGATGTTATTCTCTTAGTTCAAATCTTGCAAATGTAATTCAAATCTTTCTATAAGAAAGTGAGTCTTCCTTGGGTAGTAAGCCTTTTGTATTTGAGCAATGTGCTCTAGGCAGTGTTCCTAAATTCATGTGCATTCCCCATTTACAATTATTTTATACTTTTAACAAGGTATAATCTTGTGGACTAATCTCCACCGTGGTTTTTCCCCTAATAGGGCTTCCACATAAAAATCTTGGTGTTATGTATGTTTCTAATGTGGTGATGATTTATGATTTCATGTTTATTTATCAAATCCAAGAATAATTTTATTAAGTATAATTTCGGTGACAACTGATTCACCCCCCCTCTCAGTTGTCTACCCTTGTGTTGCCAACAAACCCTAATGCAAATTTAATGCAAGTAAGATCTAGGATGATGATGCACTCCAAATAAGAATGATGATTTTCTAAATGTAGGTTGACCAAAATGAAAGATTGATTTTTTTTGCTTCTATGCTTGGAAGATATAATAAAAATCATCACACTCTCTCATTCAAGGAAATCCCTAGAGATCTCAATCTAAGGTATGCAAAGGAAAACAAGATCTTGCAATAGGGTTATCCTAGCATCTGATTATAAACTAAAGAGGGGTTCACCACCAAGCTAGGGCTTGGGAAGAGTAATGAAATACAAGATCTAATGTTTAACCCTAATGATGCATGAAACTTGAATAAATGACCTTGAAATGCATATAAATTAGAACAAAAGAGTGTAAAATAAAAAGTGTGCACCTAGAAACTTGTAGAAGCTTGAATGAGGACTAGAAATACTAGAAATGTTAATTTTAATGCTAAGTATGCCAGTTTGGGAAATTTAGTCCTAGAATGGGTTTTCTACACCAAAAATAGAATATGACATTTCTTATTCTAAATCTCTTGAAACCCTGAAAAATGAATGTATTGGGGCTCATACGCCCAAGGTGGTGTATCAGTCCCAATATGATTTTTCAAAGGATTACGATCTGATTTTTCTCTCCAATCTCTTCTCCTTCTACTACACTTTGTTTTTGGATCTGAAACCCTGATTTCAGACCTGTAGAAGACTTTCTATAACCTTTCAAATGAGGAGACAACTCCAACATCTTCCTTTAAGCTTGTAACCTAATCTTCAAAGATCCTTCAAGCTCCAAGAAACCTAGATTTGCAATTACCCATGTAGAGACATAAAAAATTGTTGATTGTTAGGAAATGGGGTTACCTTGGTCAAACCCCTTTGAGGTAATTAAACCATAATTAAACCAAATGATGAGATAATGAAATAAGAACATGAAACATGAAACATGAACAATTATACCTTGAAGGATGTCTTGTAAATCTACAATCTAATAGGAAGTGGCCATGAAGAATGTACATCTTGATCTTAGAATAAGATGTAGAACAATTATTAATCTTGGATATTTAATGCTACATCACAACACTAGCTCAACAACATGCTCGATGCTTGGTGATCTTGACATGATGATGGATCTTGAATTGTTTCAATAATTAATGAATAAATTTGGCCTTAAATGCCTTAGAAATGATCTTGTAAACTCTCTTGATGCTCTTGTGAAGTCTTGGAATGCTTAATTCTTGATTACTTGACTTGATACCATGAAGGCTTAATGAAATAATGATTTGAGACCTTTTTTATAAAGGAAATCCATTCAACTTACCATTTATTAGATCCTGAAGGTTGACATTCATAAAATTTGAATTTAAAACATTGATTTCCCACTCAAAACCCTAAAAAGGGGCCAAATAGAACTCATACGCCATATGTGGTGTATGGGTCCCACTTGGGTGGGACTCATATGCCCAAGGTGGTATATGGGTCCCACGGGGTCTTTTTAGAGAGAAAAATGTCGAGCAGTTAAGAAATTAAGTCTATTTATTGATCTTGTAAGGATTTTGGTTGAAATAATCCTTGGGATGAATAATATAGGTTATTAGGGGCCTATTAATGATGATATAAAGGTGATAAATGCAAGAGGGCTTAAAAAACAATTTGAAATTGTAAATAAATATACTTTACAAGATTAAATTAAGGAAAAATTAGGTTTATTTAGCTTTAAATGCCCTAAATCCAATGTGAATGTGTACAACACATTACAACACTAGATTAAGGCACCATTAGGTCCAAGGGACCTAAATTTAATATGAAGGTGTAAATGAATACACTTTACAACATTAAACCAATGAAAATTTAGGTTTATTTAGCTTTGAACTGGAAATAAAATAGGGGTGGGGGTTAACCACTTATTCTCCTTCGGTCATTCAAATATGTCCTAGGAGTCCTAATTGGATTGATTATCAACCTCACAAGGAAGACCTAGAACGGGGTTCTTTAAGCTTTTATGGGTTAACCACCAAGAAAATTCTTGGAAAAGACAAATAAGCATTCAACTCACAAAACCTGGTAATGCAAGCTAAATGAAGGATGCAAATGATGAAATAATGCAATAGCAAGTTAGGGTATGTGTACCTAGGAAATATGGAAATGTAACAAGGATTCTGCAAATGCAAAAATGTTGTCAAAAAGTTTTATGGAGGACTAAGACACCCTTACTATTGTCTTATTCATGCTTCTATTTTTCAAGGGAAATGCAGAATCTTCGAATGTCAGAACCGGATCTAGGAGAATTTTTGAAAAATACCCTTGGGAGGACTAAGACACCCTAGGTGGTGACTTAATCCCGTCTGGAATTTTTGAAATACTTGAGTGTGGTTCTGAGGCTTAATGTCTGCTCTTCTTTCATCTGTGATGTCAAGTTCTGAAACTTTCAGATTTGTCCAGTAAGTGAGCTTTCATGAACATCAAAAATTTGTAATGCAACTTTGCAACTTTGCACTTCAAATGATCTGCAAGTCTTTAACCTAAATCTACAATCACAAGCATGCAATAGGAGAAAAACTTGTTGATTGTTAGTGAATGGGGGTTTTCCTTGGTCAAACTCCTTGTTGCTAATTAAACATTGAAATAGAAATGAAATAATTGAAGGAAATGATGAATGAACAACATGAAATGTTACAAATCACCAAAAACTTGTAATAAGGTGCTACAAATATGCTTGAAATGCCTACAATGGATGTGGTTCTTAACTCTTACTTGAATGATATTGATCTTTGAAACACTTGCTTGAATCATAAACCCTACATTACAAATGTTAGCACAACAACACACATGATGCAAGAAGATCTTTGATATGATGCTTGAATATGGATGATGGCTCCAAATTCTTGATGAAATACTCTAGAATTCTCTTGAATACTTGAATACTTGGAAGCTTAGATTGCTTGTTAGGAGAAAAGAAGAGAAGGAACCTTGTATTTATACTTATCCATCCTTAATATCTTGAAATTACACCACAACAAGCTGACATATGAATTCATTAATTAAAGGAGGTTAAATCTCACCATAATTTCAAATTGAATCCTGACAATACCTCAAGGGGGACTAAGACACCCTAGGTGGCATCTTAGTCTCGAGCCATGAAACTCGTGGAAAAGAATCCATAAAGGGGCCTATTTAGGTGCTTTCAAAATTAGGGTCCCAAGACCTTTGGGGGACAAAGACGCCCTAGGTGGCATTTTAGGCTGGACCCAAAACATAGGGACACTTAGACAAAATCATTAAATTATCATTTATCAATTGAATTTTTTCAAGATTAGCCAGAAAAATATATAATTCATTGGGCTTGTGGATGCAAAATAGGATCAATTAAGACATAAATAGGGATAAATAAAGCAAGGCGGGCCCAAACAAGTGTTAAAATGAAATGGTATGTAATGTGAATGTGGAAAACACATTACAACACTAGATCAAGGCGAGATTAGGTCCATTTTAACACTAATCATCCTCAAATTAAGTGTGAAAATGATGACATTTTTAGACACTATAGAAGGAAAAGTATTAAACAAATACATCCAACCATTAAATTGTCCCCAACTTTAAGGCACCTAGAATTTTGGGCTAGGACATAGTCTCCCATGGGTGAATGTGTCCCCCTTCTTAGCAAGGACCCAAATTTAAATATGTTTTTGGTGGTATTTTAATGTCCAAAATTCAATTATGAAGTATCAAATTTTGAAATCTATTTTTTAAGAAATTAGATAAAAAACTATAAATATCTAGTCTTTTGATCATTTTAAATCTAACACACACCTTCTAGCATTCAAGAGAAAAAAATATTTTCAATAGCATTATTAAGCAAGTCAAGAGCAACATTATCATAGTTTATTATAAAAATTCAAGATCCAACATCATGTCAAATTATGTGTGTTCATGTTCATTTTTTGTGAAAACTAACATTGTTGTAGATCTCAAAAGCATTCAATAATTCAAGCAATTCTATCAAGCAAGATCCAAATACTTGAAGTGATGTGTATGTATTCAGTCCTTCAAGGAAGCCATTGAAGGGTGGGGAGTTGTAGCATTTTTTTATTCATCATTTCCTTCATTTCCATTAAGGTTTTATCATTGGCATTGCCATTGTAGAAGTGGGAACACTTACATGGATTTTGACTAAGGGAAGCTCCTATATTGCACAACTTATTCTCTCTATATAAATGTGTAGGTTGCACATTTAGAAAGGATTGAAGAGATCTTGAAGACTTGTTTTACATTGTTGCATTTATTATCATCAAAATTGTCAAGACACAAAAACTCAATTATAGAATTTACAAATGGTATTCTAAAAGTGGGAAAATTAGAAAATAGAAGCTTAGATATATCACTAGAGGAGCCCCAAAATTGAGAAAGAAACCCTAAAAAAGACCCTATCACCTAGGGGTGACCTAATCCTACTATAGCTCACCCAAATATAACTTTTGGTGAAAGGTATTGTTGATGGTGCCAAGTTGACCCACAACATGTAGGTAAGATAAAAGTGAAATATCTCACCTCTCCTGAAAAAGACAATCAGTAATCAAACTGATCACCTCCCAAGGTCTTTGATGTTGGTTCACAACATTGTTGTTTCACGAAGTGGTCAATATGGCTATAATGTTCAAGGGGCCTACTAGTTTTGAGTTTATGGATTGTTATAAGATCAAACATATATTTAAACCTACTTTAACCTATGGTTTTAAAGAAACAAAAAAAAAGATTAAAGCTTTAAACTGAAGAGAATGTTGATTCATCCAACTAATCAGACTTGTTGCCTTCCAAGAAATTCTTAAACTAAAACTACAGAATAAAGTTAACTTGTAATTAATACAAAGTTTCATTCATTCACAGTGCAAACTTTAATAGTAGATTGAAAATCATCATTTAAACAAAACATAAGATAAAATTTCATTCCTTGAAAGCTTTCCAAATCAAATAATTAACACAAGATAAATACCATTATGGAGCACAATATGAAGTAGATTTAAATCTAGTTGCTTCTACTATTGGTGAAACAGGTAAACAACATTTACAAATCTGGAAAGATCACCAGTGTACAAAAAACCCATGTCTTTGAATTATCTCCATCTATACTAAAAAAATCTGGAGGATACATCACCTCCTCCTGCTGAACTTAACTCCTACTCTACTTCTGCTCTTGAGTTTATCTATCTTCTAACCCTAACTCGCTAATCCTTAACCAAAAGAAGAAGATGAAAAACAAGATCCTATTTATGTATCTCTCTAATATCTATCTCAAGAAAAAAAGACATAGCTTGATATATCTATCACCAAATTATTTTTACAAAGAGGTAAAAATGCCATATATACACGCGCATCCAAAATGAGCATCGACCCCATTTTAGGGTTTACAAAATAAGTCAATTTGTAGAAGAGTCGGTGACAAAGGAGTTTGAAACAAATTCAACACTGCATCCAATGCGTGCACTCCATTTACGTCGATGAAAGATCGCTCTCAGGCATGGTTTCGATATCTTTTACAACCATCACCATTAACTCGTAGCCCTCGTGTCTACCATTAAGACTTCATGTGTTTCATCCTTAAAAACTGCTCTAGCAGAGTTGCTTTGAATGTTCCAGGGGTATTTCCATTCATGTCCACCTACTACGGCTAGTGGACATCTCGTCCATCATTAAGACTCGCTACTTCCCCTTTTCACACTTTCCTCTTAGCCTGGAACCTTCGCAGGTTGACTTCCTTGAGAAATGGCATTAGATGCTCTTTACATGCTTTAACCCTACAAAATAATGCCTTCATTAGTCCTCTAAAGCATAGAAAATATCATCATTCATCCTCACTTTCATATACCTTTCATTCCATTATAGTTATCAAAAAGAGACTCAACTCTGGAGGAGGCGGAACCAAATCCGAAGCAGAAACATACTTACCTTTAACACCGGCAGGGGTGGAGCCAAAAATGAAATGGAACCAGGACTGAAGTCAAGACGAGAACAAAACATGGAAATAACCAACATTTCCAAGTTCAGCCCTCAATTTGGCTCCACGTCTGCAAAAAGAAAAGTAACCGGGGACTGTAGCAGGGCAAGGGTAGAGTCAGAACAGGAAGGGGAAACAAAAAATTGGAAAAAACCAAATCCCAAATCCATTCCAAACCCGGCCCCGCAAAAGAGACCAAACACAAAGAACAAATGGAAACAAACGCAAGTGGGATAAAAAAATGATCCCAGGCAAACCACAATGGGGGCGAAAGCAGATCAAAAATCCAACCTTGAACTTTCTCGAAATTATAGGTTCGGATTCCATCCTGGCTCTACCTCTGATGACACACAAAGAAATGAAAAAAAAGGACAAAAAAAGGAAAAAAGGGAAGAAAACATCTGATGACCAAACGATCAGAACAAAAGGCAACAAAAGAGTTTGGCGGAACCGGGACTGGAACAGAACCGAAATGTGGAACTTCAGAAAAGTTCCAAAGTTCTATTTCAGTCTGTGTCCCACTTCTGCCAAAACAAACAAAGAACTAGTGGAACCAGAACAAAGACAGAATGAAAACTAGAACTTGGAAGAAATTCCAAAGTTCGGTTCCGGTCCTGGTTCCGCGTCCGCCAGACCAACAAAGAACCGCCAAGGAGGAAAGAAAGAAAACTGGTGGAACCGGAACCAGAAGGGAAAACATAACTGGAACTTAGAAAAAGTTATGAAGTTGAGTTTCGTTCCGCGTCTTGCATCCGCTGAAACAAAGGATGACAAACAAGCAAAACAAAGGAAAGCGGCAGAACCGGAACCGAAACGGAACCCAAACTTGGAACTTAGAAAAGTTCAAGAGTTCAGTTTAGGTCTGCGTTCTGCATCTGCCATAACAAAACAAAAAATTCCTAAGGTAGAAAACAAAAGGCCAAAGGAAATAGAATAGAAAAGAGGGGGACCTATTTTAAACAAGTTTAAAATGGGGTGGTTATGCAAGGCATAACAATTGGCGACTTGGCTGGGAAAAATGGTTTCACCATTTTTGAGAAACTGAAGGATTCAGCTACCCAGAACTCCTGGTTTATGGACATCACAACTCCAGTTAGGTTAGTTTTAACAACCAAGGTTGAACTATAATCTCAAATGTAAATCAGCACTGGCTACCCCTGAATCTATGTGTGTGCTTGATGGTGCATCACCCTTTTACAAAGTTTTCCTCATCTTTTGAACAATAACGTGCAAGATTTGAATTACATGAGTTGATTTCCTTTAGCTGTTGTGCAATGATATCCTAGGCATAGCTCCACTACCAGTCAAGTGTCCATAGCCCCGACAGAGATACCTCTAGTTTTCTCACATCATTGCTCTACTACCAGTTAGGCGTCCATAGCCCCGGTAGAGATACTGGAATCACCCATTCATGTTGATTTTTCTTTTCTTAGATAGTTTTCTTTTTTTTCTTTTCTCTTGGAGTTTCAGATATTTCATTCAATTCTTTCTCAATATGTCAGATGTCCGACATCTTTCCTGGATTGAAAACTACCATGGACCTCATAACAGCATCTGGGGAATCAGATTTTTCACTCAAATCTTACAACACCATCGCCCTAAGACAAATATACCATTACAAAAGGAGATGCTTTATTGATTTGTGATAGATTCAGCCGTATTTAATGAAGATTGTTTACTTTGCACCTTGATTTCAAAACTTTTCACAACCCTTATTGATAATTGACATAAAACAACGAATCTAGGACAAAATCATCCAATCAAAAAACTTGAAAATATCTAAACCAACTTCTCTCCTAATAACCAAAGTATACTTCAGATAACAACCCCTTCATCAACTACATAAAATGAAGGTTCCCACAAAGAAAAACAAAGGAAAAAAAGTAAAAGACAAACAAGGAAAACAACAAATGACAAACAAGCAAAACAACAAATTATTTACATACATGTATAATCCAAAAAAATATAAGATCTTTCATGGCCCAAAATAATGTTTAAGAAACTATCCATTGACAGGCAATGGAACAAGTTCTCCCATTAAACTACTCAGCCATAAAGCATTTTCTCCTAGGATTTCAGCTATTTGATAGGGACCCAACCAGAGCTTATCAAATTTTTGGTGATCGCCCTTATTTTCATTAGCTTTATCCTATAGCAGCATAAGGTTTGATATTCTAAAAGCCTTGATTTTCGCTCTTTTGTCAAACCAACATTTGACAACAGACCGATGTCTAAAGAATTGCTGCAAAGAAACATCTCTCTGCTCTTCTAATCTCAGCAAGCCAACTAACCTTACTTCAATCCTATCATCACTGGAGTAAAATTCCTGCATAAACTTAATGATAGGTATTTGCAAGTGAATAGGGAACACGAGCTCTTGGCCATATACTAGATTAAATGGTGAAGTCTTTAAAGTAGCCTTGATCCTAGTCCTATTTACCCATAAAGCAAATTTTAACTGGGTATGCCAGTCCCTAGGATTGTTCTCTAATAGTTTTTTTATTACTCCTAGGATATTCTTATTAGTTGATTCTACAACTCCATTTCCTTGTGGGTAATAGTTTGAAGAATACTTTAAAACAATTTTATGATCATAATCCCATGAAATGAACTCAGAAAAAGAAAAGGAAGAGCCATTGTTACATACCAGTGAAAGGGTACTCCAAACCTAGTTGTGATGCATTCGGTGAGGAAATTGATCACTACCTCTGTTGTGCTATTCTTGCAAGGTATAGCTTATGTCCATCTTGTGCACTAATCCATGGCAGTCAAAATGAATTTGTGTCTTGTAGAAGAGTTAGGATTAATTACCCCAATAAAATCAAGTGCCCATTGGGAAAATGGCCTTACCTCATAAACAGGTTGCAATGGCATGGTTGAATGGCGCTCTCTTGATGCAGAAATTTGACATATGTGACATGTTATTACATGTTGGTGAGAATCCTTGAACACACACGACCAATAATAACCAGATCTGAGGATCTGATGTGCTAAAGAATCTACAGAACCATGAATTGTGCCATGTTTCCTATGAAATTCAACAATTGCATGCTTAGCCTCTTGTTGATCAAGGCATTATAGGTAAATTCCCTCAAAATTATTCCTATATAACAATCCTCATTTGAGCATATAATGGGATCTTTTCATTCTCAGTGCTCTCCTCTAAGTTGTATTCATTCCCTCTGGGCACTGATTATTGAGTATGAAATAAATAATATCGACATACCAAGGGTCATTGGAAAAGGAATGTGTTGTGTATTGCTGACAAATAATGTTCTCACCAGCATCCGCCATTGATTTAGACAGGCCTTGACCTCAGACAAGTTTCATATGGAAAATCTCCAGATCAAACTCCTGCAAAATAGCCATCCATTTCCCCCTTCATTCTCCCAACTCACTCTGCATAAGTAGAGACTTCACAACAACATTAGGAACCACAACAATAATTTGACTTCAGAGGATATAATGCCTAAGCTTCTTGATAGCTCTAACCACCACAAAATCTTTTTTTTCAAGAGGTGGGTACTTAACTTCAGCATTCTTAAACAGAGAGCTCATGAAGGCAATTGGCCTCTCATCCCCCTCCTCTGTTTGTTGTGTCAGGACAGATGCACATGAGTGTTTAGAGGAAAAATAATAAACATAAAATGGCTTCAAGTAGTCGAGACTGGTGAGGACTAGCACTTCCAAAATGGATTGCTTAACTTGCGAAAAAGTAGTCTTTGCCTCATTACTCCATTCTATTCTAGCATCTTTCTTCATCATTTCATTCAATGGATTAACAATTGCTGCAAAACGTGTGATAAATTTTCTCACAAAGTTGATCTTTCCAAAGAAATATCTCATCTCTTTCTTACTTCCTAGCATGGTTAACATTAAAATAGACTCAACTCAGTTTGGATCTATCAATATCCCTCTTTCTGAGATTATGTGTCCCAAAAGTTTCCCTTCAAAGACACCGAACACGTACTTTTTTAGGATTCAGAGAGACACCATACCAGATACATCTTTCAATAACTTTAGCCAAGTCTACGGTATGGTTAAGTCTATCTTTAGAGAATACTGACAGGTCATCCATATAAATGATGATGCATTTACCAATCAAATCTTTGAACACTACATCCATGGCACGCTAAAAGGTTGCTCCAACATTTATAAGACCAAATGGCATCCTCCTGTAAGAAAATGTTCCCCACTTAGTAGTGAAGGTTGTCTTCATAATTAACAAGTAGCTGATTGTACTCAGAATAACCATCCAGGAATGACATCATGTGAGACCCATTGATAGTTTGCAACACTTCATCTAGAGAAGGGAGTGGGTAGTTGTCTTTTTCCAAAGCTCTATTTAGATTCCTGAAATCTACACATAGCCCGATCTCTCCATTCTTCTTACAAACTAGAACCAAGTTAGCCACCCATGTTGAATGTCGTACAGAGAATATTATCCTTGCAGAAATCAATTTCTAAACTTCCTTAAAGATCATTGGTTCAATCAGGGTGTTGATGGGATGTTGTTTCTTTCGAAATGGTCTAGCTTCAGGCTTAAGAGGGATAGTATGAGTTATCATAGAAGTATCAAATGTTTTTAGATCTTCATACCCCCAAGCTATGGCAACAACATCCTTCTTCAGTGCTCTCAGTATATCTTTCTAATTGCTTCAGGGCAGGCTTTCCCTATGTAAACATTTCTTTCAGGGCCAGAATTAGCTAGGTTAGCAGTTTCATATTCACCTCCTTTATCTTTAGTTGATAACTTTTCCCGAGCCCTTGGTTCTGAATCAAAAATTCTTTCTAAGGCCACCATTCCCTTGGGAATGATATTACCTTTTAAATTGAGGACCCCCTCTATATCATAGTTTTTGGGGTTCCAGTCTCCTTGATCCCTATCAGACTCATCGATGATCTATCCTTCGAAAACATCTGAGCTTGCTAGAAAAGCAAGGATATGTTGATCATTGTTGAAGACTTGAAAGTTCCTGACATTATTGGGAACAACCAAGGTGGATATCAATTCTACTGAGAATCTCTTAAGCTTGGAGCCTTGCATGGGTTCCAAGGTACTTGCGGAAACAACTAATGAATCAGCTATTTGATTCTCTTCTCTAGGAATTAAACTAATCCCAAAAGCATCGAAGTTTTCAATCAGGTTCCATACCTGATTTCTATAAGCTTCCAGCCTTTTATTGTGACATGTGTATTGGTTGTGTACTTGCTTGATAATCACTTATAAATCTAATTAACCATCAAGGAATTAACTTTCTTCTGATGTGCAAACATTAGTCCCCGAATTAATGCTTCATATTTTGTTATATTGTTAGTGCATCCAAATTGCAGCCTATAAGAAGCAAAAAATGTTTTTTCCTTTCGGGCTGGTCAATTCAATTCCAACACCACAGCCTATTTTGGATTTGGATCCATCAAATGTGAGGGTCCATAGCTGATCATGAGATGGGGTTGATCCCTTTGAGGTTGTTGTGGGAATTTGGATAAGATGAACCATAGGTGGGGCCAGTTGATTTTTTGCATCAAATATTGGGGATGGGAATTCAATAGGTCTATCAGGTGTAATATCCAATTTTCGCTCAGATATATCATGTAATCCTAGGGTATCTTTCCAACAATCACTTGTATCTTTGATTAATCCCTTGGGTTTTGGTATACTTGTGAGTGTAGGCGTATCAAACAAACCTTGGGGTTGTTCATCGTAACTACGTTGGTCCGGTATTATGACCGGGGTAGGTTCAGTTTGAGGAGGGACTTCCTCTGAAGGTATATTAACCCTGGTTAACATTATTGCATTTTTGGATTTGAATGAGAAGTGATCTGAAATGGTCTCAAGGTGACTTAGGCTAGTCTCTTTGGTTTGGGAAACATGATTTAAAACACTAATGCAGGGTTCACAGGTCAATTCCAAATGATTTTGGTAGTGTACCCTACACCAATTTGGGAGAAGAAGACTCTGAAAATCAATATCTTCCCCTAAGACCAGCTGATCCTATTGCATCTTCCTGATCAATACCTGTTGGTTTACATTAATCATGGGAGTAGGGAATTTTTGTATTGAAAAATCTTTAGAATTAAGAACCAAAATATTCATAATTTCCTCTCTTTTATAAACCCCCATGTCAGTTTCAAAATAAACAACATACATAAGTCTCGAGAATGTCTGCTACCTGAATATCCATATTGGTTAAAATCCTAGGGTCAGACCCTACTTGCACATGTATTTTCTCAATTCTCCAATTACATTAACCTCTATTTTATCAAGTTGGATGACCTTCTTGTTTTTTCAGACAGGGTTCAATCCCAATTTCTTGCATACTGAAATTGGCATCACATTTCCAGAAGCCCCTGAATCTTGCAGACAATTATGTAGATTCTTCCCACAGATTCTCAAACTTAAAAGAAATGGTGGGGTACCTACCGTGCTTTTGTACAAAGCTGCATTCATGTCTGTAGTGGATGCCACCTTGGTTTTCCCTTTTGATTTATCAGCTTCTTCCAAAGCTTTCAACAATAACTCTCATTGGGCAGGGCACCACTTTAGGATGTCAAAATATGATAAAGACGTTTTTTGTTTCTGCATCTCATAAACAATATCAAATTTTGTGTTATAGATTGGACTACATTTGAAAACACCAGATGAATTACCATTTTTTATGGGAGTCAGGAAAACCCCTTGGTGGAGGAGGGTTGTTATCGACACTTTGATTCAGAAGCACCATATGGTTAGGTGGTGCTGATGTAGTGAATGGACGCTTATTGTGATTTCTTAAAAAGTGTCCTCCCTTTGTTTGAAAGGCTTGGGCATCATATGCATCTTCCTCTAGTTCATTCTCATTCTGCATTGGGAATTAAGGTTCTTCTTCAAAGAGGTCATAAGTCATAGTTGTATCCACTAAGCCATCTCCTTTGTTTGAATTTCCTTGGAACATTTGAGAATCTGCTTGTGCCATCTTCACTACTTTCTCCATTTCAGGGCAGTTTACCTCGGAATGAGTTGCAGTATCATGCAACCTGCACCAGTTAGTCATAAAGTTGAGGTCAGCCACATTCGCAACATGTAGCATGTCCTCATTAGCTTGATAATTGTGAGGAACCCACCATTATTTGGCCCTATATTCTATTGTCGGTTGTTATTTGGCCTTATGTTATATCCTCTATTTTGATTTTGATATCCTTGGTTAGGGGATTTTTTGCCTTGATAATTCCTTTGGCTATGATTGTAGTTATTTAGATAATTACCCTAATTATTATTACTCAGATTAGGGTAATTACCTTGGTTCTGAGAGGGGTTTAGTTTAAGTTGAGCCATATCATTTGTGACTTGAGACAGAGTTTTCTTTAAGGTCTCCACCTCATTTGTGAGTTGAACTATCTTTTCACTGTCAGCACTCTTAGCAATAGGTGGTTGATTGATGGGATTTGGTATTCCAGCTTGGTTATGATGACCATACAGACTATGATGAGCCTATGATTGATGAGAGAAGTCAGGAGCTCCATTGGCAAAGAATGGGACAAGGGATTGAGTCTGCAACTTAGACATAGTTCCATAATGGGAAGGAGGCATCCCTGGGATAGTATTGAATAAATGGGTTGGATTAGCCATCTGATACCCCATTGAAAAAATATCCTCCCAAGTTTCCTTGTTGAGAGCTAGTTTGTTGTTGCAGCTTGATGGCTAGATGATAAAATTTAGACAGGGAATCAATATATGTCGGCTGATAAGTCCTTTGTAGGAATAGGCCAAGCAAAGGGTCTATAGCTCTAAAATATGCCTGAATGGCACTATTCTTAGTAGCTAGATAGGGATCCTATAGTCTCTTATACATTCATTGAAACCTACTATTAAACAAGGGCAGGGATTCACATGGCTTCTTCCTAATGGTAGAAAATTGGTGGAAGAAAATGGTTGGATCCATATAAACTCTAAACTGATTGATGAAAGAATTCTCAAGGTCTATCTAGCTCCGAATAGAACCTTGTGGAAGATTTAGGTACCAGATGTATGCCATATCCCCTAAGGAATAAGGGAAAAACCTAAAAACTACATCATGGTGAGCTATTTGGGCTCTGGTACAAGCATCCTTAAAATATTTTATGTGCTCTTCAACACTCCTTGATTCACCATGAATGTATTTGGGACAAAATCTCTCAAGATTCTTAGGCATATCATGAAAGCCTCGATGAATAGTCCCCAATGGAGAGGGGTTATTCATAAAAAAATCCATTGGTGGAAATGGTGGGGGTTGAGCTAGCTGTAATGGCACTTGAGATGGATTCGGTGGTGGATTGATGGGTATCCATCGGGGTATTGGTGAAAAGACTTGTGGAGTGAGTGGAGTGAGTGGAGCTGACAAGGGTGGTATAATGGTTGCCCTAGTCTTGTGAATATTGTGTCTTGTTGGGGTCTTGAGTTCTATCAAAGGTGGTGGTTTTTTAGCTAATCAAAGAACTCTATGGGACCTTTCTGGTGACAAAAACCCAATATTAACCAATTTTTTGTTCTAGCCCTCCTTCTACCGCTACATCTGTTGATGGTGCCAAGTTGACACACAACATCTAGGTAAGATAAAATTGAAATATCTCACCTCTCCTAAAAAAAAATCAACAATCAAACTGATCACCTCCCAAGGTCTTTGATGTTGGTTCACAACATTGTTGTTTCATGAAGTGGTCAATATGGCTATAATGTTCAAGGGGCATGTTGGTTTTGAGCTTCTGGATTGTTATAAGATCAAACATATATTTAAACCTACTTTAACCGGTGGTTTTAAAGAAACAAAAAAAAAAAGATTAAAGCTTTGAACTGAAGAGAATGATGATTCATCCAACTAATCAGACTTGTTTCCTTCCAAGAAATTCTAAAACTAAAACTGTAGAATAAAGTTAACTTGTAATTAATACAAAGTTTCATTCGCTCATAGTGCAAACTTTAATAGTAGATTGCAAATCATCATTTAAACAAAACATATAAGATAAAATTTCATTTCTTGAAAGCTTTCCAAATCAAATAATTAACCTAAGATAAATACCATTTTGGAGCACAATATGAAGTAGACTTAAATTTGGCTGCTTCTATTGTTGGTGAAATAGATAAACAACATTTACAAATCTGGCAAGATCACCAGTATACAAAAAACCCATGTCTTCAAATTATCTCCATCTATACTAAGAAAATCTAGAGGATACATCACCTCCTCCTGCTAAACTTAACTCCTATAATACTTTTGCTCTTGAGTTTATCTATCTTCTAACCCTAACTCGTTAATCCTTAACAAAAACAAGAAAATGAAAAAGAAGATCCTATTTATGTATCTCTCTAATATCTATCTCAAGAAAAAAAGATGTAGCTCGATATATCTATCCCCAAATTATTTTTAAAAAGAGGCAAAAATGCCATATATACATGTGCATCCAAAATGAGCGTCGACCCTATTTTAGGATTTACAAAATAAGTCAGTTTGTAGAAGAGTCGGTGACAGAGGAGTTTTAAACAAAGTCAATGTTGTATCCAATGTGTGCACTCTGTTTATCTCGGTGAAAGATCGCTCTTAGGCATGGTTTCCAGATCTTTTAAAACCATCACCATTAACTCGTAGCCCTCATGTCCTCCATTAAGACCTCATGCGTTTCATCCTTGAAAATCGGTCCCACAGAGCTGCTTTGAATGTTCCAGGGGTATTTCCATTAATGTCCACCTACTTCGGCTAGTGAACGTCCCGTCCGTCATTAAGACTAGCTACTTCCCCTTTTCACGCTATCCTCTCAGCTTGGAACCTCAGGGGTTGACTTCCTTGAGAAATGAAATTAGATGCTCTCGACATGCTTTAACCCTACAAAATAATGCCTTCATTAGTCCTCTAAAGCATAGAAAATATCATCATTCATCCTACCTTTCATATACCTTTCATTCCAATATAGTTATCAAAAAGAGACTCAACTCTAGTGAAGGTGAACCAAATTCAAAGCAGAAACATACTTACCTTTAACACTGGTGGGGGCAAAGCCAAAAATGAAATGGAATCAAGACTGGAGTAAGGACGGGAACAAAACATGGAAATAACCAATATTTCCAAATTCAGCCCTCATTTCGGCTCTGCATCTGCACAAAGAAAAGTAACCGGGGACCGCAGCAGGGCGGGGGCTTAGTCAGAATGGGAAGGGGAAACAAAAACTTGGAAAAAACCAAATCCCAAATCCATTATGAACCCGGCCCCACAAAAGGGACCAAACACAAAGAACAAACAGAAATAAACGATCAGAGCAAAAACCGATCCCGGGTGAACCACAACGGGGGCGGATTCGAAACAAAAACCCGACCCTGAACTTTCTCGAAATTCTAGGTTCGGTTTCCATCCTACCTCTTCCTCTGACAACACACAAAGAAACAACAAAAAAGGATGAAAAAAAGAAAAAAGGGAAGAAAACACCACACGACTAAACGATCAGAACAAAAGGCAACAAACAAGTTCGGCAGAACCGAGACCGGAACGAAACCGGAACCTAGAACTTCAGAAAAGTTCTAGAGTTCAGTTTCGGTCTGTGTCCCACTTCTGCCAAAACAAACAAAGTACTGGCATAACCAAAAATGTGATGGAATGAAAACCATAACTTGTAAGAAATTTCAAAGTTCGGTTTCGGTCCCAGTTCCACGTCCACTAGACCAACAAAGAACCGCCAAGGAGGAAAGAAAGAAAACCAGTGGAACCGGAACCGGAAGGGAAAATAGAACTGGAACTTAGAAAAAGTTATGAAGTTTAGTTTCGTTCCGCGTCCCGTGTTCGCTAGAACAAAGGATGACAAACAAACAAAACAAAGGAAACCGACGGAACCAGAACCAGAAAGGAACCCGGACCTAGAACTTAGAAAAGTTCTAGAGTTCGGTTTATGTCTACGTTCCGCCTCCGCCAGAACAAAATAGAAAATGCCTAAGGCAGAAAACAAAAGTCCAAAGGAAACAGAACATAAAAGAGGGGAACCTATTTTAAACAAGTTTAAAATGGGGTGGTTATGCAAGGCATAATAGGTATATGTATCAGTATGCACTTTCCAAATCCACTTGTAGAGTTTTTTTTCCATCTGTTTATCTTTAGGAAATTGCATTTATCATATTAGGTCATTTATTTTATTAAGTTTAATAATTTAAAAACATTCCTAAATCATTTCTATCATCAAATATATATAGATACAGGTTTGATTGACTCACCTAGGAGGTTGAAAGTCAATCTATGCACCTTGTGCTACAAATATGAAAGTGTCTACATTGATGTCAACTCATCAACTAGTTATGAACTAGTCACTATTGTCATTGATTTCATGATGTAGGTTATTGACTGTATATGTCGAGGATATTGAGAAAATTGTAATGAAGAAAGGTTGCAGATATTCAATGTTTTCTCTAGGTTTTTCTCTAGGATTTTCTCCTATGTTTGTGTGATTTAGATATGTTAATCATGGTTGTTGGAAGTTGCTATATCCATATTTTGAGTTTCTAGATCATTGTACATTATGAGTTATGTTCAGCAGTTGTGAATAGATATTTTTAAGTGTATCTAGATAAGGTTCAGGAGAAATGTAGTTTCTCTAGATTTATTCTTATTCACATCTTATTACTTGTGGTTTTTAGGATAAGTTATTGAGGTCATGTTGAAGATAATTTTATTATTTGGAAAGATTGGATTATGCTAAGGATGTGTGTGCTATATTGCTCTATGTGTTTTACACTAGTTTGGTTGACCTTGTGTTAAACACTACTTACAAATTTCATGGAAGCATGTTGTGGCATGTTGGGACTTATTTAGGTCCTCACTAAGTGTGTGGTTGGGTTTCCCTCATTCTAATTCCACCTTAGAATGTTTTGGTGCTGACCTAATTTGGATTTGTAAATAAAAATGGTGTGTGTGGCCGACTTTGGATAAGTTTCAAAGTTGTAGATGGTATAAATACATGATGAGATATTGGTGAAAGATATACAAAGAAAAAGAGCGATATAGATGTGAGATATATGTGAAATAAAGTGTGTGGTTGAGAATATCAATGTGATATCTAATTGACGAGTGTTCGGATGTAGTGAGCTGAAGGTGTAATCTATCATTCAAGCATATCTACAAGTGTGTAAGTGAAATATGGTTGAAATCTCTATTGCATTGATATTTTATTCTCTCTATAACAAATCTCTTATATCTTATTTTTATCTATATGGCAGTGGGCACTCTAGGTGGTTAACCATTGTTGGACAATGAATCTTGATCTGGAGAGTAAGTCCTAGATATTGGTAGTGAGCCTTCTCTAGTAGTGAGCCTTTGTAATATTCAGTTTTGATATTGTTTATATTGTGAGCTAATCCTCACTATGGTTTTTCCCTTCTTGTTTTTTCCACATAAATCTAGTGTTGTTGTGTGTGTATGGTTTTTTCTTCTTTCAATTCCTCCATTTACATTATTCATATTAGAAAAGTAAAGGATTTGTGAATGATAATTGAATTAATATCCAATGAATGTTGTAAGAGAAAAAATTTCTACAACTGATTCACCCCCCTCTCAGTTATCTTTTTCAAAAATTGGTATTAGAGATTTGTTCCTTGGAGAAGATTTTAACCACTTAACGAAGGTCCAAGATGGTGAGAAAGATCACTATTGACTATCCTAGGTTCGATGGAACTAACTATGGCCTCTGGAAAATAAAGATTGAAGGATATCTAGAATACAATGGATATGATATTGAGAAATATTATAAGACTATATATACTGATCCTAATAGTTGTCCAAGTGCAACTGAGGAAATCAAGGCACATGAAGCAAATAATAAGGCAAAGTACATTCTGAAGAATAGTCTTTCACAGTTTGAGTTAATTAAATTTGCAAATCTAAAGACTGGTAAAGAGGTTTGGGATGCATTAGAAAAAACTCATGCAGGAAATGAACATGTCAAAGAAGCAAAGTTATAGAACTTAGAAGAACAATTTGAAATCCTTCATATTTCTAAAGATGAGAACATTAAATCCTATGCATAAAGAGTGGATGAGTTGGTAGGTGAAATGTGAGGACTTGGTGCAATAGTGGATGAATCTAGGATTGTAAAGAAGATTCTCAAAACTCTCCTCGATGAATACAATGAAAAGGTATCTGATATTGAAGAATATGTGGATTACAAGACTTATACTAAATATTAGTTGTTGGGTACTCTAACATCTTATGAAATGAAAAAAAAAAATTGAGAAATGGATCCAAATCAGAAACTACTTTTAAGGCTACATGTAATGAAGATACAAAGAAAGAGAACCTTGATGAAGTGAAAGATAACTTTGTGAGAAGGATGAAAAAGGGCTCTCATAAGTGTGAAGGTAAGTTACATTTTAAATGCTTTAGTTGTGGAGGAATTGGTCATTATGCTTTGAGATGTCGAGAAAGACCTAAGAGGAATAAACAACATAGATTAAGCAAAGGAAACAAAGGTAAGAATATCAACAAAGCATATTATGTGAATGAAAATGTTGATATTTTTTATGAAGAATCTAATTATGGATATTTTGATGACAATGAATTCTTGTTCTTGGTTGTAAAAGATGAATCTACTTCTACTAATACTGAAAGATAGGTGAAAGAAAATTCTCTAGAAAAGAGTGAAGGTATGGTGATTTCTGCTCTTCATTCTAAACAAGAAAATAACTATTGGGTTATTGATAGTGGTTTTTCACATCACATGACTAGTGATAAGAGTAAGTTCATTAAACTTTAAAATTATGATGGTGGCTTTGTTAAACTCAAAGATGACACAGGTGCTAAGATTTGAGGAATAGGTTCAACCAGTTTTGATGGTAAGCATAATACTCATGATGTCTACTATGTTAAGGGTTTAAGGCATGTTGGATAAATGTGTAGTAAAGGATATAATCTCATATTTGAGGGCGAAAGATGTGAAATCAAGAAAGGATCTGGAACTGTGATTGTTGCTGGTAAGAAGTATGAAGGAAACATTTATCAACTTAAGGGTGCTAATGCACATTGCTTTATGACAAAGAATTAATGGCAGTTAGTTATGGCACCAAAGGATGTGTCATATGAATTTTGATAACTTGGCAAGAATCAATGTTTTGCTTGCTATAAGAGATCTACCAAGGATTAAAAATATTGTTAATGTTATTTGTAAGAATTGTCAATTTGGAAAGCAAGCTAGAAACAACTTTAGATCAAAGGAACAATATACTACTGAACTACTAGATTTTATTCATAAAGATTGCTATGGTTCTACAAGAATGAGATGTCTACAAGGTGACAGGTATTTTATGCTTTTAATTGATGATTACTCTAGATACACATGGGTTTGTGCCATAGAAAATTGGACCCATTGCTTAACATGGGATTAATCCATGATAAATTAGACTTAATAAAGTCTTAATCTAGTGTTTTGAGTTTTATGTGTCCACACTAGGTCTTGGACCCTTGCAAATCAAACAACATGCTTTCAACGATGTCTTGTAAAGGTGTTGTAAAGTTTGGTAAAGTACTTTCACACTTTTCTAGACTTAATTTACCTATTTCTACCTAAATCAACATTACAAAATGTGTTTAATAGCATTATTACATCAATCTAGAAGATTCTTAATGCAAACTTAATGACAAACTAGTGTTGTAGTGTGATTTACACATTCACATTGGTTCTTGTGCATTACTAGGCTATGTGGACCTCATTTTAGTGTTGCAAAGTGTATTTAATTAAACTTTCAAATTGATTTATGTGTCCCAATCCCTATCCAACATTTACATCATCACTAATAGGTCTCAATTAACCCATATTGTGCATCTCAAGACTTTAATTGATCAAATACCCGACAAGATGGCAATTTAAGCCTTATTTCCTGATTCAGCTTCATAGGTGTCAGAATGGCCCCTGTGGGACCCATTCACCATGCATGGAAAATTAGACCCCTCCAGGGGGTACCCATTCACCATGTGTGGCGTATGAGTCCTATTTGGCCCCCATTTTGACCCTTGAGTGGGAAAAAGTGAAATTTAAAGTTTATTTTCACTATATGTTAACCTATGATGAGGTATTATTAGGTACTAAGGCACACTTGTCTATAAATAAGTATTTTTATCCTCATTTTACATCCAATAACTTAATTCATATCCATTATTCATTATTCATCTATCAATTGATCCTTCACTCCAAGTCAAGCAATTTAGGGTTTCTCCATTAGAAGTCTTCAAGTTAGTATTCTAAAGCATTCAAGGGCTGATTCTACATGTATTAATATAGATATCCAAGATAAATCATCATTGTGAGGTAATTTATTCCATTTTTGCATGTCTTATTCATTTATTTCATCATTTTGGTTTAATTGCCTAAATGGGGTTTGACCAAGGAAAACCCCCATGCCTTAACAATCAACAATTTATCTTCTCATTTTGTTTGTATGTAGATTTAGGTCCTTTGAAAGCTTAATAATCATTGAAGATTTCATTTCAAAGTCATTCAATTCTTCTTCCCTTCATTCAAGTCAAAATATCAAGAGAAAGACATTTTCAAACTTGATTCTGATAATTTTTGAAGCAGACACCTATAGAAGACAGAAAGGCAGATCTAAAGCTACAAATTCAAGTACTAAATTTTTCGATCCCTAAAGGAGGACTGATTTACCAAGTATGGTGAATTAGTCCCACATGTGGGCCTAAAAACTATTTTCATCAGAATCTAGCTCTCAAGCAGCAGACATAAACCTGTTTCTGGAAGTTTTCACTAGAACAAGGACTAATTAGCCCTAGATGGCGAATGAGTCCTACCAGGCTTGATAAACATCATCAATCAACATCCCATACATTCTATATTCATCACATTTTCCCAGGTGCACTCTAATTTTATCCATCTCTTTATGTTCCATATACTTCATTCATTTAGTTCATTATTGCATTACACAATGTGCTTTCAGAAAAGTCATAATTCTTAGACTTTGCATGCATGTTTGATCAATTTCATAGTTTATTAGTACTTAGATCACGTCATTTACATCATATCACATTACATACATCTTGATTTGAATGTTACATAAGCATTTTTGGATCTAATCTCTCTCCTTTTAGGTGAAAAACCCTATAAGAGTTAGAGAGTCCATCGGGTCCAAAAATCTGTCATAGGGTTACTTTTCTTAGAGGGAAATCTGATGCATTAGAAATATTCAAGAAATTTAAGGCTATGGTTGAAAATAAATAAAATTTGAGAATAAAATGTTTAAGGTCTGAAGAGGTGGCGAATCCACCTTGAATGAGTTTAACATGTTTTGTGAAGTTCTTGGAATAATAGACTATTATCTACTCCTAGAACTCCTTAGCAGAATGGAGTTGCTAAGAGGGAAAACATATGATTCAGGAAGCTACTAGATCAATGATTACTGAGGTATTTCTACTAGAACTTTATTGGAGAGAAGCTATTCATACTACTCAGTGACCCCACAATGTTGGTTTACAATTTATGGGAGATTCTAATTTTTGTTGAAATCACATATTTTTAGAAAATATAATGATTTAAGGCTTTAAAAGTTTCATTTGAAGGATTCCAATTGAAGAGGGTTTGATCAAACCACCTTAGATCAAACCCTATTGGATAGAATGCCGCTAGTTTTAAACCATACCTATAATAGAGTCTCCTTTACACCTATCGAAATGTTGATAAAAAACCACTTTTGATTTACCTTTTGGGGGATCAAATGAATTCATTTAATTTTTTTTTGTAAGTACGTAGTCCTTATTATAATGGTATGTGCACGATCATCATGAAAAAATCAGGCCCTTACGTGGCGATGAAAATTCAAAAAAATTAGAGTTAAGCAACTTGACGTAAAAAATTGAATAAGTTATCTATATTTTTTCAAAAATATGTAAAGATATAATCTATAGAAAATTGAATGTAGTTTCTAAACTACTAGGTTTATTTTTTAAAAACATCTATTTGGTGAAAATTTAAAATTTCAATGCAATAGTACTTAAATTTCAGGGAAAAAATAAGAAGTAGGTGTCTTTTTACCACCCTAACCACAATAAAATGATAATTATTTTTTATAATATTTTTTCTATAAGTAGAGGACTCATGTCCTAATGTGATGAATATTTTTTTGTAATTTTTTTCCAAGTAAATAATTAATTATGATTTTTTTATTATAACTTTTAAAAAATATAAAAACCCGTATGTCTGACCACCTTAACTTGGTCAAAACTTCATGAAATTCAATTTATTTATTTTACTCCTATATTATGTGAAGAGTAGAATGTGACACATGTTTCAAATAAAAAAGATGTGATATCATTTGAAAGCTATAGATGTTTTTCAATTAGCCTATCAATCAGGACTTTAGTCATAATTCAAATAGAAGATGAATAAAATTATTTATTAAATTCAAAGTAAAGCAAAATTTATATTGGTGGAAAGTAGAGAATATCCTTTAAAAACCCTTTTCATTTCATCAATTTTGGGTAAAAAAAAATTGTTAGCCACATACCCATCATATTGCCACTTTTTGGCCCATCATGATCCTACACATACCCATAAGCTTCCCAAAAAGTATAATTTTAAATAAATTTAATTTTATTATTATATTTATTTTTTATTTCTTGTGAATGTAGGTTTTTCACCAAAAATCTTGAGCTCTTTTTTTTCCACATGTGGAAAAATAGAATATTATCAATTTTTTTTTTGAAAAGTATCAATGCACCAGATATTGAATTCCTTGATCCAACAAAAAAATGAATTTTGATAAATACAAAAAAAGTTGTGTTATACGGTCTTCCTATGTCTAAATTGTAATTGGTTTGACTTCAAAACTAGATTAAGGAAAAAATATTCAATAAAACACTATGAAACCAATTGGAAGCACTAGATATCATAGTGACAAATCTAAATTTGAAAAAACTATAATTTTATCCTTCATGGAAAAAAAGTTGTGTTATACAGTGAGTGTCACTCCTTAAAAATGGTGTTTACTGAAAAAAAACTAGTTTTCGAAGGAGATGGAAAAAGAAGTTCAATATGATTCCAAAATTTTGAAAAAAATTTATTTAGAATCTACAGACAAAATTTCACAAATCACTAGTTTGCATCATCTTCAAATTCCCCATGGTTTAGTCACTATAGGTGTCCAAAAGTGAAGATTTAGTTAGAAAAAATCAGTTCAGTGTCCAGATTGGCCAAAAATTGTAAACCAGTATTGTGGGATCACCCTGCTATTTATGTGTTCAATCAAGTTCAAGAAAAGAATAATAGTACAAAGACCCCGTATGAGCTATGATGTGGAAGAATTCATACAGTTAAGTATTTCAAGGCATTTGGAAGAAAATGTTATATCATAAGGGATGAAGAAAATTTAGGGAAGTTTTGATGCTAGATGTGATGAAGACCTATCTTCCTTGGATACTCTACTAGAAGAAAATCTTATAGATGTTTCAATAAAAGGCTGAGAAAGATTGTTGAAAGCACAAATGTCAAGGTGGATGAAGCAATGAAGAATTCAATCAAAATTGATGGATATGTATTACATGAACCTGATTGCACAAAAATTGAAGAAGTGGTTGAAGAACAAGAAAATAAGAATGAGGAAAAGGAAGCTTCGGTGGTGTCCCCAAAGACACCTAAATATGTGCAAAAGAATCATTAAAAAATTAGATCATTGGAGACAAGAGAAAAGGAGTATTGACAAGAAGCAGAGTTGTTGCTAGTGAGATAAATCTATGTCTACTTTTTGAAGTGGAACCAAAGACAGTGAGTGAAGCATGTAATGATGAAAGATGGATGAAATCTATGGAAGAAGAACTTATGTAGATTGAGAAGAATCAAACATGGGATTTAGTCCCTAGACCAGCAGATAAAAACATAATTGGATCAAAATGGGTATTTAGAGAAAAGTTGAATGAAAAATGGAGAAGTGGTCATAAATAAACTTTGAAGGCTTGTGTGTAAGGTCTACTCACAAGTGGAAGGTATAGATTTTTCAGGAAAAAAATGTTCTGGTGGCAAGGATGGAAGCTATCAGAATATATTTAACAATTGTTGCTCATAAAGATTTTAAAGTTTACCAAATGGATGTTAAGTATGCATTTTTGAATGGTGAATTAGAAGAAGAAGTGTACACGGAAAACTAGAAGGATTTCAGTTGTCAGATCAACCAGATATGGTCTATAGATTGAAGAAAGATTTATATGGATTTGTGCCATATAAAAATGGTTCCTTGTCATTTTCATGGCCTTTTAGGTCTTGTTTCATGGTGTTAGAACTATGTTGCTCTGATTTTATGTTGTAACATGGCTTGAACATGCTAATTTAAGTATTAAAATTCAAAGAATGACCTCTTGTGAAGGTGTTTTGAAGTGTTGTAAGACATTTCTACATTCTTCTAGAATCTATTTAATGCATTTTACCTAAAAATCGCCTTTTCATCACTAAACAAGTCCTATTTTGAAGTGTTGTAAAGTCTTGTAACAAACTTTCACACTTTTCTAGGAATAATTTCACTATTTACACCTTTCTCATGCTTTATTTGGTCTCTTTATGCTCTTATATTCTTAAGGGTATGTTCAAGATCGTCATGGAAAAAATAGGCCCTTAAGTGGCAAAAAATTCAGAAAAAATTAGAGTTAGGAAACTTGACATAAAAATTTGAATATGTTATCTATATTATTTCCAAAATATGTAAGAATAGAATCTATATAAAATTGAATGTTGTTTCTAAACTACTAGGTTTGTTTAAAATAAAAAATCTATTTGGTGAAAATTTGAAATTTCAATGCAATAGTACTTAAATTTAAGGGAAAAATAAGAAGTAGGTGTCTGACCACCCTAACCTAATAAAATGATAATATTATTTTATAATATTTTAGGTATAAGTAGAGGACTCATGTCCCGATGTGATGCATATTTTTATAAATTTTTCCACGTAAATAATTAATTATGATTTTTTTATTACAAATTTTAGAAAATATAAAAAACTCATATGTTTGACCACCTTAACTTGGTCAAAACTTCATGAAATTCATTTTTCCTTTTTTAATCCTATAGTGTGTAAAGCATAGAATTTGACACATGTTTTAGATTCAAAAAATGTGATATTGTTTGAAAGCTATAGGTGTTTATCAATCAGCCTATCAATAAGAACTTTAGTCATAATTTGAATAGAAAATGAATAATAATTACTTATTAAATTAAAAGTAAAGCATAATTTATATTGGTAGAAATCTGAGAATCTCCTTTAAAAACCCTTTTCATTTCATCAATTTTGGGTAAAAAAAAAATCGCTAGCCACATACCCATCATATTGCAACTTTTTGGCCCATCATGATCCTACACATACCCTTAATTAAGCATATTTTTGCATATTATCCCAACAACAAAAAATTAAATACAACATATTTCCCAACACTTTTTTTTAGGTCCTAGGTGGGACTCATTCACCATGGGTGACGAATGAGTCCCCCTTGAACCCAAATTCAAAATATTTTAAATTTTCTTTCAGGATTTTATTCAAAAACACTTGATGTCGGCCTATAATGAGGTATGAACGGATACTAAGGCACAAGAATTGTATAAATATGTTATTTTCACCTCATTTTACATCTCATTCATTCAAGCATTCCATTTCACATTTTAATCATTCAATCATTTTACATCATCTTTTCAAGCACTATTCAAGCACTTTGAAGCAGCCATTGACATTACTTCATATCTACATCATCAAGGGTTAGGTAAGTTGATAGAAATTTCATGTTATTAGTTTATATTTCTCTTTCATTTCATTATCTTTCCAAGGGTTTAATTACCAAAAGTGGGGTTTGACCAAGGAAAACCCCTATTCACTAACCCCTAATCATTTTCCCCCTATTGCATGTTTGTTTCCAGCTCTTTGTATGTAGATTTGGAAAGTTATTAGGTGTTGAAGATTGATTTCCAAGTGAACTAGGTGCTTCAAGTCAACTTAAGTAAATTTCAAGCTTGGAGAGAGTTATTTGTCCATTTTCTATAGAACTGACTTCAACAACCTGACAAGCAAATATTTCCAGATCCGGTGTTGCAGAGTTATCTCCTAATTTTTTAGAGATTTGGGAGAGGACTGATTCACCACCTATGGTGAATGAGTCCCACCTTAGGACTAAAAATCTGAATTTTGTCAGATTCTAGATCTCGACAGACAAAAACTAGCTCCCAACACTTTTTCACCTAGAGGAGGACTGATTCACCACCCAAGGAAAATGAGTCCCATTGTGAAAAATTAGTAATTTCCATCAACATTCCAGACATTCCAGAATCATCCTACATTTCCCAGGTGCAGTTAGATTCATCCCTCCTTCTATTTTGCATATTTTTATTCATTTTCTTTATTATTTGCATATCACAATGTGTTTTCAAACATAGTTGTAATTGCACTTTTACATTCATTTTCATTCATCTAGATTAGTCAATTACATTTAGTTAAGTTCATTTACATTAAAAAACATTGTATACATTCTGATTTGAGTGAATCATTAGCATTTTTGGCCCTATCTCTCTCCTTTTAGATGAAAAACCCTAGAAGTGCAAGAGTAGCATTAGGGTCCCAAAAATCTATGTTTCATTTTGTTGAACCCGATGTGAATCGAACACACAACCTTCTGATTGCATTCACATCTTGCATCTTAGTTTCCATTTGGATTAGCGTTCAATTAAGACATTGATTTGTTATTGCATTCTAGAACTTTTCATTTTGCATTACTGAAAACTTCACTTAGATTTAATTTTTACATTACATATCATTGAAAAATGTAAAACTTTTCATTATGCATATCTACTTGCATTCTGTAGAGCATTTAAATCATCCTTAAATTTTTGAAAAACGCTAAAAAATTGCATACTGGGATGCATTCACCACCCAGGGTGAATAAGTCCCTCTGCACATTTGCAACAACATTTCTATAATCTTTTTGGAATTTTTATGCATTATAGTTTCCTATTCTTGCATTCTATTTTCATTTACAAATTCTCTATTTTTCCTCATTCATTGTATCTTAGTTTATTTGCATCATGGCATTTTTCTTTCAATAAGTTTTGGAATTCCTTGAAATCATTGGTAGAAATGTCCAATTGTGCCTTTGGCTATGACCCTAATGACCTTGAACAACCTCATGCTCCTTTAAATCCTCATGATTTTCCTCCCCGTGATGTAGACATCATTGGAGAAGATGGTGTTAGCATGAACAAGTTCGACAATGACTTCCTTGATAACTTAGAAGCCAATGCAGCCTTTTATCCCTCCGTGAAGTCACAAGATCTTCCTCATGTTGCACCTCCTGATCATTTTTCATATTTACATATTGAAATCAATGATAGACCTATGGTTCCTCCTTCAAGAGGGTCTATTTCCTTTAACCCAACACACCCAAACCCCTTTTATGATTACAAAGTAGCCAACACTCCCATAAACCTTGAAGAAAAATATGGTAATGGTCTCACTATCTTGAGTAAACAAGGCTGTGACACGAAACATGAACATGACATTCATCAATTTATGGAACAAAACCCAACCAAAGAAAACACAATGGGACTAGGATATCAAGATCCTACTCATCTTGATAGACATCCTCTTTAACCTAGGAGACTTTAGGATGCTAGTACAATGATCTTGAATCCTCCTCCTAACTTGAACATTATCCTTCCACGTGAACAACCATTCTCTCCTTTTAATGATAAGGATGTTAGGATCTGCATGGGTCCTTGTCCTCCTTCTATTCATGGAAAAGGAGAACCTAGTAAACAAAAATGATCTTACAAATCTAAGAAAATCAAGTTTCCTACACACCCTCCACCCAAATGTGAAAGGAGACTTCAACTGATTTTGAACAAATGTCTTATACTCTTACCACCTTCAAATAGGTTGGTCATCCATCCTGATGATTCCCACATTCCATATTTCAAATATCATCTCATTCTTGGACATCGAACGGAAGCATGTCACACATTGAATGAGATATTGGATAAGTATCACTTCACTGATACCGACTGCTTTCCTCTCATCCCTTAAAGCACCATCATTCTCACTATTGCATGATCCCCTCCATCATCACCTTTGGCTCATACTTGTTTCCCTCTTGTCGACACAAGTAGTTTTTAGCCTTTTTCCTTGTAATGCACTTGTCTTTGTTTCTTAACTATGTTATTCTGTTTCTGCTTACATTATTTAAGATTGTGAAACTAATAACTTAGTTAATGGTTGACTTACATTTGCATTACTTTTTTTTTGTTGTTTTTGCATGTGTGTATCGTGTTCCCCTGTATTGTGCATTTGATATTCTCTCTCTTCGTACACTTCTATTTGTACCTCTATTCTTCTATTTATCTCTTAACTATGTTATTCCTTTTTTGCTTACATTATTTAAGATTGTGAAACTAATAACTTAGTTAATGGTTGACTTACATTTGCATTAATTTTTTTTCCTTTTGTTTTCATGTGCGTATCGTGTTCCCCTATATCGTTCATTTGATATTCTCTCTCTTCGTACACTTCTATGCATACCTCTATTATTCTATTTGTTGTGCATTATCTTTTTCTCTTTATTTTTTTGTGTTTACCTTTGGGGATGACGTAAAGCGTAGAGACACCCTATGTCTCTTCCATGTTGACCCAAATGGTTCTTGTCTTTTTTTTTCTCTTTTTTGTTTTGTGTTTTCCTTTGGGGATGACACAAAGCATAGAGATTCCCTATGTCTCTTCCATTTTGAACCAAACGGTCATTGTCTTTTTTTTTTCTCTTTTTTGTTTTGTGTTTTCCTTTAGGGATGACGCAAAATTTTGAGACACCCTATGTCTCTTCCATGTTTACCCAAAAAGTCCTTGTCTTTTTCTCTTCTTTTTTTTTTCCTTTGGGGATGACGCAAAGCGTTGAGACGCCCTATGTCTCTTCCATGTTGACCCAAACCATTTTTATTGTCCTTTTTACTTTGTATTTTCTTGTGTTTTTCCTTTTCGAGATGACATAAGGCATTGAGACCGAAATGTCTCCTTCATGTTGACCCAAAATATCTTTCATTTCATTTTCTTTCCTTTTCGCTTGTGTTTTCCTTTTGGGGACAATTCAAGGCATTAAGACCACAACATGTCTCTTTCATGTTGACCCAAAATGGACATTCATTTTCAATTTTTTTTCACTCTCTTTGTGTCATTCTTCTAGTTCTATGTGCTTTGGGGAATGATGACAGTTTTGAGCTCTTTCATAAAAACATTGCAACAACGAGCATACTGACCCCAAAATCCATAGATCCCTTATGTGTTTGTTGTCCTCTTTTCTGGGGGGAAACTCCCTTTCTTTGTTTTTCATTTTCCTTAACATGAAACAACCTAACTTTAAAAAATATGACTTGGCATAGGGCTTTCCAAGTTGGCTCTCATGTCTTGTTTTTCTTTCTTTTGCATTCTCTTTCCTTCTCTACTTTCAAGTAATTGCTCATAGAATGATGTGTAGCAATTCCTTTAAAGTGGGAACATACATTACCATAATTCATTTGCATTCTTGGTTTCTAGTGTAGCCTTGTCATTTTTGTGATGCGTTAATCACTTTATGGATGGCATTGGGTATGATGTCCTTCATAAGTGTGATCTATCTCAACATATTACATTCCTCTTGGTCAGTTGATGCACCACACTACATCCCCTAAGTTGTGAATATACTATTCTTTGATTGGTCCTCTCTTGGAGATATTAGATACAATGTTCCTTAAGTGATAGACCTTGCATAAACTGATCAAGACTCCTTTCAACATTTTACACTTTTACACTTTACATTCTTGCATTTTTACCACCTTGCATAATGCAACTTGCATGATTGTGGTACCTTTTATTTTTGTTCATTAGCATTTTTCTTTTTGGCACCTTGTTAAAGTTATCAACGGGTATAACTTTGGCATAGTTGAGTGGGAAGCCCACCTAGTAGCATGACTTTTCCCCATAACCACTTTTGTTTTTGTGAGTGCATACCAACTAGCATATGTATCTTACCTTTTGGTATTTCTCACCTCGTGGATAGCCTAAAGTTTTGTGGCCTCAGTGTGAGTATACATTTTCTTTTTCCAAACAACTAGCCTAGATCTATTTTCACAACTAGTTGGATTGACAATCAAACTTTCATCCAATTCTTTTCAACACTTGTGTGTTACTTTGTTCTTATGTTTAGTTTGCCATGAGATCTTCATCTTGGGGGCTTGATCATCCCTCTTGATCATTGTAATTCCATTTTTCTAATGTAAGTACATTTGCACCCTCCCCTCGATGTTCATGGCTATTTTAGTGTGAGTTTGAAACAAGTTCAACCTCTCACTAAAGTGGGGGCTAAATGTGCCATATAAAAATGGTCCCTTATCATTTTCATGGCCTTTTAGGTCTTGTTTCATGGTGTTAGAACTATGTTTCTCTAATTTTATATTGTAACATGGCTTGAACATGCTAATTTAAGCATTAAAATTCAAATAATGACGTCTTGTGAAGGTGTTGTGAAGTGTTGTAAGACATTTCTACATTCTTCTAGAATCTATTTAATGCATTTTACCTAAAAATCTCCTTTTCATCACTAAACAAGTCCTATTTTAAAGTGTTGTAAAGTCTTCTAGCAAAATTCCACACTTTTCTAGGCATAATTTCACTATTTACACTTTTCTCATGCTTTATTTGGTCTCTTTATGCTCTCATATGCTTAATTAAGTGTATTTCTACACATTGGTTGTATATGGAGACTAATCAGAGTCAGAGATTAAATTTTCCTCACTTTTATCAATGCGATTTTCTATTGGCCGACATAAAAAAACCCTATTTTGTAACTGACATAAGTCTTGATAAAAGGCTAAGGATTTGGATCTCTATTGGCATTGTATTGTATCATTTGTAGTGATATTGAGTTACAAGGATTACTGGTTGTAATCGGTTCAATTTATTGGATAATAATAGTGGACTCTTTGTTGGTGGACATAGCCCAAGTTTGGGTGAACCACGTTAAATATTGTCTCTTGTTATTATTTTTGTGTTTTTCATTTCTCTATTTAATATTTATTTGTATTTAATTGATATCTTCTACATACAATTCCTAACACATATTATCCCAATAAACAACATTAAATACAACATATTTCCTAACACTTGTTTCTATGTCCTAGCTGGGACCCATTTGCCATGTGTGGCGAATGAGTCCCCCTTGACCCCAAATTGAAAATATTTTAAATTTTATTGTGGGATTTTATTCAAAAACACTTAATGTCAGCCTCTGATGAGGTATGAATGGATAATAAGGAACAAAAATTGTATAAATATGTCATTTTCACCTCATTTTACATCTGCTCATTCATTCAATCATTCCATTTCACATTTTAAGCATTCAAGCATTTTACATCATCTTTTCAAGCACTATTCAAGCACTTTGAAGTAGTCATTGACATTACTTAAGATTTGCATCATCAAGGGTTAGGTAAGTTCATAGCACTTTCATGTTATTAGTTTATCTTTCTCTTTCATTTCATTATCTTTCTAAGGGTTTAATTACCAAAAGTGCAGTTTGACCAAGGAAAACCCCTATTCACTAACCCCTAATCATTTTCACCCTATTGCATGTTTATTTGTAGCTCTTTGTATGTAGATTTGACCAGTTATTAGGTGTTGAAGATTGATTTCCAAGTGAACTAGGTGCTTCAAGTCAACTTAAGTCAATTTCAAGCTTGGAGAGAGTTATTTGTTCATTTTTTGCAGAACTAACTTCGACAACCTGACAAGCAGATATTTCTAGATCTGGTGTTGCAGAGTTGTCCCATGATTTTTTAGAATTTTTTTATAGGAATGATTCACCACCTATGGCGAATGAGTCCCACCTTAGGACTGAAAACCTGATTTTTTTTAGATTTTGGATCTCGACAGATAGAAACCAACTCTCGACACTTTTTCACTTGGAGAACTAATTAGACACCCAGTGAGAATGAGTCCAACTGTGAAAAATTAGTAATTTCCATCAATATTCCATACATTCCAAAATCATCATACATTTCCCAAGTGCACTCAGATTCATCCCTCCTTTGGTTATGCATATTTTCATTCATTTTCATTATTGTTTGCATATCATAATGTGTTTACAAACATAGTTGTAATTGCAATTTTACATTCATTTTCATTCATCTATATCAGTCAATTGCATTTAGTTAAGTTAATTTACATTAAAAAACATTGCATACATTCTGATTTGAGTGAATCATTAGCATTTTTGGCCCTATCTATCTCCTTTTAGGTGAAAAACCCTAGAAGTGTAAGAGTAGCATTAGGGTTCCAAAAATCTATGTTTCAAGATTAAAGAAAGCTCACAGAGCTTGGTATGTAAGCTTGGATAGATACTTGATTTAGCAAGGTTTTGAACAATAAAGGTACGATAGCTAGTAATTTCTATTTTGAAATTAAAAATGACAAGATCTTGATAGTAGTTGTATATGTTGATGACAATATCTTTAGAGGAAATGAAATAATCTACAAGATGTTTGTTGAAGAGATGCAAAAATAATTTGAGATGTATTTTTTTGGTGATATAAATTTCTTTCTTGGGCTACAAATTAATCAAACAGAAAAATGCATTTTTATTTCATAGTCAAAATATGTAAGAGAGATGTTGAAGAAGTTTGGAATGGATGGTTCCAAACTAGTATGCACTCCTATGGTGAATGGCTGCAAATTGAGGAAAGATGATGATTCACCTAAGGCTGATCAGAGCAAATACAGATCTATAATTGGTGGTATGTTGTATTTGAATATTGCTAGACTGGATATCATGCATGTAGTTTGTCTTGTGGCTAGATTTCAAGAAGATACTAGAGAAAAACATGCTTTTGTTAAAAGGATATTCAAATATTTGAATGGCACTCCAGATTATGACTTGTGGTATCTTAGGAATACTAAATTTGCACTAAGTTCTTATATAGATGTAGATTGGGTAGGTTGTGTTGATGACAGAAAAACTACAAGTGGTGGTGCATTCTTTCTTGGTTACAGATTGGTGTCATGGTTGAGTAAAAAGCAAGTTTCGGTTTCTTTATCTACTAATGAAGTTGAGTATATTGCTACTACATCTTGTTGTACACAATGTTTATGGATAAAACATTCATTGAATGATATCAAAGTAATGTATGATGATCCCATTTCTATCTTCTATGATAATAAAATATAATTAACATTTCAAAGAATCTAGTGATGCACTCAAAGACAAAGCATATATCTATCAGGGATCACTTTTTGAGAGAAAAGGTTGTGGAGAATGAAGTAAAGCATGAGTATGTACCTATGAAAGATCAAATTGCTAATATATTTACAAAGGCTCTTCTTAAAGATACTTTTGTGTATCTTTGGGAGAAGTTAGGGGTTATTTCCCCTCATTTTTTGAACTAGATGCATATGGAAATGCATCAGTCTGGTGGGTCTATGGATCTATCTTTCCTCTGGACTAATGTTTGGTGGCTACCTCTCAGGGGGAGTAGGTAGTATCTTGTTTTGTCATTGAAAGAGAGTTCGGTTCTAGTAATGGTTTTTAATGTCAAAGGGGAAATTAGTGAAAATATATTTTTTCTTTGCCATTGATGTCAAAGGGGGGGAAAGTATCATGTGAAAAATCTTATCTACCAAGGGGGAGAAAGTAAAATTATGAGAAAGTGTGTTCAGAGTTTTTTTGTTGTCTTTGATGGTTTTCCACATCATGTGTTGCTATTAATGATAAAGGAGATTGTTGAAAATATGAAAGTGTTGTCACTGATGTCAATTGGTCAATTGGATATCAGCTGGTTGTTGTTGTCACTAATTTCATGGATGTAGGTTATTGACTGTATATGTCGAGGATATTGAGAAAATTGTAATGAAGAAAGGTTGCAAGTATTCAATGTTTGCTCCATCTTTTTCTCTAATATTTTATCCTATGTTTGTGTGATTCATATATGTTAATCATGGTTGTTGGAAGTGACTATATCAAAATTTTGGTTTTCTAGACCATTGTACAGTATGAGTTATTTTCACCAGTTGTGAACTATGTTTTTCAATGTATCTCGCTAAGGTTCGAGAGAAATGTAGTTGCTTCAGATTTCTTCTTAATCGTGTCTTATGACCTGTGGTTTTTAGGATAATTTTTTGAGCTCGTGTTGAAGATAATTTTTTTATTTGGAAATATTGGATTATAATAAGGATGTGTGTGATCAATTATTCTATGTGTTTTAGACTTGTTTGGCCAACCTTGTGTTAAACACTAATTACAAAGTTCATGGAAGCATGTTGTGGCATGTTGGGATTTATTTAGGTCCTCACTAAGTGTATGGTTGGGTCACCCTCATTCTAATTCCACCTTAGAATGTTTTGGCCCCAACCTAATTTGAATTTATAAATACAAATGGTGTGTGTGGCCGAATTTGGATATGTTTCAAAGTTGAAGATGGTATAAATATAGGATGATATATTAGTGAAATATATACACAAAAAAGAGTGAGAAAAATGTGAGATATATGTGAAATAAATTGTTTGGTTGTGTATGATGGTGAAATCTGCAACTTGTTAAAAACCTCCAACACATTAGCATGGTTAGTTTAAAACAAAGCAAATAATCAACATCCCTATGAAATAATAAATCATGTTAATCATGAAATGAAATGAAACAATGGAAACCAAACAAAGCATATGAAAAACATGATCCAACTATATCTCATAGTGGATTGGTGCTATTGTGGAAAATAGCCCTTTCCCAATCCTTGCTTAAGCTTGATGATGAAATTGATATGAATATGATATGAAGATGGTGTGGACAAAATCAATTCTCAGTTTAAGAGAGTAACTTTGCATGAATGATTGTGGAGGCTTTGATGATGAATAAATCTTTCCATTTATAGATTTTCAAATGCTAAGAGTGCTTATGAGAGAGCAATGTGGGATCAAAAACAAGCCAATAAGATAAGGCCACTTGTCAACTTGCCATAGGATGAGGAATGTGCAAGATTTGGGAAATGTTCCCATGAGAGGGAGTTTCAAATTCAAATTTGTGCAATAAATTTTGAGAGGGGGACATGAAATGGAGAATTTATTGCAATGTTGGAGGGGACAAGTCAACTTGTCATATTTTTCAAACATGAGGGAATATTCCCCATAAATGCCATGTTGAGTGAAAATGATGATTTTAATAAATCAATAAATTGATTTATTTGTGCAAGTGGAATTATCTAGAGGATGTGATGGGTGATTAGGTTAGCTTAATGATGATTAGGATGATTTTGAATTTTAGGACTTAAATATTTGGTTTATTTAAATTAGAAAAGGATGGAATATGCATTATGATTTTATTAAATGGATGTTTTATTTATTTGATTAAAAGGTTGATGATAATGTTTATTTAATTTTGAATGAATGACCTTAGGAGATGGAAATTAATGAGATTACCTGATGAATGGATGAAGGTGCACTTGATTGATTGTTGAATGGACCTAATGTGGAACCTAGTTTACTTGATTGAATGAGCCTGATTCAATGCATAATGTTAATTTTGCATGTCTACGTTTTTCTCCTCTTTGAAACAATGTACTTGTTGCGTTGGTTCAAAGAATAAACTTTCCGTAATCAAAATGAAAAACTTCCTAATTTTTTGGATGCCTCAATGGAAAGAAGTACACTGGTACATTGCCCCCTCGAGAGATCGAGCAAAAAGATTTGATTTGAGGGTCGATCTCGCGATAAAGAGATTCAAAATGGATGATTATGGATGATGATGCAAATGAGATAATTTTAAGATGCTTAGAATAACAAATCTATATTATCCTAAACAACTTAAATGATTATATGATACGAGATGGACGAGATTGATAATGTGATATGTTGTAATTATGCAATGGATGATTTATGAGATGCTTAGACTAACAGATCTATATTATGATGATGATATGATGTGATTATGATATGCAGAGTACTGATGATTTGTGGATGCAAGATGAATGCACGATGGATGCATGATGGATGTATTGGTGATGGTGATTAACTATTCATGTTGTGATGTTAGTGCGAAAAATGAAGAAATTAGATGATGATAAGAGGATCCAACAAGACAACATTATGAGAGATGATGATGAGAAATGATGATGAGAAATGATGATGATAGATGGATGTTTTCTTATCAAGGATTGGGATTTTAAAAGGGTCACTTACTTTATGTTTGATAACACACATAAGTACGATGCATCAAGGTATAAAGGACCAGGATGGCATTGTACCTAGTGTGATGGATTTTGACTCGACGAATAGATAGGAGTATTCTTATTCACACCTGACATATGGAAACCTTGCTAGGATGCACTTTAGAAGTTTCAAACATCTCAGACCAAAACACGGAAAGGTATAACCAATCAATGCAATAGTCAACAAGATGTCCAAAAAATCCTCTATACATATCTAACAAAGCAAGTATTCTCCAAGTTATTTTACAAGAACGTCCAACAAGCATAGCAGACAAAAGAATAATAATCATTGCCCCATTCCTATCTCTCTAAATCCTTCATTTGAATATCATCAAGAGGTCCTTGGAATAAGATAAGTCAAAAGACAAAGATAAAGCACACAAACAAACTGATGTTCTTCAATACCGCTAACCATAAGGGAATGTGTTTTTTAAGGATAAGGACTGAAACTATTGCCAAAAGATAATGCCCATTGTAGGAAGGATACATCCTAGGACATGTTAGTGGATGGTGGCACATCATTTCGTTTATCCAAAATGTTATTTCTGATAAATAATGCCCCTCGTAGGAAGGATACATCCTAGGACATGATTTGATATGGGACTGTTTGGATGATGGACTATCGACACAAAGAATTGACCAACTTGTTTACGTACTAACTTAGACTTGAGACTTGACACTTTTGAGTTTTTACGTTTAACCTACTAGACTTGTTTCTAATTGTTTCACCAAAGGTTGAGGATGACGATCAGTTTATTATGAGTGGTGTTATTGTGGGTGCAAGCGAGATGAGGTGGATGGGTTTTTTTTAATATTTGGATGTTTTTGATGTTTTTGCAATGTTTTGAGCTTGTTTTTGGTATTTTTTTGAGATTTTCAAATGTTTTGATTTTTAATTTTCCAATGTTTTGGTTTTTCTGAGAATTTGACCAAGAGACTAACCTAAAGACCTATTCTAGAGGCCTCGGGGGCTAATCAATAGATTATCCTTGCCTACATTATACACGCAGAGACCACGTAGTTTGAATGACGACTTGACTGATTTACAGATGAAGATATACATGATGAATTGTCAGTTTATTATGACCGAATTCTAAAGGACTGACCTAAGTGTCTTGGGGGATGATCAGGGATCAACCTTTCCTACTTTCAAGCTCAGAGATGAGGTATGTAGATGCCAAATCTACAAATGGTTAACAATCTTAACATAATATCATCATGTTAGTCCTTTGAAAAACAATAGATTCAACATCCCTATGAAATACTTGACTATGATCAAATATGCAAACTAAATAAAACAAAGATAATGAAGTGCAAGCATATAAAAACATAATCAAAACTTTATTTCATAGTGGATTGGTGCTATTATTGAAAATATCCCTTTCCCAATCCTTGATAAATAAGCTAGATGATGATGATAAGATGGGCAAGATTAGCTCTCCATTGAAGAGAGTAACCTTGTATGAGATTGTGGATCAAATTGTGGAGATGGAATGCTAAGATTATGGAGTTGTGGAGTTAAAATGCTAAGATTGTGGAGTTGAAATGCTAAGATTGTGGAGTTGTGGAGGATTTGATCACGAATGAAGCCTTTCATTTATAGATTTTCTTGATGAGAGATTGGCCAAATGGATGAATGTGGGATAAAGAACAAGCCAATGAGATGGAGACACTTGTCAAGTTGTGATAGGCTAAGGGATGTGCAAGATTTGGGAAATGTGCCCAAGAGGGGGAAATTTCAAATTCAAATTTGAGAGTAAATGCTGAGTTTGACTTGTGCAGGGGACATGTAAGAGCCATGTAAGAGATCATAAATGACTTGTTGGATGTACATGTCCACTTGTTTTTGAATTCAAACTTGAGGGAATATTCCTCAAAGATGCCATGTTGAATGAAAATGTTGATTTTAATAAATCAATAAATTGATTTATTTGTGCAAGTGGGATTATCTAGAGGATGTGATGGGTGATTAGGCTAGGTTAATCAGGATTAGGTTAGCTTAATGATGATTAGGATGCTTTGACCAATTTGACTCAAATATTTGGATTTATTTAAATCAAAGAGGGATGGAATATGCATTTGGAGATTTAATTAAATAAAGTTTTGTTTATTTAATTAAAGGTTGATGTGAGACTTTGATTTATTTAATAGTCTTGATTTACTTGGTGAATGGATTTGCTATGTTTGATTTATTTAATGAGTGGATGAATGTGAATTGGGTACACGATGTCAATTTCACATGTCTACATTTTTCCCCTCTTTGAAGCAATGTACTTGTTGCGTTGGTTCAAAGAATAAACTTGCCGTGATCAAAATTAAAAAATTCCTAATTTTTCGGATGCCCCAGCGGAAAGAAGTACACTAGTACATTGCCCCATCAAGAGATTGAGCGAAAAGATTCGATTTGAGGGTCAATCTCGTGATAAAGAGGTTCAAAATGGATGGTTATGGATGATGATGCAAATGAGATGATTTTAAGATGCTTAGAATAACAAATCTATATTATCCTAAACAACTTAAATGATGATATGATGTGATGATGGATGACATGGATGATGTGATATGCTATGATTATGCAATGGATGATTTATGAGATGCTTAGACTAATAGATCTATATTATGATGATGATGCAAATGTAATGCATGTGAAATGATCGATGTTTCCTATTATGTAGGATATGAATGATATGTGGTATGCTGATAGTTTGTGGATGCAGGATGGATGCATGATGGATCCATTGGTGATGATGATGTTAGTGCGAAAATGAGATGATGACAAGAGAATCGAACAAGTCCATGATCTGAAGAGACTTTATTAGAGATGATGATGATTTTCTTATCAAGGATTGGGATTTTAAAAGGGCTACTTACCTTATGTTTGATAACACACGTAGGTATGATGCATCAAGGTATAAAGAACTAGGATATCGTTGTACCTAGTGCGATGGAATTTGACTCGAAAAATAGATAGGAGTATTCTTGTTCACACATGACATACAGAAACCTTGCTAGGGTGTACCTAACAAAGCAAGTATTCAGCAAGTTATTTTACAAGAATGTCCAACAAGCACAACAGAAAAAAGATAATGATCGTTGCCCCATTCCTATCTCTCTAAATCCTTCGTTCAGATATCATCGAGAGGTCCTTGGAATGAGTGCAATAAGATAAATCAAAAGAAAAAATCAAGTATGCAAATAAGCCAATGTTCTTCATACCTTCAGCCAAAGGGATGTTTTTTGATAGGATAAGAATCCAAGGTGATATCCAAAATGATGCCCATTGTCAGAACAATATATCCTAGGATATACATTGTATAGGATGATGATGGTTTGATAAGTTGATTGATAGGCTGTTGATACAAGCTTGATTGACATGTCTAAAAATGATCAAGAGTTTGATTTTGTTTTAAAGGTTTGTTCTTTCAATTTTTATTTTACAATTGAAGCTTGCTTTTGCTGATTGCTACGATTGTTTATGTTTGTGTTGCCAAAGGATGAAGGTGATGATCAGTTTATTATGGATGATTGATTATTGCAGGTGCAAGTGAGATGAGACAGATGTATTTTTTCAAATATTTGGATGTTTTTGACTTTTTTTTTGGAATGTTTTGAGGCTATTTTTGGTGTTTTTAAGATTTAACAAATGTTTTGATTTTTTATTTTTTGAATGTTTTTTATTTTGTGAGATTTTATGAATGTTTTTGGATTTTGATGTGATTTTTGAATGTTTTAGGATTTTGATGTCTTGGGGGCTGATCAAACATTAGCCTTGCCTACGTTTAAGCTCAGAGATGATGTAGTTCAGATTCCATGTTTTTGACATTTTTTAAATTTTTTTTACTTTTATGAATGTTTTTGGATTTTTCGATGTTTTGGATGTTTTTTGTTTTTTCTGATTTTCTGATGTTTTTGGATTTTTGCATGATTTTGATGACTTGGATATGGACATGTGTGATGATACCAGTTCTTTGTTTTGGGATATTGTTTAAAACCAAACTAAGGTTGATTGATCGGATCGATGAATTGATGATGATGATAACATTGTTGAGGATGCACAACAATGCAAGGATTTGATTAATCAGGATTGATGACGATAAAATTGTTGAGGATTCACAACAATGCATTGATAGTGTTTAGAAACACAAGGATTTTGGAAATATATCCCCAAGATGATGATGGATTGATTGGATTCGATTGATCATGATTGATGAAGCTTGATTTGGAACAAAAGATGTTTGGATGATTTGATGTGATGTTTGATGTGCAACTTAGATGTGATTGATAGCGATTGTTTGGATCGATGTTCAATAAAAGATGAAGATTGATAAGGAACATCTTCTTGTCAAAATATGCCATGGGCTAGTGATTTAGATTTTTTCTCATAAGTGGTTTGACCAATTTGGTTTCATGTTTGCCAATGTTCGGATCGCCACATAAGCTAGAGGATATAGATCAAGATTTATTCTCAAAGAAAGATGTAAATACCTGCCCCCAGTGTCTAGCAATGTATGGAATGTTATGGGTAAATGCTCATATAGGTGTATGGATGGATGGATATGGTAAGCATGCAAAGGATTCCAAGGATTATCTTGTGATAAGATAACAATGCTCATTTGGATAATGGTTCATGGCTCAGATAATGTTGCATAGGATAGGATTAATGAAAATAACCCATGTCAAGATGTTTACCATAAGCAAGTGTAAAGTGTGCACCAAAGTTTGTTAAGATCAAGATAACTCGGGCTATGGATGGATGAAAATGTATTTGATAAATGGTTCATGGATGAATGGATCTATTATGGATAAGATGGATGGAATGCTTCATTTATTGCAGATGGGATGAGATGCTTTCACCTGAACTAGCACACGTAGATGGTCGATTCTACACATGACGCCTATTTGCCAATTTTTCGTCATGGTCTTGCCCAAAGCGCCGCCCATGCGGTTTTCACTAGAGGACGATTTTTATCTTTACAGTTTTCAATCATTTTTCTAATTTTTTTGGATTTTCATATTTTTTGATTTTTTTGGTTTTTTCCAAAAGATTTTAAGCTCATGCTGAATCACAAGGTGTTGCTAATGTAGATGTCCCTGTCATAATTTTCCATTGATATCCTACTTGAAGGAGCTGCTTTGCTAAGATACATGCACTCGAATGCAACTTTTGGGATTCTTGATCTACATTGTCGATACCGAAGTTAACTTTGTCTCTATGTGTACATCGCGATAGAGTGCCTTCAGAATCCTTATGATGAAGGTTCATTGCCAATACATAGTCAATGTAAGAACTGGATATCATGCATGTTGCAAAGGATGGAGTGTGTTTAGGGATAAGAGATGGATTGGTTGATAGTTTGGAATCTTTGACTCTCCAAACTTGGGAAGATGAGCAATGATGGGAGGATACGGAAGTGTGCATGAAATTAGGACCAACTACTTGATACACTTTGTATGTCACTTGAAAAGCTTGTTTTTACTTTTGTGGACATCTTTGATGGATACCTTTCCCTTTTATATTTTTCCCCATAGTTTCTTTGACTGATGGAGTTTGATAGGGATAATCTTTCTTTGTATTCTTTTGTATCCATATGCATTTGATTTGTCCATTATGCTTCTCAGTTTCTCTTGCTTTGATAACGTTCTTCATACTTTGATTCAATTCTTTCTTTTGACATTGGTCCCAATTCATGGATGGGGTGATGGGTGGATGAAGATTCATGATGTGGTTGGTTGTAGTACTGGCATTGGTTTCATCATAAGGATTCTTCGTGCTCCCTATGTTGACATTTACTTGAGATGAAACTGCCCCCAGTATTTTGGAAGTAGTACCTTCAGGCTTTGATTTCGCTTGTTCCAAGAGCTCTTGTTTAGAATGAATTCTCTGATGAATGACCATTGTAGATGATGTTATTTCGATTGGATGCTCTGCTAACTCTGAAATATCTTGTTCTATTTGACATGTTTCCTTGAGCGGATAATGTTGGATATCCACATACTTGATGTCTTTAGTCTGAATTTGGGATACATCTGATACTGATGTTGATAACTCAGTTTGACTATAGGAATTAATAATCTGCTCTTTTTGTTTGACAAAATCTTGTTCTGAATGAAGATCATCTACGTGTCCATCCATAGAAAGCATCTCATGGGTAGATGGAGGAGTATGTGCTACATGGATATGATCATCTTGTATAGATAAGAGAGTATCCATTAGATTATTGCAGTATCTTGAACATACACATTCTTGATCTTCAATGATTTCAGAGTTATTTTTGACATGCTTTGGATCAAGTTCTTGACATGGATCAATTTCAAAGGATGGACTGCTTACAAAGGGTTATTGGATGTCGTCATTAGACATGGTAAGTCATTCAATATCCTCAAGTGTCAAGGTCAAGGTTCCTTCAGTATTTGTACCCATGAGGTCGAAGGATGTCAACATGCCTTGGAAAGGACCATTGCTAGACCTTGGAGAAAGATTTTGATCATGCTTTGGAATAAATTCTTGAGATATGTCCTCTAACTCATAAGGCAATGTAGAGACATTTTTAATATGATCATTGGTCGATGGATCATGCATTATGTCGATAGGATCAAATAATCCTAACACTCCTTGAAATAGATCATGAAAGAGTGGCTCTTGATGTATGGTGAGTTGATCATTGCATGGGGTCAAAACATCTTCAAGGTGCTCATTGATGGAGAGATCTTGAACACTTGTGGCAAAGAGATTGTGAATGTCTTCAACCATAGGGTCAAGTGATGTTGACATTTCTTCAATTGGATCATTGTTGAGTATTGTTGGTGGATTTTGATCATGATTGAAAAGTGACTCTTGATGTGTGTTGATTTGATCTTCGAATGAGATAGAAACATCCTCAATGTGATCTTTGATGGATAGATCTTGATCATTTCTTTCAACAGTTGTCATTTTTTGTGTTTGTACTTGTGTTTGTTGAGTAGCTTGAGAGGCTTGGGCAGCTTGAGAGGCTTTTTGTACTTGTCGAGCTTGTCTTGCTTGTTGTGTGGCTAGATATTGTTGGATGGCCTTTTGTTAGGCCTAGTGAGCTTTTAGCGCAATGTTATATTGTCTTGCTACATTTGGTTTTGGTGGTAGTGGTGGTGGATTTGGAATTGTTTTGGATGTAGTGATGAGTGTTTGAGATATGCTCAGAGCGATCATTGTAGTGAGGGGTTGAGATGTGATGAGATTGATAGGTGTGGATGGAGTGATTGAAGTGATAGGGATGGTTGGAATGATCGAGGAAATAGGTCTTTGGGAGACCATATTTTGATTTGTCGGATTGATGTTGTCATTTGATCGATACCATTTTTTGGTGCGATGTCGATGGTATATTCAAAGGATTTGATGTGATGGCTTGATTGGCATTAGGTGGATTGATTTGGATGGAGTGATTGGTGATAGGTAAAGGGGGAAGCCCTAAACCAAGGAATGATGTTGATATGGATAATGGCGGTGGAGATGCCTCTTGGCACAATGACTCAACTATTTTGGTAAGTGTACCAATTTGATCTCACCAAATTCATTCTTGATTTCGATCTTCACTTCCTTGATATAGTTGATTTGGCTTTTGTTTAAGCAGATTTGGAGTGTGTACTTGTGTTTGATTTTGGACAATGTTTTGATTTGGGATGACACTCAGATTTGGCATGATAGGTTGAAATTGAACATTGTTGTGATTGGGAATCATATTGTCATGATTTAGGTAACTTTGATTTTGCATGGTGTTACCTTGACTTGGAGTCGTTAACATCTTGCTTGGATTTTGAACAATATTCGTATGATTTGCAATCATATTTATCCCAAAGTTTGTCAGATTCATGTTTTGAAAACTTGTACTTGGTACATTCTCATTTTGCATGTATCCTGGATTTGGTGGGATGACGTTATTCATTTGAAGGCTCGTGCATTGATTGTTTGGTTGGCAGACTTGTAGGTTTGGATTTGGATCTACCATCGGGAAATGTGTTCCAATCTTTTATTTGGGAATACTCACACTTGTTGTGCCATTGACATTTTTAGAAGGTAATGATCCCATGTATGGATTGTATAAGTATGAGTTTTGATAGTCAATAGGAATTGTAAGGCTTTCAACGTTTAATAGATTTGGATTACTCATGATGTATTGATCAAGTTTGTATTCCATGTTCTCCTTGTGTTTTGACCTTGTTGCAAAAGTGACATATAAGGTTCTTAGGACTATTGATGAGATGAAGGATGAAAAGTGTAAATGATATGAGTGATGAATGTTTAGGAACTTTGGATCAATGCTAGACTTAGGGTTTGATTTGGATAATGAACTTGTAAACCCTAAGATGTTAGATCTGATCTTAAGATGAATTTGTTCAAAGGATTTCTGATTTAATTAAATGTATGAGAGAGGATGCATTCCCATACACCTAACTAAACAAGGTGATTTTGATTTTGATGATTCACCCAATTCTAGAATGATGTTTCCAAAGCTCTAGAGTTGTTTGGTGGGATGAGATCTGATAAATGTTTGGATGGATGAAGTGTTTGATTTGATCCTAAATGAACCTAGGAAGTACTTGTTTACGAGACCAAGATAGTGAAGAAAATGTCTTTCTCTAAGAGTAATTCAAAATCAAAAGATCAATGTTTGCATGAAAACCATATGACCAAAAGATGCCAAACACATGTGTGGGGTCCAATTGATTTAATCTTTGCTTAATGGATTCTTTTTACCACAAACACACTCTTGATTATATTTTGAATCTAGATGTCTAATGTCTCAACTTTCCCCTTATCCCACAAAGTGTATTATGTGGAAACCAAGGAAATTTGAGGCAAGAGTTACCTAAAGTTGACTTTAGTAGAAGAAAATTGAGATGAAATCCAAATGTTTAGATGCCTCTAAGGATACAAATCCCAAGGGCAAGAAATAACATGTGAATTTGTTCAATGATATTTTCCTCTCCTAAAGGGTTTGCAATTTTGATGATTCGTTGAATGTTTTTCAATTAAAGCATTGTGTTTTCAAACCACAAGCAATATAACACCCTAGCTCAATTGGTACATTTTTCTTAGTGGGCTTGCCTCATGCCCTTTGTAGAGGAGATGATTTTACATGCAACCAAGTAAAGAGTATAAAGGTATGTTAAGAATGAAGTTTTAACCTCTATACTTTAACCAAGATCAGACATGGAAAGTAACTTCTTGGAATCTAAGTTCCAATGCACCACTTTGATAAACTCGTTGAATGGGTTAATAGGCCACTACAAACAAGGGATCTAGTTCGTACTTTCTGTTTGTGGAGATTGAACCATATGGTGAGAGTCCCCTTTCAGATCCATCTTGTTAGAGCCAACCACGTGATACTAGCATTTACTCCAATACCCACATTTATATACCAATTGGAAATACTCTTGGCTTTAGAGTGTTACCGGTTGAGTCATTCCCTTGGGTGAGTAATTTTTCCCTAAGGCAAGCCCTCTAGGATAAACAAAAGTGAGTAAAGACAAAATCCATAACTCGATCAATCTTTGATGGAAACAAAGAGAGAGAATATATGCAATAATGCCCCCACTCACACTCGCACAAGATCTTGTTCAATTTTAAACCCAAATCAAAGTGTGGAGGAAATATTTTATGCAACTTAATGTAATCAAAAAGACTTTTGGTTCTTAAGATCGCCGTGAAGCATGAGAGAAGTGCATACGCCTTTTTAGATGAGATTACTTTGAATAACAGATTACGAAACATGAAAAATGCATGTTCATTTTAAGCCTCAAAGCAATGATGAATTCATTTTTAAAGCACCAAACGAAATATGAGTTAGCATAAAACATAAAATTAAAGCATACGACAAACTCTCCAAGCATTTTGAAATGTTAATTTTAAAACCCAAAGATGAGTTAGCATGAAAAAAAAAATTAAGGCACGAAATGGAAGCCCTTAAGCATTAAAAAATGCTTTGTGAGTTTCAAATTTTGATGCTTGATTCATCAATTCCAACTTCGCTTTCATTTTCGCTCAACTCCAATGCTTGATTCCAATGTCAATTTCACTTTTACCTTTTGATTTTCTTTGTTTTCACCTTTTATGCTTTCCTTTTTTATTTTTTCTCTTTTTCCTCTTTTTCCTATAAGATAAAAACAATAATGTGAGGATCAAGTCATTAAATTTCTTTATTAACTTCAAACAATAGCATGATCTTAATGGAAAAGGTCAAATGATGTGGATAATCATGATAATAAAAGGACTTATAAGTAAATAAACCATAATAAAACAAATCCCTTGATAGTGTTGATGGTGTTTTTATGCACTTCTCAACACAGGCAGTGCATAGGTTCACTACCTCTCTTGAAAGACAATCTCCCACAATCGAGTTGCAGAACACTATCTCAATGTCTCTTGGGTGTCAGGTCATGACAGTGCTAAGATACCTCAGTAGTTTGATGTGATTTGCTGAAATCACAAGGCGGTCTTACAGAAATACAAAGTATGGGTACAAAGCATGAAGTTGGATCTTCGAAAAGGGAGTTCTTGGCATGAAAGCATTTACGTGTTGGCTGTAGGTTCAAACCGCAATCTCAAACTCCATCTAGTTGTTAGATTTGGCTTTATAATGTGCAATGAACCTTGGTATTGTTCAGTTTCTAAAGAAAGTGAAAAAGAGCGAAGGGGAAGAAAAGTTCCTAAGCCTAAAGCTTGCTGCGAATAGTGATAATGGAGTTCCTGCAATGGACAATTCCTTAAAACAATATCCCACTTAACCAGGGATTTCACAGTATCATGGAAATTGTGCTATCTTCTAAGGGCTACAAATTTTTATCCTTCATCCACCACATACATGCATGAACTAAAGATAAATGTTTGGGTAGCTTTAATCAAGTCCAGGCTAACTTTGCACAGCTGTCTACCTTCAGCAAACAGCAAAAAGTATGGACTAAGGGATCATCAACAAAACATGAATTTTCACAATCAGCCAACAACATTCCTAAAATTATCCAAATAACATGAACAGCTAACTAAACAGCAAAGAGATCTAAGCTAAACATCTAATATTGGAGAAGTGAATCAATTGATATGAGAGAAAACAAGGAAATGCACCAAGTCAATGCTATTTCTCATAAATTTCAGCAGCATGCCTTTACAACAACTCAACTCTCACTTTTGCAAATGAGGGGAGTGCTCTATTTATAGTTTTCAAAAAACAAATGAATGGCCAAGATTCATTTCCATTGTGTGACCATGATTCATTACAAAATAGGGTTTCACCTACCCCCAAATAGATTTACAATTTTAAAACATCTTTTGTCTTTTCCCTATTTTGTCATCTAGTGGATGACACTATTTGCCTTTTCATCCTGTAGCTAATTGTTGTTTCTATGGCTGTAGCTACTCTTCTGGGAGGTTTTCTTCTTTGGCTGGGCTGTCTTGTTGCTCCTCGGAGGCTTCGTGTTCAATATGCTTGAGGATTACGGCCTGGAGCTTGTCGATCTCAAGGATTTCGCATCTCAATGCCTGGTAGCTCCATTCTTTGACATTCTCTTCCAGCTGCTTCCAGTCCTCATCATACTTTGAGCCCTGATCTCTGAATAGTTTTGATCTATCAAAGGCACGGGCAGTGAAACTCAGGAAGTCCGTTGTGATATCTCCGGCTGCCCTGTCCTTCATCTTTTCCTCAAAGTATGACCTGACCTTTCCTGCATCCAATTGCACTGTGGGCATATCATGGCCCATTATCTGCTTAAGGTACTCGGCGCATTCTGCCCGGATTTCTTTGATCCATGCGATATCCGGATCCACCCTGCTCTGGATCTGTTCCATCCTCTCTTTTCGGTTGATGAGGTCTCTGCGCCATATGTCTACCAACCAGTGATCCTCCTTCTTCAGTTCTAGCTTTTATTCCCCCGTACTTTCTGGCCTTTGAAGGATGGCTTCAACCTTTGGGAAGGTAGAGTCATAGATCGCCGGGAAGTTGGTGCAGAGTTTCTTTGTGCCTTCTAAGGATTGAACCAGGTCCAGGAACTTGTTGGCTATCTGCACAGCCAAGCCGATCCCTATGTTTCCAACGCTTGCAACCTGTTGGAACCAATCCTCCATGGTCTTCTCCAAGTTTTTCCTCCTCTCCAGCTTATCTATCTGTTCCTTGGAGAGCAGCTGCGGCGCGGCTGTAGAGGTAGTAGGTAGATCATCTATTGAGGACCACTGCTGAATATAATCGGTCAGGACAGCAACCTGCGCCTTTAGCTCGTCTTTGGTGATCTTGTCCTGTTTAATCAGATGCACCACCGTGGCCATCGACTCCTCCAGATGTCTGACCTTCTGTTCCCTGGTGGCTGTCCCTAGGTTGATCGTGGAAATATTGTAGCTTACTCCGGCCTGGCCAACAGTTGGCGTTGCTACTTGTGCAGCCCGGGAGCCAGAAGCGTCCATGGTTATCCGAGAACGAACCTTAGGCTTCTTCTCCTTCTTTGTCATGGTCAGGGATCGAGCCAAGATGGCTTCCAATCTCGACCTCGGGTTGCTCAGAATAGGAGTAGTCTTTTCAAGCTACTTTTCTAGCCAGTTGGGCATGGCGGATTTGTCCTTGGGTGTATCATGGCTACCTTCACCCATCTCAGTCAGAGGCAAGACTTCTGCTTCCTTTTTCTTTTGAAGCTCTTCCTTTTCCTTGGCAGCATCCTCCTCTTTGTCAGAGTCTTGATAAAACACGAGGCTTTTGACAAGCAGCTTGGTGGATAATATCTGAGTGGGATCCTGTTCTTTTTCTGCCTCTTCTTCTTTCTTTTCTTCAGTGGCCTCGGGTTCTGGGCTTTTCACAATGAGGGTCTCAGCCTTAGTGATATCCCTTTTAGGCTGTTCTTCTTGCGGTTGTCCCTCTTCACCACGGGGCGACTGTTCCACCTCTTCTCCAACATCCTTCGGCTGCTGAGCCAGCTCTTCTTCAACGTCATCATCAAAAACTTGAATAATTTCCCTGGCGCGTGAGCCCTCTTCTCCATCCCCGCCCTCGGAAGAGTCTATCTCTTCTTCCTCGTAGGTAACCTTGTCGATGGTTCTATGCTCAAATTCAGGTTGCTCATAATAATCATCGGTGTCCTCCTCAATAGGCTTTGAAGCCTCTTGTTCTAGCTCTTCCATCTCCTTGGAAATATGCATTGTGGCCTCCATGGCTGGCAGACCTGTTGGCGGTTGCGAAGGCTGAGCTATTGCGAGGGCTTGGGCAAGGGCCGCCTGGAGTGCGGGGTCCATTAGGAGTTGTGAGAGCTCGGGAGGGAGACTCTGCAGGTGCCGTGTAATAGCCTCGGGCACGCTAGAAAGGGGAACAGGCGATGATATTGTTGCCAGAGGCAGGGAAGTGATGGGTGACATGGCGGCAGCAGAAGAAGGGGAAGTGGTCATGCTTGAGGAAGAGTCGATATTGATTATGGACCCGGCCGGGGGCGAAGAGGCAAGGTGGACTGAAATGTCCACCGCCTGTGGAGATGAGGCGGCTACGGCCTGAGAGGGGGGCAGCACATCAGTCGGGGGAGGAAGGAGTAGTGGAGGCTGTGCCTCTATTGTGATTATTGTCATTTTAAGATTCTTGGGAGATGAGCCTCCCATATGCTTTGTTGCATGTTCTTTGGGGTCCCCGGACTGTGTTGTTCCTGCTTCTTTTCTCTTCTGGGACCTGGTGATGGGGGGAGACTTAGAAGTTTCACCAGTTGATGGAGAGGCGGTCACATCCACTGTGGCGCTTGGCTCGCTCTTAAGCACTTCATATGTTAGAGCCACCCCTTGTTGTTTTAGTTGTGCCACCTGCCCATCGACCCACTCCTTCGTGTGAGCTATAATTGGCCGCGTGATAGTATTCAGGTCCTCGACCTCTTGCTTGTCCTAGTCGATGGAGGGGATTGCCAGGTCGGCAACCACAGGGTACCTCGGGTGCACCAGGGTGGACTTATCCTCTTCAAGTTGGTCTGGCACTGGAAACAGCTGCACTCTCCTTAAAAAATGCACTATCATTCGCATGTAGTGTCTCTTGCGGACTTCATTATCATCTTTACAATCCACCCAGAAATATTCAACATGGTACTTGTGGGCGTATGCCGGCCCTAAGACCTTCTTGACATGGCCATGTGGGTCCATTCATGGGCGAGCTGTGTACCATTCAAAGTTGTATTCTGTGAGTTCCTTCTCTGAGTTACTGGCGCATTGAGATGTTTGTAGTCGATATAGGACCTGGCCGAGGGTCATGGGATAGGGGATCCCTGCTATGTGCTTGTTGCCAAAAACCGTCTGAATATGTTGGAGCTGCCGGGAAAGCTCTAGGAGAATGATCTGGTCGTTCGGGTATCTCGACAACTTGTTCGGTCGTTCCGTGAATCCCTGGGCATGGATGTAGGTGAACTTGGGGAATTGAATATATAAGAAGGCATACTCCTTCAGGAGTGCCCAGACGCTATGGTTTACCCTTCTCTCAAATTCCCCGACTATTAATCTGATAATGTGGCCTATGAAGGCATCATTGACACGGCAATACTCTCTTTTGAAGTAGCGGTATTGTAGTTGAGGGTACAAGTCAAAAGGCTTGAGCCCTCATTTGTGATCCCCATCCGGCGCTATGAAGATTCCACTATATTGTCTCTGATCCGCCAAGGAGTACACCAGGTATGAGGTCATGTAGAACTTGTTGCTTTTCTTGACATTCATGAACTACTCGTAGAAGCAGTTACTGATGATACTCCCCCAGTCGAATGAGATCTTAGTTTTCACATCCTCATTCCCTCGTATGATCTGTTCAACATAGTAAGCCATCCACTCCTGGAAGTAGGCGGCTACTGGGAGGCCCATGACCCTGCTTAGCATGGTCACCAGGTCGTGATAGTCTTCTTGAAAATCGCTACGGAACAGCTCCTAGGGAACCTTTGCGGCGCTGCCCTGTCTCTCCTTTAACCAGTAAATGTTGATTGACTTCTTGCAGCTCAATGGATTGGCATCCCACGCCGCCTGAAACTGCTCCAAAGTGGGGACTTGCATATGTGGGAATGTAGGAATGTGGAATGTTTTTGTGATTCCCTCCGGAGACATGTCAGCAAGGATATTCCCTTCTTTGTCCACGATTGTTCGGGTATCTGTCTGGTAGGCTTCCCGGCAAGCCATCACCAATTCAGGTGCTATCAGAGACGGAGGGAAGCCGGCAGCTTTGGCAATCCCGCTTTGGCGTATCAACCAGGCATTCTTTTTTTTAGGGTCCACTTTGACCCTCTAGGTGAACTCATCTATGTCCACCTGGCCTATATTGGTGTCTGAGATCTCTTTCCAGTCTGTCGAGACCTTTGACTGAAGCGGTTCACCTTGAAATTGGAACTTCATTTGGTCTTTGTTGTCTTTCCCACGAGCGGCCCTCCTAGACTTCTTACCCTTGTCCTTTTCGGTAGAGGCCCCTGAATTTCCTGTGGCCGATTCCATATATCCTGCAAGCAGAGGGCGAAGTCAGCACAACCAAACATCAAAAACGTTAATGTTAGTCCAAATTGTGAGTATATCATCTAAATAACTATTCAAATACATCATAACTTTAATCCTTAGATGACATCAATTTCATTTTAGGGCAATTGCACAATCCGGGCCTGGAGGGCCAAACTTCTCTGGCAGGAATGCTGTCAGGGAGGGAAAACATGACCGAAAGTTCCCGGAGACCCCCGTTGGTTAGATTTTGATGTTTTAAGAGGCCCATGATGGAGAATGGCATGATTTAGGACGTGGGTCGAAGTCAGATTCTCAATTTAAATTGGTTTGTATCGATCTAAGGAGCTCTGGAGATTCCAGGCCGGGAAGCCGTTAAGGGAAGGAAGCCGGCGGCGGCGGACATCGGACGGAAGTCTGGCTGAGGAAGTCCGGCGGTAGAAGTCCGAAGGCCGGAGCCCGAGAGGCAAAAAGATTGCTGACATGAAGTGCGGTTTAGCGGTTTAGACCAGACGGCATTTGGAGAACCGGGCCCCGTGGGCTAGGGGGCCGCGGTGCGAAGGTCGCCGCATACTCTTTGATCACTTTGGACGGCGGTGGCGAGGAGGATACTGGAGCCCGGAGGGCGGGGAGCCGACGGAGGTTCACCGCCGAGAGATTTGTAATACATTTCAGCGCTGACGGCGAGGAGAACTTCGGGGTCTGGCCCACGGGAGGACGCAAGGCGATAGCCGCTAGGCGGTCTTGGAAACTCACAGGCGACGGCAGCGAAAGGCATCCCAGGACCCGGGAGGCGGAACGACGTGAGGTGCAGGCCGCCGCATGTATTTTGCGATGTTTTTAACGGTGGCGGCGAAAGACATACCGGGACCTGGCGACCAAAGAGATGGGAGACGTAGGCCGCCGTGAAGTACAGATAGTGATGGCGAAGAGGCCCACGGGGCCCGGGAGGCGGGGCGCTGCGGGATGACGGCCGCCGGGAAATTTCATCAAAGTTCGGGCGGCGGTGAAAGTAACCCCAGGGCCCGAAGGTCGGGAAGTCGGAAGGGTTCCACCGTGAGTGACGGCGGAACCGTCACAGAGTTCTGGGGATGGAACTCTGGACGGCCGGGCCCGAAGGGTCGCGGGGCAGCAAGGAGGACGCCGAAAGATGCCGAGAGATTTTGAGGCTAAAACGGCAGTGAGTTTGAGGTGGAGGTCTGGGAGGGGAAACCCAAAGACCCGGGCCCGGAAGGGCGGACCTCGGTTGGGGGTTTTGTGGCTCCGGATTCTGACGGCGATGGAGGGTTTCGGGCCTGGCGGGCACCTTTGCACTGTGCGAAGAACGCCCACGACACGGACAAGTCCCAGGCTGGTGGTGGGGGTGATTGCGATGGGTTCCGGCAAATTTGAAGACATGGGTTATGGGCGCGACGGGGTGATGTTCAATTTTACGCAATTTAATTCATTGTTCACTTTAATGAAATCCACAAAAAGATCAAAAATAGCGGGAGGGCGAACGAGGATGGCCTACCTCAAATTCGCTAAGCGGGAAGTTGATGGGATTCACCGGCAGGGTTGACGGGGTGATGCCGATGTCGATGATCATGATGATGCCGATTGCAGTGGGCTCCAATTTAATCGCTGCTCTAATTTGCTCAAATTCGCCAAGTTAAAATGACATTGCGGACCACGGTTTATATACCCTATCAGTCATTAATGCTCACATTCATTGCACGTATGATCGCGCCAAAAGTTTGGTGGGTTTCAAATTTGAGTCGGTGGCGGCGACAGAGACTCTGGGATCTAGAAAGCGGGAAGCAGCGCAACGACGGCCGCCGCGAGGATATGCGATGACTTTGAGTTGGCGGCGACAAAACACTCAAGGCCCGGAGGATGGGGTGCGGTGGAGAGTTCGCCGCCGAAAGATTTTACTTTTCATTGTGACGGTGGCGGCGAGCAAGACCCCGAGGGCCGAAGGGAGGGCAGTAGCCGTAGGGTCACCGTCGCGGACGGCGACCCCTGGACGGAAGTTCGAATGCAAACTTCTGGATCCTGGGGCCCAAAGGAGCAGGGGCCGCCTGGGAAATCCTCGAAGACCTCTGAACGACAACCGACAGGGTGGGCTCCGGAGGGCGGAAAGACGCCCGGGGAACGCCGCCGGGGCGGCGAACGAAAGGGGGAAGCCCGATAAGGGAACCCCGGAGGCCCAGGCCCGGAAGGGCCCAGGGCCGCCCCAGAGCCCGAAAGGCCCAAGGAACCCACGAGGCCCCGGAGGGCAGCAAAAACTAGAAGGGAAACCATGGTCGATTTTAGGATAAAACTTTAGGGTAATATCGACCATGAAAAATGTCAAAAAAGAGGGGGACGCAAAATGAGGCAGCCCTGACAGACCCGACAAGAGGGTCCCTGTTCTGAACGGGGCGTGTGTGCTGAGGGCATAACAAATGGCGACTCCGCTGGAGAACGCTTTGGAGCGTTCTAGGGATAAATATTCATTCAGGACCCAGAATCTCTGGTTTTGCAGACCAGAAACGGCTTCCAAGGATGAATTCAGGAGAACGAGATCCTTAATTGGGTCAGCTTACATGACATCTCGAAAGTGTGTGTGAATTGATTTCATTCCTTTCCTAGGGATAGTAACCAGGGTTATTACTTTAACCAAGTGAGCTACGTAAGTTGCCTAACACCAAAAGTAACCTGGACATTGCCCCGCTGCAAGTCAGGTGTCCATAGCCCCGGTGGAGTTGTCGCTACAATCTCATGGATATTGCTCTACTGCCGGCCGGGTGTCCATAGCCCTGATAGAGTTATCCGAACGCCCATACGGTCACTTATTTTCTTTTTTAGAGTTTCTTTTCTCTCTTTTTGCTTTGATATTTCATTTCTCTTTTACTGTTTAGCTCGACCGGGTAAGCAGTGAAGCCTACAATGGGTTTGAGACTGCAGTGGTCACTAGAGTAGACTTAAGATTTTTCACTCACTTGGGTGTCGTGACAACCATAGCACGGTCCTTTAGAATTTATTGTTATGTGATTTGTGCGAGATCCGAGATGTGGATAAGAAAATCCGGCGAAGGGTCAAGTTATGAGCAGAATTCAGACAGGGAAATCATTCACAGACAGCTCTACAAAGACCGATAGTCTAGAGTGAATGTTTAGCCAGAGAACACAAAGAACGGACAGCAAAGTGAACCATTTGTCAGGCAAGCACGGCCACCACAAAGGAGCGGGAAACCTTTTTCGAAACAAAACTGTCAGGAGGGAGAAAGCAAAAAGCGACGTGAACAAAACACAAACAAGCAAGAAAGCAACTACTTGAACCTATGCACAGGTATTTACAGCAAAGAGCTCAAAAGAGCTCAAGCCTGGAAGTAATGCTTCAGGTGCTGCCCATTGACTGGCAACGAGACATTTTCACCGGTTAAGATCTTCAAGCAGAAGACATTATCTCCCAAAATCTCAGCTATCTGAAAGGGGCCAAACCAGAGCTTGTTGAATTTATTGTGTCTCCCTTTCTTTTCATGGGCCTTGTCCTAATATAAGACCAAGTCTGCAATCCTAAAGGCCTTGATTTTGGCTCGGCGGTCAAACCATCTCTTCACTACGCCCTGATGTTTGGCGAAATTTTCTATTGCACGGTCTCGAACTTCCTCTAGATGTAAAAGTTTAGCTAAACGAGCTACCCTACGATCTCCTCCTTCATAAAAGTCGTTGATGAACTGAAGAGTAGGAATTTTCAGGTGGATGGGGAATATTGGCTCAATACCATAGACAAGGTGGAACGGGGAATCACCAAGGGCAGCCTTATGGTGGTGCGATCAGCCCAAAGGGAAAAACGGAGCTGGGTATGCCAGTCCTTGGGGTTCCTATCTAACAACTTTTTGATCACGGTAATCAAATTCTTATTTGTGGACTCGGCAAGGCCATTGCCCTGAGGGTAATAATTGGATGAGAATTTGAGGGCAATCCCATAGTCAAACGCCCAGCCAGCGAATTTCAATGAGGTGAAGGCAGGGCCATTATCACATACCAAAGCATACGAACAACCAAAGCGATTTAAAATGAAGCTTTCTAAGAAATCAGTAACTACTTCAGTCGTACAATGCTTACAAACTATTGCTTCCGTCCATCTAGTACAATAATCAGTTGCGGTCAGAATGTACCTGTGTCCTGCAGATGATGGAGGGCTTACCAGACCGATGAAGTCGAGACCCCATTGTGCAAAAGGCCTTACCTCTAGCACAGGCTGTAGTGGGACAGCAGCATTCCTCTCCCTGATAGTAGCGGTTTGGCACGTATGACAAGAACGAACATGGCAATGGGCATCCTTGAAGACGGTTGGCCAATAGTACCCTGCCCTTAATATCTGATTTGCCGTAGAAGAACCCGAGCCATGGCCTGTACCAAACTTATTGTGAAATTCCCTCAAAACGCGTTCTGCTTCCTCCTTGCCGAGGCATCTTAAATAAACTCCCTCATGATTCTTCTTATAAAGAATGGAACCCTGTAACATATAACCGTTGCTTTTCAATCTGAGGGCCCTCTTCTGGACTCCTTGTAGATGCGGCAGACACTTATGATTAAGCAGATAATAAACGACATCTTGGTACCATTCTCCCGGGGAGACGTCTTCAAGCTGATATTGTTGTACCGTGAGTTCAGGTTCGGCCTCTGCTGCTGTTTCGGCCATTGTACGGGTGAGTGCCTACCCTCTTACCAATTTCATTAGTTGGATCTCCATATCATATTCTTGGAGCAGGGTGACCCACTTAGCCCTCTGTTCGCCCAACTCGTTTTGCATGAGAAGCGTTTTGACTGCTGGGTCAGGGACGATTGCGAACACTCTATTGCGTAGAATGTAGTGTCTAAATTTCTTTACTCCCCTAACGAGAGCGTACGCCTGCTTTTCTATGTTGTGGTAATGCAATTCAACATCTTTGAGGGGTGCACTCATGAAAGTGATCGGATGCTCATTTCCTTCGTCATCCTTTTGGGTCAACATACTGGCACAAAAATGCTTCGAAGCAAATGAATAGATATAGAACATCTTTAGATAATCCAGACTGACTAACACCGGTGCCTCAGCAATGGCCCGTTTGATTTCCTCAAAGGATTGTTTGGCCTCTGGCATCCACTTGACTTTAGCGTCCTGTTTGAGCATGGCATTGAAAGGTTTGACGATCTCCGCGAAACCCATGATAAATTTTCAGACAAAATTAATCTTTCCGAAGAAAGATTTTAATTCCTTCTTGCTGCCCGGGGGCTGAATCTTGAGTAACGACTCAATGCGTTCAGGATCAATGGAAATTCCTTGCTCTGAGATGATGTGCCCGAGTAGTCTGCCTTTGGTCACTCCAAAAATGCATTTCTTCGGGTTGAGAGAAACCCCAAATTCCCGGCATCTCTGAAATACTTTACATAGGTTGGAGACGTGATCACCTCGCTTCTTGGAGAATACGATCAAATCATCCATATAGATGATTATACATTTTCCAATCAGGTCCTTGAAAGTGATATCCATGGCACATTGGAAAGTGGCACCGGCGTTGATGAGCCCAAACATCATTCTTCTATACGCAAATGTCCCCCACTTAGTGGTGAACGCAGTCTTGTGGCGATCCTCGTATTATACCATTACTTGATTATACCCGGAGTATCCGTCGAGGAACGACATCATCTGGGAGCCGTTGACGATTTGCAGTACTTCATCCAGTGAAGGCACTAGATAGTTGTCCTTTTCTAAGGTGCGGTTGAGATTGTAGAAATCCACGCACAATCTGATCTCTCCATTCTTTTTCCTGACCGGGACCAAGTTAGCCACCCACATGGAATGCCTAACGGGAAAGATGATTCTCGCTAAAAGTAATTTTTGCACCTCCTTGTAAACAATAGGTTCCAGCAAGGCGTTGATAGGGCACTGCCGCTGACGGAATGGCCTCACTTCTGTCTTCAGAGGGATGGTATGCGTGATGACAGAGGTGTCATATATCTTCAAGTCTTCGTAACTCCATGCCACCACGTCAGGATATCTGCGCAAAGCATCTGTGATTCCCCTCTTCTCTTCAGGCGTGCATACCTTTCCAATAAAAATATTCTTGGTATCCTCGGTCGTTCCTAGGTTGTAAGCGTTGCACTAGCTGCTTATAGCCTCATTTCTTGTTTGCTGGTCCTGATCCCTGATCTAATCCAAATCAAATACATGCTCTAGCTGAACCATACCTCTGGGGATCGTGTTGGTTTTCAGATTGATAACCCCTTCTATGTCCAACTCAGCCTCCTGTGGATCAGCTTCATCGATTATTTGGGCAGCAAAGACGTCAGAGCTTGTGATGAACTGGAGGATATGTTTATCATCATTGAAAACCTGCAGGTGGGTGACATTGTCTGGGACTGATGGCGTAGATGTCAGCTCAACAGTGAACTTCTTGAGCCCTGACAAAGAGAGGGGTTGTAACGTGCTGGCTGCTTGAGCCAAGGCATCAACTATGCGATTCTTAGCACGAGGGATCAATTGTATGTTGACTGCATCTAGGCCCTCTAGGAGATCCCACACTCTGTGTCAATAATTGGTGAGCATTCGATCATGGCAGGAGTACAATTTCCTGACCTACTTAACCACAAGTGCGGAATCTCCGAAGACTTGCAATACTTTCACATTTTTCTTTAAGGCCATAAGAAGGCCTAGGACTAAGGCCTCATATTCTGCCACGTTATCGGTGCAATAAAACTGCAATCGATGGGCAGCGAGAAATGTCTTACCCGTTGGACTGATGAGTTCGATCCCCACTCTAGCTCCTTGTCTCGACTTTGATCCATCAAATCGGAGCGTCCAGCATTCAAAGGATTCCTTATCTTCGGGTCTGACTGAGCCTTTGTTCTCTTTCGGCTGGACAGCGGGCCTTGTGATCTTAGGACAACTTTCTGAGTCGAGGCACTGATCAGCAGGTGGTTCTGGTGTTTTCTTTGGTGTTCCTGTCGGAGGAACAGCTGCTTTCTTAACATGCTCCACTACTGCTTGGCACAAGCAATAGTCAAATTTAGAGTGAGCAGCATTGTGTACCCTACACCAGTTCGGCAATAATAGGTCTTGGAAATTCATTCTAGCTCCTAGGCTGAGCTGATCTCTTGCGCATTTTTTCATAAACTCTTGGAAGCCATCGAGCAATCCCCAGTTGTCATCTTTATCCGACTCATCATCAGCTTCTGCCAACATTTATGCATCTAGGGGCATTTGCGCAGAACCTGCCGGGGGACTACATAATACCAGCAATACCTCATCTACCCATTCTTCCAGAAACTCAAGCTCATTTTGGTAAGCAAAAGGGTGATAATTCCCTAAGTCGGTCTCAGCGAACAGCACCTCGCTGAGATTATTGTATTTCATGATCATATATTTCATCTGGGGTTCACGGTCAATACGAATCTGATTTGGAAGCCCCTTCCATGGCAGCCACATGTGAGAAAGGTCGGTGGCGGTGTATCCGTTCAGCGCTTTGGTGAACTCTCTCCCCAGAATGATTCCATAGGCATCAGGTATGTCTGCCACTTGGATGTCCACAACTTGCTGTATCCGGGGGTCCGCAGCGATTTGCATGGGGATGCGGTTTATTTCGCCCACGATATTAATCTTTGTTTTGTCCAGCTGGGTGACCTTTCTCTTTGAAGGCGTGGGGGTGATGCCAAGAGCCTTGCATATGGCCAAGGGCATGACGTTGGCCGACGCGCCTGAATCAAGCAGGTAGTTGTGCAAATTCTTCCCAAAGACCCTAATAGTAGTCAGGAATGGGGGAGTTTCCGGTCTCCCTTGGAGGATGCCCACGGGTGTGTCCATTTGAGCTATTTGGCCATTGTTCCTATCACTGCCTGTATCCTTGGTTTGCTTAAATTGCTGGTCCTTGGGAGGCTGTCTACTAGCCCTTTTTAGCTCCTTTTCAATGTATCTACTTGCCGACTGATTCATGGGCATATGGTTCCTTCTTCTGGTGTTGTCATGTATCTCTTGTTCTTTCCTGGGCTCCTCAAAGGTTACCCTCTTGGCCGGGGTTTCTTGTGTCATGCTAGATGAGGGAGTTCCATTCAGAACCTTGAAAAAGGCGTGCCTTACAGCAAGAACCTTGAGTAATTCGAAGGCTGACAAACTAATTTTGACCTTCTTGAACTCTTCCGCCACATATTCACCCATTTGCTCGATTTTAGAGCTAAAAAATAGGCCTATGGGAGAACTAGGGGTTTGACTCTTGGTTTGCCCAGGTGGATTTTGGGTTTGGCTCTTAGGCTGACCTTGCGGTTGGTTTTGACATTGGTTCTTGCTGAGATATTGGGTGGGTATATGAGGGAGCCTCGGGTTATTGCTAGTATTTGGATCAGGCGGGGTGGCGAAGTTATTTGGTGGGGTAGAAGTTGTGAAGGGTCCACCAGCTTGTCTATTCCTAAGGAAATAGGGACTTGACCGTTGATGGAATATGTGGACCTCATCCACAAATGGCTCTTCTTCATCCACTGGGTCGTTATCTACCGAATCAAAAAGCTGAGCTAGAGTTTATTCGTTACTTACCTCTTGCACTTTCTCATCCTCAATAGGAGTGGGCTATGTCTCCGGCTCATTGCTGTCTCCTCGCGAAAATGGCGCCTGATTGACCACCAAACATGAGGAATCGTAGGGCTCCGATGGGACGATGTCCCTGCAGTTGGCATTATCAACGGTATTTTGTACCTCTACTTGGAAGATTTCAGCAGCCGCCTGGAACTCGGGACAGTCCAGCTCAGAATGCCTGCTGGTTTTGTGAAGTCGGCACCATCTGGACAAAGCTGCTTCGGCTAGATACACACCGCTGGATGTTCTGTCATTGCCCGCCTGTTGATCGAATGGCGTGGGGACACCGCCGTTGTTGGGCCTGGTGTTCCATGTGCGGTTTTGCCTCTAAGAAGGCCTCCTTTCTGCATTTTGATTGGAGTTCTGCCCCCTCTCATAATTCTGCCTCGAGGAGGTGCCTGCTTCCCGATTATCTCTATTGTCTCTATTGTCTCGAGACTCTCAACTGTCCCTGTTGAGATTAGCCTAAAAATTGTGTTGGGAGGCCTGCAACTGATTATTCTGGTTCTTCAGATGCGTCATCTCTGTGGACATTTTCTTAATCATTTCTGTTAGTTCCTCTAGCTTGTCTTTCTCGGCCGCACCCCCAGGAGACGGGGCGGGGTTTTGGAGAAAAGTGGGCGGGGGTGACGGCTGATTTTGATATGCTGGAGGAAAGTCCAGTCCCGACAAGTACAACGGCGCCTGGGGCTGTTGGGAATATGCTTGCTGCTGCGGAGCTATCTGGGAATAGTTGTACTGCTGCTGGAGCTGCAAATAAGATGTTGCGGGAGGCGCATAATTTAACGGCTGCCCCGAATGCGGCACCATAGACAATTGTGGCACCTGGTTCATGAGAGGAGTTTGGTGAGCAAACGCCTGATTGAGCCCCTAAATTTGCATTGGGTGTGCGACAGGTCCCAAAGAGGGCAGCGGGCCGGAGATATTTTGTCCCAAGTCCGCACTTGCAATGACGGCTTCTGCATAGGCGGTCAGTAAGGTAGCAGGCGGCGGGCGCATCCTTTTTACCAACGCCGCCATGAGGTTATCCAGGGCTGCGTAGTAGACTGGTAGAGCAGCCGCATCATTATAGAGGTATGGATCCTGAAGCCTCATGTGAGCCCGATGGAAGCGATCATTGAAGGAGCCAATAGGTTCATTGACCTCCCTTCTGATGGACATGAACTGCTGGTAAAGGTCAGCGGGGTTGATAAGAATCTTGTACTTCTGCAAGAAGACATTCTTCATTAGGGTCCACGAGGTGATCAATCCCTACGGTAGATTGATGTACCAGTAGAAGGCCTCTTCTCCCAACGAATGCGGAAAGAGGCAACACGCCACGTCCTCGTGACCCACCTTCATTTCGGTAATCACCGTTTCGAATATCTTGATATGCTCTTCAGCTGTTCTTTGCATGTCATGTGGATGGAATTTCAAACAAAAGCCCTCCAGATTCTTGGGCATATCATTATAGACAGCAAAGTGTATCGGCGAAGGGTTATGTGCAAGCCAAGCCATGGGGGGAGGCGGAGGTGGCACTTGTTGTTGGAGAACCAGGATTTGGGGCTGTATTGGCAATACAACCACAATATGGGGCTGCCCTTAAGCTATGGCTCCCTGGACTGTGTTTTGGGCTGAAAGGGCCAGGAGAGGAGCGAACCCCTGGCTATCGGAGGGAAGATGTGCAAATGCTGTCTGAGATGGTTGGGTGGAAGGTGAAGGTCGGCCAAATGAAGGTGGAGGTGAAATGGAGGCGGGTGGGATGGAGGAAGAGGAAGAGGTGGAGCTGCTTCCTTGTGCTCATTTTTCCCTCGTGGGAGGCTGCAATTCTTCAAATTCTCCCTTGTTCGGTGCTGATCGTAGAATCCTTTGAAACCTTTCCGGGGAGAATGATCCGGTCCGATCCAGCTTCGCTTTATCCCGTAGCTTAGTATTCCAATTGCTTCCCTCCTTCTAGCGCCGGTTCTGTTGATGGTGTTTTTATGCACTTCTCAACATAGGCAGTGAGTAGGTGCACTACCTCTCTTGAAAGATAATCTCCCACAATCGAGTTGCAGAACACTATCCTAAAGTCTCTCGGGTGTCAGGTCATGACAGTGCTAAGATACCTCAGTAGTTTGATGTGATTTGCTGGAATCACAAGGCGGTCTTACAGAAATACAAAGTATGGGTACAAAGCATGAAGTTGGATCTTCAAAAAGGGAGTTCTTAGTATGAAAGCATTTACGTGTTGGCTGTAGGTTCAAACAGCAATCTCAAACTCCATCTAGTTGTTAGATTTGGCTTTATAATGTGCAATGAACCTTGGTATTGTTCAGTTTCTAAAGAAAGTGAAAAAGAGAAAAGGGGAAGAAAATTTCCTAAGCCTAAAGCTTGCTGCGAACAGTGATAATGGAGTTCCTGAAATGGACAATTCCTTAAAACAATATCCCACTTAACCAGGGATTTCACAGTATCATAGAAATTGTGCTATCTTCTAAGGGCTGTAGATTTTTATCCTTCATCCACCACATACATGCATGAACTAAAGATAAGTGTTTGAGCAGCTTTAATCAAGTCCAGGCTAATTTTGCACAGCTGTATAGTTTCAGCAAACAGCAAAAAATATGGACTAAGGGATCATCAACAAAACAGGAATTTTCACAATCAGCCAACAACATTCCTAAAATTATCCAAATAACATGAACAACTAACTAAACAGCAAAAAGATCTAAGCTAAACATCTAATATTGGAGAAGTGAATCAATTGACATGAGAGAAAACAAGGAAATGCACCAAGTTAATGCTATTTCTCATAAATTTCAGTAGCATGCCTTTACAACAACTCAACTCTCACTTTTGCAAATGAGGGGAGTGCTCTATTTATAGTTTTCAAAAATCAAATGAATGGCCAAGATTCATTACAATTGTGTGGCCACGATTCATTACAAAATAGGGTTTCACCTACCCCCAAATAGATTTACAATTTTAAAACATCTTTTGTCTTTTCCCTATTTTGTCATCTAGTGGATGACACTATTTACCTTTTCGTCCTATAGCTAATTGTTGTTTCTTTGGCTGTAGCTACTCTTCTGGGAGGTCTTCTTCCTTAGCTGGGCTGTCTTGTTGCTCTTCGGAGGTCTGCGTGTTCAATATGCTTGAGGTTTACGGCTTGGAGCTTGTCGATCTCGAGGATTTCGCATCTCAATGCCTAGTAGCTCCATTCTTTAGCATTCTCTTCCAGCCGCTTCCAGGCCTCATCATACTTTGAGCCCTGATCTCTGAATAGTTCTGATCTATCGAAGGCATGGGCAGCAAAACTCAGGAAGTCCGTTGTGATATCTCCGGCTGTCCCGTCCTTCATCTTTTCCTCAAAGTATGACCTGACCTTTCTTGCATCCAATTGCACTCTGGGCATATCATGGCCCGTTATCTGCTTAAGGTACTCAGTGCATTCTGCCCAAATTTCTTTGATCCATGTGATATCTGGATCCACCCTGCTCTGGATCTGTTTCATCCTCTCCTTTCGGTTCATGAGGTCTCTGCGCCATATATCTACCAACCAGTGATCCTCCTTCAATTCTAGCTTTTCTTCCCCCGTGCATTCTGGCATTTGAAGGATGGCTTCAACCTTTGGGAAGGAAAAGTCGTAGATCGCCGAGAAGTTGGTGCAAAGTTTCTTTGTGCCTTCCAAGGATTGAACCAGGTCTAGGAACTTGTTGGCTATCTGTACAGCCAAGCCGATCCCTACGTTTCCAACGCTCGCAACCTGCTGGAACCAATCCTCTGTGGTCTTCTCCAAGTTTTTCCTCCTCTCCAGCTTATCTATCTGTTCCTCGGAGAGCAGCTGTGGTGCGGCTGTAGAGGTAGTAGGCAGATCATCTATTGAGGACCACTACTAAATATAATCAGTCAGGGCAGCAACCTGCGCCTTTAGCTCGTCTTTGGTGATCTTGTCCTGTTTAATCAGATGCACCACCATGGCCACCGTCTCCTCCAGATGTCCGACCTTCTATTCCCTGGTGGTTGTCCCTAGGTGGATCGTGGAAATATTGTAGCTTACTCCAACCTGGCCAATAGTTGGCGTTGCTACTTGTGCAGCTCGGGAGCCAGAAGCGTCCATGGTTATCCGAAAACGGATCTTAGGCTTCTTCTCCTTCTTTGTCACGGTCAGGGATTGAGCCAAGATGGCTTCCAATCTCGACCTCGGATCACTTAGAACAGGAGTAGTTTTTTCAAGCTTCTTTTCCAGCCAGTCAGGCATGGCGGATTTGTCCTTGGGTGTATCATAGCTGCCTTCACCCGTCTCAGTCAGAGGCAAGACTTCTACTTCCTTTTTCTTTTGAAGCTCTTCCTTTTCCTTGGCAACATCCTCCTCTTCGTCAGAGTCTTGATAAAACACGAGGCTATTGACAGGCAGCTTGGTAGATAATATCTGAGTGGGATCGTGTTCTTTTTCTGCCTCTTCTTCTTTCTTTTCTTTAGTGGCCTCAGGTTCTGGGCTTTTCACAATGTGGGTCTCAGCCTCAGTGATATCCCTTTTAGGCTGTTCTTCTTGTGGCTATCCCTCTTCACCACGTGGGGACTGTTCCGCCTCTTCTCCAACATCCTTCGGCTGCTGAGCCAACTCTTCTTCAACGTCATCATCAAAAACCTGAATAATTTCCCTGGCGCCTGAGCCCTCTTCTCCATCCCCGCCCTCGGAAGAGCCTGTCTCTTCTTCCTCGTAGGAAACCTTGTCGATGGTTCTATGCTCAAATTTAGGTTGCTCATAATAATCATCGGCGTCCTCCTCAATAAGCTTTGAAGCCTCCTGTTCCAGCTCTTCCATCTCCTTGGAAATCTACATTGTGGCCTCCATGGCCAGCGGACCTGTTGGCGGTTGCGAAGGCTGAACTGTTGCGAGGGATTGGGCAAGGGCCGCTTGGAGTGCGGGGTCCATTAGGAGTTGTGAGAGCTCAGGAGGGAGACTCTGCAGGTGCCGTGTAATAGCCTCGGGCACGCTAGAAAGGGGAACAGGCGATGGTATTGTTGCCAGAGGCAAGGAGGTGATGGGTGACATGGCGGCAGCAGAAGAAGGGGAAGTGGTCATGCTTGAGGAAGAGTCGATATTGATTATGGTCCCGGCCGGGGGTGAAGAGGCAAGGTGGACTGAAATGTCCACCGCCTGTGGAGATGAGGCGGATGCGGCCTGAGAGGGGGGCAGCACATCAGTCAGGGGAGGAAGGAGCAATGGAGGCTGCGCCTCCATTGTGATTACTGTCCTTTTAAGCTTCTTGGGAGATGAGTCTCCCGTATCCTTCGTTGTCTATTCTTTGGGATCCCCGGACTATGTTGTTCCTACTTCTTTTCTCTTCTGGGACATGGTGATGGGGGGAGACTTGGAAGTCTCACCAGCTGATGGAGAGGCGGTCACGTCCACTGTGGCGTTTGGCTCGCTCTTAAGTGCTTCATATGTTAGAGCCACCCCCTGTTGTTTCAGTTGTGCCACCTGCCCATCGACCCACTCCTTCGTGCAAGCTATAATTGGCTACGTGATAGTATTCAGGTCTTTGACCTCTTGCTCGTCCCAATTGATGGAGGGGATTGCCAGGTCGGCAACTGCAGGGTACCTTGGGTGCACCAGGGTGGACTCATCCTCTTCAAGTTGGTCTGGCACCAAAAACAGCTGCACTCTCCTTAAAAACTACATTGTCATTCGCATGTAGTGTCTCTTGCGGACTTCCTTATCATCTTTACAATCCGCCTAGAAATCTTCGACATGGTACTTGTGGGCATATGCTGGCCCTAATGCCTTCCTGACATGGCCATGTGGGTCCATTCGTGGGCGAGCTGTGTACTATTCAAAGTTGTATTCTTTGAGTTCCTTCTTTTTGTTGTCGGCGCATTGAGATGTTTGTAGTCGATATAGGCCCTGGCCGAGGGTCATGGGATAGGGGATCCCTGCTACGTGCATGTTGCCAAAAATCGTCTGAATATATTGCAGCTGCTGGGAAAGCTCTAGGAGAATGATCCGGTCGTTCGGGTATCCCGGCAACTTGTTCGGCCGTTCCGTGAATCCATGGGCACAGATGTAGGTGAACTTGGGGAATTGAATACATAAGAAGGCATACTCCTTCAGGAGTTCCTGGGCGTTGTGGGTTACCCTTCTCTCAAATTCCCTGGCTATTAATCTGATAATGTGGCCCATGAAGGCATCATTGACACAACAATACTCCCTTTTGAAGTAGCGGTATTGTAGTTGAGGGTACCGGTCAAAAGGCTTGAGCCCTCGTTTGTGATCCCCATCCGGCGCTATGAAGAATCCACTATATTGTCTTTGACCCACCAAGGAGTACACCAGGTATAAGGTCATGTAGAACTTGTTGCTTTTCTTGGCATTCACGAACTGCTCGTGGAAGCAGTTACTAATGATACTCCCCTAGTCGAATGAGATTTTGGTTTTCACATCCTCATTCCCTCGTATGATCTGTTCAACGTAGTAAGCCATCCACTCCTGGAAGTAGGCGGCTACTAGGAGGCCCATAACCCTACTTAGCATGGTCACCAGGTTGTGATAGTCTTCTTGAAAATCACTGCGGAACAGCTCCTGGGGAACCTTTGCGGCGCTACCCCGTCTCTCCTTTAACCAGTAAATGTTGATTGACTTCTTGCAACTCAATGGATTGGCATCCCACGCCGCCTGACACTGCTCCAAAGTGGGGACTTGCATATGTGGGAATGTAGGAATGTGGAAAGTTTTTGTGATTCCCTCTGGAGACATGTCAGCAAGGATATTCCCTTCTTTGTCCATGATTGTTCGAGTATCTGTCTGGTAGGCTTCCCAGCAAGCCATCACCAATTCAGGTGCTATCAGAGATGGAGGGAAGCCGGCAGCTTTGGCAATCCCGCTTTGGCATATCAACCGAGCATTCTTTGTTTTAGGGTCCACTTTGACCCTCTAGGTGAACTCATCTATGTCCACCTGGCCTATATTGGTGTCTGAGATCTCTTTCCAGTCCGTCGAGACCTTTGACTGGAGCGGTTCACCTTGAAATTGGAACTTCATTTTGTCTTTGTCGTCTTTCCCACGAGCGGCCCTCCCAGACTTCTTACCCTTGTCCTTTTCGGTAGAGGCCCCTGAAGTTCCTGTGGCCGATTCCATATATCCTACAAGTAGAGGGCAAAGTCAGCACAACAAAACACCGAAAACGTTAATGTTAGTCCAAATTGCGAGTATATCATCTAAATAACTATTCAAATACATCATAACTTTAATGCTTAGATGACATCGATTTCATTGTAGGGCAATTAGACAATCCGGGCCAGGAGGGCCGAACTTCCCTCGCAGGAATGTTGTTAAGGAGGGAAAACATGACCCAAAGTTTCCGGAGACCCCCGTTGGTTAGATTTTGATGTTTTAAGAGGCCCATGATGGAGAATGGCATGATTTAGGACGTGGGTCAAAATCAGATTCTCAATTTGAATTGGTTTGGATCGATTTAAGGAGCTCCAGAGATTCCAGGCTGAGAAGCGTCAAGGGAAGGAAGCCGGTGGCGGCGGACATCAAACGGAAGTCCGGCGGCGGAAGTCCGAAGGCTGGAGCCCGAGAGGCAAAAAGACGGCTGACATGAAGTGCGGTTTAGTGGTTTAGACTAGAAGGCATTTGGAGAATCGGGCCCCATGGGTTGAGGGGCCGCGGTGCGAAGGCCGCTGCATACTCTTTGATCACTTTGGACGGCAGCGGCGAGGAGGATACCGGAGCCCAGAGGGCAGGGAGCCAACGGAGGTTCGCCGCTGAGAGATTTGTAATACGTTTCAGCGCCGACGGCGAGGAGAACTCTGGGGTCCGGCCCACGGGAGGACGTAAGGCGACAGCCGCCGGGCGGTCTTGGCAACTCACAGGCGACGGCGGCGAAAGGCATCCTGGGACCCGGGAGGCAGAACGATGCGAGGTGTAGGCCGCCGCATGCATTTTGCGATGTTTTCCACGGCGGCGGTGAAAGACAGACCGAGACCCGACGACCGGAGAGATGGGAGACGCAGGCCGCCGCAAAGTACAGATAGTGACGGTGAAGAGGCCCACGGGGCCCGGGAGGCGGGGCGCCGCGGGATGACAGCCACCGGGAAATTTCATCAAATTTTGGGCAGCAGCGAAAGTATCCCCGGGGCCCGAAGGTCGGGAAGCCAGCAGGGTTCCACCGTGAGTGACGACAGAACCGTCATGGAGTTCCGGGGACGGAACTCCGGACGGCCAGGCCCGAAGGGTCGCGGGGCAGCAAGGAGGACGCCGAAAGACGCCGAGATATTTTGAGGCTAAAACGGCGGTGAGTTTGAGGCGGAGGTCCAGGAGGGGAAACCCGAAGACCCGGGCCCAGAAGGGCGGACCTCCGTCGGGGGTTTTGTGGCTCCGGATTCTAACGATGATGGAGGGTTTTGGGCCCGGCGGGCACCTTTGCACTGTGCAAAGAACGCCCACGACGCGGACAAGTCCCGGGCTGGTGGTGAGGGTGATTCTGATGGGTTCCGGCAAATTCGAAGACATGGGTTATGGGCGAGACGGGGTGATGTTCAATTTTACGCGATTTAATTCATTGTTCACTTTAACGAAATCCACAAAAAGATCAAAAATAGTGGGAGGGCAAACAAGGATGGCGTACCTCAAATTCGCTAAGCGGGAAGTTGATGGGATTCACCGGCAGGGTTGACAGGGCGATGCCGATGTCGATGATCGTGATGATGCCGATTGCAGTGGGCTCCAATTTTCTCAAATTCGCCAAGTTAAAATGACATTGGGGACCACGGTTTATATACCCTATCGATCATTAATTCTCGCATTTATTGCACGTCCGATCGCACCAAAAGTTTGGTGGGTTTCAAATTTGAGTCGGCGGCGGTGGCAGAGACTCCGGGATCCGGAAAGCGGGAAGCCGTGCAATGACGGCCACCACGAGGATATGCGATGACTTTGAGTCGGCGGCGACAGAATGCTCGGGGCCCGGAGGATGGGGTGCGATGGAGAGTTTGCTGCCGAGAAATTTTGCTTTTCATTGTGACGGCGGCGGCGAGCAAGACCCCAGGGGCCGAAGGGCGGGCGGCAGCCGCAGGGTCGCCGTCGCGGATGGCGACCCCTGGACGGAAGTCCGGACGTGGACTTCCAGATCCCGGGGCCTGAAGGAGCAGGGGCCACCTGGGAAATCCCCGAAGACCTCCGAACAACAACCGGCAGGGCGGGCTTCGGAGGGCGGAAAGATGCCCGGGGAACGCCGCCGGGGCGGCGAATGAAAGGGGGAAGCCCAATAAGGGAACCCCGGAGGCTCAGGCCCGGAAGGGCCCAGGGCTGCCCCAGAGCCCGAAAGGCCCAAGGAACCCACGAGGCCCCGGAGGGTAGCAAAAACCAGAAGGGAAACCACGGTCGATTTTAGGATGAAACTTTAGGGTAATATCGACCATGCAAAACGTCAAAAAAGAGGGGCATGCAAAACGAGGCAGCCCCGACAGACCCGACTAGGCGACAGAAAAGAGGGTCCCCGTTCCGAACGGGGCGTGTGTGCTGAGGGCACAACAGATAGCATAATCATTAATTATCTCAAAATAATAATCATTATCAAAAGAACCTTTATTACCTTTGCCAAATCAATTCCCAAAAAAAAGGATATTTGAAAGTCAACCAAATTATTTCCATTCACTATAGCTGGAACATTATCAGTTTAGACCATCGTACTGTCGGATTTTAGTACATTTAAACATAAAAGAGTGTGCTCGATTTTAAAAAGTGATTGACTTTGGGGCACTAATCAATGACATGTACCAATGGCACAACAGTGGAACGCAAATGCAATCATGTGGGACATAATCTTCCTGCAAAACTTAATAAAGGTAGATGATCTTATGGTTGCAGCTAGTAATGAAGATGATTGGAAAACATGATTTTGTAAAACTACATTACGTTGTGTTGGCACACCAGACATAGTCATTTACCTTCTAAGCACATGGTAAGTGTAAATGGACAAGCATGGCGACCAGGATTTAAGACTATAAGGAGCAATCAATGGAAAAGATAGGTATTTAACGAATAGGAGTCTATTTTTCTTTTCATCCTCTGCCACGTAATTCCTTCAATATCAAAGTGTGGAATAATAATTGATTAGTTTTCTCAAGGATGGCTCTCCACATGTATGCATAATCATGAGGCTTTTCCAAGTGCTCAAATCCATAAGATTTATAAATCGGTAAAGGGGTTCTGACCGTGGTTGGTTGATAATTTACTGATCAGTGAATATGTTAATGCCACAACATTAAATGCAAAATTCCTAGTTCAAAAGCAAGATCGCTATGTAGGATTGTAGTCGAGTAGCAGAGGAAATCAGTGGGGCCATGAAGGTGGAGTGAAGGAATATTGAGAAGCATTTTTAAGTAAAAACTATTAGCAGGTGTAAGGTCAACTTCTATAGTAAATTCCTCTGATAGATGTAGAATAGATTGAGATCCCACACAATGATTTTTTGATAGACTTTTGAATATCACATCGCCCTTGACTCCACACTTCTGACTTATATGTAAAAATGTAGGTCTTTGAAGAACTTTGGACAGTTGCTTCAATCGCCTCTGACTCCATAATTTGGATGCGGGTCTTAGACTTATGCATAATAAATAGACTGCAATGCAATTAGCACATGTAAAGCCACTTTCTACAATCTGCACCAGGTGTTAGATTTATTCTGATATTTTCTCTTCATATAGACATACTTTTAATGATAGAAACAATATTAAATAAGATAAGACACAACATGGATGGGACAAGTAGCGATATCTAACTGTCACTTACCTCGAAATACGTGAAGTTTACAATTTAAATGGATAAAAATACAGAGATCTCATCCAGCTAAAGTAGCAACTTTTCAGTCAAAGTAAGTGAACCCTGATGATATTGGATGATGTCTGGTCCAGGGCTCATTTGGAGGAATTACTACTTGAAGCGTCGGGGTACAAGATTTTTGACACAACCAAAGATAGTTCTATCATCCCTCTAAATTCGTGTACACGATTGTATTAGTTGCCATTGCTGGGCCATGAGGATGCTCTCTCGCTTTTCTACTTCTCGGCTTTTGAACATACATCAATTCCAGATACTGTAGATTAGTCATGGAGGTGCAAGCTAAATGTAAGGGCTTACCCCTTGCTCTAAAAGTGATTGGGATCTTTTTAAATGGGGAACCTCATGTGACCTGGTTGAATGCAAAGAATAAGCTTTCCCAGGGGGAATTCATATCCAATGATCACAAAGAAGGGCTTTTTAGATGCTTGGAGACCAGTATTGATTTCTTGGATGATGTTGGGAGGGAATGCTTCTCAGATTTGGCCTCATTTCTAGAGAATAAGAAAATCTACCCTAATGTACTGCTGGACATTTGGGTTTATGTTTAGAAGCTAGAGAGGCAAGATGCCTTTGTCATGTTATTGGAAGTCGCAAGCAAAACTCTCTTGAATTTAATTAGCGGCCCAGGATAATGTGTCTTCTTCATAGCCAAAAAGTCTTATGGGTTGGTAGTTCGGGCTCATAAGTTAGGGAAACCAACATAGATAAAAGCAACAAAAATATTATAGCATCATTCAAAAAGAAACAAGAGATAACATGTGTAGATAAGAAAAATTGGGCAGATAAAACTTGATCCACATTTAAGGCAGGTATAGAAGATCTTTGCCTACATATTCAAGAGAAGTCAAAGAAGATTGTGGTTCTTTGAAGGTGCTTAAGAGTAATTTTAGCCGTAGGTATAACCAGATTATGAAGAAACAAAAGAGTTGCAAATCTAACAAAGGAGATCACAAAAAAGAAGTTGGTGAAGCCAAAGATAAAAGATGAAACGCTGAAGAGCAGTAAATAGTCCAGTCAAGTCACAAAAATCATAAGCTAACTATCAGCCAAAGAGGCATAATACAACTAATGGAAACATCAGAAGTAAAGGAGATCGGTGGAGTCACCTTCCAAGCAAAAGAATTTGAAAAAGGCCAAAGGCTAAGCCAGTTACTGGCACAGATAAAACTTGATCCACATTTAAGGCAAGTATAGAAGATCTCTACTAAAAAATCTCAATAAATAAAAGATAGAGGACCTTTGTTAGACTCGGTTGAAACTGATTTTATAGACTTGTATCCAAAATAAGGGTGCATAGACAAGATACACATTTATTTTATCCTTCAAAACAAAGTTATTTTTCACTATAAAACAGAAAAATCAGAATACCAAACAGCATATGAGATTCCTTGAAATATACAGAAGAGTGATAGTTTTGAACAGAGATTAGCATAAATCCATACAAATAATTGGAAAAAACACTCATTAAATTATCCCATAGACTTTTAACTAGACATTATCATTTGGGAAATGAATTTCTTTGCATAGAACAAATGAATAACTTAGCCCTCCTTCTAGTGCCAGAATGTAGATGCCAAATCTGAAAATGGTTAACAATCTTAACATAATATCATCATGTTAGTCCTTTGAAAAACATTAGATTCAACATCCCTATGAAATACTTGACTATAATCAAATATGAAAACTAAATAAAACAAAGATAATGAAGTGCAAGCATATAAAAACATAATCAAAACTTTATTTCATAGTGGATTGGTGCTATTGTTGAAAATAGCCCTTTCCCAATCCTTGATAAATAAGCTAGATGATGATGATAAGATGGGAAAGATTAGCTCTCCATTGAAGAGAGTAACCTTGTATGAGATTGTGGATCAAATTGTGGAGATGGAATGCTAAGATTGTGGAGTTGTGGAGTTGAAATGCTAAGATTGTGGAGTTGTGGAGGATTTAATCAAGACTGAAGCCTTTCATTTATAGATTTTCTTGATGAGAGATTGGCCAAATGGATGAATGTGGGATAAAGAACAAGCCAATGAGATGGAGACACTTGTCAAGTTGTGATAGGCTAAGGGATGTGCAAGATTTGGGAAATGTGCCCAAGAGGGGGAAATTTCAAATTCAAATTTGAGAGTAAATGTTGAGTTTGACTTGTGCAGGGACATGTAAGAGCCATGTAAGAGCTCATAAATGACTTGTTGGATGTACATGTCCACTTGTTTTTGAATTCAAACTTGAGGGAATATTCCTCAAAGATACCATGTTGAGTGAAAATGTTGAATTTAATAAATCAATAAATTGATTTATTTGTGCAAGTGGGATTATCTAGAGGATGTGATGGGTGATTAGGTTAGGTTAATCAGGATTAGGTTAGCTTAATGATGATTAGGATTCTTTGACCAATTTGACTCAAATATTTAGATTTATTTAAATCAAAGAGGGATGGAATATAAATTTGGATATTTAATTAAATAAAGTTTTTTTTATTTAATTAAAGGTTGATGTGAGACTTTGATTTATTTAATAGTCTTGATTTACTTGGTGAATGGATTTGTTGCGTTTTATTTATTTAATGAGTGGATGAATGTGAATTGGTTACACGATGTCAATTTCACATGTCTACAGGTTGAGTAGATCAGTGAGATATCTAATTGTAGATTGTCTAAATGCAGTGAGTTGAAGGTGTACTCTATCATTAAAGCATGTCTGCAAGTTTGTAAGAGAATTGTGGTGGAAGTATTTGTCACATTGACATTTTCTTCTCTCTATAATAAATCTCGTGTATCTTCTTTGTATCTATATGGCAGTGAGTCGTCTAGGTGGTTAACCCTTGTTCAACAGTGAGTCATGATCCTGACAATGAGTCTTGTTTTGGAAGTGAGCCTTCTCTGGCAATGAGCCTTTGTATTCAAATTTTATATTTTTTATATTATGAGCTGATCTTCACCATGGTTTTTTCCTTATTGGGATTTTGACATAAATTTGGTGTTGATGTGTGTGTATGGTTTTTGCTTCTTTCAATTCCTACATTTACATTAATCGTATTACCAAAGTAAAGGATTTTTGAATGATAATTGAATTAATATTGGTGAATGTTGTAAAAAAAAAAGTTTCTACAACTAATTCACCCCCCCTCTCAGTTGTCTTGTTAAACACCTTGTTGATTTGCATCTTAATGAGATCCTACAAATGATGGGAAAATAAACCTTAGGTTATTAGGGTGTACCACATTTTATGTTTCAATAATCTTATCCATCTCTACCAAAATAGATTTTACGCCTATAGGAAGTCACATACCACTTTTGAACAAAAATCCACATTTACAATTTATGGTAGATCATAAGAGCATTAAATTTTGATAGGATTTGCATGTTCCAAATTTAGTCAATTATGTACTCAATTATTTCTACCCATATGAAGTAGACATCTTTCCATCTAGAATATACATCCAACCATACAGGTTAGAAATCTATCCATATAGAACATAAATTCATCTATCCATCCACTATAGGAATCCATCCATACGAGTTAGCCATTTGTCTATACAAGACATGAATTCATCTATCCATCTGAAATAGGTATCAAACCATATGTGTTAGGAATTTTTCCATATGAGACATGAATTCATCTATTCATCTAGGATATACATCTAACCATACAAGTTAGGAATCTATCCATATGAGATAGGAATTCGTCTATCCATCTACAATAGGAATCTAACCATGTTGATTAGGAATCTATCCATATAGGTCATGATTTCATCTATCCATCTAGGATAGGAATCTAACCATAAAATTTAGGTATTTGTCCATATATGACATGAATTTATCTATCCATTTGAGATAGGCATCTAACCATATGGTTTAGGAATCTACCCATAAAGGATAAGAATTCATTATCTCATTGCTATTTTCCTTTCCCTCCTTGCGTGTTTGGATTTTTCCCATTTCTGAAACATAACATTTAATATTATTAGATTCCAATAAAATTTAACTTGCAACATGAATACTAGTAGTATACTCTTAGGCCTAATGTTTGAACCAAGTTCTGTAATACCATATGTATTGATCAATCCAAAAGAAGTTCAAAAGTATGAGACCTTTTTTTCTAAAAAAATTATAATACAAGAGCCATCATTCCTAATATAGATATTTATCATACTTCTTTTAATAATCGAAAAAACATCAAGAATGATTTCAAGGAGTGATCTTTCACATCTTTTCTCCAAAATTTAACAATGATGCATACCATTGAATAAGGGCTTGCTCTCCACCCAACTGTATTGACATCATGAAGCCTCTTGGGCTCTAGTCAAACCCTTGAGAAAGAAAAGACTACCAAGTTTTGAACAGTCTGAATAAATCGAAGGTGAATCAATTATCATAAAAAAAAATTCTTCACTTTAATTAATCTAGAGCAATCTTAAATAAATTGCATAATAATCAAATAGATATGAACATGAAAACACATAACAACACCATGCATAATGAACACCAGAATATACGTGGAAACCCAAGAAGGGAAAAACCATGGAGAATGCTAATTCTCAATTATAATACACCGGTTAAGGTGGAACTGGTTAAGGTGATTTTTACAAGGGGCTCACTGCCAAAATGCTCACTACAAGTAAGGCTAACTGTCGATGGGCTCACTGCACAATTAATACAAAAAAATATAGTCTCGCTGACAAAAACATGAACTGATGAAGCTGCATCTACATATGCATGAAGTTAGTTCTAGTTTAGAGCATAATATCTATCTGCAGTAGATCCAATCAATAATTTTCTACATGCCTTCCTTGCACAACCTTTGCACTACTGATTACTTCTTCCTGACACTTTCCTTCCTCTTCCTTCTCTATTTCTTGTCCCATAATCCTTCATACCCTTTTTCTTTATCCACACACACACCACACTTCTCATTTGGAACCAAAGAGATTTTCAATATATATATCTATGTGTTTCATAGAAAAATGGTCTCTTGTCATTTTCATGGCCTTTTAGGTCTTGTTTCATGGTGTTGGAACTATGTTGCTCTAATTTTATGTTGTAACATGGCTTGAACATGCTTATTTAGGTACTAAAACTCAAAGAACAATGTTTTTTGAAGGTGTTGTGAAGTGTTGGAAGACAGTTCTACATTCTTCTAGACTCTATTCAATGTAATTCACCTAAAAACCACCTTTTCACACACCAACAAACCCTCTTTTTAAGATTTGTAAAGTCTTGTAACAAGATTTCACTCTCTTCTAGGAATTTTTTCACTATTTACACCCTTTTCATGCTCTACTTTGTCTCTTTATGCCCTCATAAGTGATAATTAAGTGTATTTTCACATATTATCCTAACAATTAAACACAACATTTTTCCTGACACATGTTTTTAGGTCCTAGGTGGGACCCATTCGCCATGGGTGGTGAATGACTCCCCCTTGGCCCCAAAATCAAAATATTTCAAATTTCCTTTCGAGATTTTATTCAAAATCACTTGATGTCACCCTGTGATGAGGTATGAATGGATACTAAGGAAAAATAATTGATAAATATGTGATTTTCACCTTATTTTACATCCCCCACAATCTTCTCATTCATTCAAGCATTCAATTCTACATTTCAAGCATTCACACATTTTACATCAACAATTCAAGCACATTTCAAGAACTTTGAAGCTACCAACATTACTTCAGACTTGCATCATCAAGAGTTAGGTGAGTTGATAGCACTTGCATGTTATTAGTCTATCTTTCTCTTTCATTACATTGTATTTTCAAGGGTTTAATTACCAAAAGTGGGGTTTGACTAAGGAAAACCCCTAATCACTTTTCCGCTTTTGCTTATTTTTTTGCAGCCATTTGTTTGAAGATTTGACAGGTTGTTAGGTATTGAAAATTGATTTTCAAGTCAACTTAGGTCAAAATAAAACTTTGAGAGAGTTATTTGTCCATTTTCTGCAGATTTGACTTCGACAACTTGATAAGCAAATATTCTCAGATCTGGTGTTGCAGAGTTATCTCCCAATTTTTTAGGAATTTGGGGGAGGACTATTTACCAACTATGGCTAATGATTCCTACCTTAGGACTAGAAACTTGAGCTTTGTCAGATTTCAAATCCTGACAAACATAAATCAATTCCCCGCAGTTTTTCACTAGTAGGTGGATTGATTCACCACCCTAGGCGAATGAGTCCTACTATAGAAAATTAGTAGAATTCATCAGCATCCAGAACATTCCAAAATCTTCACACTTTGACTAGGTGCACTCAGTTTCATCCTATCTCTTTCTGTTCTGCATATTTCTTCATTTACATAGTTATTTGCATTTCACATTGTGTTTTCAAACAAGTAATAATTCTTAGTTTTGTATTCATTTTCAATCACCTATATTTGTCTATTGCATTTACTAAACTTCATTTACATCACATCACATCACACATGTCCTAATTTGAGTGATACATTAGCATTTTTGGCCCTATCTCTCTCCTTTTAGGTGAAAGACCCTAGAACTGCAAGAGTAGTCCATAGTGCCCCAAAAATTTATGTTTCATTTTGGTGAACCTGAATTTTGAAAACTTTGGATTTCTAATTGCATTCACATATTGCATCTTAATTTCCATTTTCATTCAATTAAGATATTGATTTTTTATTGCATTATAGGACTTTTCAATTTGCATTAGTGAAAACTTCATCTAGATTTCATTTTTTCATTACATCTAATTGAAAAAAGTCAAAATCTACATTCTACATTTTAAAATTGCATCCTGTAGAGTATTTAAATCATCTTAAAAATTTTGAAAAATAATAAAAAACCCTCATACTAGGACTCATTCGCCACTCAGGGCGAATTAGTCCCTTTGCACTTTTGAAACAACATTTTTGCAATCTTTTAGGCATTTTCATGCATTACACTTTTCTATTCTTTCATTCTATTTTTAGTCACAGATTCTCTATTTTTCTTCCTTTATTGCATCTTAGTTCATTTGCATCATGGAATTTTCTTTCAATAAGCTTTGGAATTCCTTAAAGTCATTGGTAGACATGTCCAACTATGCCTTTGGTTGTGACCCTAATGACCTTGAACTCTAGCATGCTCCTACAACTCCTAATGATTTTCCTCCTCGTGAAGTAGACATCATTGGAGAAGATGATGATAGTATGCACAAATTCTACAATGACTTCCTTGACAACCTAGAGGCCAATGCAGCCTTTTACCCATCAATGAGATCACAAGACCTTCCCACTATTACACTTCTTGACCACTTTGCATAATTACATCCTGAATTCAATATAGGACCTACGGTTCCTTCCTCAAGTGGACCTAGTTCCTCTCAACTAGCACAATCCCAACCATTCCATGAAAACACAGTCACAAAAATTCCTATCAATCTTGAAGAAACTTATAGTAAAGGATTTACCATCTTAAGTAAACAAGGTTGTGACACAAAAAATGAACATGGCATTCATCAACTTTTTGAACAACAACCAACCAAAGAAAACACAACAGCCCTTGTATATCATGATCCTTCTCATCCTGATAGACATCCTCTTCAACCTAGGAGACTTTGGGATGTTGGAACAGTAATCTTGGATGCTCCTCCTAACTTAAACATTCTCCTTCCATGTGAAAAACCATTATCCCCTTCTAATGAAAAGGATGTTAGGATTCCTATGGGTCCTCTTCCTTCTTCTACTCATGAACAAGGAGAATCTAGCAAGTGAAAGAAACCTTACAAACTTGAAAAGATTAAGTTTCCTACACAACCTCCACCTGAATGTTAATGGAGACTTCAACTCCTTTAAAAAAAGGTCTTATACTCTTACCACTTGTGAATACGTTGTTTATTCATCCGATAGACTCTAACATCCCATTTTGCAAATACAATCACATCCTTGGACACCGCACTAAAGAATGTTGGACATTTAAGTACATACTTGATAAGTATCACTTCATTGATACCAATTGTTTCCCAATCATACCTTAAAGCAACCACATACCATCCTCATGCCATAGTTGTAGAATTTTGTATTCTCACTATTACATGATTCCTTCACATCACCCATCTCAGATCATTCTTGCCTCCACACTTTGTGGAGGGAAAGACATTGATATCCTTGTCCTTGTAATGCATTTATCTTTGTCTCTTAACTATGTTATCCCTTTTTCGCATATCTTTTTAAGATTGAGAAATCAATAACTTAGTTAATGGTTGACTTATATTTGCATTACTTGTTACATTTTCTTTTTATGTGTGTATTGTGTTCCCCTATATCATGCATTTGATGTTCTCTCTCTTTGTACGCTTCTTCTATTTGCACCTCTATTATTCTATTCATCATTGTATTTTTCTCTTATTGTTTTATGTTTTCCTTTTGGGGATGACACAAGGCACTAAGACCGAAATGTCTCCTTCATGTTGACCCAAAATATTTTTCCTTGTCTTTTACCTTTTCATTTTCTTTCTACTTGTTTTTTCCTTTTGAGGATGATGTAAAGCATTGAGAACACAATTTCTCTTCCATGTTGACCCAAAATTAACTTTCATTTTCCTTTGTTTTCACTCTCTTTGTGTCATTCTTCCAGTTCTATGTGCTTTGGGGAATGATGGTAGTTCCAAGCTCTTTCATAAAAATAGTGCAGCAATTAACATACCGACCCCAAATCCATAGATCCCTTATGTGTTTGGTGTGCTCTTTTTTGGGGGGCAACTCCCTTTCTTTGCTTTTCATTTTCCTTGACATGATGCAACCTAACTTTGAAACATATGACTTGGCATAAGGCTTTCCAAGTTGGATCTCATGTCTTGTTTTCTTGTTGCTTTTTCTTTTCTTCTCTACTTTAAAGTAATTTCTCATAGAACGATGTGTAGCAATTCCTTGAAGGTGGGGGGCATACATTACCATCAATTCATTTGCATTTTTGGTTCTTAGCATAGCCTTGTCGTTTGTGTGATGTTCTCATCACTTTTTGGATGACATTGGGTGTGATGTCCTTCATAATTGTGATCTATCCCAGCATATTGCATTCCTCTTGGTGGATTAATGTGACGCACTACATCCCCTAAGTTGTGAATATACTATTCTTTGATTGGTCCTCTCTTGGAGACATTAGACATAATTTTCCCTAAGTGATTGACCTTACATGAACTGAACAAGACTCCATTGAACATATTTTCACATTTTACATTTTATGTTTTACATTTTTCGCATTTTTACATTTTGCATTCCTTTTTTCCACCTCGCATAACACAACTTGCATGACTATGGTACCTTTCCTTTTCATTCATAAGCATTTTTCCTTACGGTGCCTTGTTAAAGTTATCAAGCGGGTATAACTTTGGCGAAAGCGGATTAAGTCGGAAACCACCTAAGCGGCCTTGACTTTTCCCCATAGCCACCTTTGTGTTTTGTGAGTGTATACCAACTAGCATACGTATCCTACTTTTTGGGATTTCTCACCTCATGGAAAAATAGTTCTATGACCCCAAAGTGAGTATACAGTTGGGAATTCTCACCCCATAGATAGCCTGAAGTTCTATGGCACCAAAGTGAGTGCACATTCTCTTTTCAAAACAATCAACCCTAGATCTCCTTACACAGCTAGTTGGATTGATGATTGAAACTTCATTCAATTCTTTTCAACACTTGTGTGTTCCTTTGTTCTTATGTCTAGTTTTCCATGGGATCTTCATCCCTAGGGACTTGATCATCCCTCTTGATCATTCAATAAATTCCATCTTACTACCGCCAGGAAGTTCGCATTTTGAACCCTCTCTTTGATGTTCATAGCTACTTTAGTGTGAGTTGAAACAAGGTTTGTGTCTGCTGGGTGGGTTTCAGTAGCCATTAGCCGAGAGGGCCGGATGCACTCAGGTGAGCAAGCCGCGGATGCTGCGACAGCGACGGTGCGGGCTTCGCCGATGTTGTAACATGGCAGACATGCTTATTTAGGTACTGAAACTCAAATAACAATGTCTTGTGAAGGTGTTGTGAAATGTTGTAAGACATTTCTACATTCTTCTAGACTCCATTCAATGTAATTCATCTAAAAAAAACCTTTTCACACATCAACAAGCCATATTTTGAAGTGTTGTAAAGTCTTGTAACAAGCTTTCACACTCTTCTAGGAATATTTTCACTATTTACACCCTTCTCATGCTTTACTTTGTCTCTTTATGCCCTCATAAGTTGTAATTAAGTGTATTTTTGCATATTATCCTGAAAAAATAACATTAAGCACAATTTTTTTCTCGACACATGTTTTTAGGTCCTAGGTGGGACCCATTCGCCATGGGTGAGGAATGAGTCCCCCTTGACCCCAAATTCAAAATATTTCAAATTTCCTTTCAGGATTTTATTCAAAATCACTTGATGTCAACCTATGATGAGGTATGAATGGATACTAAGGCACAAGAATTGTATAAATATGTGATTTTCACCTCATTTTACATCCCCCACAATCTTCTCATTCATTCAAGCATTCAATTCTACATTTCAAGCATTCAAGCATTTTACATCAACAATTCAAGCACTTTCAAGCTACCATTGACATTACTTCAAACTTCCATCATCAAGAGTTAGGTGAGTTGATAGAACTTGCATGTTATTATTTTATCTGTCTCTTTCATTACATTGTATTTTCAAGGGTTTAATTACCAAAAGTGGGGTTTGACCAAGGAAAACCCCTAATCATTTTCCCTCTTTTGCTTGTTTGTTTGTAGCCCTTTTTTTACAGATTTGACAGGTTATTAGGTGTTGAGGAGTTATTTTCAAGTCAACTAGGTGCTTCAAGTCAACTTAGGTCAAAATAAAACTTGGAGAGAGTTATTTGTCCATTTTCTATAGATTTGACTTCGACAACCCGACAAGCAAATATTCTCATATCTGGTGTTGTAAAGTTGTCTCCTATTTTTTTAGGAATTTGGGGGAGGACTAATTCACCACCTGTGGAGAATGAGTCCCACCTTAGGAATAGAAACTTGAGTTTTTCCAGATTTTAGATCCCGATAGACACCAATCAGCTCCCAACAATTTTTCACCAGTAGGTGGATTGATTCGCCACCCTGGGCGAATGAGTCCCACTGTGGAAAATCAGTAAAACTCATTAGCATCTAGAACATTCCAGAATCTTCACTCTTTTCCCAGGTGTACTCAATTTCATCCCATCTCTTTATGTTCTGCATATTTCTTCATTTACATAGTTATTTGCATTTCACATTGTATTTTCAAACAAGTCATAAATTTTAGTTTTCCATTCATTTTCAATCACCTATATTTTTCAATTTCATTTAGTAAACTTAATTTACATCACATCACATCACACACGTCCCAATTTGAGTGATACATTAGCATTTTCGGCCCTATCTCTCTCCTTTTAGTTGAAAGACCCTAGAAGTGCAAGAGTAGTCCATAGGGCCCCAAAAATCTATGTTTCACTATGCATGTACTCGTAGAAAAAAATAATCCGGCCTAACAAAACATGTCAGCTTTGAAGAACAACCTTGAAATATTCAATAAGGCTTGGCATGCTAACACCAGACCAAAATAATAGGTTGCAAATAAAGATCTTCTTACCACGTTACCATGGGACCCATAAATAGGTCATACGTAAGATAGCATAATTACCGTAAGATAGAAAACTTTGAATTACATGAAATATATTCCAGAGCCGATAGGGATGCCACAACCAAGACCAAATCTTGATTTTCATCAATTTCAGTATCAATCAGAGAAACACAATCAGACATACCAAAGCTTGTAACATGCTACATGAATGTCTAGATAGCGAGGATACTTAGAATAAGCTTTGAGCACAACATCCAACATAAAAATATTAGTCTTCATTATTTTGCAATAATTTTCTTCCATAGATGTCCCAAAAAGAAGTACTACCATATTTGGATCAAGGATAACATCCACACTATGCAACATCATAGCACTTGATAGGATAGATCATTTCTATATATCATCCATAGCACAATTTTTCGGATCCTAGTTTTTGACATCAATGACAACAATGCTAAATCATCTCAACAAATTCTCAACAATCTCCCCCTTTGGCATTGATGGAAAAACAACAAAAACTCAAAAAAACAAAAACTGTAAAAAAAAAAGAACTCCAAATGCTCCCCCTTTGTCAAGTAATTCAATTCCTCTTTTTTTTTGTTTTTCTCTTCATTTTTCTCCCCCTTTTTTCCATCAAAGGAAAAGGGCCAAATATGAACATTCAAGAGATCAAGTAAAAATAACACTTTTCACACAAAAAAATTTCTTGTACCTTTCTCTCATAGTTGGAAGAATCCTCTACCAAGATTGCATTGCAGAAACCATTATGGCACACATACTGTCCAATAGAGCCAACAACATAAATGAAGATGACCAGTCTAAGCACTTTCATTCACAATCCTCTACAACATAAAGTATTCTAGAGAGATGATACAACTAGACCTCAACAATTTCTTTGACCAACTAGAAAGTTCTAACCAAATCTTCCCTTTGTCTCTGAATAAACAATAACTCAGCTTGCAACTCACCAACTCTTATTCTTTTTCTTCCATATTTATCTTTGAAGAAGTCAAAAAACTTCCCAATATCATTCAATTCAGATTCAATAGCCTCAATTCTACTTCTAAAGTTGTGAACAATAGTAGGCCACTAGAGACAATACTTGTAGATGTTAGACATCTCGTTAATGTATTTTCTTGTCTCACCAATGTGCTTGGATAATTTTTGTTTGGATTTGACACACTTTCTCTCAATCATAGCTTGGATCTTATGGCCTTCAGATCCTTCCCGCAACAATCTTTCTACAATAACTTCTACCAAATCATCCAATAATGAGTTAGAAACAAGTGAAATAGTAATACCCTTTTTGAGAAGATAATCAACCAAAGCATCTTCAATCCTAGGCCTACTATCCAGAGAGCAGGCATACCACATTTAACCAATATTTTTCATATCACCTTCATCCAACATTGAATGGATTTTATCTGGATCAAAAGAGTCATATCTAGGGAGACACTCTTCTTCCTTCTCGTTCTCTTTTGAGATAGTGATGACATATTTTGTGTTAATTTTTCTACTTTTAGGTTCCAAAGGGGAACCACCAATGAAAACCTCTAAATCCTTCTTACCGGAGGAGGAACCTTCCTCAAACTGACTAATAGGCATAGCACTAGAGGGTATGTGCAGGATTGTGATGGGCCAAAAAGTGGCAATATTATGGGTATTTGTAGGGTATGTGGATGACGACTTTTTTTTTACCCAAAATTGATGAAAGCGAAAGGGTTTTATATAGAGATTCTTAGTTTTTTCACAAATATATAAATTATGCTTTAATTTGAATTTAATAAATAATTATTATTTATTTTCTATTAAATTGCATTAAAGTCCTGATCAATAGGCTGATTAGAAAACATCTATAACTTTCCAAGCGGTATGCATTTTTTAATCTAAAACATGTGTCACATTCTATTCTTCACATAATATAGAATTAGAAAAGAAAAAATTAAATTTCATGAAGTTTTGAACAAGTTGGAGTGGTCGGTTATCAGGGTTTTCTTTTAAAGTTATAATAAAAGGTATAATTAATTATTTTACTTGGAAAAAAATTACAAAAAATAGCCATCACATCTGGACATGAGTCACTCTACTTATATATAAAATCTTATAAAAAATATTTATATTTATTACATAGTTGAGGGTGGTCCCGGTGGACACCTACTTCTTATTTTTTCTTGAAATTTTAAGTACTCATTTGAAATTTCAAATTTTCACCAAATCCGATTTTATTTATTTTAAACCAGCCTAGTAGTTTAGAAACTTCATTCAATTTTTCTACATATTCTATTGCATATTTTGAAATAATATAGATAACTTATTCAAATTTTTATGTCAAGTTTCCTAACACTAATTTTTCTAAATTTTTTGCCACTTAAGGGCCTATTTTTTTCATGATGATCCTGCACAAACCCTAGACACTATCACACCAGAGCATAGATTCATTTGCAAGGATGAGAAATGGAATTTGCATGAACTTTCTTTATCTTCCATACATTCCAAATATCTATAAACTTTCTTTCCAATAGGGATATCGAATTTCCACTTAACATTCTCCTTTGATGGTAGCAAACTCATAAAGTAAAATACTAAACACATGAGTAAAGACCCAAACTGATAGGGACAACTCTCAATCAAAGAAATTCTAACATTCTTAATTAGGTTTTCCATTGTTAGGCTACACAGGTCAGACTATATATTTTCCTTCACTATATTATGTGCAAGATACATAGTAATAGTCAAAGTAGAACCTTCACGATTTCATAAATAGATTTTGTAAGAGATACCATAAGTAACATACCTTACTGCAGGATCAATAATGGTATTTATTACTAGTTCTTGAGGGTATTTTTTGATACCAGTAAGTTCCTCAATGTCTTTGTATTTCAGTGTCTTCTTCCCAGGAAGGTCACCAAGACTACACAATCCAATAATAACATCAATGGCTTCCTTAGTGATTGGATAGGGTTTTTCAAAAATGATGTTACCTCCCTTGAATCGACTCAACAAGAACAAGATAGATTCTTTGTCAGAAATCTTGGGGAATTCTCCCATAAATCCATACCTAGGGTACTTACATTTTGTAATTCATTAGTCTTCAACCCTAGTTCCATTTCCTTCATCTTCTAATGATCAAAGTCGTCCAACTCTATTCACTTCAGCCTTGGCGAAATACTGCCACTGGATTCACTGTCAACCAACATGGATTCCATCGTTGCATTTAGATTCTTCAAACCTTTTATCTCTCAATGAAACTTTTTTCCTTCTTTGCAAACTATGAGAAATGATTTGAAACTCCACCTTTTATCCTTAATTTCTTAAGATAATTTTTCCACCAAAAACTTACATTGATGACACCATCAATTGTACTTCATTTTTTAATTAGCAGGATTTAAGCTTCATCATACATCACCAATCAGATAGAACTTATTCATGCCAAAAACACATCAATATTACTTCAAAGAGGGGGAACCAATAGCCTGATATGTATTGCAAAACTTCCACTGAGCCAAGGCAGTTGGCTAAGATTCTAAAAGAGCTTGTGCTGGGATCTAGCACCACAGAAGAGCTCCCCACACTCGTTTCCTTTTTCTTCCAAACCATGATGGTATTCTTCTTAGATTCATTTGATTTTGCAACCTTGTTTTTTTTTCAGGCTTTTCTGGAGCAACATATTTGCATGTGTTAGCATAATGTCCAGGTTGACTGCACTTGTAACATCTTTTTCCTAACTTAACTGAGTAAATCCTAGATCTGCATTGATTAGATTTGTGACTATAACCATGGCATAGATAGAAATTACCATGAAAGAGATTATTCATTCCATTCCCTCTAGTTGGATTAGATGATTGACTTTTGCAATGACTTTCTTTGTGACCAAACTTGTGACAATTAAAGTATTGAGTACTCGATTCCTTCTTGCTTCTACACTCTATAGCCTTATGTCCAAAATTTTTTCATAGAAAACAATAGTCATTAAATGATAATTATATTTGAGCATTTGGTTGCTTGACCATAGGTATTTTTGTAGATTTTCTAGAGTTTCAGGCCTTGCTTGTTACAATAGATCTCGCTTCAGCTTCAACTACTTTGTATTTTCCCTTAGTGTTCTGATTTGAGCTTTCACCCGAGAAGCGAAGTCCTCCCTTATCCTTGTGACATTTTTGTAGGGATAGGAATTGATCCAAAATTATGCTACTTTCGCATACTCTTGCTTCTAATTTCATCCTTCTTAACTCTTGGTCAAACTTCTCATTTTCTTCTAATTTATGTTTGAGATTTTCTTCAGTCTTCTTGCATTCATCCATTTTTTGTTTGATAGTATCTTTCATATTTTCTTCAGTCTTCTTGCATTCATCCAATCACTACTTTAAATCCACAATACTTTCCATTGACTCATTTAATTCCCATCTGACCTCTCTATATCTTACTTTGAATTTCTGAATTTTCTCCCTTAGCTTTAATATACAAGCATTTTTCTCGTTCATGTTTTCTTTCAATTCTTCATTTTTTAGATTTTGTGCTTTCCATATTGAATCTAACATCAACTTTAGTTCTTCATCAAAGTAATAATCTCCTGCCATTTGTTCAAACTGTAAATATCTCCCTCAATCAGTTAAGCTTTATCTACAAGAGACCAAGCTCTGATACAAATTGTTGAAATGTACGGATAACTAAGAGGGGGGGTGAATCAGTTATCATAAAAAAATTTTCTTCACTTTAATTAATCTAGAGCAAGCTTAAATTAATCAGATAGTAATCAAATAGACATGAACATGAAAGCACATAACAACACCATGCACAAGGGTATATGCAGGATCATCATGGAAAAAACAGGCCCTTAAGTGGCGAAAAATTCAGAAAAATCAAAGTTAGACAACTTGATGTAAAAATTTGAATAATTTATGTATATTATTTCAAAAATATATAACAATATAATATGTAGCGAATTGAATGTAGTTTCTGAACTACTAGGTTTTTTTTTTTTTTAAATCTATTTGGTGAAAATTTGAAATTTCAACACAGTAGTACTTAAATTTCATGGAAAAAATAAGAAGTATTAAGGTAATACTAGGCCACTAACCACAACAAAATGATAATTATTTTTTATAGATTTTAGATATAAGTAGAGAACTCATGTCTCAATGCTTGATGCATATTTTTGTAATTTTTTTCCAAGTAAATAATTGAAGGTATGATTTTTTTATTACAAATTTTAAAAATAAAGAAGCACAAATGTCACCTTAACTTGGTCAATACTTCATGAAATTCAAATTTTTTTTAATCCTATACTATGTGAAGCATAGAATGTGACACATGTTTCAGCTTCAAAAAGTGTGATACTGTTTGAAAGCCATAGATGGTTTTCAATCAATCTATCAATCAGGACTTTAGTTGTAATTCAAATAGAAAATGAATAATAATTATTTATTAAATTCAAAGTAAAGCATAATTTGAATTGGTGAAAAGCTGAGAATTTCCTTTAAAAACCCTTTTCATTTCATCAATTTTGGGTTAAAAAAAAGTCGTCAGCCACATACCCTACACATACCCATCATATCACCACTTTTTGGCCCATCATGATTCTGCACATACCCACAATGAACACCAAATTTTACGTGGAAACCCAAGAAGGGAAAAGCCATGGAGAATTCTAATTATCAATTATAAAACACTAGTTAAGGTGAGACCGATAAAGTTGATTTTTACAAGGGGCTCACTACCAAAATGTTCATTGCAGGTAAGGCTCACTGTTGGTGGGCTCACTACCCGATTAATACAAAACAAAATAGTCTCACTGACAAAAAAATGAAATGATGAACTTGCATCTACATATGCATGAAATTATTTTTGGTTTAGAGCACAATATCTATCTGCAGAAAATTCGGTCAAGAATCTTCTACACACCTTCCTTGCACAACTTCTACACTACTAATTACTTCTTCCTAACACTTTCCTTCCTCTTTCTTCTTTGTTTCTTGTCGCATAATCATTCACACCCTTTTCCTTTGTTTGCACACACCCCACACTTCTCATTCAAAACCAAAGAGATGTTCAATATATATATATGTATGCATGTACCCATAGAACAAAATAAGTTGGCCTAGTGAAACAGAGATTTTTGGGACCCTATTAGACATTTACCCTTGTAGGATCTTTCACCTAAAAGGGAAGGAATAGGGTTAAAAATGCTTAATGTTTCATTCAATATTAATGAAAGGATAAACGGGAAATACATGTGAAGTGTGTAGATGTGTTTGAATGCTTATAAATGTAAATGAATGAATGTAAACTAATCTACTACAAGATGTTGGAAAACACAATGTTGATTGCAAATATGAACTAGAAACTTAAGCAAATCAAAACAGAAGTTGATGAGACTAATTAGAGTGCACCTAGAAGTAGATTTTTGTTACTAGAGAGTTCTGGAATGTCCCTAAAAAAACTATTAATGACGACTGGGACTGATTCGTCATGCATAGTGAATCAGTCCTACTTCTAGTGAAAAGTTCCAGAAATAGGTTTCTGACTGCTAGGAGTTGAATTCTAACAAAACCACTTCTTAGGCCTACAAATGGGACTCATTCAACATGGGTGATAAATTATTCCACCTATAGGAATCTATAAAATCAAGAATATATTCTATGGAGCTAAATCTGCAGTTCTTCTCTCTACAGGTGTCTGCTTCTAAAAATGTCAGATTTAGATCTAAAAAATGATTTTCTGTTGATATTGTGACTTGAATGATGAAGAGAGGACTTTAACAACTTTTGAACTTGATCTTCAATGATTTGTAAGCTTCCAAAGGACCTAAATCTGCAAACACACAAGAAGAGAAGAAGAAATGTTGAATGTTAAGGCATGGGGGTTTGCCTTGGTCAAACCTCATTTAGATAATTAAACAAAAATGATGAAAGAATAGAACAAAACATGCAATAATGGAATATATTACCTTGCCATGGTGATTGATATTGAAATTCTATAACATAACATGCATAATCTGCCCTTGAATGTCTTAGGAAGCTTAATTAATGACTTGCAATGTGAAAGCCCTAACTAGCTTAATGGAAGATTGGTGGATGTTTAATGATAAGAGATTAGGAGATGTAAAATGGGAAGAAAAACACTTATTTATACACGCTTGTGCCTTAGTAACCATTCATACCTTATCATAGGTCGACATCAAGTGGTTTTGAATAAAAACCCGAAAAGAAATTTAAAATATTTTGAATTTGGGGCCAATGGGGACTCATTCACCACCCATGGCGAATGGGTCCCACCTAGGACTTGAAAATATGTGTCAGGAAATATGTTGTATTTAATGTTATTTATCAGGCTTACATTAAAAAATACACTTAATTAAAGTATATGAGGGCATAAAGGAGTCAAATAAGTCATAAGAAAGGGATAAATAGTGAAGTTGTGCCTAGAAAAGTGTGAAATCTTGTTACAAGACTTTACAACACTTGAAAATAGGACTTGATGATGTGTAAAAAGGTGATTTTTAGGTGAATTGTAATAAATAGAGTCTAGGAGAATGTAGAAATGTCTTACAACACTTCACAACACCTTCTCAAGATGTCATTAAAAGCATTTTATTTAGTTTGAAAAGGTGCAAGACTTAGTGTGGATGCATAAAATACCTCACAACACCTAAATCAAGGCCTCATTAAGTCTAATTAATCTCATGTTAAGCAAAGGGTCCTTTTTTCTATGGCACATTTAGCCCCCACTTTAGTGAGAGGATGAACATACGTCAAACTCACACTAAAATAGACATTCAAGAGAGATCCACATGTAAATCTAGCCCCCAAGATAAAAAATCATGCAAAGGAAAGATGGAAAGAGAAATGGGGTGGAAAAGATGTACTCACTCTGGGGCCACAAAACTTCAAGTCATCTACAGGGTGAGTGATAGGGACAGGGTTGGATTGAGAAAATCACAATCTCAATGCTCTGAGTCCTGGTCTTGAGAACTCCTAAGGTGTCACTTCATCCACCATTCAACCTATAGGTCCCCTACTAGCTTAGGTACCCCTGGTTTATTGCCAACCCTGCTATCATCACTAATTTGCTGCTACCAATCAGTTCTTGATGCTTTTTCACACATACTTGATCTAGCCTTTAATCAGCCTAAAGACTAGTTAACCTCCAAAACTTCCTAACACTGATACAAGGGTGTGTGTCAACTTAAGTGACTTCAAAATCATCTATTAAAGGTCTTTGATGGACCTACAAACTTCAATTCCCCATCGCTAGCTTATAACACCAAACTAGGGTGTTAGGAAGGGCTACAAGCCAAGAGCCCCTATTAGCCCTTCTATTTCACTTGAACAAGTTATGACTCCTCTCTTCCAGCAAATGGTGCCAAACTCACTTCAGGGACCTGGCTCAAATTTGGAGCACTAACAGATTTTCAAAGGTCTTGGACTATTTTCTGTTCGTACATATGGTGTACCCTGTTCTTGCAAGAACTAGGGTTTTTATTAACCCTTTCTTGGACTATTTGCACTTTCCATCCTCCAACTAAGCAATCAAGGTCTCTACCTTCTTGAAAAACTTTATGGAGGTTCCTGCAACCACTGCACACACTGCTTCAACAAAGATTTAACACCCCTGCAATGTAGATACAAGTTTGTCACTGTCTTTCCCTAATCGGGTGTTAGCCAACTCACCTAGGGAAAGCTTCTTAGCATGCTACCAACCCTCCAAAAGGATTTTATATATACATAATATACAAGGAGGGAGTCTATCCTTGTTTCCACCGAGCCCATGCTTCTTGGTACGGTCAGGAAACCAGCTAGAACTCCATATTTCTGGACTTTATCAGTCCAAACAGCAAAACAAAAAAAACATAGTATTTACACAACAGAAGTAAATGATGGAGAACCCAACTAAAATTCCACAAGAAATTTTTTAAAAGGATTCCTTACATGCTATACAACTCAACAAAATCTTTACTTAATTCATCTCTTGCAGCTGTCACACGCAAAAATAGAAAAATTAGACTTTTCCAACAAAAATCACTATTTTTTTATTGTTCTCCTGAACTGCCAACATACAAAGCTTCTAACCCTCTTCAAAGGTCGAGATATACCTTTTAAAATGCCAAGAAATAGTTAGGTTTTCAAATTTTAGCCTAAGAATGGCCCAAAACCTAATGTTCGAAAACACAGTGTGTTTTTCAACTTTTAACAAAAACTTAAGAAACGCCCACAAAAAGTTTTCCCAATTTATTCAACTTTTACCTAAGAACCAAAAAGGTCCACAATCACAACTAGATAGTATTTAAGACCTTACCATAATAAAATAAAATTGATTTTAAAACAAAACTTCAAAATCTACTTACACTTTGGCAGGTGCTCCTGCACCAGTGAGAAGGCCTCAACATACTCAATCTGGGACCATAGAACTAGTTTTCCATGGGGTGAGAAAGCCCAAAAAGGTAATATACATATGCTAGTTGGTATGCACTCACAAACACAAATTGGCTATGGGGAAAAGTCATGCCACTAGGTGGGCTTCTCGCTCAACCATATCAAAATTATACCCGCTAATAACTTTAATAAGGTGCCACAAGGATATAAAAACAAAAATAAAAAGTACCACAATCATGCAAGTTGCATTATTCAAGGTGGAAAAAATGCAAAATTTAAAAGATTTTCAAAGGGATTTTGCTTAATTCGTGCAATGTCTCTTCTTAGATAACATCATGTTCAATGTCTCCAAGAGAAGGTAAAGTACAAATGATTTCATCTTGTTTCTAAGAGAGGACAAGTGCAGGGTCTCATCCTGAACAACATTGTACCTAATGCTTCCAAGAGAGCACATCACAAGAAAGAGAAAATCACACAATGAAATGTGAGTGGTGATGTATGTCCCCACTTTAAAGCAGTTGCAAGCACCTGTACTATGAGCAATTGTTTTAAATTAGAAGAAGAGAGAAGGAAGAAGACATGAGAGCTTACTTGGAAAGCCCTATGCCAAGTCATATGTTTCTGAGAAGCTATGTCATGAAAGAGAGAAGTATGTCATATGTGAGCCAACTTAAGGCATGTCGTTCACATCCTAAGCTTGCTCTTATACGTTCATGAAAGGTTAACGATTAGCCAAAAGAGACAACAACAAGTGACATACAGGGATAAGGCTTTCTAAACCTTTTCCCCCACTTCGTACAAGACAAAGGTGAGCCTAGCATGGATGATGGTATGTTTTTCCTTGCAATGGATGCAAAACATGTAATAGTGAGTACATGTTATGGTACTACAACTATTACAAGGCAAGGAGCAGTAACTAATGTTATTTATATATCAATTTAGGATGTACCAAGGGTAAAGATCTCTTGGTAGAATGGTTGGTGATGGTATGGATGTTGAGTGAAGGGTTTTTGGAAGGGTTGATGGATATGAAAGGAAAGTCATGAAGACCATGAGTTGGAAGAACTAGGCTGAGTGTATTGTGAGCTTGTTTCTTAGTACACATAGGGTGATGACGAAGGGTTGAATTGTGTTGAGTAACAATAGTGGTGAGGATATGAGAAGAAGGCTTGAGTTGGTTGTCTATTTTATCAAAGGTATCATTCTTACTGCTTGAGCTGGTTGTCTATTTTCATGTCGAGTTCACCAAAATGAAACATAAATTTTTGGGACCCTATTAGTCACTTACCCTTTTAGGATCTTTCACCTAAAAGGGAAGGAATAGGGTTAAAAATGCTTAATGTTTCATTCAAGATTAATGAAAGGATAAAGGGGAAATGGATGTGAATTTGGTGTAGATGTGTTTGAATTCTTATAAATTCAAATGAATGAATGTAAACTAATCTAATGCAAGATGCTGGAAAACACAATGTTGATTGCAAATATGAACTAGAAACTTAAGCAAATGAAAACAAAAGTTGATGAGACTAATCAGAGTGCACCTAGAAGTAGATTGTTGTTACTGGAGAGTTTTGGAATGTCCTTGAAGTAACTTCTAATGACCACTGGGACTGATTCTCCATGCATGGTGAATCAGCCCTACTTCTGGTGAAAAGTTCCAGAAATAGGTTCCTGACTGTTAGGGCTGAATTCTGACAAAACCAATTTTCAAGCCTATAGATCGGACTCATTCGCCATGGGTGGTGAATCGGTCCACCTAAAGGAGTCTAAAAAATCAAGAATATGTTTTGTGGAGCTAAATTTGCACTTCTGCTCTCTACAAGTGTCTGCTTTTAAAACTATCAGATTCAGATCTAAAAATGACTTTTTGTTGATATTTTGACTTGAATGATGAAGAGAGGACTTTAAAAACTTTTCAACTTGATCTTCAATGATTTGTAAGCTTCCAAACGACCTAAATCTGCAAACACACAAGAATAGAAGAAGAAATGTTGAATGTTAAGGCATGGGGGTTTGCCTTGGTAAAACCCTATTTAGGTAATTAAACCAAAATGATGAAATAATAGAATAAAACATGCAATAATGGAATAGATTACCTTGCCATGGTGATTGATCTTAAAATTCTACAACATAACATGTAGAATCTTCCCTTGAATGTCTTAGGAAGCTAAATTAATGACTTGCAATGTGAAAGCCCTAACTTGCTTAATGGAATATTGGTAGATGTTTAATGATAAGAGATTAGCAGATCTAAAATGAGAAGAAAAAAACTTATTTATACACTCTTGTGCCTTAGTAACCGTTCATACTTCATCATAGGCCGACATCAAGTGTTTTTGAATAAAAACCCAAAAAATGAATTTTAAATATTTTGAATTTGGGGCCAAAGTGGGACTCATTCACCAACCATGGTGAATGGGTCCCACCTAGGAGATGAAAATATGTGTCAGGAAATATTTTTTATTTAATGTTATTTACCAGGCTTACATTCAAAAATATACTTAATTAAAGCATATGAAGGCATAAAGGAGTCAAATAAGTCATAAGAAAGGGATAAATAGTGAAGTTGTGCCTAGAAAAGTGTGAAATCTTCTTATAAGAATTTACAACACTTCAAAATAGGACTTGATGATGTGTAAAAAGGTAATTTTTAGGTGAATTGTAATAAATAGAGTCTAGGACAAAGTAGATATGTCTTACAACACTTCACAAAGCCTTCTTAAGATGTCATTAAAAGCATTTTATTTAGTTTGCAAAGGTCCAAGACTTAGTGTGGATGCATAAAATGCCTCACAACACCTAAATCAAGGCCTCATTAAGTCCAATTAATCTCATGTCAAGCAAAGGGTCCTTTTTTCTATGACACATGCACCTATCAAAACACATCAGCTTTGAAGAACAACCTTTAAATATTCAATAAGGCTTGGCACGCTAGCACTGGACCCAAGGAATAGGTCGCACATAAATATTTTCTTACCATGTTACCATGAGACCCATAAATAGGTCATACATAAGATAGCATAATTATCAAAAGATAACAAACTTTGAATTACATGAAATATATTTTGGAGTCGTTGGGAATGCCACAACCAAGACCAAGTCTTGATTTTCATCAATTTCAATATCAACCAGAGAAACACAATTAGACATACCAAAGCTTGTAACATGCTACATGAATGTCTATATAGCAAGGATACCCAAAATAAGCTTTGAGCATAATAGCCAACATCAAAAGATTAGTCTTCAATATTCTATATTAACTGTCTGCCATAGATGTCCCAAAAAGATGTACTGCCATATCTGGATCAAGGATCACATCCACACTATGCAACATCATAGTACTCGATAGGATAGATCATTTATGTATATCATCCGAAGCACAACTTTCCAGATCCCAGGTTTTGACATCAATGACAATAATGCTAAATCAGCTCAACAACTTCTCAACACCAATAATCTTAGTTTAGAAATGAAACTATGTTTTTATTTGATAGTCATAATTTATAAGCATTGTATTAATGGGTATACAACAATTTCTGGGTTCTAGGTTTCCCCAAATAGTTCTTCATTGGTTGCCACCCACTCAAGTGCAACATCATTTATATTTTTTCCTAAACATGATATTAGTTGAAATGTATTAATTCGATTATCTAATATAAAGTAAGTAAATCATCTAATAATCATTGGTTCAAACTCTATTTTCTGATAACCAAGATCCATGGTGGTAAGGCGAGAGCATACGATGAAAGTCTAGTTCCAATGATAGGATTTAAGAATACAATACATAATTCACAACATTTCCATAATCAAACATTAGATGAATTATCTATATTAAAATCAAATAAGGAAATCGTCTAAAAATAATTGGATCAACTCCATTTTTTTATCACTAAGATCTATAATGGTGAGGTGAGAGCATACGAAGAAAGTCTAATTCCAATGATAAGATTTAAGAATACAGTAGCATAATTCATAATGTTTCCATAATCAAATATTAGGTGAGACATCTAGATATTAACAACAAATAAGGAAAACATAGAATAATCATTGGATCGACTCCATTTTTTAATCTCCAAGATCCTTAACGGAGAGGTGTAAGCATATGACAAAAGGCTAATTCCAATCATGAGATTTAAGAATACAATAGCATAATTCATAAAGCTTTCATAATAAAACATTTAGTGAAATATCTAAATTAACAAAAAATAAGGAAAACATCTAATAATAATTGGATTGACTTCATTTTTTATCACCAAGATCCTTAATGACAAGGTGAGCGAATATGATGAAAGTCTAATTCTAATGATAATATTGAAGAATATAGTAGGATAATTCAAAACATTTCCATAATCAAATATTAGATGAAATATCTAGATTAACATCAAAATAAGGAAAACATCTAATAATCATTGGATCGACTCTATTTTCTATCACTAAGGTCTATAACGACAAGGTGAGAGCATACGATGAAAGTTTAATTCCAATGATAATATTTAAGAATATAGAATCAATGTATCTACTTTTGCAGTTGTACTTTTAGATAAAAAAGTTAATTTAAGCTTTCACTTATTCAGTGGTGAGTGTCAACCACTTATTCAATGGAGTAAGTAACAAATTAAGAAATACACATTCTCTTCCACTTGTTCAATGGTGTGCATCAACCAAGATTCAATAATCAAATGTAATATTGAATAAATAATGTTACTAAACTCTTCCACTTGTTTAGTGGTGAGCGACAACCAAGATGTCAATAACCAAACTTAAGATTGAATAAAGTAACTAAACTCTTCCACTTGTTTAGTGGTGAGTGGCAACCACTTATTTAGTGGGATAAGTAGTGATAAAAGAAGTAAGTACTCTTCCATTATCATTTAATCTTTTAAACAAGTTCATTACATGGTAAAACATTAAGTGACATAATTTGCAATAATTTGCACTAACCATAACTAAAAGTCTTATCTAACCCCTTAACAAGAAGGATTTAGAGTCATAAAAATAATAAGACAACAACATAATCAACTTTTATTTACCTTCGAAGGCCAAACAAGCATGACATGCATTAATTATCTTAATCATAATATAGTAAGATATAGTATTCATATCAAATTACAATGTCTCGAGATTAGATAGGTTTCATGTCAAATTGCTAAATTATTATCTAAGGAAAATAGTTACATCAATAAAACGAAGAGTTAAAATAAATACATGCTCATTTGCATAATCTCATTTCCCTACAAGGATATGATACAAGAAGAAATATATATCTAACTTGGTATCTTGGGCTATTGGTAATTTAACATTGGTAGTACAAAGAGTTGGGAAAGAAGATTTCATATACACATGCTAACAATATTAAGGCATAAAATTAGATCTTTTATCTAACTATTCTTTTCAATATTCATATATCAATATATGATAAGAGTTGCTAAAAGAATAAGCATAGAAATACTTACATAAATATTCATTATATACACAAAATACCGTAAACTATATATCAAGGTGTTAAAAAGAGTTAAAATAAATTTCACAATTATTCTCAAAATAGAACATTTACTAATTTTGTATAAAGTTAAATAAATACTATTTAAATGATGATAATTTGACATGCTTCTAAGATAATGTTGAAACCCTTATAGTTTACATGGAATTAGTTCCTTTAGCTAAATTATAATTGTGTTATATTGAGCAAGCAATATAGTAATGCTTAAGCACATAAAAATTCCAGATGAATACGAACAAACTTCACTAGGGGAGAGGGGCCCATAATGGAGAAGGGTCCAATAGTGGGGATAGCAATAGTCCTCAGTGGGTCCCATAGTGGAGCACTTTAATACCCAATTGCAAAACACTTTTTATCCATAAAGTATGCAAAGTGACAAATCATGTGATGCCACATCAGCGCACCGATAAAACATGACTTAGTGCACCACTATTGATCTCACTTTTTTTTTGGGCCTTTTTGGATACCTCAGCAAAAAGCATGCTGATGTGGCATCATATTTGATTATGTGGCCCTAAAATAAAATATATAAGCACGAGTTGCCAAATAAACTGTTGTACAAAATTGGGAGTGATTTGAAATTTCCACGTAGGATTTTGAGAAACGCGAAGTTAGGGTGCTCTACTATAGACCCCTCTCCCCTGTTGTAGTTATTCTCATGCAATTAAATTTATAATAGGGACCGTTAATAAGTTATGAAAATGAACACACTTCTGTATAGAACCTTCGCATTGTGACATAAACAAATAGAGGCTCAATTAATAATTTTGAAGAACATGTCTGGCACCCAGGGTATGGCCATTACCATCTAAATTAACCAGATCGATAAGATATCACAAACCTTGAAAGAAAATGTAGAGCATTCACAGCCATGCTTCCTTAAAAGGCTCGGCGTTTTAACCACTTCAGCATGTGAGCCTTATCAGTACTTCCATTCCCGGCCGATCCATGCTATGATCTATACCTCTTAATCGCGATCTACCGCATGGTTACATAGCCGAATGAGGTGCTGATTTCACTCAAGAGGAGAAGTCAGCATTTCGATAGGTTACTGTTTTTACATCATGCATTTATTGGAAAGTCAAAATCTAGGAGCAAGGAAGAATCGGTTATAAACCTCCCATGCCAAATATACCAGATATCTTCAATTTAGATCATCAAGCAGAGAGAAGAAAAGATCCATCTGATGTGACAGCATGCCTATTTTTACCCATAGGCAATATGCTAAATACAGTATGCACATATATTATAGGAAAGTTGATAATCGATCCGATATAGCATGTGACTGATTTATCATATGTAGATTCCATTAAATCTTTTTGAAAGAATAACAGAGCATTCATTTAAACATGCGTTCTGCATTATCGATCCATTAATATGGAACAAGGGAGAAATAAATGACGCTTTCTTAAAAGGAGTAACATACCAGAATATTAGTTCTGAAATTTCTGGCACATCTTCGTACTAGAGAACCTCAACAGTCGGTATTTATTCCAGCCTAGATTGTTATTCAACGTTTATGTTGTATCTGTGGTAGAATTACTTCAGCATTGGATAACCTTTTTGAGCCTCCTGCAGCCTGCAACATCCTTAAGATCATCCTGAAATTCACTTTGAGGCAGCCACGTTGATTTGGGTAGCTCCAACTTGGAGAGACTTCGATCTGTTTGGTCAATTCGAAACCCTCAAGGCGCGTCTTATTAATCAGAGCTTTTACTCCATACTCATCTCACGCAATTTTTCCCACGGCATTCTTCTTGCCTCCTTCAACAATATTTGGTTTACGTTACTACGTAGCAGTTTCCATAGTGAGTTCATTGTTATTAACCTGACTCCCTTTGTCTCAAGCCAACAGAGCACAAGAACAGATGAGATTAGATTTAATACGAAAAGAATTTGTAGAGAAAGTTTTTGGATTTAATTGTATATGCTTTTTAATTGATATTTCAGATCACATTCAGTGATGAATGTGATCCATCATCATGAAGAGGAAAGTCAGTGAGTGTGATACAAAATATCGATCAAAAAGTATACACAGTTAAATCCAAAAGTTTACAACTATCATAAACTGTGGAAAACTTATATCAACCATGAAAAATATTATTGTTGGATCTAAAATATATTGGTCAATTTTACACATTGGTGGATGGTTAAAAACTACTTGTCAGAATTCAAGAGGCACATTAGAGTATAAAAAATGATTACAGATCAATTTTTATAGTGCATAGGAGTTTTTAATCATGGTTGGGTCATTTTTTTATGTTGCCAGCAATAAAAAATGTTCAAAACACCACTAAAAGTGATGCCTACGTGTGAGAAATGCTCCAGGAAACACTTTGGACATGAGAACAAATTTGAATAGTTTAAGACATCAAAAACTCTCCCAGATCTTCCTTTGGCATGAAATAATGCAATACTATCGCTAGCCTGAAGATCATTACAAGTTTAAATGTTGAACATGAATCTCATTGTGGCGCTACTTCAAATGAATAAGAGCAACAATCAGAGAACATTAAAACACACGTGAAAGCAAACCCTCATTTGGCACATCGCAACTTTTCTTTATCCTCTCCTTTGCTAATTGTGATGGAGCGCCATTTGGACATGTGGATTGCTTGCCATGTTGGACACTCAACTCAACCAATGATAAATTATCGCTTAAAATCCCTTTAGACATGCCAGATTAAGGTGCCACATTCTTATTAAAGTGATAAAGTCGTTGACCAAAGGTTTAAAGCCATATGATTAACTTTAAATATTTTCAAAACAAAAATAAATAAATTAAATGAATTTGCCAATTTAGGTGACGACCTCAAGGAAGTATTTAAAACCTTGAAAACAATTATTTTATGCTCTGTGTGACCAAATAAAACAATTAAAATTAATTTATATAGTTCCATATTTGAAACTTGAAATTCACCATTTAAGTTCATAGTAGTTGAAATGACACAATCATTGTCACAAGCACACATAAAATTTTGCACAACAATCTGATTTTTAGGGGTTCCTTTGTAACCAAGGCCCTTTGGTAGAAACTTTAACAATTTATTTTTGACCCTAAAACTTTTTGAGGACCATGAAAATGGAAATGGAGTCTTGAGAACCATGAAAATGGAACTGGAGGTTGGTGGCAACATATAAGCACATGGACAATTGCTAGAATAGAGAAATTTGAAAATTTTACAAGGTTTTGTAGATTCATTCGGAAACACCAATGTGTTAAAATAGGCATCAAAACTCATTAAAAAACTATGAAACTAGGTTTGCATGTCTCCGATGAATTATATAAACTTTCTACCAACTAGATTCTAAAGATGAGAGACAAATTTCAAAATTTTAAGCCAACTAAATGCCGCGAGACTTAAAAACAATATTTCTCTAGATCATCATGCACTAAAAATAAAGAAAATTTCTAAATTCCAACACCTAATTTATAAACCTACTATGACCTCCTCCTAAAAATTTCTCACTCAAACACCATTCAAACTCAACAACAAACTATCAAAGATTAATTTATTTACACTTAATTGATTATATTCTCTCAATAAAACTAAATTAATCATAAAGAAAGTTTTTATTAACAAACCTAAATCATCTAGGTCATTTTTGTACATGATGAACATGGTACATATTCATCATTACCATTCGCTCACACACTATATCCAACTCCCTTTAATTGACATGCAATACAATTAAAAAACAAAGTGAACTTCTAAAAATTTTCTCAAAGATGAGTACTTTTATTATTCTTTTATTAAAATAATATAATATGTTTTATAAAACATAATATATTTATTATCAATTTAAATATTGTCAAAAGTTATTCTTATTGCTTTTTAATGTAATATTAATTTTTTAATCTTATATTTTAAAAAAAAGATTTTTTAATAATATTAAGAGTTGAATTAATGTCTTATATCATATAATTATTTTTGTGAGTCTTCATTCAAAGAATAAAGCACAATTTTAGACTAATTAAATTTATAATAATAAAATAATAAAATCAAATATAAATCAAATAAAAATTCTAGATGAATAATAGAATAATGTGAGTGAGATTCATGTATGTTAAGAGTTCTAAATGAAAGATAGTGTTACACCATATAATTATTTTTGTGGGTCATCATTTAAATAATAATAAAACATAACTAAAGAAAACTTTTCAGGTCCACAAAACCAAAAATAGATTATAAAATAGCAGATTAGGTAATATATTTAACCAAATAAGACCTCTAGAGGGAGGATAGTATAATGTAACATGTGACACAATTCCGTCAAAGAAAGTGAATCTAACGTGGGTGACGTCATTAGTATATTATTATATCATTCACTTAAGAAATGAATGCGTATGCATGATTAGTATACTAGCAATTGCACCTTGGTGTGCAATGGGTACGCCGAAGATGTTTGGAAGGTCAATTTTAAAATCATTTTTTTTCATGCATTTGTGCAATACATGATGTCAATTAGGTCATTTAGCAAATGATGTTTGTGCAACAAAGCTCTCGATAGAGAAGTGATAGCTTCAAATGCAGATGGAGGTGGATATGGAGGGAAAGAGGGATAAAGAGAGAGGAGAGAGGGATATATAAATAGATTTTTGCATTAAATATTTAATATATGTAAATAATAAATATATTTTTTATATATATATTTTTTAAATTAAATATATATTTAAACAAATATAAATAAATATTAAACATATAATATATTTAAAAATTTAATCAATAGTATATGTAAAATCTATATTATATTTATATTTAATTATATATAATTTATAAAATACTAAATGTATAATATCTAAATATTAGAATGTTATCCTAAAAGTATTTAAATACATAAATTGTAATTTTATTTCATAATGTTCAATTAATAATATTTTAGGAAAATATATTTTATAATCTAAAATTAAAAATAAAATATTATCTAACTATAAGTATTTAAAAATTATTTTGTAAAGCAATAGAGAGTATAAAATATAATAATTTATATTATGCCAAATATAATCTAAAAGGATAATTTGAAAAGCAATTGTCCTTTCCCTAAGTGCAAACTTTAAATGTTTAAATGGTGCCACTTATAAGCTAGGCTTAAAGTAGGGATGACATTCATTTGTCAAAAACATTTGTTTTAATGTGAGGGTATATTACATGATTTTCACAAGTTAAAACACAATATAACATGACCTTGCTAAATACAAAAATTTAAACAAATGATATGTTTAAAAAAAGATATCCATCTTCATACTACGTAAAATAAATTCATTTTAATCACTCTAATGAAAATCCTTTCTTAATCATATTTATCCGGAAACCCAATCCATTATAGATCAAACTATACCTAAAGTCTATTCACTCATTTTATATTTCACTAATTTCCATAGGGAACTTTCAAAGTCTCATGATTTCAATATTTCTCTTTTCAAATATGTTTAAGATGATTTCAATGTTGTGGTATTTACATCAAAAGCCATGTCCAGTGAGGATAAACAATTGACCACAGTCATTTATCATTACCAAAAAATCTAATCCCTTACGTATTTACAACTTAATATCCAAGCAGGTAGCAATTGCCAGATGAACCATTATTCAGCATTAGTTTACTATTACAATATAAAATGTTAGCTGCCAATGAAGAGAATCTAACAAGTTACAACACCTACATTCATATATACTTTAACACTATATACAATATGATTTAAATTCATCAGTGGTATTCGGTATACTGTTGTCTATATTTCAAGCAATTACTCAACTATCTAAATATTTCATTCAACTTGTAAAGGGCACACATTTGGCTACAACTTGTATTTTAACAAATAATTATTATATGATAGTCTCGGAAGTGTTGTCTCATGCCGGAAAAGTAAAAATGGTGAAAATGTTGTGTTACATCTCCATCCGTATGATATGTTTCTGTCAATAATAGTCATTTTCCTATTAGCAAAAGCATCCTAACTGTGCAAGTGCTAGTAAAAATAATAACTGATTATTAGTAGTATGACGAGGTTTTGATGATTGTATATTTATTTTCAAAGAGAAAATGTAATCCAATGCTAGTAAAAATATAATCGATTATTAGTAGTATGAAGAGGTTTTGATGATTTTATATTTGTTTTCAAAGAACAAATGTCGTCCAGAAATTTATGTATTCAATTTTTTACACAACACATAGGTTCCATCTTAAAAGTAAAACAACAATACAAAAAACAAATGACCATTGATGATCTTATCAACACAAAATGAGCTATCTTCTATCAAGATAACAATGCCTATATTTAGTTAAAAAAAATTTACACCGAATTATGCAAGAATAGAACATGGATATTTGCATTTTGGATCATTTAAACTTATAAACTCTCACACTAAAAACAAACCCTAAAAACAACATAAGGGATATTTTCAAAAATGGATATCTATTGTGGCACACAAAATATTCTAGAAATTCATATTCTCAATCATAACAATTCACGGACATGATATACAAGGGTTTTCCACAATTGTTTTGTGTATCTGAAAGCGAAAGGTCAAACAAAAAATTATATTTTCAAATGTCAACAGAGCACACAACTTCCACATTCATACAACATCAGACACAAACAAAAGCCCTCTGAGAACAAATTACTGGGCCTAACTCCTAAAATAGCAATGCCCGTATTCATTTACTATTTGCATTGCTCCATGCAACAAAAGAAAATGGATATATTGAATTTATGATCATTTAATAT